>VDFB02353493.1:363374475-363995404 GCA_007258455.2 Sequoia sempervirens | reverse complement strand
TTCCATTTTGTGTCCTTTTCCTGCCATTTTGATGTGGCTCAATCTCTACTAACTCAAAAATTTAGAAGCTAGAGCATTTGTTGTATGCTACTCATGGTCTCTTATTTTGATTTTGAGATCTTGCATTTCTTTTGTGCTTGCCGCACACACTCAAGGCTCATGCAGATATGTTTGAATCACCTTTGGAGATGGCGCCTATACTATGTCTGCCTTGGAGGGGAGTACCTTCTTACTGTTGCACATCAATCCTACTTATCCTTTCGAGCTCAGGCCACCTGTTTGGAATTTCAGAGAAGATCTTCTCCTCCACTTGCTCGATGCCATATTTTGAAAGAAAATTTGCTGCCATATTTGATTCCCTGTAGACGTGGGTAATTTTGTAGTCTTCTATACTATCTAACACCAAATTTGTTCTTTCAACCCACATGTTTAATTTCCAGCTCGAGGCATGTTTTGCTCCCACCACTTTAATAACCACCTCCGAGTCACCCTCAATGTCCAGATTATGCCACCCCTTTGCTAAGCAGAATTGTATGCCTTCTAGAAAAGTTGCACATTCAACCTCATTATTTGTACCCCATGGTAGTTTGATCGAGGCAGCCCCTTCAATTTTGCCAAAATTGTTATGAATTATGAAACCTACTCCTGTGGGCCCTAGATTTCCTCTTGACGCCCCATCCAAATTGAGTTTTAATCTACCCTTGGGGGGGAGTTCCCATTTGGGCTTGCCCCTAGAGGCTTTGCTTTTGAAAAGGTAGCCTTTAGGTGGATTAAGCAACTTCCAATTCTTGCTAATTTTATTGTCCCAAGCCAAAAAAAATTGCAGTTTTGCTTCTTGAGTCTGCCATTTAAATGTTCGTTGATCCCTGCTTCGATTTTGAAAAGGAGACCTATGAGTGTGGCCTTCTCTTTGAAAATTATTGCATTATGCTCTTTCCATATTTGCCAGATGATCATTGCTAGAATTTCACTCCATAGGCCACCATATCCTGCACCTTTGTACAAGCTCCACCACAAATCAAAAATCTGTTTCAGATTGTTTGGAAGAGGGCCCTGCCACTCTATCTTGGCACAAAAGTTTGACCAATATATTTGTGTAGACTCACATTGCACAAGCAAGTGTTGAGCATCCTCGTTATTTTGTTTGCTTAGGGCACACCAATGCAAGCCACATATGCCCATCTATTCAACCTATCTCCTATGAGTATGCGTCCATTGAAGGTTGTCCACGCAAAGGCACCCACCTTTGGAAGAATGCTTTTCCACCAACACAAACGTTTTAGCCAAGCGATCGCAATGATTTCCCACTTTACCAACTTATACCCAATGTTGACTGAGCATGACCCCGTCTTTGCTGCACACCACAATATAGATTCAAGGGAGTTTGAAATGAAAATGCACCTCTTGGACAATTCACTCATTAGAGTCGATTTTGTTTGGCATTGCAAGCTTTCAAAACTTTTCCACGTCCATTCCCAACGTCCATTTACTTTACACAAATTTAAATAGTTTCTCAAGCTCTCACCATAAGCCGCCTTTATTATGTCGATTGCCTCTACCACACCTAGGAGTTCACTTAAAGTTGGGTATCCATTCCATGATTCATCCCAAAAGGATGCTTTCCTCCCATCCCCTATTTGCTAGGTCAAATGTTCTAAAATAACACTTATACAACTTAGAATAAAGTTCCATATTGTCGAGCCTTTCTACGGGTTGGCCACAATTAAAATCCTTTCCGATTCTGGTAAGTCAAGGTATTTTGCTCTCAATATCCTGCTCCATAATGAGTTTGGCCGCTTAAACATCTGCCATGACAGCTTGGCCCCTAGTGCAAGATTTTGAATTTTTAGGTCTTTGACTCCAACCCCGTCTTGTTCTTTTGGCATTGTTACTGTTTCCCAAGCCAACAACGGGATGCATTTTTTGTCACAAGATCTATCCCAAAGCAGCTTCTAATGGATTCCCATTGATCTTCTGATGACTTTGTTGGGCACATCAAGGCAAGATAACATGAAAATCGGGAAGGCTGCTAGCATGGATTTGACCCTTAATATCCTGCTTGCTAAGGTCAGCCATCAGCCTTTCCAATTTTTTGTTCTGGAACTGCATTTGTTAATCGTGCTCTCCCACAAATTAAAATTTACAAGCCCCATGAAAATAGGAATTCTTAGGTACCTGGCAAGGAGTTGGCCACTATTGAAGCCCATAGCATTTAAAATCCTTCATTGGAGACCTTTGCAAGTATTGATGGAAAAAAAGTTTGACTTGTCCACATTCACTTGTTGCCCCACTTGTATACAGTATTTTTGTATAGCTGATTTCATTGACTCCACTTCCTCAGATGCTCTGCCATACTAAATTGTGTCATCAGCAAATGGTTGGGATATGGTTGGAGACTTCGATGCCTTTCCAAATGCCCAGGGACTTCACCTTTAAGATGTGCTTACTTAATGCCTCTGCCATAATAACATACAAAAATGGCGATAGAGGGTCTCCTTGGCGCAACCCCTTTGCTCTGCAGAAAAAACCGCAGGGGAGCCATTCACCACCACCGAGTATCTTGGGGTGGAAATGCAACCGAAAACCCACCTTAGCCATTCCTCACCAAACCCAAATTTCTTCATGACCTCCATGAGAAATTGTCATCGCACCCTGTCGTAGGCCTTGCTCATGTCCAATTTCACCACCATACCTTTGTTGTTTGACTTTTTCAGAGTATGAGTAATCTCATGGGCTACAATGATGTTGTCCGAGATATACCTCCCTGGAACAAAACCACTCTGCTCTTGAGAAATTAATTGGGGGAGGATCTGTTTCAACCTATTAGCCATAACCTTGCATATGATTTTGTAAATTGAGATGCATAGTGCTTTGGGTTTGTAGTCTGCAAAAGATTCACAATTTTCTTTTTGGGAATTAAGACAATGTTTGTATTGTTTAAGTCTTTGAGTAGAGTTGTCTTCTTCCGCGATTCTTCCACTACATCAAAAATCTTTTGCCTCATGAACTCCCAACATGACTAATATAAAAAGGCATTGAACCCATAAGGACCCGGTGCCTTGTCTAGCTACATTTGAAAGAGAGCCGCTTTTACATTTTGGTGATTTTCCCGTATAAATGCTCATTATCTTCGGGCAAAACTACAGGTTCAACATCTGCAATTATGTCTAGGTTTATTGGTTCCTCTTTCACCGAGACTATCCAAAAGGGATGACAAAAAAGCAACGCCAACCTTCTGAATTTTGATCTCACTTGTGATATACCCGCCTTTGGTCGCAGCAATTTGTGATATTTTGTTCCAACTACACTTAACCTTTGTTGAATTGTGGAAAAATTTTGTGTTTTGATCCCCTTCCTCCAGCCACGTGTCTCTTGATTTTGTTCTCTAGTAACATTCTTCTCTGGCTAATACCACGTTGTACTCCGCCATTAATGCCTTTTCCTTTTCAAACTCTGTGTTTGACATGCCTTGTTTTAAAATGACTTCCCCAAGGGCATCCAACTCTAACTCAATGCGATCCTTCTCTTCAAAAATATTTTTGAAGGAGGTTTTATTCCATGCTCTTAACTTTTCTTTCAATCTCTGTAATTTCTTTCCAAAAATTAACATTTTTGATCTGTTGATCTTGATAGACTCCATCCACCATTGCCTCAAAAAATCAGGTAACTCTGTTGATCTCATCCACATTTTCTCAAACCACAAATGACCTTTTGCAGGCTTCAACTCCTCATTGATCAGTAAAGCTACTAGATAGTGATCAGATATTGCAATTGGGCAAATAGTGGATTTTGGCAAAAGATTTCCCGGCAACCAATCTTCAGAAACCAAAAATCTATCTAGCCTTTCGGCTATGTTAGTAAAATCTTTCTTTCTGTTGTTCTAAGTAAGTATCCCATTTGTGGCCTTAATCAGCTTCTTCTTTTTTTTCAATAAATTTCAAAAAACCTTTTTGTGCTTGCAAAATTTTCCAAGACCTGCCCCTTTTTTGTTTTAGGTCCATTATGGCATTGTAGTCCCCTCCTATTATTGTTTTCACATTCCCTATTGCATTCAAGACTACTTCCCACAACATTTATTTCTCCTTCGTTTTTATCCGTCCATATACATTATGTATTTCATAAATTGAATTTCTTTGAAAATTTGTTACTATTAGTTTTATGATCAGATGTAATGCACAGAAATTTAATTCAAAATCAGACACAATAACACAACAGATACCCTGGGAAAACCCTCCTCTTGAGGGAGAAAAGCCCAGCAACAATATATCACTTATATATTGAATCAACACAATAATGATCTCCTTACAAGAGGCCGATATGTAGGCCTAAATATATGCACCAAAGAGTGATGCAACACAGCAATACAAAGAGACAAATTGCTGATGAAATATCAGTCACCAATAATGCCGAACTTCAACTTGCATAACTTCGATCTGCCTTGAAGATAAATTCGCTCTTGAGATGAATGGAATGAAATCGATGATGCAATTAGATGAAGCAATGTGTATATATACAAGTGATAGAGGAGGATGTGTCCTTTCAAAAAATAACAAGTCGGCCCAGCATAGAGAGATGTGCCTCTTCAATAAAATTGTGCCCATGCAAGAAAGGTTCGCTTCATTAACAATTCGTGCCTCTTCATAATTCGAGCCTCTTCAATAATTAATCACCATTTATTATTAAAGACGTGTCTCTTGAATTTATCCCATCGCTATATATAAATTAAATAGCCTTAGCTATTATTTAATTTATCTTGTCATCAAAGAGATTGCTGGAAGTGAGACTGACGCTGCAAACATCAACACTCCCTCTCAGCTAGGGAGAACACTTCCAGCTGCACAAGACATATCACCTCATCGTGATGTCTACCACAATGGCTACAACCATAAGTGGAAAAGAAAGATATCACCTCATCGTGATATCAACCATGTATGGTATGTACAAGTGTTCATCACTTACGTGATGTTGTCACCTCAACGTGATGTTCACCATGGCTCTCCCAAAGGGTGAAACACAAGTACAAGAAAACCATCACGGACTCTCTCTCGTGATGCTGTCATGGAGTCACACACATGACATCCACCATGGCTCTCCCAAAGGGTGGAAACAAGGGCTTTCACCTCAAATCCCAAAAGAGAAATGCATTAACAAGGGCTTGCACCTCAAAACTCTCTCAAAGAGAAATGCATTAAAGCGGATCACTAATACTGAGACTCCTTCTGAGCTAGGGTTGGATTCTCCACCATACCAAGCTTATCTCGAAAGTACACAAACTTTATCCTAGAGAGAGGCTTGGTGAGAATGTCTCGCTATCTCGCCATCGATGATATACCTAAATCAGAGAAGCTCTCAATACCATATCTCTCGATATAATGGTATTTGATCTCAACATGCTTGGTTCTGTCATGAAACACAGGATTGACAAAAGCTTCACACAACTTTGATTATCACAATGACTGATAGTAGGCTCCATTGATTGTCCAAACAATCCTGCAAGGAGCTTACGAAGCCACACCGCTTCCTGAGCTGCCACACAAGCTGCAATGTACTCTTCCTCACATTGAGACGCTATAGATGACCGCTTCCTACCGCACTGTGATAGTTATCATAGCGTATCCCAAACTCATAACATCTAGAGGTGCTCTTCTGATCAGTGACACACCCTGCCCAATCATAATCAGTATAACCATGCAACTCCAAATCCACATCTGAAGAAAATCTCAACCCATATCCAACTGTACCACGCAAGTATCTCAAGATATGTTTTGCTGCAACAAGATGTATCTGCCTCAGTTCACACATGAACTGACTAAGTGCACTCACTGCATAGCAGATATCTAGTCTAGTGTTGAATAGATACATCAAGGATCCAATCAACTCCCTGTACATCGTGGGATCCACCAGGTCTGAACTAGCTGCAGCCTCCTTCAACTTATGTAGGTTGGTCTCCATAGGTGTAGACATGGATTTGCAATCAATCATACCAAACCTCATAGCTGCACCAGGATATCATAGCAGATCCCAAACTGAAGCAACATCTAGAGGTGCTCTTCTAATCAGTGACACATGCTGCCCAATCAGAATCATTATAACCATGCAACTCCAAATCCACATCTGAAGAAAATCTCAACCCATATCCAACTGTACCAGGCAAGTATCTCAAGATATGTTTTGTTGCAACAAGATGTATCTGCCTCAATTCACACATGAACTGACTAAGTGCACTCACTGCATAGCAGATATCTGGTCTAGTGTTGAATAGATACATCAAGGATCCAATCAACTCCTTGTACATCGTGGGATCCACCAAGTCTGAACTAGCTGCAGCCTCCTTCAACTTATGTAGGTTGGTCTCCATAGGTGTAGACATAGATTTGCAATCAATCATACCAAACCTCATAAGTATATCAATGGTGTACTTCCCTTGACTTAGAATCATCTCATCTAGCTTCTGCCAAACTTCTAAGCCAAGGAAGTAATGCATGAGCCCAAGGTCCTTCATTTCAAACTCAAAAGCCAGCTCCTTGCATTTGAGAATGAGGTGATCTTCTCCAGTAAAAATCAAATCATCAACATACAGAACCAAAATCAATGCTTCACCATCAATTACCTTAAAATACAAATTTGAGTCAGCATCATTCTTAGAGAAGCCCAAGCTTGACAAGTAACGATCAATCCTTTCATACCATGCACAAGGAACCTGCTTAAGACCATACAAGGCCTTCTTCAGCCTGAAAACATGAGACTCTTTCCCATGTACCTCAAATCCATCAGGTTGCTCGATATAAACTTCTTCCTTGATCACACCATTCAGAAAAGTTGTCTTCACATCCATCTGATGAATCTTCCATCCTCTAGATGCAGCAATGGCAATGATGGTTCTGACAGAAGTATAGTGAGCAACTGGAGAAAATGTTTCTTCATAGTCAACTCCCTCTTTTTGTGAGAACCCTCTAGCCACAAATCTTGCCTTGTACTTCTCAATGCTCCCATAAGCCGCATGCTTGATCTTGAAGAGCCATTTTGAAGATACCACAGATTTTCCTTCGGGTCTAGGAACGATGCCCCAAACATCATTCTTGAGAATTGACTGATACTCCTCTATCATAGCATCTCTCCAAACCAATAATCTGACTCATCAAAGCAACATAACTGGAGAACTTATGCAGTCTCTTACTTTCTCTAAAGGTACCTCTTGGAGCTGCAAACCTTTCTACCTCTTGCATTGTTTGCCTAGCCCATAGAGGTCTCTTTTTCCCAATCACAATATCGGTAGGCCCATCAATAGGTTCCAAGGGTTCAACTGGATCATTATCTTCCTTCGGTTTCAAAGTCTCCCTCTGAATCTCAGGAGTATGGTCAACTTCCATATCCTAAGGAAACTCTTCATTATCAATCTCCATATGAGTACCCTTGGATCTCCTGAATTTGGCATCTTCCTCAAGTATGACATCCCTACTGATCTCAATCAACTTCTGACCTGGAATGTAGATTCTATAGGCTTTTGATGTCTCATTGTAACCTACAAATATCCCCTTCTTGCCAGAAGGCTCCAACTTTGTTCTCTTTTCCTTCAAAATATGAACATAAACTGGACATCCAAAGATCCTCAAATGACTCACCTTTGGCTTCTTCCTAGTAAAGGCTTCTTCAAGAGTCATGTTCTCTAAGATTCGATGAGGACTTCTATTCTGAACATAGACTGTTGTCCTAGATGCTTCTTCCCACAGGAAGGTTTGCAAATCTTGGTCACATCATGGCTTTTGCTGCTTCCACGATCGATCTATTCTTCCTCTCTGCAACACCGTTCTGTTGAGGATTATAAGGAACACTGAATTCCCTCTTAATCCCAGCTTCAATGCAATAGTTTTGAAAGCTTCCGGAGGTATACTCCTCCATTATCGGATCTCAGGACTTCGATCTTCTTCCCGAACAAATTCTCCACCTGAGCTTTGAATTCCTTCAACCTTTCTAATACTTCCTTAGATTCTTTAGATTTCAAGAAATAAATCCAAGATTTTCTAGAGTAGTCATCAATAAAAAGAATGTAATACAAGAAACCACTCGAAGAAGCAACAAACATTGGACCACATAAATCAGAATGAATGAGATCTGGAATACATTTGGATCTATTTTCTCTACTATGAAATGGACCTTTAGTATTCTTATCCATGGCGCAGCCTCTGCAAATACCTTCATGCTCCCGGTTGAACTTTGGAAGGACTGTGACCATTTTCTCCATGATAGGTAGAGCTCGGAAGTCAAGGTGAGCCAATCTTCGATGCCAAAGATCACACAAACTTGAAGAATCATGTACTAATGCCTAAAGTGGACAAGTGCATAGCCTATAGAGGCTCTCATGTCTAACTCCAATTACTCGAGCAGTCTTGAAGTTGGAATTCTTTGTCCACACAAGAACTTTGCCTTTAGAGAATGCAACTTGGTATCCCTTGTCTTCCAAGGCTGAAATGGAAACAAGGTTTCGCTTGATGCCTGGAACATATAGAACATTGCACAACTGAAGGGTAATACTGGAATCCAAGTGGAGAGTGGAGGTCCCAATTCCTTTCACCGAGTAACTAGCATCATCTCCAATAATGACTTGTTCACTAGAATCTCTCTCCACCAAATTTGTTAGATGCTCCCTGAATCCGGTAATGTGGGGAGATGCACCACTATCAATCAACCAAGTGTTGGTGTTGGTAGTTACATTGCTTGACAATGCCGAATAGAATAAGTATTCACATGAATCCTTCTGTGGGGAGACATCATCAACATCTGCAATGGTGACTTGCTGCTTAGGCCTGGTTGGACAATGCTTGGCAAAGTGACCATACTTGTCACATCTAAAGCATTGGACTTTGGAGAGGTCCCTCTTCTTCTTGAATGCGAGAACACCATCAACTCCATTATCTCTATTCCTCTTGAAGTATCCTTTCTTCCCATTTTTTCCTTTCTTCTTCGATGATTGAGAGGCGAGAACATGAATGTCTTCATTGGTAGGGCTTTGACCAACTCCTCTAGCAGCCAATCTAGTCTCCCTTGAATGCAATCCGCCTTCAATCGATCAAACTTGGGAAGCTTCAATCTTGCACTAATTCCTTGAATGTAGGACTCCCATGATGAAAGAAGACCATTAAGAGCAAGCATGGTCAAGTCCTTGTCATCTATCACATGACCAATTGTAGAAAGCTGATCTCTCAACTCCGAAATATTCATGAAGTAAGCAATAACCGTTTCTCCTTTCGCCATCTTCACATGATGTAGTTGTTGCTTCAGTGCAAGAGCCCGGCTGGTGTTGTTGATTTCGTCCATATCCTCCAAGGTTTTGAACATGTCTCTTGCCGTCTTCAACTTGGAGACAATAGGAACGATATGATCCTTCACAGAATCAACTAACATCTTCTTTGCCTTGATATCTTTCTTCCTCCATTGAACTTTCTCTTCTTCCTCCATAGGTTCAGGAACTTTGCTCTCCACAAACTCAACCAATTCATTTTCCTCCAAAGTGAGCATAATTTTGAATCTCCATGAAGTGAAGTTTGATGCTCCTTCGAGTCTATCCTCAATCTTAAGACCGTTCACCATCTTGACGAAGAGATAGAGATAGACAATAATGAGAAAAAGAAAAGAGTATCGCTGTAATAGGAAATCTGATCACGATCTTCTTCACACCCGCTCTGATACCGTGTTAGTTTTATGATCAGATATAATGCACAGAAATTTAATTCAAGATCAGACGCAATAACACAACAGATACCCTGGGAAAACCCTCCTCTTGAGGGAGAAAAACCCAGCAACAATATATCACTTATATATTGAATCAACACAATAATGATCTCCTTACAAGAGGCCGATATGTAGGCCTAAATATATGCACCAAAGAGTGATGCAACACAGCAATACAAAGAGACAAATTGCTGATGAAATCTTAGTCACCAATAATGCCGAACTTGAACTTGAATAACTTCGATCTACCTTGAAGATAAATTCGCTCTTGAGATGAATGGAATGAAATCGATGATGCAATGAGATGGAGCAATGCGTATATATACAAGTGATAGAGGAGGATGTGTCCTTTCAAAAATAACAAGTCGGCCCAGCATAGAGAGATGTGCCTCTTCAATAAAATTGCGCCCATGCAAGAAAGGTCAGCTTCATTAACAATTCATACCTCTTCATAATTTGAGCCTCTTCAATAATTAATCACCATTTATTATTAAAGACGTGTCTCTTGAATTTATCCAATCGCTATATATAAATTAAATAGCCTTAGCTATTATTTAATTTATCTTGTCATCAAGGAGGCTGCTAGAAGTGGAGACCGACGCTGCAAACATCAACAATTACCTCAAGTTTCATCTAATGTGGATTGGAATTTGTGATTGCAATCTTGATTCTTCCTGGTTGCCAAAGCACCCCCAAACCGCCAATAGAGCCAATTACATCTACAAATTTTCCTTCCCAGCCTTTGCATGATCTAATGAAAGCACCAGTTTCCTCACCTTCAAATTTCATTTCCTGCAATAGAATGAGATCCGAATTTTGACACTCCAACTGGCATTTCACTAGTCCATGTGAGGATCTTCATCTTCCTCCAAGAGAGGCATTTACTCCCTTGGAATGCATCATGTATGATCTATTGAAGATTGTTCACTTTTCAAAGCCTCTTCTTCTCTTTTTTGCTTGTTTGTCTTCCTTCCCACTTTTGAGACCGAGGTAGCCTTTGCTATTTGGTAAATTTTCCTTGGTTCGATTATATCCATGTCTTCCAAATTTTCATTTTCTGACATTTGGTCCAAACTTTTTGGTTCTTCATTTGCATACCATTTGATCATTCTTAGTGGGGATCTCTCTCTACTTCCCGAACATCCTATCTCTCCTTTCTGCAAGTCTTCTTCTGGATTTATTAAGTTAATTGGATTTTCCATAACGATTTGCCAGTTCCTCACATGTGATGAGGCTTGCAAGCTATTAATTTCAATTTCCCTTTTTTCCCCATTTTGATTTTCCCCCTTCTGCTCTTCCATCATTTCTCTTTTCTTTTTCTCCCTCCAAACTTCCTTGGTGGTTGGGGGAAAGTGCTTGCAGTTAACTGCATTATGGTTTCTCCATTTGCATTTTAAACAAAAAAATTTAACTGTTTTGATTTTCAATACTTTGCATCCAAACACTCGTGCTAGAGTTCAGTTTGATTGTTTGAGGGATTTCCTTTATTGCAAGGATTAGGATTCATGCATATATCAACGATTCTCCTTCTCTTAGATCTACTTAAGAGTCTGGCCAATTGTGTCCCCGATTTTTGATATACAACTTTCGGACCAGTACTCAAAGGGAAGGTTATACAGGTAAACCCGTGTTGGGCCATTTCATGGGTTAAAATCCAGTGGATAGAAATTTCTCTGCCATTTTTGTAGAAATAAGAAAGATGAACCAAATTTCCAAACCGGCCTCCCTAATATTTCATTTTTGTCCACTTCGCTTCTAAAAACTGTGACAAAGAATCCTTTTGAAAGAAAGTTTAGGACCGGATCCATATTCCAGTTGTCAAGGACCCATTCCCCAATTTCTTTTCTCGTGAAAGGCCTCCCTAAAAATCTGCCAATAACAGCGGTTTGCTCCAAATATTTGGCATCTCTTTCAACATAGACTGAGATGTCCATACAAACTTTTGCCTCTTCCTTCAGTTTCCTGGATCCACGGCCTTCTTCCACTTTTGTAGGTAGATCATGTCTACCACCCCGATCTCTCTTCTCAAGATTTTCGTCACGCTACTCCATCCTCAAGTGTCAATCATTAGCAAAGGCCGCTGAAACTAGAGAATATTTTGTAGCATCTTGCAAAAAGGTAAAGTGTGTGTGTGCTGATTTTATTAAAATATATTTTCTCAGAGTTTTTTTAGGGTTTTTGATAGTTTTTTAAAATAAATTAAACCCTAAACTCAACATGTTCAAGAATGGCATAGGTCTAAAGTTGTGATTGCACAAAAACAAGTACTTAGATGAATTGTTTTGCGCGACAGGCCACGCCTCCACGAGATCTCATTAATCCTGATGTCGATATGAAGCTACACAAAGTCGCAACAGCCCTCCATATCCAAAAACTTTGCATGACTGCTAGATAGGTCGTTGTGATTTATTTGTAGTTTAGGGCTTTATTTTTAGGTTTTTCTATATTTTATAAAGTTTTATAACATGCATTTTCTATTTTTATAATTGATGTTTATAAAATATATATATATATTTTATATATATTAAGTTTTTATAAAAAATTAATATTTAATATATTTAAATATTTAGTATTATTTTACTTATTAATTATATATTTTTAAATAGAATTTGATTTAATATTTTATTATTATTTTTTGGTAATAAGTTTTTTAATAGTAGAAATAAAAAATTACATTTTAATAAAATTTAAGTTTTTTTTATTTTTTTTACTACAGGCGTGTCCCCGCGAACCAGCCCAGCAGCCCTTACCTTGGGTACCTGAGGCAAGCTAGGGCGAGACTAAAGTATTTTTTAATTTTGTTTTTAAGCTAAAAATAAAAAAATTAATAAATATTTTTAATATTTTTTAAATAAAATTTAATATTTCTTTAAGTTAAAAATAAATAATAAATATACTTTTATTTTGTAATGATTTTGAATCTATTTAACAATATTAAACTATTTTGATAAATTAGCAATGTTAAACTATTTTAATAATTTTGTGGATATATTATTTATATTTTTTTTAAATTAAATTTATATAAGATGAATTTAATGTTGATGTTTTTATGAATTTTTCTCTTTGCCCAACTTCATCCGAATTTTATTGTTGTTGAACACAAACTCGAATTTGAATCTTGTGACTTAGGTTACAGGTAGTGAGGCTCATTTGTGTAATGTCCCTTCTCAAAGCAGAAGTAATATTTTATTATTTTTGAGTATTGGCTTCCAAAAGGAGAAAAAAATAATATTTAATTTTTTATTATTTGTGCCAAAAATATTTTGTATTTTTTCTATGAGGCTGGCCAACCCTTTTTGGAGGGAAAAAAATAAAAATTAACAAAAATAAATAAATAAATAAATAACTATATTTCGAATTTTTGGGGCCCAAATTAGGTCGGCCAGATTGGAGGGAAAAGGTGAAGTTTATATATATATATGTGTGTGTGTGTGTGTGTGTGTGTGTGTGTGTGTGTTTCATTTGGAGGCTTTTATCATCAACAAAATTATCTCGGCTTTTATGATCTGCACTTTGGCGAATATTCTAAGGACGAAAACCCTTGTGAATATAGGAGGAGTTGGACGAAAACCTAGCTTCTTCAATTGAGGACTTCGTGACGGAGTTTCACATGTGCTTGAATGGTGATTATTGCTAGATTTATACTCAGATTTTTGAATCAACATAGGCGACTAGTTTGGGGGGGCGAATTGGGCAAGTTGGAAGGTATTCTTTAGGTTTTCAAGGGTTGTGAACCCTATCAGCAGACCAGCAGGCCAGCACACCCCTTTGGTAGGATTTTGGAGGTGGTTTTTCATCAAATAATTGCATTTTGTAGCATTGGTGTGAGCTGGAGCAATTTCGCCCAGCTAGGGTTAGAGTAGGAGGTCATTTTCATTGCATAGATTGGGGTTACTTCATATCAGCAGACTTCTACATGTTGCTAGGAATGTTTGGAGCCCATTGCATTGTGTAAGTGCATCATTAGTTAGATCTGATTTCTAGCAGCAAACTGGACATTTGAATATCACAAATTTTTGCATATGCTGGTGGATGTTTTGGTGATCTATCGTGTTGATTTCATACTTGTTTATGATCAAACAAATCTATTATAAGTTTGGTGTTATTGAGATAAATAAATGTTGCTGCTAATGCATATAAAAACTCAGAAATTCTTACCAGCAAACTACAATTTGAGCAGAAGTTTAAAATTAGAAAATTAGGGCATCATTTTGCATTACAAAAATCAGAAAAATTGCATATATATTGGTTGGGATATTTCAATTTGATTGAATAAATCAAATGTAATTTGTGTAAGGCTTTTAACATGACAAACTTAGGCCTCCTATATTATTGCCTAGGTGTAGAGGTTTGACAGACAAGTGGTGGTATTTTTATTTCTCAATCTAAATATGCCAAAAGTTTGCTAGACAAGTTCAGAATGACAGATTGCAAAATCTTGTCTACACCTATGGAGAAAAGGTTGAAGCTTTCAGCCAAAACCAACTCAAAGGTGATCAATGAGTTGGAATTCAAACAACTAGTGGGCAACCTTATCTATCTTAGAGCCACTAGACTTGATATGAGTTATGTTGTGAGTTACATTTCCCGTTTTATGACAGCCCCAAAGGCAGAACATTAGGTTGTAGCGAAGAGGGTATTGAGATCCTCGACTAGTTGCATTCACAGATTCAAATTGGGCAGGTTCTGTTGATGACAAGAAATCCACTTCTAGATATGTTTTCAATTTCGTTATAGGTGCAATCACATGGACCAGTAAGAAGCAATAGGCAGTAGCTCTTTCCTCGAGAAAAGCAGAGTATTGGGGAATCGTCAAAGCAACATGTGAGGTAGTATGGCTTCAAAGGATGCTTTCAGACATGCAAATGTCTCAAGCAAGACCTTCACCCTTGTTTTGTGACTATCAAGGGGTGCTAAAGCTTACCAAGAATCCAGTCTTCCACGAGCATACCAAACATGTGGAGCTTCATTGTCATTTCATTAGGCAACTTGTATAAGATGGATCAATGATGTTGTAGTATTGTCTAACTGAAGACTAGACTGTTGACATTCTTACCAAGTCCTTGAGTCCTGTCAAACTTGTAAAATTTTGAGATAAGCTTGGTGTAGTTAGTAGAATAACCATTAAGGGAGGGCATTAAAGTAATGTTTTATATTGTAATGGTAAATTAGCTTTTTAGGATAGACTTTAGAAATCTTCTTTAATAAAGTCATATTGACTTTAAATATTTTTCCTATGAGTTGTCATCGTTATCCTCTGTGGATAAGATTTATCTTTTCACTTTATGAGTTGTCAATCTTATCCTATCAGTTGTCATCCTTATCCTTTGTGGATAAGATATTTGTCATCCTTATCCTCTATGGATAAGATATTTGTAATCCTATATAAAGATGTTTTTGCTCCTTATTTCTTAATAGATTTTTATGAAATCTTGGTTAACTTTATGTGTTGTTTTTGTAATACCTTTGTTGTTTGCAAAGCACCTCCTCCTTGTCTTTCTTACACTTTATGTATTCTTGCTAAGTTACCAGTTCGCCCCTAGGGGCCCTCGGGTCCCGGTCCAGTGCAACCCAAGTCTGGGGTTCGGGTTCGGTCTTCTATAGGTTCAGACAGGGTCCGGCCTTGCCGAACCCAAGCGGACCCAAGGCATCCTTGTGCATTTATGAAGATATTTTGCGACTTTTTTAATTCTTTTTCACTTTTTTTTAACTTTAAGAAGTCCAATTCGCCCCTAACCCTAAAATGATGTCCGCCATGAAAGTTTGTGTGGCTTTAAAGGTCTTAATTTGGGTCTTATTGTGAATGCAAAATGATTATGCCATGAAGGTTTGTGTGGTTTTGGAGGTCTTAATTTGGGCTTGGTGGTGAGGGATCCGCCCCTTGACCCCGCCCTATATCGTGACAAGAAGCGCGTCGAGGATGCTACCCCTAGACCCCAAGAGGGGCGCTGCACCTCGACCCCACTGGGGGTGCTGCCCCTAAACCCCCACGAGGGGCGCAACCCCAAACCCCTTCAAGGGGTGTTGCCCCCAAACTCCCATTTGATTCATTTGATTTGCCATGTACTCTCCAAGTCCAAGTTTCCAAATTTTCCTACAAGTCTTCATCTATAATATCGTCATCCAATTGGACAATCTTCCCTGATACTTACCTGGAAGCAGAAATGCAGCAATGTGGTTAATTTTAATATATAATATATCATGACATTCAAGTTTGACTAATTGGCATTCTAATGTTTTCTATTTTTATGGTGGTTTTGTTTATTATACAATATATGATGCTATGAGTGGTATTTTGAACTTAACTACTGTTGCCAATATGTATATATATTTTTTTATATGTTTTTGTATGGACGAACCCAAAAAGAAGTTGACCGAACCCTCAAACCCGAACCCAAACCAATAACTTAGTATTTTTGTAAAATTAAGATTAAATAGAAGCCCAATGGAAAAGAAATTGGTCAATTGTGATTAAGATAGTTTATATGTTTTATAATCCAATTTTCAAACAAATTCAATTACTCTACGCTTTTTTTCTTTTAAATCTGATGGACAGTGTACTATTTTAAGTTCATTTACAAACCTTAAAGAACGATGTCAAAGGAATGTCCCTTTTGGCTTTAAATTATCCAAAAATTAAAGACACTCTCTAAATCCCTAAACTATCTTTTGGAAGATTGGGCGGAGAATTGCTCTTGCAATTTTTCTTAACAGCAAATTAGGAGTTAAAAGTACTAATTCCTCTAATTTTTCAGATACAGATTTATTTCAAGTTCCTATGCTTACACCTGGTGTCTCCTCCAAACATAGTTGTAAAACTCGGACTCAACAATTACTCAGCAGGCCCAAAAAATTTAAAAACTTGAGACTCGGTAAAAACTTAGGGAACAACTCAACAATAACTTGGCAAATTTATCAAACATTTGAAAATACATAAAGTTTTTTAAAATATTCTTGAAAAAGACACATTATTGAATTTGTAGAACATATTACTGATTTCCATCATATATAAATCAAAATTAGATACCATTTACATATATATTAGTGATAATAAGTATAATCCATTAAAAGGTATTGATATTGTTGATGTTTATTGGACAGCATTGGTCACATCTTCCAGATCAGATCAAAGCAATTAAATTATAGCCTATCGGCTATTTAATTGGTGTAGAACAAATTCTTGATTGGGACACGTCTCTTGTTAAATATAAATTAATATTTGTTTATTAAGAAGAGGCACGATTATCCTTGGAGGCGCGATTATCTATGAAGGACGACTTATTGTTTGTAAAGTCTTATCTCTTGATTGAGGCCGACATGATGATATTAAAAGGTTGCGTCTCTCTACATTCATTGTGTATATATTACCATTCCTTGCTCTCATTCGATCATCATACTCAATTCAGTTCATTTCGATATACTTCATTCATTCAGTCATTGGTGCGAGTTCTCTATAAGGCAGATCGAGTTCATCATCTAGAGGAGATTGACATATTGTTGGCTGAGATTATCATTATCAGATTGTCTCAATCTGTTATTATATTGCATCAAATTGAAGTGCATGTGATAGGCCTTCATATCGACCTCTATTGTAAAGGAGACATTATTGTGTTGATTCAATATATAAGTGTTATATTGTTGCTGGGTTTTTCCTCCCTCAAGAGGAGGGTTTTCCCAGGGTATCTGTTGTGTTCTTGTGTCTGATTTTGAATTAATTTATGTGCATTAAATCCGATCATAAAACTAACAGATATAACAATTATTTTCATTTTTTTGACGCTTATAAAATATCTATTTGATATTTAACATGCAGACTCACAAGTACTCACTTACAACAGCCCGGCAACTCACTGGCAAGTTTTCGGTGAGTGACTTGCCCAGAAACTTGCCAAACCCAGCAAGTCAGTGGCAAGAACTGCTTGGCACAAAAATATGACAATCTGCACATAATACACTAAAAATGCTTCATTTTTTCACAACAGCTCCTTCAGAATTTCAACCTAATGACACATTGGGCAGATTGCATTTGTTTGCAAGTGATATTGTGAGATTCTGAGTGACAGTGGACTTAATTAGCAAATTTAATGACTGCATTTGAAAGGTATGTAACAGTTTTTCAGTTTTTAGTTTTCTTTTCTTTTATTCTGTCGTTAGGGTTTACATTTCTTTTATTTCAAATTTTAGGTTATTTCCTTTAATTGCTGAGCTTTACAATGTTCTGTGTTTGAATTTTTTGTTTTTCTTTTCTACTAGGGATTTATTTCCTTTATTTAGATTAAAAAATGGCATCCACAAACAACAGAAATGGTGGCAAGGCTAGGGATCCCACTTGAAAGTATTGCACACTAGATACATAGATAGGTGATGAGCACACAGTTATATTGAGAAGGAGGAGATGGGGAGTGGGGCGCGGGCAGTGAATCAGTATAACAATATTCTTTTACCTTTTAAAACTTACTAAATCACTTCAAGTCTTAATCAAAATTAGCACATATGTAAAATCAAATAATAGCAACATAATAACAACTCAATTTACATGGAAACCCTTGTGAGAGAAAACCACAGAAAAATATTACTTTTATTAATCTTCTTTCTACAAATTTTGTAGGCACCAACCTCAATATAGATAATTTTCGTCTCCAATCTGCTATAATGCTGATCACAAATCTGCCATAAAACTGATTACAATCTCCTCATAAAAACCTATCATTCATCTGCTATAAAATTTCTCACAATCTCCTCATACAATCTGCATATGTTCCCCTTGAAATCTGCTCTAATATTCCTCACAATTTCTTCATAAAATCTGCAAGTAAACTCCTTCAATATTCTCTTCTCACACAAATATTGGTGAATATATGATATATCTTCTTATCTTTCACACACGCCTTTCTCCACTTTCTTCAAACTCTATTTATATCTCTGTGTCTCTATGAAGAGAGACATCCTTTGGATAGAGGCATCTCTCTCAAAAGTGATAACCCTTGAATGATCATGTCCCTTTGTTAATAAATTGATCGCTGCCTTCATAACTCTGCCTTTTCATAATGAACAAGTGCTTCTTAACAAATGGAATTGCTACCTTATTAATAAATGGAATCGCTGCTCTTTATGTTTCCTTTCATAATCAATAATTAATAATCTCTTCACTTGGGCGATTTCATTATATATATGCCTTGAAACAATAAGTAGTCGGCCAGCATGTGTAGTCAACTCAAAATAATTTAAATTTAATGTATGTTTTAAGGTGGCGCCACAATAAGGGAGTCAGCTCCATAATTTAAAAATTATTATTTTTAAATCATAACGGTGCCACAATGGAGGAGGTCAGCCAACATTAATAAATATAATGTTAATTTAATTTCATTGCTGCCTTGTGAAGATAAAATCTATCCTTAGAATATTGAGATTAGTGGCCTTTGGCCTTCATTTTATTAGAATAATTAAAATTATATCATTAATGGTCAATATTGTTGTAATTTAGAATGTTTCTATTCTTTTGTTCTTGTTCAATTGTTTCTTTTTAGAAACATCGATCCTTTGTAAATCTATAAATGTACATTCCTTATTGTAAATAAATTCATTCAATTTTTTACCAATTGCTAGCGCAATATGGTATCAAAGCCAGTGAATTCAAAAATTGATCTTCTAAAAATTTCGTAAGAGATTTTTCAAGAGCTTTCTGAAGATCATTTTTTTTGGTCGCTAAGAAAAACGTAGGTTTTGTATTCTAGAAATTGTGATCTTTGGGCGTGATTTTTTTACTGGTTAAAATCGTGATTTTAAGCTATTGCTTTGTGCCGCAATTTTTCTAAATAAGGGGTCGAGTTTTGTTTCATTTTGACTCCATCAAGTCTCGTGACCTGGTTTGCCCACATTTTCTTCCTGAGCGTGTGTAATTTGGTGCTTCTGTGAGCATGATTTATTATCTTCTGGCTGCATTTTTCAGCTCTCGGTAGTCATGTTTTTTTGTTCTTCCTAGCGCGACATTTGAAGCTAATCACGCATTTTTCTGGAGGTTTTTCGTCGCAATTTGGCTCTCTTTCTATTGGTGTCTTCTAGTTTTGGCGTGTTTCTAAACTCTCCACGAAGAAAAAAATGTGTTTCTGGGTGAAAAAACCCACGATTTTGGTGTCCATTTCTAGGCACATTTTTAAGCCATTCCTAAATCACGAATTTTTTTATGCATCTGGGCACGATTTTCAAACATTTTTTTGACAAAATTTCAGGAATTTTCTGAGCTAGGGTTTCTAAAATAAATCCTCCAATTCAAGCTGAAAAATTATTTTGACTACAGATTATTTGTGGGTTTTTCGAGTACTTTTTGGGTTGCCTTTGAACTTTTTTGGGTTTTTCGAGTACTTCACACATGGAATTAAACGCCAGTTAACCACACCCTACACTCCTCAACAAAACGGTGTTGTAGAGCGACGCAATTGTACAATTGTTGAGATGGCCCGCTCCATGTTGCAACAAAGGAGTGTTCCTAATAAGATTTGGGCAGAAGCAGTTTGTACTACTATCTATCTCCTTAATTGGTCTCCTACTCATGCCGTTAAGGGGAAGACCCCTAAGGAAGCTTGGACTGATCAAAAACCCAGGGTCAATCATTTGAAAATCTTTGTCTCCTTAGCATATGTATGGATTCCAGATGCTAAGCGCTCAAAGTTGGATTCCAAGAGCCAAAAGCTTATGTTCATCGTGTACAGTGACAACCATAAGGCTTACCGGTGGATTGATGTAGACATTGATCGTCTCATCTTCAGACGGGATGATGTCTTTGATGAAGAACGAGGACCTTTTCGTCTTTCCTCACCTGTTCAGCATTCTGAGGATCAGCCCCGAAGGCCTCTGATTTGGGTGTCCGACTTCCGTTAGGTTCACTTCATGGGAGGGATGACGAAGACTTTGTCTTTGATGATGCTCAACCTGATTTTCCTCCGAATGATATTGATATTCCTCTTGCTGAACCCGTTCCAGCTCCTCCTGTTACATCTAATGTTGGCACTTCTACTCTCCGGCCTAAATGTTGGGTTAAGACTATTGGAGATCTTCATGATGATGAGCTCATTGAGGGTAGATCGTCCAAAAACAAGAGCAAACAGCAGCATACAGTTAACTTTGCTCTCATGGCCAACATTCAAAATGTTTATGAGCCTTAGACATATTCAGAGGCTAAGGAATTCCTGAGTGGGAAAAGGCTATGGAAGCTGAATACCAGTCTTCAGAAGAATCACACTTGGGTCCTTTTTGATCTTCCTCCAGGGAAGAAGCCCATTAGTTGCAAATGGGTGTATAAGGTGAAATACAAAGCTGATGGAACCCTTGACAAGTACAAAGCTCGTCTAGTTGCAAGGGGGTTCTCATAGAAAGAAGGCATTGACTACGAGGAGACTTTTGCTCCTACAACCAAGATGAGTACCATTCGGCTCGTCCCTGCCTTAGCAGCCCAGTTTGGTTGGAAAGTCCATCAAATGGATGTTAAGAGTGCTTTCCTCAACGGTGAGTTGAAGGAAGAAGTCTACATGACGCAACCTCCAGGGTTCAAGGTTGTCGGTCAAGAACACAAGGTGTGCCGATTGGTAAAAGAACTCTATGGCCTGAAACAGGCTCCTCGAGCTTGGTACATTAAGATTGACAAGTACCTCACAAAGCATGGCTTTTAGAGCATTTGACTCTAATCTGTATGTCAAACATACTAGCAGTGATAAATTTATTGTTGTTGTCTATGTGGATGACCTGATCATTACTGGCAACTCGGCACATTTGATCGTTGAGATCAAACAGGATTTGTGCAGTACATTTGACATGATAGATTTGGGACTTCTGCATTACTGTTTAGGTGTTGAGGTTTGGCAGACCATGAGCAGTATTTTCATCTCCTAATCCAAATATGCTCGAAGTCTACTGGATAAGTTCTGAATGCAGGATGGCAAAACTACCTCCGCACCCTTGGAAAAAGGGCTCAAGTTGTCAGCTAAGTCAGACTCACCGGTAGTAGATGAATCATTGTTCAGGCAACTAGTGGGACGCCTCATCTATCTCACTGCCACTAGACCTAACCTCAGTTTTGCAGTGAGCTACATTTCACGCTTCATGACAGCCCCCAAGGTTGATCATTGGGTAGTAGCGAAGCAGATGTTGCATTATGTGAAGGGCACTGTTGATTTTGGACTTCTCTACACTAGGAGTCACGATCCTAGACTTAGTGGTTTCACAGACTTAGATTGGGCAAGTTCGGTTGATGACAAGAAAGCAACAGGCAGTAGCTCTCTCCTCGACCGAAGCAGAGTATCGGGGAGCAATTAAGGCAGTTTGGCTTCGTCGGATGCTTGCAGATATGCAAATATCTCAAGCAAGTCCGACTCCCTTGTTCTATGATAATCAAGGAGTTCTCAAACTTGCCAAGAATCCAGTCTTCCCTGAAAGAACCAAGCATGTGGAAACGCATTGTCACTTCATTCGGAAGCTTGTTGAAGACGAATCAGTTCAGTTGCTATATGTTCCGACAAAGGAGCAGACAGTTGATATTCTCACCATGTCTCTCAATCCAGATAAGTTTGTAAAATTCAGAGGGAATCTTGGTGTGGTTGACAGATTGACCATTAAGGGAGGGTATTAGAATAATTAAAATTATATCATTAATGGTCAATATTGTTGTAATTTAGAATGTTTCTATTCTTTTGTTCTTCGATTGTTTCTTTTTAGAAACATCGATCCTTTGTAAATCTATAAATGTACATTCCTTTAATAATTATTCATCAATTGATACTAACACTGAAGGATATTCTTAATGAGAATTTCATCACTTACACTGTCTGAGTTAGCTATGCAATGCAGTGGACCCTTAGGTTATGAGAGATATTAAGGCTCTCATTGCCTCTTGTGAGGAGAAGAAAACAGAAAACGAGGACAATTGAGGCAATGGAAGTTGTAAAAAGTTCTCTTGCATTGGCCCACAAACACGACTCTTATATTGCAAATACATATAGTCAACCCTCACAGTCTAAGGCACAAGGTTTTTTCATTCCCCATAACACTCCTAGTGTGCAACACTCGCTAGAAGGTACTATGTAGAATTAGGATAAGCATAATTAGGCTAAGTTGGCATGTGTCAATTTTGGCACTACAACAGCATACCATTCAGTGTTGCAAGGAGCCCTTAGTGGAAGTGAAAGGTCAATGCATTGACCGCAGCAAGAAAGGGGTTGAAGGCACTGAGCACTCTTATGATTTGAGCAGGCCATTGTTGGAAGATGGTAAATAAAGGTACTAATTGCAGACCAAAAGCAGCTTTGTGAAAAAAGGGTCGCACGATTTTATTTGATAGGTGAATGAAAATCAACTTCCTTGTGGCTTAAACTGGACAATTAGTGTTCCTCAAATTAATCAATGCCTCTAGCAAAGTGAAAAATGTTGACACCATGCAACATGTTTGTGATGTCGCCTTTTGGACCGAAGATAATCTTGTGGGTAAGGGTGAGGTATATCATTTTGAAATAAAAACTTTAATTTTAGTAGTTACTTTAACATTTTAAAGGATATCTTATGCATTGTTTTAATAAAATGTGTTCTTAAGGAAGTGGGCCTAGGGGTATTCCTAGTGTTAGTCCTAATATTATCTGAAAATTATTGTAAAGGACAATTCAAATATTTTAATTTTTGTATGGAACACCTAAATGGGGCACAATAACGCCCCATTTAGGATGGGAGTTATAAACTAAATTTAGGAGGGATTTTTCAAGAGGGGAGTTACAATCATTTAAATAAGGTAGTGTAGGGAAAAAATAGAAAAGAAAGAATTAATATTAAATTATTCCTAAAATAATTAAAAACAAAGAGAATGATTACCAAGATATTCAATATTAAATTAAGGAGTGAAAGTCTCCTTGAATAAGAGATTACAAAGATCTATCTGTAAAGGATAAGATCAACAACTAATTAAGCAAATGAAAAGAACTTAACTGAAAGAATAAAATAATATTCCTAAAGTCTATCCTAACGACTTAATTGGCCATTATAAACTAAATATTACGATATTAATTTAATATCCTCCCTTAATGGTCAATCTATTAACTACACCAAGTTTATTGCAAAATTTTACAAATTTGTCAAGACTCAAGGACTTGGTAAGAATGTCTGCAATCTGATCCTCATTTGGACAATACTGCAACATCACTCATCCATCTTCTACAAGTTGCTGGATGAAATGACAATGAAGTTCCACATGTTTGGTACACTCATGGAAGATTGATTGGATTCTTGGCAAGCTTTAGCACCCCTTGATTGTCACAAAACAAGGGTGAAGGCCCTACTTGAGACATTTTCAAGTCTGAAAACATCCTCTAAAGCCATACTACCTCACATGTTGCTTTGACGGTTCCCCGATACTCTACTTCTGTCAAGGAAAGAGTTGCTGCCTATTGCTTCTTACTCGCCCATGTGACTACCCATGTACCAAGACTGAAAACATATTCAGAAGTGGATTTCATGTCACCAACAGAACCTGCCCAATCTAAATCTATTAACCCAACCAACCTAGGATCTTTGCTTCTGCTATACAGAATGCCAAAATCAAGTGTCCCTTTCACATATCTCAGTACTCATTTCGTTGTAACCCAATGTTTCACCTTTGGGGTTGTCATAAAACGACAAATGTAACTCACAACATAACTCAAATCAAGTCTAGTAGTTGTAAGATAGATAAGGCTGCCCACTAGTTGCCTGAAAGTTGACTCATTGATCACCTTTGGGTCGGTTTTGGCTGAAAGCTTCAGCCCTTTCTCCATAGGTGGAGACAAGATTTTGGAATCTATCATTTTGAACTTGTCTAGAAAATTCCTGGCATATTTAGATTGAGAAATAAAAATACCACCACCTGTCTACCAAACCTTACACCTAGGCAATAATGTAGAAGGCCTAAGTGTTTCATGTCAAAAGCCTTGTACAAATTACTTTTGATTTCTTCAATCAAATGTGCCTCACTAGCTATAATGATGATATCATCCACATAAATGACCAAAAGGATGATTTCATTGCCTATTCTTTTGACATATAAATTTGGATATGAAGGACTTTGTTGGAATTCCTGTTGACCCAAATACCTGTCAATCTTTCTGTACCATACCCTGGGTTCCTACTTCAAGCCATAAAGAGCATTTTTGAGCTTGCATACCTTATGCACTTTCCTACAACCTGAAAACCCTAAGGCTGAGTCATGTACACTTCTTCCTCTAAGTCACCATTGAGGAAGACACTCTTCATGTCCATTTGATGGACTTTCCATCCAAACTGTGTTGCCATGGCTAGAACTAACTGAATGGTGCTCATCTTTGTTGTAGGAGCAAAGGTCTCCTCCTAATCAATACCTTATCTTTGTGAGAATCCTTTAGCCACCAATTGTGCTTTGTACCTGGCAAGTGTACCATCAACTTTGTACTTGATTTTGTACACCCATTTGCAGCCAATTGGTTTCTTCCCTGATGGAAGATCTAAAAGAACCCAAGTCTTATTTTTCATAAGACTCTGACTTTTGGTTTCCATGGCCTTTTCCCATTCAAGTTTACATTTTGCCTCTGCAAAATC
This sequence comes from Sequoia sempervirens, assembly GCA_007258455.2. Taxonomy (NCBI): domain Eukaryota; kingdom Viridiplantae; phylum Streptophyta; class Pinopsida; order Cupressales; family Cupressaceae; genus Sequoia; species Sequoia sempervirens. The sequence continues at coordinate 363,970,090 of VDFB02353493.1, read as the reverse complement.
TTGTGGTTCATGAACACCCTGAATGTTAGCCATAAGAGCAAAGTTAATTGTGTTCTACATGCTCTTGCCTCTGGATGATTGACCTTTGACCATTTCATCATCTTGAACATCACCAATGAGTTTTTACCACCACTTAGGTCTCCTTGTAGAACCCTCTACATCCAAATCAGCGTGATCATCATGACTTGGGCTGCCTGGTACTATATCATCTAGATGCCCATCTAGGTTTTCTTAAAGAAAATCATCTAGTACTCGTACTTGCATGGGAAATTCCACATGTTTGGAATCATCAAAATACCTCCCTTAAGGTGTAGCTAATGGAAGTTGGACACCCAAATCTTTAGCCTTCGAAGATTGATTTTCAATACTCTTGATGTCAGAGGGAGTTGAAAAGGCCCAACTTCTTCATCAATCACTACATCCCTACTAAATGTCAAGTGGTCAATGGCCACATTAATCGGCATGTAGGCTTTATGATTGTCATTGTACCCTATGAGCATTAACTTCTAACTCCTGCAGTCCAGTTTGGTTCTCTTTGCATCTGGAATCTAGACATATGTTGTAGAACTAAAAATATTTAGATGGCTCACTTTTGGTTTCCTCCCAACCCATGCTTCCTATGGGGTCTTCTCCTTCACTGCCTGCATCAGAGACTTGTTGAGAAGATAAATTGTAGTATAGACTGCCTCAACCCAAAACTTCTTGGGAACACTCCTATTCTCTAACATACATCAAGCCATCTCCATAATAGTACAGTTCCTTCTCTCGACAACTCCATTCTAATGTGGAATGTAGGGTGTGGTGAATTGTCACTTAATATCATATTTACCACAAAAGTCCATGAAATCATTTGAACAGAATTCACCCCCATTATCAAACCTAAGAGTGATTAATGAAAACCAAACTCTTTTTCTACTAATGACTTGAACTTCTGAAATTCTTTAAACACTTCTGATTTGGCTCTTAGGAAAAATACCCACATTTTCCTACTAAAGTCATCTACAGACAAGAGAAAATACCTAGCACCCGTCACCGGTGTTGTATTCATTGATCCACATACATTTGCATGAACCAGCTAAAGGACCCTCTATGCTCTCCAAGCCTGTCCTTCTGAAAACGAAGATTTGTGTTGCTTCCCTGCTTGGCAAGCTCCGCAAACACCTTGTATCTACTACGAGATTTCAAGTAAACCTTCAACCATATTTTCTCGCCAAATGAGAGAGATAAGAAAGGTTGTGATGCCCATAATGTTGATGCCAAAGAGTATTGGTAACAAATGAACTCTTGGTTGCCAATGCAAGCTCTTAAACCTCTTGAGTATCAACAAGCTAATACAAAACATGATCTTCTATGCCAAGTGTGATAGTTTTCTTGGATTCCTTGTCAACAATACGGCACTTGTGTGTTGTGAAAATGATGTCCAACTTGGGATAGTTGTCACATAATCTAACTCATTGAGAGAAAATTGAGCTCCATGCCCGATACATAGTATACGTTGAGAAAAAGAAGATTTTTCACTCCAAAGGTTATCTAAACATTTGCCTCTACCAACAATTGTATACTCTTCACCACCATTGAAGATCATTGAATCTGAGCAAGCCATATGTTAGTGTTTGGTAGCTTAGAGAGCTATTTTCCTCCTAAATAAAAATTAAATGATAAATAATTAATAAGGCAAGTCGGCCTTAATTACAAATTATGTTTTATATTTAATTTCTTAAAGGAGGTCGGCCTATATGAAGGGACACCTTGTTTGTATATATACAAGGTGAAGTTGTTTCATCAAATCATCAAGTCATTCTTATTTTCACATTCTTTCAAGAAGGAGCAGCAGACCATCTTGTAGCAGCAGATCGGCTTCAAGAAGAAACTTATTTATCTTTCCATCAAAGGATAGGTGCTATTAATTCATTGTATAAATTTGCCCTTGAGAAGGGTCTGGTTGTAAAGCAGTATTCTGCACTTTTTATATGATATATATGAGAGATTATTTGTTGGGTTTTTCTCCCTCGAATAGGAGGGTTTTCCAAAGGTAAAACTGCTGTGTTCTTTGTTTCATGTGTTGTATTCCTGCTTATTGCAAATCTGATCCTAAAACTAACATGGTATCAAAGCGGGTTTAAGAAAGGATCTGATCAGATTTGGGTGACCAGTCAAGACAACTCTTCAAGCATCATTCTGGAAATTGCGTATTGATTGAATTTGTATTTCAGGGAGATCTGAGAATGAGAACTCTCAAGATTCTCTGCTAAGTTTGGACAGAAACCCATCACGGCATTCTCTTAGTGTTAAATGATGGGATCTCATACTCTGACAAGCATCCATGGTGCAGATTTTTGTAACGACTCATTCATTTTCCATGCCAGAATGAATATAGCATTGGCAAAAGGTCACATTCTATAAGGATTGCAATATTTTAATCGCTAGCCATGATATTGGGAGTGCTCGGAGGTTTATCATTGCAGAAAAAAACAAAGAAGTATTGACCTATTGAGTGTTTCCTAGGTGTTTGCTCATATCGTGACTGTTTTTAGACAAGAACTACTTTTGGGTCGCTTCTGAAGGAATCATTCTATTTTAGAAATCAAGTAAAGACATTTATTTTCCAACAAGCTGCTTGAGATAAGACAAAGATTGGAGCCAGGGACACAAGGAGATTAAGAATAGCGATTAGAAAAAGAAGACAAATTACAATATATCCACTTAGCAGCTGACAAACAGGGAATAATAAGACAAGAGACGTTCAGAATAAAACAAGTCCACATCGGCGTCAAAAGGCAAGGCAAGATAAAATTATCAAGAGCTGCTTAAGTGTATATGAAGACAAGCATATTGCATAAGACAAGATTAAAAGATGCCTGAGGAAGATTAAAAAAAAAAGGAAAAGACAAATGTAGTGACAAAAATAAATTAAATCAATCGTTGTTTGCTTCTCTTCAATGTCCAACTTGAAGACATCACCTGAATGTTCAATGGGAGGATTATAACCATTATCAAGCCTTGATAGGAAAGGATAGTCGCCAAGAATGAAGAAGACAAATATTTATGGAATCGTGGAACTCTTGCAAAGGAATGAATATTATTTTTTTTGGAGTTTGATATCAAAGTGCAGGAGCTGCTATGGCAAGACAAATGATCATAGTCTGTAGTGGCTAATATTTATATCATTCGAGCCTCCTTATCTAGTGCCATATAAGACAAATAGGTGGTGAAGTGTCGATTTCATAAGAACAAAGGAAGTCGTCTAATATCAACATCCACAGGAGAGGACGCATTATTGGGAGAGGTCACCATCGTTGATAAAGGTCAAGGCTTTTAGCGACTGGGACGCAGCTATTTATATATATCTCTTCAGTATCCAAGAAACATTAATCAGCAAGCTCAGACATTCTTAGGTGTTTGATCTGAAAATATGAGGTCAATTGCATGGGATGGCAACATTGAAGGTGGCGAAAATGAGACAAAGCTACTGGTCTAGCCCAATGGTGTACCAACATAAAGAGATAAGTATTTTATGCTTGTACCTTGAATAAATTTTATGTAGTTAATAATAATTCATGCAATTGGGAATAGTGAATAATGTATGCTTCTAGCATTGGTATTTCTCTTCAGGATAGTTTATTGAACTATTAGTAATCTCTCTCTAAAATGCTTCCAGGACGAATCGAGGAGCAAGAGGGTGATGAGAGATTGCATAAGGAATTCAAAGAGAGGAAGAGCTTGAGGCATCCTGTGAGGAAGTCACATTGACTGGAGAAATGAACAAGCATGGAGTCATAGCTTGCAGCCATGGGACTAAGTTGGTGGTTGGAGACAGATTGTCATTGCGATCAGTTTCTTCGAAGAGGAGGAATTAACATTCAGAGGTAGTCTAACAAACCAACAAAGGCAACCTTGGACTAGGAGATCAAGAGGTTGATGCAAGAACTTGGAGCTTCAGAGGGAGTCACATCATCATGAAGATCTGCTGTAATGTATATTTCTCTATGACGGAGAAGTATAAGGTGAAAACCCTTGTAGTGTATATTTCTCTGAGACGGAGAAATATGAGGTGAAAGCCCTTGTAGTGCATATTTCTCTGAGACGGAGAAATATGAGGTGTGAGCCCTTGTTCATCTCTGAGACTGAGATGAGACGTCATGTTGAGAGACTCCATGATGACATCACGTTGAGAGACTCCGTGATGAACCCTTTGTACTTGTGTTTTTCCATATTCCACAGATGGGAGTAGCCATGGTGGATGTCATGTTGAGAGACTCTATGACGACATCACGTTGAGACTCTGTGATGGGCACTTGAACGTGTGTTTCTTTCCACACATGGGAGTAGCCATGGTGGACGTCATCTTGAGAGACTCCATGACGACATCACGTTGAGAGACTCCATGATGAACCTTTGAGCTTTTCACAAATGGGTGTAGCCATTGTGGGTGTCATGTTGAGAGATTCCATGACGTAGATATCTGGAAAATATCTCCCTAGCTAAGAGGGAGTGTTAGTGTTTGGTAGCTTAGAGAGCTATTTTCCTCCTAAGTAAAAATTAAATCATAAATAATTAATAAGGCAAGTCGGCCTTAACTACAAATTATGTTTTATATTTTATTTCTTAAAGGAGGCCGACCTACATGAAGGGACACCTTGTTTGTATATATACAAGGTGAAGTTGTTTCATCAAATCATCAAGTCATTCTTATTTTCACATTCTTTCAAGAAGGAGTAGCAGACCATCTTGTACCAGCAGCTCGACTTCAAGAAGAAACTTATTTATCTTTGCATCAAAGGATAGGTGTTATTAATTCATTGTATCAACTTGCCCTTGAGAAGGGTCTGGTTGTAAAGCAGTATACTGCACTTTTTATATGATATATATGAGAGATTATTTGTTGGGTTTTTCTCCCTCGAGTAGGAGGGTTTTCCAAGGGTAAAACTGTTGTGTTCTTTGCTTCATGTGTTGTATCCCTACTTATTGCAAATCTGATCCTAAAACTAACACCATATACTTAGTGAGCCAATCCTTCCTGTGTGTAAAATGTCGAGACGCTCCAAAATCAATGTACCACGCAGAAGACTTGGAGTGATCTATTCGTCATTTGGCCATAAAAGGAAAGGAGGCGGACTCCTGCTCAAAATGCGCTACAACATGGGCCTTTTGTTGAGACCCTCCTTGGTTGGATTTCTGATTAGCCAACCTCTTTCTATGGTGCTTCTTCATGTGACCAAGTTTACCACAATAATGACATGTGATAGTCTTCAGATTCTTTGAAGTATCTTCAAAATTCCCTTGACCTTTCTTTTGAGGCCACTTGCCTTTGCCCTTGTCTTTGGCTGCAAAGGCCTGTTCCACACTTAGTGAATCACTGTTGCTACCAAATTGCTTCTTCCATCTATCTCATTGCAAGAGTTTGTTGCACAAATTATCGAACTTCAAGTCAACAATTGTAGAAGTGATATTGAGTGTCTCATTGAAATTTGTATATGTCTGTGGTAAGTTTTTCAACATTATGACGACCATATCTTCTTCCATCTTGCAACCAATGTCTTCCAATTGATCGCAAATGTCTTTGATCTTCATCAATTGATCTTGCAAAGACATCTTCTCGTCCATCATGATCGAGAACTACATATTTTAAAGGAAGAAGGCCCTGCCTTTGTCTGATGGAACCTCCAAAAGCATTTCATTTGTTACGGATAATTTAATGAGCATAACGGCTTCACGATTACACTCATCAAATTTGTCCTAGTCTTTACCCGCAGCTGTTGGACGAGTGTATGTGCCAAGGACGATCTGATCAAGGCACCTGTATTCGAAGATCGTTAGCATACGTTGCTTCCAGGTGTTGTAATTATTGCCAATGAACCTCTAGTTGCCATCCAACATGATGTTGGGCAATGAAGCCATCCCTCCCACAATTCAAAATCACCAAAAACGAAAAAAATTGCTGCTGTTAGAAAAACCACTAAAATTTTTGGGAAAAAATTTGCAACACCCAAACAACGAAGCAAAACCCATGATTTTCTAAAAAATAAAAAAAAATCTACGATAAAAATTCTAGAAAACTATAGATGAAACCCTAGAAGTGAACAACACCCACAATTCTTGAAAACAAATTGTCAAACACTTGCAACAAAAGTCTAGAAAACCCTAGTCATCACTGGAAAAGGCAGAAAATTGCCACGATTTTATAAAAAATGGTCAAATAACTCTTAAGTTTCATAGTCGCCCAACAAATTCATCGCATGCCAAACAAGATGTGAATAACCCATGATTTTTATTGTAAAAATTTGAAAAAAAATAGTAATAAAATCCCATTGCGAGCAAAAAAACAGTCACGCAATTTCGTGCCCTTTTGTAGCAAAAAATGATTCGAAAAAACCCTTCAATCCCATCGCAAATCATCAAAAACCCATCGCCTGCATCTTCAAAACTACGTCGTGGTTTTCAAAGGACAAAAACCCACAATTTTCCTTCAAAAAATCCCAAGTGATTTTTATAGAAATAAACCCACAAATTTTGCCCAAAAATGGCACAATTTTTCACAAATAAAAATGTCGTGATTTCTTCAAAAACCCTTGCACAATTTTGAGCAAAGAAAAACCCACAAATTTTGTAAAAAACAATCCACCAAAAGAATTGCAAAAAATAGACCCACAAATTTATTGAAAAAAATCGCCAAAAACCCTTGTACGAATCCATACAACTTCCTTTGGCATGTTCTTTTGTCTCTCTTACATGCAATTCGTCACTATCACAATTCATGGAATTCATGCTCACTAATCTCGATAATTTTCAAAACTCAAGCTCTGATACCATAAAATAATTAAAAAACATAGAATGATTACCAAGATATTTGATAATAAATTAAGGAGCAAAAGTCCCTTTAAATAAGAGCTTACAAAGATCTATCCATAATGGATAAGATTGACAACTAATAAAGCAAAGGAAAAGAATTTAACTGAAAGAATAAAAGAATATTCCTAAAGTCTATCCTAACGACTTAATTGACCATTACAAACTAAATATTACAATATTACTTTTAATAATTCCCTCAATGAATCTATTAAAGAAGGGAAAAGCTCAAAAAATGCATCCTTTTTTTTATAATATGAACTTTTCTCATTTTCAAAGCATTTGTGTTTGAAATCAATCCAACGACAAAAACCCTTAAGGTTGCAAGATTCGAGGACGAAAAACCTTGAGGTCTTATTGGAGTTTGGGAATGAAAACTCTCAAATTCTCAGTTGGTGATTCTACCCAAGAATTACACACAGCTTCATGAGCATTTTAACATCCAGTTTTGGAGATTGTTGATTTTTTTTGTGGAGCTGGTGTATGAGTTGTACATCTTTTCATTTCTGTTGTGATCCTTGAAAGTGAATCACTACTATTTAAGGAGACTCTACAATACAGATTCAGCTGCTAAGCCTTCAATATCAGGCCGTACATTTCAAACATCAAGTTAAGCACTTATTTTAATTTTGTGTAGCTGTTTGGGAAGGGTCATTATATACTTTCTAGCCACTATACTTTTTGTGGGAAGGTTTGGGAAGGGTTATTATATACTTTCTATCCACTACACTTTTGTGAGAAGGTGCCCTACTCATTTGGGAAGCTGACTTCAATATTTCTTCCCAATCAACCAGTTGTTCCAGTTCTGGAAGAAAATATTCAAGATTAACAAGTAATATTTGGACACCACTATCATCTTTTTATTCACAGTCGAGCAGATTGTAAGCAAGTGACATCATAGTATTCTAAGAGATTGCGGTCCTTTCTTGACATTTAATCTTTGTTGTTCCAATCTCTAGTGAGTTATAGTCATAGCTCAACATCCTTGGGTGTTATTTAACACAGTTTGTGTCTCTTTGCCTAGTAGTTGCTACAAAGGTGGAAATTTTGGGTTGATATTTACTGTAGCTTCTCTTATGGGTCTTCCGTACCAATTTTGCTGAGTATCATACAGTTGAGCTTCCTTTTGGTAATACTTACGCTTTTCAAATTCTAACGCAGCTGTCATTTGAAGATTTCTAAGTTTATTACTACTCAGAGAGTTTCATTTAATCATATTAATATATGCTGGAAGGTTTTTATATTTAAATAAAGCTTGTATGTAATATCAGCATCCATATCTTATTTTGTGCAGTTCACCACAAGAAAAATAAGTTTATATAGTAAATCTGGAAGATTTTCCACCAAATCTTTATGGATATTGAATGCTATTTTGAAATTTTCTATATCAGTATTGGAAGGAAAAGCCATCAAACCTTTTAACAATCATTTATTTTTAGTCTTTACATGCATTATAGAACTGTGTAGGTTGCCGCTGGTAATAGTGTCCCAACTACCATTTTCTCTCGCCTTGCCCGCATTGAGCTCTTGGCGATCAGAAAGTGTGAGGGTTGATGCATTTCATCATAAAATTGTAAAAATTCAAAACAAATCCAATTTGAGACACTGCAGTGGCATCAAAGTTGTGATCTTGCTAGCCTGTATACAAGCTAGCCATTCAATGCAGAGGATCACACCCTATACATCCAAGCGACAAAGAATTCAGATACTATCAAAGGGAAAGAAGGAAAGATCGATCTCTTGATCCTTTAAACACAAAAGTAGAGTTTTTGTTTGCAAAGTTCAAGCTAGAGAATATTGATAGACAGAAAGAGAAAGGAGAACTCCTAATGAAAGAGAAAGAACCAATTTAGGGCTCAGTGCCATCATACAAGGTCAGCAACAGTTGACAAATTCCTTAACTCAGATAATGCAAACATTCCAAAACTTGAATACTTCCAAAGTTAATGAAAATCAAGTGGGTGAAGAGAGTACATCAACGAATAGCAATAATAACCACACCAAAACTGTGATTGGTTCTATAGCTAGACCTTTTCAACCCAAGTTCTTGACAAGAGAAGGACTTGAGGGTGAAGGAGAGAAACAAAATCAAAATGGTGGAGACAACTTCGTAGATTATCTAAACGTGTATCAATCTCTGGAAGATGAGTTTCATCCAGCCATGTCTCTACAAGATTTCTACAATTTGAAAATGAGAAATCAACCAAGGAGGCAGCAAAACATAAACTACACCCATCAAGATTTGTAGCATCAGTTGATTAAATTGTCGATACCTACCTTTGATGGCTCAAACAAGTGTACAACTCACAATTGGATCCAAAAGATGACACCTATTTCTCTCTTAACTCTATGCTCAAGGGAGATTTGATCAAATATGTTACCCTCCATTTGGAAAGAGTAGCACATGAATGGTAGTACCACCGAATGGTCACTCAAGGACATAATTTAATTGATACTTATGCTGAGTTCAACCAAAGGATCATTGATAGATTTGATAGAAACAATCCAAAAGTTCATTTTAGAGAGCTTGCTCCACTGAAGCAAGAAAAGGCAGTAGAAAGCTACATATTAAAATTTCAAAAATTGTAAGTATTGGTTCTTGACGTGAGAAAAAGAAGGTTCATAATCTTGTTCATAGAAAGGCTAACTAAACCTCTCAAGTGTTCAGTAAAAGCTTTTGATCCATTATTCTTGCAAGATGTAATCAAAAGAGCTCTCAACTTGGAAACTTCAGTTTCTTAGAATACATTTAAGACACCTCTTATGGGACAAACAAAAAAAACATTCCATAAGGAAGAATCACATGGACAACCACAAAAGAGCGTACCACCAAAAATAAGGAAAGAAGATGAGACCAAGAATGAGCTCAGAAAAAAGAATTTGTGTTTAAATTGCAGCAAACCTTGGAGACCTAGTCATAGATGTCTTGGCAAGGGAAAAAATCACTATATTGAGGTAGTTTCAAATGAGGAAGAAGAAAAATAGGAGCCTTAGCTAAAACCACATTCAAATTCTGAAGATGAAGACACCAATGAAGTAGCACTTGCTTCCCTCTCAAGAGTGCCAAGATATTATCCTTTCAGATTTCAGAGAATTCTATGTGGACACAGAATTATAGTGCTGCTTGATAGTGGAGCCATTATCATCATTTGTATTCACAATTGGGCAAATTGTAAGCAAGTGATATCATTGTGTTTTAGTAGGTCATAGACCCTTCTTGAAATTTAATCTTTGTTGTACCAATCTATACTAAGTTACAGTCTTAGCACAGCACCCTTGGGTGTTGTTTACTACAATTTGTGACTCCTTGACTAGTCACTGCCACAAAGGTGGAAATTTTGGGTTGATATTTACCGTAGCTGAAGCCTACCATACAATTTTCCTGAGTACAGTACAGCTGGTCTTCTTTTTGGTAATACTTATGCTTTTTAGATTCTTACTTAGTTGTCCGTTGAAGATTTATGAGTTTATTACTACTAAGAGATTTGCATTTGATCATATTAATATATGCTAGAAAGTTTTCAAATTTAAATCAAAGCTTGTATGTAATTTCAGCATCCATATCTTATTTTGTGCACTTCACCACTAGAAAAGTTATAAGTTTATATTATAAATCTGGAAGGCTTGCCACCAGATCTTCATGGATATTGCATGATAATTTTTGTATCAATGTTGGAAGGCATAGCCACCAAACCCTTTAACAATCGTTTATTTTTATTTTATTAAAGTATTATTGTATTATTTAATGGTCATCTTAGCCTTAAGTTAGTCTGTAGTTTACTTTCTGTCTGCTTCTATTAGTTTTTAGTTATTTACTTTTGTTAACGACTATTTATTTTTAAAAACATTGCCCTCCTTTGTATTATTTAAGGAGCTTTCATCTCCTTTGTAAATAACGAATATTAAATATAAATTATCATTTCATGGTATCAAAGCTTAGGCTCGATCTTAATTGTTTTTAGCCAAATTTTATAAAAATTGAAGGATCTTTTGCAGAGATTTTTGAGGGTTTTCAAAAGTGGATTTTCGAGGGTCTTTAGCAAAAAATCATGGCTATTATTTGCAGAAAATTGCGACCCCTATTTTCATCAAGAAATTGCAATTTTTTTTCAAGCAAATCGCACCTATGCAGTCTTCAAATCGTGGCGTCTATCTATTGAAATATCACGGGTTTCATCTTCCTCTGCAAATTGCGATTTATTTTGTGAATTTATGGGCAGATTTTTTGTGCTTCTTGGTGCACGATTTTCTGTGTTTTTCATGGTTTTTCTTGGTCTGAGTTTCTGCCGCGACAGGTTGCAAGTGGCAAATTTTCCTTAGTCGTGTTCTTGTGACAAGAGTTTTAGAAAATTTTGGGCAATTTTTAATCGTGTTTTCCTGCTATTTTTGAAGCCACGCGACCCTGAGAAATTATGCGGGTTTTGAAGCACGTCTTTCTGAGGCGTGTTTTTCTTTTCTCTGTGTTCCTGGGCAGTGGTTTTTGCCGCATAACCTGGGTGACTTTCTGCATTTTGACAGATTTTTTAGCAGCGTTTCTGATGGAGTTTGTAAGTTTTCAGCCTCTTACCAGAAAATCAAGGGTTTGTTGGCATGCATCTCCGCATTTTTTGCAATTTTTTGATGTTTTTGTGGCCGGTCGTGTAAAGTTTCGTGGGTATTGCTCAGAATTGAATTTTTCTGACGAGTTCTCACAGCCGATTCTTGACTTTACCTCCTTTTTCGTGCTCTTGGAAAACGGGAGGGATGGCATGTATGCAATCTGACTAGGTGTCTCCCTCTTATGCATTAATGGTCAAATGATCAGCAGATCATGGCACATCATCTGCATGGTACATCGATTCTAGAGCCTCTCGGCATTTTACAACAGGAGAGATTGGCTCACAGAGTATATGGCTTGCTCTGATTCCGTCATCTTTGGTGTTGGTGAAGAGTATACAATTGTCGGCAAGGGCAACATCAAGATCACTTCTGGTGGGAGAAATTTAATATTTCTCAATGTATACTATGTACCAGGCATAGATTGCAGACTCTTCAGGACTCTGCGGACTCGCTGCGGACTCGCGAGTCCTTGAGCCTCCCGAGTCGACTCGCCACGGACTCGGGAGTCGAGTCCAAGAGAGTCCTGGCTCGGGACTCCCGAGTCCGAGCTCAAGACTTGTCCGAGTCCTGAGCTCGGACTCCCGAGTCCCGAGCCAGGACTCTCCTGCGTGGCTGGGACAGCATAAAACATAAAAACGCCTTCATTTTTTTTGATTTTTTGTTTCATTTTCACAGTCTAGGTTGCCAATACAGGTCTGCAAATTGATTTGGAGCTGATTGAAGCCAAGAGAACGAGCTAAAAGGATCAAAATAGAGTCAGGTAAGTGATCTAACACTTCTTTTTTTTAATTTTCTTTCATTCAAAATCAAAAAATTCAAGAGAAATAAGGGGAAATGCTGCCAAATTTTTTTCTATTTTCTTTAATAGCCTAATTCCTACAATTTCTAGCTTGGTTTTGCATTCTTTTTTTTTTGCAATTGTTTGAAACTTTGAATCATATTTATTTGCTGATTTTTTAGCAAACCCTAACTGATTTTTTTTTGTTTTCCATGTTGAACTTCCAGCAATGTCATCTTCAAATCCAAGGGGAAATAAAAGAGACCCTGCATGGAAGTATGGAATTCCAGGAGATAAAAAAGGTGAAGTGACATGTACTGAATGTGATAAATGGATGACAGGAGGAATAAACAGATTAAAATACCACCTTGCTAGAATACCTGGGCAAAATGTAGAGGGATGCAAGAAAGCTACTCCTGAGATTATTAGAGAGATGAAGGCCCTTCTTGCTGACTATGAGATGAAAAAAGATGAAAGACAAAAAACAAAGGATGCCCTAGCAGCTGCGATGAGTGGATCCCAATCCCGTGGTGTTGCAAGTCCAAGCTTTCGTGCTCCACATTCATCTTTTGGTGAGAGTCCTGATGGTTCCTTTTCTACTGCTAGTGCTGACCAGGGTCCTTCATCAGGACCAAATTATTTTATTCCACGTAATGTTCCAGGAGCACAACCTTCACTTGAAGGTACCGGTTGGAATAAGGAAAAGCATCATGAAGTTAGGATGGCTGCTGCAAACTTTTGGTACTACAATAATCTACCTTATGTTGCAAACAGCCCATATTGGGAAGGTTTGGTGAACGCCCTTACAGTTGCAGGAAAGGGGTTTAAGACCCCATCATCTAGAGATTTGAGTGGGCCATTGCTAGAGGAAGCCGTAAAGAATACACGGCTTGTGGTTGATGAGCAAAAGAAATTTTGGAGAAGAAAAGGTTGCAGCATTTTATCTGATGGGTGGACAGATGGATGAAATAGAACTCTTCTTAACTTTTTAGTGTCCTCTAATGGTGGATTGGTGTTCCTAAAATCAATGGATGCCTCCCATGAAATCAAAAATGCTGAGACTTTATGCAATCTATTAGATGAGGTGGTCCAAGAGGTTGGAGTTGATAATGTTGTCCAAATCATCACGGACAACGCAGCTGCTTATGTAGCTGCAGGTAGACTACTTATGGAGAGGTATCCCACAATTGTATGGTCTCCATGTGCTGCACATTGCTTGGACCTATTGCTAGAGGACATTGGGAAGATTTCATGGGTCAAAAGAGTGGTTGAAGATGCAAAAAATGTTACAAAATTTATCTACAACCATACTTGGGTGCTTTCTTTGATGAGGAAATTCACAAATGGCAAGGACCTTGTGCGACCTAGAGTGACACGATTCGCTAGCCACTTCCTCACATTGCAAAGCATTCTTGGTGCCATTGGTCATCTCAAGCAAATGTTCGTGTCCGATGCTTGGAAGGAGTCCTCATTTTACAAGAAACCTGAAGGGGAGAGGATTGTTGCCATAGTTTTTGATGAGACATTCATCAAAAATGGAGAGGAGTTGATGGGGTTAAGTAGCAATCACACAAAAAAAAATTATACATGATAATCTATTTGCTGTTTTTATTTTTTGAGGGGTTAATTTTGTTATAATTTAACATTTGTTTTCATTTTTTTAGGTGACAGAACCTTTGGTGAGGGTTCTTCGTATGGTGGATGGAGATGGCATGCCAATGGGTTTCATCTATGAGGCCATGGATAGGGCCAAAGAGGCCATATCACATTACTATGGTGGCAACAAAAGGAAATATGAAATCATATGGCGCATCATTGATCGAAGATGGACACACCAACTCCACCAGCCGATTCATGCCTTTGCCTACTTCTTGAATCCGAAGTTCTACTTCTCGGAAACATTTAAGGCGGATGAGGAGGTCATGGATGGTCTTGTCACATGCATTGATAGGATGGTGCCTGATCATGAGCTGAGAGATAAGGTGCTTGATGAGTTGGAGGTGAGATTTGTTATATCTTATTTATGAAATTGCAATGTTGAGCCTTGACTATCTATCTATGAATTTTCTATATTTGATTTACTTTTTCTTTTATCTATTCAAGGTTTACAAGGGTGCAGAGGGGAGACTCTTTTCCTCCCAACAAGCAATTGAAAGAAGAGGAAAACAGCAACCAGGTAAAAAATGAAATTAGAAACTTGATTCTTACATATAGATTTTTTACTTTATTCTTATTTCTTAATACTTATATTTTTTAAACATGTTTTTGTAGATCTATGGTGGGAAAACTATGGTGCTAGCACACCAAATCTTCAAAAGCTAGCCATACGTGTCTTGTCGCAGCCATGCAGTGCTTCTGGGTGTGAACGCAATTGGAGTCTATTTGAGAACATTCACACAAAGAAGAGAAACAGGTTGACTCAGCAGCGCTTAAATGATTTAGTTTTTGTTCGGTACAACCTTCGCCTTCGAACTAGAAAGGTGGAGGGTGTTTCACACGAGTCCATCGACTTGGATGACATTGATCCATATGGTGAATGGACTATTAATGAACAAAATGATGAGGCTGATGTCTTACTTACTGATGAGGATCTTGCTGAATTAGAGAGAGCAGCAGTAGAAGAAGAAGAAGCAACAAGATTGGATGCCATGGAGGACGACAAAGACACATTTGAATATCATGTTTCCCCTTCTCGATCTCCTAGTCCTCATTTGGATACTATAGCACGGGCACCTTCTAGTTCTAGGCCTTCAAAATTGGCTACCATTGGGAGGGGAAAGAGGAAGATGTAGACTACATGTGGTTATTAATGTTTTCTTCTTTTTGACATGATTATATGTAAACATTTATAAACTTATGATGTTGTTATACATTGAAACTATGAGTATTTGATGACTATGAAATTATGAATGATTAAATTTCAATTATTGAGTGTTTGATGATCATATGACATGTGTAATCTTTGAATTATGAGTGTTTGATAATCAAATTAGGATCTTATGTTCTCTAAATGCATTAATTTGTTCTTGTTTTTTTGTAAAACTACGGTTTTTTTTTTTGCCAAGTCCTTGCCGAGTCTTTTCCCGAGTCCGTGCCGAGTCCGAGTCATATTATGGGCTGCCGAGTCCGCGGCGAGTCCGAGTCTGCAAACTATGGATTTAATTAAATATTAATTGTGGAAGCATTATAATATAAAGTTATAATATTTTATTATAACTTAAGTGATTTCAGTGAAGGGGTCGCCCATCATGGAAAGGGGCCATTTTGATGATTATATTTTATCATAAAAATTTGAGCTAAGACTATTGAAAGAAATGAAATAAAAAGTTCGAACTTTTAATGATTCCCTATTATTAAGGAAATCGCACTTTTCAAAGAATAAAGGGTTTTTGCTTGGGATTCGAGCCATTATGATTATTGATTATTGAAAATTGTTGAAGTCTTCAACCAGAGCACGGAAGCCAAGGGTTTCAGTCTCAGAGCATTGGGGAACGAGCCATCTCCAGTGAGAGCGATTCAGAGGGTGTGAAATATCATCCGATTTATTGCCAGGCAGAGGGATTTCTTCATCCAGAAGAGATCATAGAACTTCACAGATCATTCTTTATTAGAGGTTTTGTTCGGGGTTTCATCCAGAAGGCATATATTCATCAAGGCGCCTATTTCATTGATATCAAGGAATTCTTCAGAGAGCCGTACACTTTATTTACTGCTGTTACCAGGCCGTACGGATCTGTACCAGGCCGTACATCCATAAAAAGGGGCGTACTTTCATTTGCAAGCAAATCGCCTACCTTAGTCTCAGTCTGCCATCACCATCTGGGGCGCATATCTTCCTGGCATCATTAGGGATCATCAGAAGGAGGGAGAAAGAAGTATTTATTGCAGCCGTACCATATTGCAGCCAATCAGGTTCTTCAATAAAAATCATTGCTTTTTTAGATTGCATGTTAGTGGATCTTAATTGTAATCGTCTCAGAAGATTGATAAATAGACTGGCATCCATATTAGCAATAAAATCTATCGTTTTCAGAGTTGATTTTTTTTTATAGAATTTATTCTTTATTTATTGCAAAATCGCATTATTGCATTTATGCTCAAAAACACCAAAAAAACCAAAAACTGCAAAAACAAACAAAAAAACAGTCAGAATCAGAATCAGGGGGGAACTAGGGTTTCTACATTGCCATTCGTATTTTGTGCCATTTAGGCAAGTGGGCTCATGGCAAGGTGACTTTATTCATATTTTAGATTGCTTTGTAAATGGTTTTAAAAGATTTGAGGGGGGCCTACATACAAGGAGAAAATATAATGCCTATGTGGACAAGGGCTTTTCTAAAAAATAAAATGTGAGCATAAGGTTTTATTCCATGTTGATGTGTCATCTCATTCTAAATCCTTTTAGGGATGAAATAACCAAATCTTGGGCCCACACCTTTTTCTAGATAAATGCATTATTTTTACCATAAATCTCTTTCAACAATATGTTGCAGTTTGGTGGTATTTTTGTTCCGTGTGCAAGCTTTGAGATGGTGTGGCATTTCATTGTTCAAAGTGGGCAGACTTACAAGTTTCTTATTGCTTCTTGCTGCCATCTCAGCATGTATTCTCCTCTGCATTCCTTACTTCTCTGGGCCATGTTTATTTATACATAATAGCTTTTATTTTATTTTTGGGGTTGTTAGCTTGCTGAAACAGAGTATTTGGTTCATGGTCCAATGCTGATTATGGAAGTATGGTGGCTAGAAAAAAATTACTGATTTGACTCTGTCATCCCGTATGCAGTATTTCTGCCTAAAATAAAATCTTTTATAGGGGTGGTTAGGCAGGAATTGAATGCGGATGCAATCCAAAGGCATTTTTTCTGATCACTAGGGTGCTTTATGTGGTAATCATGGTATGTTCATTCTCTATCTTGGCAGAGATTGAGTCCAGTCAAGATCTTCCTTCACCATCTGATTTTATTTAGTCCCCCCTTTTCAAATTGAACTTGTTTCAAATCAAAATTATTTTTGTTGGTAAAGGCTGAGAGCAAGAGGATGATGCCAAGTGGAATGATCTTATAAACTCCTTGCTGTTGTGCGAGTTCCATATGAACTTTGCTCTATTTTGTACTGTGGGGATTTGGCTGGTTTTGGGCTGTATGTTGCTGCAGAGGTGTTCTCTTTTTTTGATTAGGGGTGTTCTAGGGCATCAATCAGTGCAGCTTGAGCTCAGTTTCTTCTTGTCAACATATGCTGCAGGTCAAGGGATGGTGCCAAATTGTAGAGGTCTCTTCGTAGCACAAGTGTCTCCATGCATGTCTCTGTGTATTCAGGGGATTGGTAAGCCATGGTTGTTCCTGAGGCAACAATTGCTTACCTGGTGTTGTATTAATTAGTTGTTTCATGCAGGGATTGTAACACAACATCAAAGTGTATTGATTCTAATCTTTATAATTCAATATATGGTTTCACATTTTTATTCATGGATTGCTGATGTATGCTTTGCTATGCATGATTCTAGTTATATAGAGGAATGTATCTGTTCAATTATCGAGCCTAGTTTATGATTCATGAATGCATTTCCAGCTCTTATATTCTGTCTTGCATTTGTTTGTATGTGAGATCTGATGCTTGATTCAGTTGCTTAAGCGATGAAGGCACCAATCTGCTGGTGCTTTCCCACCAACACTTAATATAAAACAATAAAAATACATCTTTTCATTTATGTTCTAGTGTAGTTTCAGCTTTGCTTATATGCTTATTTTAGTTTTGTAACCTTGTCAAAGCTTATGAGAGCTCATATTCAAGCCATATTTCCAGATTTTTGAGTATACAGGAGTTCTATTCCCTTTACAATCCATTGCATTAGTAATGAATATCATTTGAGAGCTATAGTATGATAAACATTTAGATGGGTGTGTGTGTGAGGTCACAATGTGCATAAGTGTATGTAGAGATAAGGGGATTCATCCTGAGAGCTGCAATTTTGTGTCATATCTGTCAGTGCTTATGTATGTTGGTTTATATCTTCCCACAATGAGGTCTAGTAGACTTGTTAGATGTCATTAGAACATGGGAATCAAAGCCTTGCTATTGTTTTTTAATTGTCTTGTTTATGAGGCCAGGGATCATTCTCTGAGGTTCTATAGAACCTGAAGAAGAAGTGGATCTGCCTTGTCCTATTACTTGGCCCAAGACTGTCCATTTCATGTTGATGAGGTTTGTCTTCCTTCTTGTATTGTCTTCTCCCCTCTTGCATGAGTAGTGAGTGCTTTCTCTAGAGAGATGGGCCTGTAGTTTTGATAGCCAACAAGTTACATGCAAGGATGGTATTTGTGCCTCTACCTCATGGGGGGTAAATGCTTATGCATATGACACCATCCCTCTAAATTGGAACACTATAAGAATTGCTTACACTTCAAAGCATTATTGCTTTGTTAGTCTTTTCACCATCTAAAAGGTGTACAATGTGGGTGATTGTCATGGCACTACTTGTACTTAGAATTTGTACTTTGGAGGATGGTTTGCATTTGATGTTGTATTTGTTGAATGTGTTCAATGAATTTGCTGGCTTTGTCAACTTCCTTTTGAGCTGAAGGCGTTACCACAGTGTATGGTGGCATGGGATAAGCTACATCAATGTCATGAAGGGTTTGAAACCTAGATAGACTGGACAACGGCTATGCATGACCTCTGTGCTGAATGAAAAAGGTAGGCTTTATCCCATATATCAAAAGATGATGCACTATCATCCTATTGACTACTTTTGTTTTTCAATTAGTTTGTGGGTGGAAGGAAGTAGATTTCTTTAGCTTTATGTCCATCATTCACCAAAGTATTTTTTAGAAATGGTTTAAAAACTTGGTAATTCAATCAAAGACGATGGTCGATGGTAACCCAAATTGAATCCATAACGTTATGAAAATACAATTGAGTTGTGTTTTGGATTTAAAATTGATTTCTTACAAGGCATGGAAATTTCCATCTTAGAGAACCTATATACCACTAGATACACAATGTTTACTCCTTTTGGCTGTTGGATAATATCATAACTAGATAGAAGTACATGGAAATGGATTCCAAGGGCTTTGTCAGTATTGACAAAGACACATGCATACCTTTTTTCTTGACTAGCTTGGTGTGGCACATTCAATTTGAGATTTGGTGTATCTAGCAACATGTGATCACATGTTTGGCTAGTAGTACTTGTGTAGTTGTACAACCTTGCTAAAATGAGTCTCTTGTATAAGTCTTTTCCCCTCTTCCTTGTGTGGTATGCACAAGTGTCCAAGGTGATATAGGACTCCATCTTTACGAGTAGAGATTTGGAATTGACTATTTGTTGTGCAAACCTGGATAGATCTTAGAAAATTCCACATTCATTGCATACAAGTTCGCCCAAATGTTGGTTGTGTCTACATGTTTCAAGCATAATGAGGAGTGCTTGAATTGGGGGTTGACTCAAACGATTTGCTATTGGATTTGTACTTCCCTTCTTGTGTTTGATATTGAGGTGGAATTTTTAGAGATTGTGTACCACTTTTGATGGCATTCTTGTTGAAGTTTGTGTCAATAGTACCTGAAGTGGCTTGTGATTTGTGTGGATCACTGTTTCTTTTCCTAATATTATTGTTTACTTGCTTCTATGTTTGGACAATTGCATAAAGCTCCTTGTCATGCATAGAATACTAGCGAACTACTCCGGTGAAGGTTTTGATGTGAAAGTGATTGGATGGCTATGTTGACTTAGGGTTGCTTTGAGTGCATATTTAGAGGTGTTAGTCTTTTTCTCAAATGGTTGTTGAAGATTTGGTAATGTGAGCATTGTCGCACAATAGGGTCTACACATTAATTTGTTGAATGTTTTGTTTTGTGTGGTTGACTAGATGAATTTTGTCTTTACACCACCCATGGCGATTTGATTTAGTGGCTAAGTTACTAGAGAGAAACTAAGTGCAAACTCATTGTAGTTGTTTGCAAATCCTAAGAAGCTACAAAGCATTGTTAGATTCTTTTGTGTGCCATTCTTGGTGACTCAGATTTTGTTGTCCAAGTGTACTCCTTGTGTGTGTACAATGTATCCTAGATAATGGATCTCTTGCATGGCAAATGAACATTTTTTCAAATTAATATAGAGTATTTGTTGCTGCAAGGTATGCAATACTTATTGGATGTGGTATAAATGTTCATTTCATGTTTTGCAAAAGTGTAGGATGACATCAAGGTAGGCAACAATAAATGAGATATTGAAGCGCTAGAGTATGTCGTGCATCATCTTCATGAATGTCTTTATTGCATTGGTCAAGCTGAAGGGCATGCCCAACCATTCAAATAGGTTCTGTTTGGACTTGAGGATATCTTCCAAGTGTTTGTATGCTCAGTAATAATTTGATGATACTTAGTGTAAGATAGGAAATTGATTTGGTATTTCTATCTCCGTGGACAGCGAAATAGGATTGTGATAAAGGATGAAAATGATAAAAGATTGAAAACAGCATATGGATTGCTAGATAAAAGAAATAACATAATAGTAACAAAATGATAACAATGATATTTCTAAATGCTAGCTTTGATAAATTACCCATAGTGAGAAAAGCAAGCAGTTTGAAAGAAGTTCACCTAGAAGCTGCCGTAAACCTTTGAAAGGATTCCAAAGCTACAACAAGATTGCTCCCTACAGTCTCACCATAAGGAAATTGACATGCAAGAGCCAAGAGAAAGCTGTATTGAGATGAAAGCTTCAAAACTTAAAGAGTTGTAGAACTAGAAGCAAAATTCTATGTGTGTATGGATCAAAATGTGAATCAGAGTCTCTTTTTTTTCCTTCTTCTTTGAGGAAAGACTTTCCTTTTTTCAAAATAGCATGTCCTGAGTGCGTTTGTAGGTTGCAATTGGCAACATTAGCATTACATTGCTAGATTCTTGGGAATGTAATGTCCCAATGGTCGTTTGAATTACAAATTTTTGTGGGATGCTAGTGTGTGGCGAAGACATCTGCGTGCAGTGTTGTCATTTGGGAAAATTGGACTCAAAAAGTTGTAGATAGGGTAATATTGCTAGCATAAATATATTTTGATATCATCATATTAAGATTAGGATATTTAATTTATCAAGCTAAAGGGGTATTGCCATGTAATGTGAAATTGCAAAGGCGTATGCAATTTCTGACACTACACCTAGACTTAAGATTGATTTTGGTGAAGACCTTGGTGCCATGGAGCTGGTCCAAAAGATCTTCAATTCAGGGAAGAGGGCAGGGGGTTCTTCATTGTGATCTTGTTGAGTGCTTTATATTCGATGCATAATTGTCGTGTACCATCTTTCTTTAGTGCAAGCACAATTGGACAATCGCAAGACAAAGAGCTAGGTCTAATGCGTCCTTTATCCATAGGTTTGTGGAATTTTTATTGATCTTTTCATGCTTGATAAATGATTTGTGGTATTTGCATTACGTAGAGGTAGCTTTGATAGCAAATTGAAAGTATGCTTTATTGCACAATGTTGAGGCACTCCACTTGGTGACTAAAAGGGATCGTTGGACTTCAATACGTTAATTTGTTGCTGTGATTGTGTTGAGGGAGTTGTGGTATGGATTGGAGCCACAAGGACTTTCTTACTTTCATTTACGACCATGAGAAGGAATTTTGTTGTTGTTGGAGTTTACTAGATACTTGTATTTCTTGGCATTGATGACTTACAACTTAGGAACTAATTTCAATATACAATATCTATTTTCACCAACATCTGCATTCCTAGCTTCTGCTTCATAGAATGCATGTCAATGGAATAGATATGTTTGCCCAAGTAAAACATAACATACCTCTCACATCACAAAGGATTGCATCTTGAAAGTGCTTGATTTTGTATTCCAATTGAAAATGTTAAGTGATATGTTTCTTTGAACCTGATCTAAACCATCCAATGGAGTAAGGATGAGGGTGAGGTGTTAGTGGCACATTCAATCTACAAATTACTTCAAAAGAAATCAGGTTATTTTTCCTTATGTTGTCAACTATGAAGTGCATGGGCTGTCCATTGACTCACATGAGTGGAATAACTTGTATGCTTCCTTTGAATCAATGTTGGAGGAAGAAGTGATGTTTGTGGCACTTGCCATGGCACTAGGCTTGTGTCCATGATTTGCTTAACTATTGTTAGGTGTCATGATGGTAGTTTCAATGGAATCTAGTTGCTCAAGTAGGGTTCTTTTGGTACAAAACTCTTCACTTTAGTTGAGTGATTACCAATATTGTGAATGGTGTAACACTTGTCAGAATTGGATTGTTTCTTTTGCTCACCTAACAAGGTATTCTTCTTTTGACTTCACCACAAAGGTTCTTTTCCTTTCTTAAAACTTTCTTGAGTTCCTTCCTTGGTGTTCTTTGTTTGTGCTTTGACCCGAGATTCTTTCTTGGTCTTATGCTTGCAATTGGCCTCAAATTTGTAGGCAAAGCTATAGACTTCTCTAAGTGTAGATAAATTGAAAGGAATCCATATTTGATTGAATGTGTGGTTTAGGCCCAACCTTTACTTGAGAATGAGATTCAATGTGGTCACTTCAATGCACAAATTGGAAACTAGAGTGTGAAAAATATTAGTGTACTTTTGCACAAGTTTGTCCTTTGTTTGGTGCAATTTTGCAAAACTTGATGTATTGATATTTGTAGTTCCTGACTAGGTAGTAGGTGTGACGCAGGAAAAAGGGATCTAGGGTCTAAATCCCACTTGGCTACTAACCTCAATGGAAGAGCCAAAATGGTGGATTAGGATTTCAGTCCTTTGGACGAGTGTGTGATGATATGATTAATTGATTTAATTTGATGATGCAAAGATGTACCTAGGTTAACTATGAAATGCAACACACTGAGATGATTTTTGGAAAATACTAAACTGAAAGAACAGAGTTCAAAACAATAGAGAGCAGACACAAAGGAACTTGGCATGTGAATTTGAGCTTGATTTGACTGGACAGGGGTGCTAGGTGCCCTAGACCTAGAAGTAGATACTCAACATAAGGTTTCAGACTTCTGTTGCTACCTGACTGTAGGTTCTTCTTCTCTGGACTCAGTGTTGGAATTCCATTTGTTGCTGATAAAATCCACTTTTCCTAATTTGCTGACTTGTAGGACTTGAATGCTTGAATGAACAACTAGGTCTTCAATCCTCTCCAAATTCGCTTTAGATTTGCAACCTACACATGAGAGATGGGAAAGGGTTGTTCCGTATAGGGGCTTGCCTAAGTCAAACCCCGATTTGGTATTTCTATCTCCACAACGGCTATGATGATGTAAAAGAGGGCTTACCATCGGTCAGGCATATGCTAAATAATAAAAAGTGATAAATTGATAATTGCTGCAACTTACCACTCGGATCTGCATTCCTTGATGGATTGAAGTCATTGTCCTCATCATGTTCAAGGAGAAATTGATGCTTGATTTGAAGTCCTGCAAGTGTTAGTACTCACAAAACATAGACATGAAACATAAACAAACTCACATGAAAATATTATGCATTGCTAACTTGATGCTTGACATGAAATAATGCTGCTATAATTTTGCTAATTTTGCTCTTGACTGCTCAATTGTTCAATTCAAGGTGTTAATGTTGCTTCCCAAAATTGCTAGGCTTGTTAGGTGTGCTTAGGATTTCAAATGATGAAAAAGGCTTGTATTTATATGCAATTCTTTAATTTCCTGCAAATTAATTACCGATAGCTGACAAATGACTTTGGTTTTTAAATATTAAAATGCTGGCACCAACATATTTTAAATTGAACCAAAATTGGCTGGACAAGGGCAGTGGGTGCCCTAGCCTAGACCTATAATTTCGGGGCCTTAAGCATCAGTAAATGGGTATTAAATCTTTATTTCTAATTTTACTTTTGAGTTTTTTGAATATTATTACAAAATGGGCAAAATGAATGCACAATTGGGTCTAGGCACATGAGGGGGAGCTAAACCTAGTGTGAAATTGTCAAGGGTGACAATTTACGACGCTACAATAGGAGCATAGAGATTGTGATGTGATATTCTTGTGGGTTACAAATTAGTTCTAGCACCATTGTTTTATAGGTAAGGAAACATTTAGAAGGGAAAAGGTAATCTTTTGTAAGAACCCTGCTGGTTCTAACCCTTGCCAACTGAATGCTGAGTGATTGAATGTTTGTTTGGTTTTGGTGGTTTTGCAATTTTTTTGTGTTTTTGAACAATATATGATTTTTTTGTATTTTTTATAAAATAATGCCAGGAAAGAAGAAACTAAAGTAACAATGCAAAATACTGAAAGAGAACAACTGCTGCAAGGTATAAATATTCTCTATTGATTATTTCAAAGTCTTAACATACAAAAAGCATACCTAGAAAGAGAGAGGGTTTATCACATGAGAATCTGAGAATGCTGGCAGCTAGAAGATAAATCTGAAAGTGAATCGACCTGCTGCTGGTAAAGAGTTCTCCACCTCAAAAACTATGCAAAATTCCTTTATTGAAGAAGGCATCCAAAATGGTGAAGACAAGAGCACAAAACCCATGGTGTTTTTGTCCTTGATTCACATGCCTGGCAGCAAAGATGGTACGGCTGGCTGTAGAGAGGTTGTACGGCCCTAGAAATCTGCGCCAATAAAGATAATAAATGCTGCCACAAATCGATCTTCCCTTCACAGTGAAATTTAGTCTCAAACCCTTGATGAATCTTCGCAATTATGCACAATGTTGACCTCTGTATGAAGCCAATCTGATTTGCAAACTTCGGCTGGTGTTGCACAACCTCAGAATGCTTAAACAATGAAGAATGCACATTCTCCAATGCTGAAAATGGTGCCAAACTGCAGAAACCCTTGGTCTCCTTTCAAGAAATCACAAAAGGCAATTTCAAATGCTCATAATGGATGAGGTCGATCTGCTTAAGAGTCCTTTATATACTTCTCTAGCTTAGGTCGATCCCTCGATGTGCCTTTTTAATCATTTAAATGATATTTTAAAAATTACATTTGTTGGCTTATATTATAATCTCATAATTGGGCGTACTTTCATTAAGTCTAAAATGGCCCCTCTTTAATAAAGTGCAAATATAAACTTATATTATGCTTTTTAATGATTAATTATTAGTAAAGTCACCTTTATTAATAATTAAATAATATAACTTGCACAATAAACCTTATTACTCCAAGCCAACTGAGAACTGGGATCAATAATGAAATCACCAAGTGTCTAGGTGCCCTGCTATATATACTAACTCTAAATTGTATTGCCTAGATGACTTACTATAAATAGTAAGTATGCCAATGTGAGCCCAAAAACCTCTACAAAGGCCTAATCTTGAACCAAACAAAGCATTGGAGAGAAGTAATGTCACCACTGACCAAGTAACTGCCTCTGAGGATCCTCTATCCATGTCCATTAGCCTGCGAGGGTCAAAATAATAGGCTAACCCCTCTGCAACTGGAATTGGCTAAGAAGGGGACATTACATCTTTTCTCTATTAGAAAATTCATTTTCTATAAAATAAAACTAAAGTAGATTAAATGAATTATCTAGAATATCTATTTATCTTTTCTTTGCAAATGGGGATGTTTAGATTGACTTGAACTTTGTACGATGTGGAACCAACAAAGGGTTTGAAAGAGGTGGATCCATATGGAGGATGATGCATGTGCTCAAGGAGTTGGGAAAAGTGACTGCTGATGCTTGCTATATCATGTACGCATTGCTGTTCAAAATTGTCTTGTTGTTGTTACAAGCCCTCTTCTATTATTCTTTGGAGCATATCTTGAAAGTTCTATTTGTCATGATGGGTCATAGGAGAGGAGGTTATGTAGAAGTGTCAATAGTCTTGAGATCCAATTTCCTGTAACTTGACTTTGTATGGATGGGCATGCAAATTGAGACATGATATGTATGTGGACCTCAATAACATAGGATTTGATGTGAAGTATAGTGACCTTGATGCCATTGATCCAAGGCCTAGGGTGGTACTCGGTGAATCTAGAAGAGTTTGTGAACTAAATTAGAGTGCAAACGAGGAGTTGAAGAAGGATCGATTGGAACAAGTAGATACCTAGATGATAATTGTACATGATCTAGGAGGTTAGATGTATTGAATGACTACGTATTGGTGATGTGTTTGGTGGTAGCTGAATTTACCTTATAGACTCAATCAAAGTCAAATTTATCTTTGATGGGACTATGTAGGACTGACAAGTTTGACCATGTCCCATATGAGAAAAAAATGACAATATTGGAAGGTCGTCTAGGAACTTGACACATATCTCCTTTGATGTGTGGATGATATTACTTTCCCTCTTAATCAACTCATGTACTCAATGTTCTAGTATGAACAACTCATTGGGGTATGTACTAGGCATTTCTTCCTTTTGGAGGACTTACTCTTTGTGGGGAAAAATTGCTAGAGTTAGACTTCTCTTGCATATAGTTATTGGCAATTAAAGTTACAAGTCCATTGTCATGGTTCTTGAGGATTGTGTGATTGCATGTAGTCATTGGAATTCAAACTAAGACACATTTGGTTTCAATAATGGAAACTTTCCATCTCTATTGATTTGAGTTGTCATTGTTGCCCTATTTTATCATACAAGTAGCGAGCAACAAAGTAAATAATGTAGGATTTGTATTGGTGATTCTTGCAATGCACTATCCATTGAGTTTATGAGTCACTGTTGAATGTTTTTGCTCTTAGGTTCTTGGCTCAATAGAATATATGTTTTTCTATTATAAGATAGTTTTAGAAGTTTCAGACTTTCATATTTAAAAAGTTTGAAATATATATTTATATATAATATCCCAAATCTGAGATTATTCTTGGTGTACTGTAAACCTGTCCCGCTGTCTCCATCCTGGAACTCCTTGTAACATAGCAAATATACTAGCTGAAGAATTGCACCATTGACAAAACATAGTACAGACAAAATCACTTCAAGTCAAAATTTCACTAAATAAATAATAGGCCAAAATTATTTATAATTCCATATAGTATGAGGAGATCCGTTTAGTGTTGCGTCAATGTTTCCAACTTTTGAAAAAATCAGATTTTAATAGTTTGATTACTTTGATATGTTGAGAATATGGAGATGTTGTAGAACCCTACCACGAGATGAGTGAATCATTGGAGAAACATAGTTTGACATACTGAGTGAGTTGATTTTAATAGGGTATCATGTCTTGGATGTGGTAATTCAAAAATACCTATGATGGACTTCTTTGAAGGGGAAGAAGATTAGTATAAACTATAAAGTGATAATTACATCCATATAAAATTACAATGCATTGAATCCTTTGTATGAGGACAGTGGCTGTGGCAATCAGCTACTTTATACTGGATTACTAATTGAAGCTTCTTTAGGTGGCAGTGCTCTTGAATTGGATTGGGAGTTTCAGCATTGCAGAAGTTACCTGGCAGTATACTACATGGATTCCTTGCCAACGAGATTGCCACCGTAGTTGGAGTAATAGATTTTTTCCCAGAGACTATGTTCAAAAATGCTTGCTCATGTTCTAGTTATTTCTTATACAAATGGACAACTATCTGGTTTTTCCTTAAGTGATAATGTTTGAAAGTTATCCATGTGCTGAAATGAATAACCCATTTTGGGTTTGGCTAGAGTTGGAAACTTGGGACTTTAAAGAGAAAAGTGTTAAAATGGATTAATTTTGATTGTTTGGTTAAATTGGTGGCCTCCACAATTGTTTGCTTTCATTTGTGGACGATTATTGATTACCTGGTCTGGTAATAATGGTCCTTGGAGACCAATTGAAAGCATGTGAACTTTGAGCAGAACTCTTAGGTACTTGAAGAAAATGTTGTGAAGTATGTCATGTGACTCTTTGGAAGAACTAATTTGAGGCTTTTCCTCTTTTCTAATTATTTGATGTTTTCATATCATGTGTGGGAACGTTGCTCTCATGTTGGAAATAAATTATTAATTAATTTGTCTTCATAGCCAGAGCTATATCAATGTGCATGAAGGAGATGCTAAGTATTGTTCTCTAGTCATCTTTCCAAGTGAATAGAGTATCAAATTATCAATACTCACTAATAATAAGAGTCCTTTTTAAGAATTCAGAGATGAAGAGAATCAATACTTACTGATGAAAACACTCTCCAAAGCAGTTCAAATGCAAAGAATAAGTTCAAGATTGGTTCATTGGGCTAACTTGGGAAGGCATTGCGAAGATCTCAAATCAAAGGATTTTGTCTAAATTTTCAGCTATCAATGTCAAAATCTTGTAGCTTTAAGTGCAGCTTGGCAGTTTTGCCCATATGTTTCTTATATCTTCCCAATATAATTTTAAAAATAATAGGCATTCTCTTGGCTATGCACCATCCTGAAAAGTCTATGTGAGTACATTTGGAACACTATAAAATTTTGTTATAATGGCTCTTGGTTTATTTAATACATTCATTTTCAAATTATGTTATAATACTGATGATTTATTTACCAACAATTAATCTGGTGTTTTTCTGCAAGTTAAAATAAGGAAGCATAGCATGATTGTCTGATGCACTCAGCAGATAATTTATCCTACTGTATGTATTCTTAACTTGATGAGTGAAAACTGCATTTAGTGTTTAACTTTCTCTCTGAGTTGGGAGAAGCCTGCACCATATGATTCATAAAATGTGTTAATACTTACAAGAGATGCCTAACCAGATTGAAAACTTCTAACTGCAGCTTCAAGGGGTTAAGGTATTCTAAAAATTCCTTACATAAACTCAATTGATGCGATCTGAAATACAGAAAAAAGTCTGTACTGGTGTTTTGTATGCCAAGGAAGATTTCTGATGCTAAAGAATATATAATCCAACTTCCTCAAAACATTCCTAGATCAGTTATAGTCATGGCAAGCTGAGGAAAAGTTCCTGTCTGTCCTCACACATTTGAATGTCTTGCTAGAGAATATTTAGCTTTCTTCCTAACGTTGTTACTCCACTTCATAATCATGTCCTCTGGAATATTGCCACCACTGGTCATAAACAGTTGAAGTTGCTCTGTCGAGTTGGGAGGGAGCCTGAACTTAGGAGCATTCATATGAATCATAGTTGAGTTTTTGGTTAGTAGCAACTCAAAAAATTATAGGGATGTTTAGAAGCCTTGAAGTAAGTTCTCACTCATGCATGAATTGGTTGGAAATAAGATTTCCAGTTATTACAATTTCTTTGTCATTGTGTTTACCTTTGTTTCAGTCTGTTCCCATTTACAGAATTACATATTTTAAATACTCATCTGATACTTTTTTGAAGATATATCTCCAGATTGTTTTTGCATCTATCTGCTTGCTGGTCCAGATATCAAAGGAGAGGAATGTGCAGCCTTTTTACAGAAACTATATTATCTGATAGCCATATTAATCATATGAATATCTAATCAATTTGCGTTGTAGCAGAAGCAACATAATAGATTTTTACACAGCCTATAATAGGTGTTATTCAAACCACATATGAACCAGTCATTGGTAACAGTCTCAACTCTACCATTCCCATCCATATAATGGATCATTGTATCTTTTCAATGTGTGTTTTTAGTGGTTGGTTATATTGAGTTTCTCTTGCATCATCTTGTCCCTGTTACCATCCTTGTTTTCTGTTCACCATGACAGATAAAGAGAACGGTGCAATTGCTAGATCTATATTTGATATCCTTGTTTTATGAATTATTTTCAAAATTGTATAGGCCTGTTTTATGGAATTGTTCACATATCCTTTAATGGGTATAGTATCTTCTTAAAATAAGCCACAGATATGGTTCTGAAAACCTAAAACTCAGTATGAAATTATATACCTGGCTTCTTCCTGTTCTGAATGCTATGCTGGTTTTGAAGTGTCTTCCGATCTTACTGCAGCTTCCTCAGAGGATGGTGGATATACTGGCTCTGAGACAACAGCTTCTATCACAATATGATCTTATACAATCCCGTCTTATGGAACTAATTCGAGATGCAGAAGAAGAGGTAAGTGCTTTGCTTGTCCAATTCCTGTAACAAAGGCTGATAAGACAACACTAATGATTGTAATGCATTTACTTTGTATTGTATACAAGGATAGAGTGGATATCTACAGCCAGTATGGCATTCGCAATGGCTTTTGACTTATCATAATGTGCTACAAAATATTGTTAATGTGCTTAGGTATTATTTCAATAAAATATAGGCAAAGGTTTAAACACTTAGATATACAGAGTTATAGACACAGAAATACATCATAAGTCTGGTATAATAGAATATGACAGATCAATAATAAATCATCATATGTCACTAAACTGTTCTGCATTTACTATTAGTTAGGAACCACCCCTACTCTGTAGATCTGCCTTTGATTTTGACTAAATGTTGCAAAGAGACGAGAATAATAAATCATCGTGTGTCACTTATTGGTTTCCATATCCTATTATGTGGGAACCTACCATACTTGGTGGATCTGCCTTCTATTTTAGCTATACACTGCAAAGATACAAGATAAATTACAATAGTAAACTTACAATGATATCAACCACTTGCCACTAACATTTCATTTAAATTTTCATTAATATACCACCCTATTCAACCGTTTGGTCCAGAAAAAATTTACATTTCAGCCTGACTGAACCTGTTCAGTTCATTTTTGGACTTATTTTTAAATAATTTTATATTGAAAAATACAAAACTGAGAAAAAGATAATTAAACAGCCTGAACTGTATCCAAAAGAATGAAATAATTAAATTTTTAAATCTTAGTGAATAATGCAGAATGGATTTTCTCAGGGCTGTTGAATCCATTTTTGGCTATGAATGTTATTGTATTCACTGGCATACACCATGCAGAGTTTGTTGACTTCTACAAATATGTAGTTAAATAGGGGCAAAGCTTTTTGTGCTGTTTCTAAATGTGGAATGACTGCAGTGTTTTTCACTAACTTTTTCATATTGCATGCTGCATGAATATATTCATATTTGTGGTTGTCTTCAACCACCTCTTGTGCCCTTTGGTCTGTTCTGTAGTACAATGGTGTATGTTGTACTTGTAGCTACTACTTACAACTTTAGATTTAGGTGTATACTAAATAAATTCAATGTTTGACTGGCATTTACATGGATATGCACACGGATGGCACATTAACAGGAATGGGGATTTGAGCTTGGATCTCTCACATAGTTCATTATTACACCACAGTCCTCTGGAAGTTAAACTAAATTTTAATAATTAATATGATTTAAGCTCTAATGGATATATCTTTCTTATAAGGCTCACAGTATAAATTAATAAGATCAGTTATAAATAAATAGTGTAGATTCTATTTAATTTCTAAAATATAATAAATCTTGTATATGATGCTTATAGGGATGAATCATTAGGACTTCTTGGGAGGCCACCTATCCCAGTACTACTGTGGTTCAAGTGTGATTAACCATGGAGTTTCTACTGCAACCAAGCCCACTTGGCTTGCTACCCAATCTGTAAAACCGTTGACAAGTGTAGTACCTTATGAACCCTTCAGTATTGAAGTTTAAATGTAGGAAAAGTAAAAATACAAAAATCTATATTGGAGTTTTGAAAAATATACAGAGAAATGTCAGTTAGCCACAGCCTGATATTTTTAGATTTTGAAGGCCAAGATCTTAAATTGAAGAATATATATCTAGATGGGTTTTAAAAGCCTCTCATTCAAGGCTACGAAAATCATCCATAGAAGTCTAAAGCATAAAACAAGAGCTGAAAATAGCAACAATATTTGCTGAGTATTAATATCTACATACACTTCTATACTTCCTAATAATATGAACAGTAATACTGGTAAAACAGCTGAAGGTGATCTACACGGATAATAAGAAAATCAAAGATGCCTCCTCTGCTCATACACTTATAAAAAATGCAGCAGCAAATGAGCCAAAAAATAATTGCCATGATCTTTCATCCTGCAAGAAAGACTACTTACTATTTCATCTGGTAATTTTATGAAGATCGCCAGAGCTCTCTAAAATGTGTCTAGCTTGCTTTGGGACCTGCTTTCCGTAAGAGCCATGCAATTGGAAAATTTTGCCCTGACCTCTTCATGGGGCTCACATGATCTGAGCATTCTATGAGAATCTTTTCAATAGAATAAAAAATGCCAGGAATGGATTGGCAAGTCTTGGGCTTCATCACAGTCAAATCCTTACTGGAACAAAGGCAAATGACATCTGCATTGTCCCATTTGAGACCAGCCACCTGGTTTCCCAGTGCTTGAATACCTTAAGCACAAATACTTTTTTAGACTATATTATAAAGGGTTCTATTAAGGGGTCCCAGCCCTACCAACCAAACAAAATATATACTAAAAGAAAACTGCATAAACATCCTATAACCAGGCATAGCGGTATAAGCAGCTACTGTAGACAGACTCTATTGTTGTACCCAAACCAAATTTTTTGCTTCATCAAGGCATTTTGCATTAAAATTTCTAAACCTTGCTAAAATGATGTAGAATACAGTTTTGGGCAATATCAAGCATGGAGTTTTGTCAATATTTTGTCAGTCAAAGTCAGTTTTATTGATCAGAACCTGAAGCAGAGACTCAGAATGGAGCTTTTCACAGTGGAGGAACATCTCATGATGGCGTTTCAAGTTGCACACGGTCACTTCAGTGATCGAAACAGAGTTTTTATGGTCAATTTATGAAGATTTTTCAAAGGAAAAGTCAGAAAGTGCAAGTATAGCCCAGGGGCGCCCAACTTGTTGAAGGTCAAGATCTTGTTTAAAATATTCAAGCATCCAGTCTATCTCTTCAGAATTAGTCTGGCTATCCGTTGAGCTCTCCGACGAAGTATTCCGAAACCTACAGCTCCGACAATCAGTGACAGAAGTTGAAATCCCTAAATTTCCAAATGTGAGAAATCTGTCTTTTTTAGGCAAAAGCGCGCCTCTAGCCTGAGGGCGCCCATCTTAAGGAGGGGGTAAATCTTGGCATATCCGATGGCGAATACAGTCAATTCGCTCTCGACTAGTCTGCTTATCCAACGAGATATCAAGCGTAGTCATCCGAGTTTCAGAACTCCGGCAGCAGTCGTCCAAAGATCAGCTTAAAATGGAGTTTTCGTGTTTCTGAGCTTCTCCGTTTGTTCCCAGTGCAAGTACAGCCCAGGGGCGCTGGCTTAAAGGACCCTCCAGATGGCAAAATTTGCAGACAGAGTCTTCCAGACATCAGTAATACTCTAGTCTAGCTCCAACGCACCATGCTGCTTGTCAATCTAACGTTCTAGGTGGTCGTGGCAGAGATTCTACCAAGCACGTAATTTCACGGGCGAACCAACAAACGATTTTCAGTGTATTTCCACGGTCTAGAGGCGCCTAGCCTTTAGGCCTGTCAGATGAGCTCGTTCGCGTTCGAAGTCTTCACGACTATTGAGTGTAATCATTTTATCTATCCAACGAGCATAGTCGTCAGCCTTCGGGATTTGGCAAACGCTCGTACGTATGAGGTCTTTGGTGTAATACTGCAAAGTGGTGATTTCAGGAAAATGGCCAAGTTTGGAGCGGTAATTTTAAATAAAATACGCACTGGAGTTTTTCAGGTCTTAGAAGCAGTTTTCTTGCCTCGTCACCTCCAAAGACTTCTCTTGTAGGCCCTTCTGGCTGTCCGTTAAAACAGATAGTGCTTGAATCGGGTCATCCCAGCTCCAGATATCAGAGGTCAAAGTAGGGTACTTGGATGGAAGTTTGATTTTCGTCAAAATGACGTCAGTGCAACTAAGAGCCAGGGGCGCTTTTACTTTTGAGGCCCTTTCAGGTGTCGTGCATACAGTCGTTGGATGCAGAATGTCTCCAGGCATGCAGTGAGCTTCATTTCCTGTCAGCAGGGTTCACCGTTCACCGTTGGCAGCTGTTTGAAGCGTCAGATGGCAGTTTGAGAATGGCTAAGACTGGAATCCGTAAAGCAATTTAATCAAAGGCGCCTAATTTTTCAGGGGGTTAAACGATCGATTTTGCGGTAGTGTCTCCCAGTAGACATTTCTTCCTTGTTCAGTAGGCTTTCCGTTGAATATCTCAGATCAGTCTTAGCATCACCCGGTCATCCGGAAATCAGTGTCGAAGTTGGCCAGTCGTAACAGTGCTGTCAGCTATAAAATAGGGAGTTAGTAAAAAATGAAGTATCTTGAGCAAATGGACGCCTATGTGCTCAAGAGATAACTTTTTGGAATCGTTGAAGTCTCACGATGAATCTCAAAGCTTCACCCGGGTTGTCAACTGAAGTTCAAAATGTACTTATTTATTAATGACGATTTTCTATTTTTAGCGCCCTTTCTAATTGCATGATAATAAATATTTTATTATTATTTTCAAATTTGAACTTCCAGTCAGTGGCAGTGGAACTGAAAGGAAACCAATCAGAGGACTTCTATTCTTGTTAGGGTTTTGAATTCTTGCAATTATCAAGTTGGTGCGAATTTCTTCTTATTTAACATGGCGCCATCTTCATTGTTATTCACAGAGCTTTCAATAATTCGCATTTCTCAAGAGAAAAATCCAATCTTAAGAGAAATTCGTGTTTTCCAAAGAAAATTCATTTCTTCAAAAGGAAATCGAATTTTAATTAGTTTTCAAAGCAAGATTCAAGTAAATTCGTATTTCTTCAAAGAAGGAATAAAGGCACACATCTCCAAAGCAAGTTCATTCATTCAAAGGAGTTCGCAATTCATAACTTCATATCAATTCGCAAATTCCTCAGGTTTTCAAAGGCGAATTTAATATTCAAAGGCGAATTTCATATCAAAGGCGAATCTTCAATTCAATACAAATTCGTATTTTCTTCAAAAGAAATTTGAATTTCTTCATAACAAAAGGCGCAAATTTCAAGACAGGAAATTCGTGGTTTTTTAAAAAACAAGGCGAATTCTTCTAGTTCAGAGGCAAAATCTTAATCAATTTCCAAAGGCGATTTTATTTAACATATCTTTTTGCAGATTCAAGTTCACAATTGTCAGCAATTCAAAGAAATCTAAGGCGATTTTCACAAAAGAAGGCATCATAAAAACGTCTTTTGCATCCTTTGATCTCAGATTTCTCACAAAATACAGTTTGCATGTTCCTGAAATTGGCGAATTTGGCAAGTCTCAGTATCTGGATCATTCTCATATAATTTCCTCGAGTTAGAAACGTGAATTTGATTTTTCACGAATTTTTAACTTCAGAACATTCGTTCTTGAGTTATTAATTTTCTCAAGTGAATCTTTGTACGGTCGAGTAGAAGTTGAATTTTCGCAAATTTGACGTTCTGGGTTGTCTTAGAATCCTTTTCTAGACAAAACCCATATCTCGGATTTTTCGCTGAAAATAATTCTTCGAAAGGCTATTTTTAGATTCCAGAAATCTTGTCAGAATATAGTCAAGTTCATAGTCAACAGGCGAGTTTTTCAGAATGTAGTTCACTCAGCTCGAATACAGGACCAAAATCGTCCTTACTTATGATTTTCGCAGGTTGGTTGAGACAGACCTTCACAAAGTATTGCCAGAAGCAGTGCTAGACCCAGTCAAGATCAGAAGTTCAATCATTTAGAATATTGAGCAATCTGGTTTACTAGAGGCCGCTTCCATACCTATCTCCGTTCACTGTGTTGAGTTTGTGATGGCTTGCATTAAGCATTACAATCCTACTACTCGTGAGATAGTGTCAGTTGACGGACGGGTCATTTGCAGTCTCAAGCCTTTAGACATCGAAAGGAGTTTTGGCATTCCTCAACACCAGAACAGTTTGGTTATTTCTATGGAGCAATGTGAGCAGGCATTTGATGTGATGGACAAGTGTCAAGAAGATGGCAGAAAGATGGTTAAAACAAGCAAAGAACAAATTGCCAAATAATGTGGGTCGGAATACAAGGATGAGTACGCGATTCTAATCACACTCTTGAATCGTGTCTCAGGTCAAGCACACGCAAATGTTTTCCAGCCTTGGATGTATTACATTATTGGTCGTATCATTTCTGGGTAGGAGCATTATGACTGGGCATCCTTCATCAGTGATATTCTCCATAAGCAGATCACCGGTTTCCTAGTTGCTCATGAGTTTCACATGTTTTCCTATCTTGTGTACTTGATCGCTTATCGTAGTTCCGAGGACTTAACACCGTGGGCATTCTCACGTTCGAAAGTTTATCAGATTATGATCAGCTTGAGTTCACTAGAGCTGAACGTCATTTCAAGCGTGTTCACGAAGCTTTCTTGACTTACACAGTGAGAAATTTGGACCGGGAGTTGCACGTTCGTGTCTCGGCAGTTGCTAGGGCAGCGATGGATGGATGGGCAGATTGGTTTATTCAGTTCCCAACATACACCTACATCCGAGTATATGGCTTCACAGGAAATCCAGCTATGCTTCCACGTTATCCTTCGGATAAGACAGTCTTTCAGGAGTTCCTTAGACAGATGCATGATGTTCATCGTCTTCTACGCCGTAGGCACAGACCATCTCTCAACTTTCCTTTTCAGTTTGGAATGTATTGGTGCAAGTCGGCAATTGATGCCAAGATCGCAGGACAGGAACTTGAGAAATATCATCTTAAGTATCTTGTCAAAGCACATGCCTATGACCTTTCAGGTCATTATATAGCTCGCCTTGCTGGAGGTACATATCACGAGCCTTCTATGGAGGATTACTGGGCAAATTGCTCAGATGACTTCGAGGTTCGCAGACGCAGTTACGGCCGTTTCTCTCTCTCACAGATTTCGGTTTTCTTGTCAGAAGATGTGGGAGGTTTATCAGATGATGAGGGAGAGGTCCTTCCTCAGTTTTTTAGAGAGCAGGTCGATACACAACTGTTGCCAACAGTTGATTGGTATGCC
Source organism: Sequoia sempervirens (assembly GCA_007258455.2). Classification (NCBI taxonomy): domain Eukaryota; kingdom Viridiplantae; phylum Streptophyta; class Pinopsida; order Cupressales; family Cupressaceae; genus Sequoia; species Sequoia sempervirens. The sequence goes on along the minus strand of VDFB02353493.1, from coordinate 363,933,079 downwards.
AAAGAATACGCAATGGTCAAAGAGAGGTCAAGTAGAGTTATTCAGAACAGTATACTTTACCTCGACAGCAAGAAGACAAGGAGGGTAAGTGTGCCCAGAGTAGAGCCGCCAGTAGTGGTCAATCCTTCGCTACCTTCCTCGTCAAAACCTAAACAAAAGAAGAGGAGTAACCCTCCCAAGAAAGTACAAGCGCCAAATAATTCTAAGGGCAAGGCGCTTGCCACTGTGACACACACGGAGCCTGACAGACATCCGGTTACAGAGCCAGTTCAGAGGTCAGTTCAGAGCCCGCCAGTACCTGAGGTTTAGCCTCAAGTTCCTACACCAGTTTCAGAGCCGTCACCTACTCCAATTCACATTGAATTGGATTTAGACTCTCCACCTCGCAGTGGGTCTTCTACACACTCACTCTCATCAGTACCTCCTGTCGCTAGTGCAGACCCTTCTAGTAGCATTAGCCGAGATCAATCTTGGATGGAAGCTCAGCTAGGAAGGAAGAGGAGGCAGCCATCTTATGTTCTCAATCATTCTGATTTTGATGACATTTACCAGGATGCGCCGGACAAGAGAGTCAAAAACATGGTTCATGTAGAGAGAAACACTGACATGGAGATTGTCATTGAGACTGCCGTACCTCCACAGGGGAAGAACTTGGCTGAATTAGAATCTCAGGATTTTGAAGTTATCACCATCAACCTTGGTCGCAGCACACGCCAGACTTAGGTTGATCTTCTACAAGTTGCTACAGACAGTGCCAGGGATAGAATATTAAAGGATGGAGAAGATAAGGCAGCCCTCAAGGCTGAAATCAGACAGCTTCGTCAGTATATTTCTAGCCTTGTACATAGACCCGATGCCATTAACACACTCCCACCGATGCTTGAGCCTCTAGCAGAGCAAAGTCAACTCAATCACTTAGTTGCATATGGCAAGCGTTTGGAGGAATGGGAAGAGGAGTTTGTTGCTAGAGGCCGTACTATGCTTATAGAGTTATATCAGTTGTGGTACAATGCAAGAGAGCTCCGTATTCGTCTTCAGGATGATGAATGGGATATGGCAATTAACAAACCCAGAGATGAAATTATGATTGCTCACCTGAGTGTGGCTTATGATACAGTCACAAATGCAGAGGACAGAGAAGCTATCTACTCTTGGAAAACGCAATTGGTTTTCAGGGTAAAGATAGAGGACAGTTTAGCATCAGAGTTGGCTGAGAGTAGAGAGCATGTCACTAGTGCACTCTGGTTTGTGAGGACTCTAGTATCTCGCTTACCGTGTTGTTACCAGATCGAGGGTGGTGCCTATGTGGAGCTTACCGATGTTCAGTCAGAGCTCCAGGCACTCGTTCATACCATTTTCAGTGGGGAGACTGTTGGCTGTAAGATTACTCAGCTTACAGTCATGTCAGCATTGTTCGACGAGGCAACGAGGAGTAGGGGCGAACTTCAGTCTCAGATTATAGCTGGTGAGGATATGCTACATCGACATAGTGTTCTTCGTCAGAGTCTCATAGCTCCAGATAGTGATGCAGTTAACAATCTCGTTGAGGGATTGATTGCTCGAGATCACACATAGTAAACTTCAGTTCCCACCTCTCAGGATAGACATTACACACACGAGTTGAACTTGCTGTTACCCTTTCAAGTTAACTCAATGTTGTCATCACATGCATATCTATTCTGAGATTCGCCTTTCACATTTGGAGTTTTATTTTAGGGTTTTACGTTAACTGATGGTAGTCTTCCAGTTAACTTGCTTTCAATAAGGACGTGCATGCTCGCACAATTGTCCATTTTTAGGTTATTTGTTTCGGTTAACTGATGGTAGTTTCCCGGTTGACTGTATAGTTTACTTCATTAGGGCTTAGGAGCAAGACTTGCATGCATTGCAAGAACTGTAGATGACACAAGGTGATTTTAGGGTTCCCTACACCTTGATGTATATAAATAAGAGCTTATGCTCATTTGTAAAGAACTTTTGCTTGAGAGAGAAATATATGTTGCGCCTACCTTGCCCTCAATATTGCTCTTTTGGTATTTGTTCATGTGTCTTCGCTATTATGATTAATTGTTATGCCACATAGGGTTTCAAGAGATTGTAATGGTGAATTCTTTCCATAGTTTAGATAAATCTGTTTTGTGCATATTTACCATCGAGGTCAATTGTTATGCCACATAGGGTTTCAAGAGATTGAGATGATAAATCTGTTTTATGTATATTTACCATTGTGATCAATTGTTATGCCACATAGGGTTTCGTGAAATTACAGTGATAAATCTGTTTTGTGAATCTTTATCATTATAATCAAAGGTTATGCCACATAGGGTTTCGTGAGATTGTGGTGATAAAGCTGTTTTGTGAGTCTTTACTGTTATGATCGAGTGTTATGCCACATAGGGTTCCATAAGATTATCTTGGTAAATTCTTAAATCTGTTTTGTGCCCAATAAGCTTGTTTAGATTGAGATGATAATTGCGCCACCTTGCCTTCAAGTAGAGAATTTAAACTCGTTTATCGTCAGTTAGTCAAACCTTGCTCCGTTTCCTCTTGCTCTGTTTTCCTGAGGAGATTGGATAGATTAGTTTAGTTGTAGTTAGTAGATCTGCGAAACCAGGAAAACTCAGCTGCAACGTATAAGTTCTTCCAAGAAAGCCTTGTGCCTCTACAGCTGAAACAAAAAGATAGGACATAGTTTAGCTTATTTTCCTTTGCAAGTATTTTTGTCAAAGCACAACGAGGGAGCTTCCCCTCCTAATTTGAAGAGCACTCATTGCGTAGTGTACATAGGCTGTTCATAACAACTTCTACTCCAGAGGTGTTAGTTGTTACGCCAACAACTATATTAGACATAGACACCATTCCATTGTGGCATAGAAACCAACAAAAAAGCAACACCGTCAAAACAAAACAAAACCAAAGAGCCTCCTAAAATCTATGTTATTGGGTTCCTCTAAAACCCCCTGTACTTGTATGGGTATGGTTTGAGTTTGGATCTTGGGCCGGTTGCCCACTAGGTTTGCCCAGGGTCCCTTTCGAGCACCCCAGGAGAGACCTTGGGCGAACTTGGGCTGAACCAAGGTGTTAGGAAATAATGCATAATAACCCACATTCTTAATCCATTTCCTACATAACCCCATGAGAGAAAAGCATGCATGCAAGTAACTATAATGCATATATCAAATAGACAAGCCACAAGATAACACAAGATATACCCTAGGAAAACACTCAAGAGGGAAAAACCCAGCCTCCAAAAGCATCCATACTCTATATACCATTCAACCATAAAACATTACAAGAGTTATAATGAATACCTCTGAAGCATCACGCCTCTCCAATGCATCCTCCATGTGTCCAAGCATGAATTCTCACATCCTATGCCATGCTTCACATATGGACTCCTTAGAAAGACTCAATGATAACAACCCACTCACCCAACAAACCTTAAACACTAAACATCTGCTTGCTTTTATAGATACAAGCTCACACAAATACAACCAAGTGATAAGATAAAATCATGTACCACAAAACCATGTGAATACAAAACCACTGACCCCTCATTTAATATTGTGTACTAAGTTTTCACTTTATTAAATATTTCCCCAATATTAAATTATTATTTCATGTCTCTCACACATTAAATATTAATACAATATTACAATACAACATACAAGTGGCCCCTAAATAATTGCCTAGTGTGACTAACCACACCTCCTAGGTGCATCACAACTAAATAATTATTTAATTACAACATTATAATATAACATTTTATGCAATGGTGTACAACACCATATCCCAACACTAGGGAGACCCAAGGGTTGCCTCCCAAAAAAACGGAAAAAGGTTTTAAAACCTTTTTAACAAAAATGTTCTTGTATACATAATTTCGCCCTAAAGTGATAAAATGGTGAAAATGGTGTTTGTCATTACGGTTTATGTGGTTTCAATGGCCTTAATTTTGGCTTGGTGGTGGGGGCTTTGCCCCTTGATCTTACCCTGTATTCCGACAAGGAAATGTGGGGTTTTGCCCTCGGACCTTGTTGGGGGTGTTGGCCCCGGAACCCCATTGGGAGCGTTGCCCCTCGACCCCATTGTAGGCGTTGCCCCCAAACCCCCATGAGGGGCGCCACCCCTCTACCCCATTGGGGTTGTTGCCCCCAAACCTCCATGAGGGGTGTTGCCCCTCAATCCCATTATGTCACCACTCCCTGACTCCCTCTAGTTATTAGAATCTTTTGTCATGTAAGAAACTTGATTATAATGAGGGGGTGATGAGGAATTGGGATCTAACTCTCGAGTGTGTTGAATTAGATGTTATTATTGCACAACTTGCTAGAAAAATATCTTTAGGTGAGGCAGCTTTTACAATACATAGCTAGTGGAAGTGGCATTGTAACTCATTGTGGTTCAAGTGAAATTGAACCAAATTTTGACTTCGAGGGGTGCCGCCCCTCTACAACGTTGGGGGTGTTGCCCCTCAATCCCATTAGGTCACCACTCCCAAATCCCCTCTAGTTATTAGGATCTCTTGTCACGTAAGAAACTTGATTATAATGAGGGGGTGATGAAGAATTGGGATCTAACACTTGAGTGTGTTGAATTAGATGTTATTGGTGCACAACTTGCTAAAAAAATATCTTTATGGGGTAGCTTGTACAATACATAGCTAGTGCAAGTGGCATTGTAACTCATTGTGGTTCAAGTGAAATTGAACCATATGTTGACTTTGAGGGGCGCCAACCCTCTACCCTATTGGGGGAATTGCCCCCAAACCTCCATGAGGGGTGCTGCTACTCAATCCCATTAGGTCACCACTCCTAGACCCCCTCTAGTTGCTAGGATCTCTTGTCATGTAAGAAACTTGATTATAATGAGGGGGTGATGAATTGGGATCTAACACTTGAGTGTGTTGAATTAGATGTTATTGGTGCACAACTTGCTAAAGAAATATCTTTAGGTGAAACAACTTGTACAATACATAGCTAGTGGAAGTGCCATTGCAACTCATTGTGGTTCAAGTGAAATTGAACCAAATGTTGACTTTGATGCTTTTGATGAAGAGCAATATGAAGATTATAAATATTGATTGTAATTAGCATTGTGTATTGACATTTGAAAAATCATTGAATTATGAATTTATGAGTATTTTCATTTTGCAAATTATGAGATATTTAAATTTTTTTATTGGCAATTAATAAATTATGAGTATCATTGTTTTATATTATATAATTTTAAAGTTTTTAATGCAAATATACGTAGTTCGTAGACTCGGATTCAAAGAGTACTCGCAAGCTCAAAAATTTCGACTTAGCAAAAACTCAACAACTTAAAAAGTACTAAAATTTCTTTAAAAAACACATTTTTTTTGTAAAATTCAATTACACAATATATCAAATGAGTCTAGAGACCATGAGAAAGTGTTTTCTATTAAATTTGATTCTTGAATACAAATGTATTACAAAATTGCATCAACATGCACAATCGGATAGTGGAACTAAATATAATAGCAAGCTGCTAAATGATAACTATTATGAATTAATGATGATTGTATTTGAAAATCATTATCATAAATTTCATAACTAGGTAAGTTTTTTATAATTTCCTCTTCCCCAACCTAGTTTTTAATTGGGGGGTAGAGGGTATGGTCTTCGCACTTGATTGTGGCTTGTTGCTTGGCCTAAAAGATTGTGCCTGTGGCTCTACCTTATTGCTAGATGGCAATGAATCCTCCTCCATCATATCAATGTCATCCAATCTAGTCTCCCCTGCTTCAGGTGTAGCCAAATCCTCCATAGCTTGTCTCTTGAAATAAACAATCTCATCCTTTGTAAAGGAGGAGGCCTCATTATCTTGCACGGTCCATTCACTGCAGGGATCAATCTCATCCAAATTAGTAGGCTCCTCTGGTTAGTCCTCCAACTTTCTTGTGTGAAGCCAAAGGTTGTATTGCACGAAAACAAGATCATTGACATGTTGTCGAGTTAACTTGTTATGCTTCTTCGTGTGAATGGCATCAAACAAACTCTAGTTGCACTCATGGATAGAAGCACTATAAGGTTGAGACAAAATTTGGAGGGATAGCCTTTACAGATTTGGGGTATTTTCAACTCAATCTTCCCACCAAGAACCTGCAAATAAGATATTTAAGATTTTGTAAATAAACAATATTCTATTAATAATTGTTTTTTATAACTTGCAAGATATAATATTTCACTTTTTCTTACTTGGTGATTGGGTGGTTCTTCCTCATATAGATAATTGTGAAGAAAATAGCCTCCCCCTAGCTGCCTTATAATTCTACAACTCAGATATAATGATTTATCTCACCTCAACCATAGATGTCATCCTCTCAATACATGTGGATAGGCCCTCCATAACCTCTCTATTAGGATCTATGAAGCTATCAAAGAAGATAAACTTGGGGTTGAGATAGTACCTCGTTGCATGAATGGGTTGGTGGAGTTGATTGTTCAACCTTTGATCAATGATTTTCCAAATAGGGGCAAATCTATTTGCATCTCCTTTGTAATAGTTTTGATGGCCTCTTTGGTCCTATCCATGGCCTCATAAATATATTCCATTGCATTTTTCTCCCCATCCACCAAGCACAAAACCCTCACTAGTGGCTCCGTTATCTCCAAAGTACAAAGTAGAAGCAAATTTAAGTTACAACTTACAATGAAACAAAATACTTTTGAAGTTTAAAAATAAAGGATTCAATTTGAAAATTAAATTAAGTTTGAAGTTACCTTTACAATGAAAAACTATTTTTGTGATTTTCTTTCCATCAACCTTCTTTGAATAAGTTGAGTCTACCCATGCTTGAATCACAAACATCTACTTCAAGGGAGTCAATCAACTAGAAATACTTTGCAATGTCAGAAAATTAGTTGCAAACCTTATAGCACCTGATAGCACAAGCTCCTTCCCCTTGGTGTGATCTCTCGTCAAGTGAAGAACCCATCGGTGATAATAAATATATTTTGTTATATCTCTTGCTTCTTCTACAATTGGTCTCACCCAATCAATTTTTCGTATGTCCTCCTAGACAAGGTCAAGGCAATAAGCTACACAAGGGGTCTAAAAAGGTGTACAATGCCTCTCTTTAAGCAATCTTCTATGCCCACCTCTAAAACAATCTCCTTAACATCAAGCTCAAATTTTCTGCATTCTTTATTTTGTTGGAGGCATCAATTGACTTTAGAGAAACTAATTCACCATTTGAAGCCACTAAAAATTAAGCTTGGTGTGGTTCCTTCCATCTATCCACCCATTTGAAACAATTGTGCATCCAAACATTCACCATTGCTTCTTTTGATCTTCCACAATAGCATCTTGGAGCAACCTACCATTTTGTCATGCCCTGCCATGTTTAGATCGCAGCAAAAGATATAAAAAGTTCTAGGCATTTAAATACACAAAATAAATAATAATATTTGCAAAAAGAGGGCCGACCAAGATTAAAGGGTTAAAGGGGCCGACTCAGGAATTAATTATAAGCGAATAAATAAGGAGGCCGACCCAACAACTAATTACCAATGATTGGATAATAGGCTGACCATGTAATGTCCCCTTCTCAAACCTGATCGATCATGTGACCGTTGGCCTTTTTCTGGAAACCCGAAGGCTAGTCGGAAGGTAAAATTAGGGTTTCCTATTTTTGAGGAGGTCATTGCTCAGAGAGGGTGGATTCAATGGCGGATTCTTTCTGGGTTTTCAGAGAGCTTCGCAGTGGTATGTTCATCTCGGCATTCAGAGCACTTTCTGGAATTTACTATTTTTAGTAAATTCTATTTTTAGCAGCTTTCCAGTTGAGTTCAGCTCGGTTGACTTCCTACTTCAGTTTGGTCAGATGTTTTGCTCAGTATTGGCTTCAGGGCACATTCGGAAGGATAAGTTAAGTCATTTAATTAAAAAGTCACGTTTTAATTATTATATTTTAACGTTGACCCTTGGCCTAGATTTAATGACTTAATGTTGTTTTTAAAAAGTGGTCTTTGAGGGTGGCGCCCTCATTAAAAGATTATTTTAATTATTCCCAAAGTCAAAGCAAGGTTATGAAGGGCGCATTTATCAAAGTATGATATTTATTTAAAATATCAAATCTTAAGCCTTGAAGGAAAAGTACGCCCATCCTTGAGGAGATTGGGTTTTGACCTAAAAGTGGATTTTAGGGTTTTGAGAAGTCAACTGGAGAATTATAAAAAGGAGTCTTGGAGCATCATTTCACATCTTTGGTCTACTATACTGTTATGCTGCCGGATTGGCTCTGGAACTGCTTCGAGGAATGAAGGCCTCCTAGCTTGGGCATCGCTTCGTGTTTGCAAGACAACATCTAGTGGTGATTCATTGTATTGTGAGTTGCATCTAGCTCGTGCATTGTGTTTAGCTTATTGCATTGATAAATCTGTTTAGCATATTAGTGTTTCAGCATTTTAGCATCATTTAAGACAGCAGATTTCATGTTTTAATCATAACTCAAAAAAAGACAAAAATATAGTTCTGGGTATCATTCCATTGTCATTGTTAGACCTAGGCGTCCATATTCTCCCATTTGCAGATTTTAATGTTGTGTATTGAATTTTTAAAGCCAAGTCGAATTTCTCAGCTGGGCCGTACCATTTAATGACATTGGGATTCGTGCATAATTCATGTGTGGGTTTTAGATCTGTTTTCATTGTCTCATCTTAGGCGTCTCCTTGGTTAAGGCTTAGTGCATTTGATTTCTAGTCAATCGGAGATTATACGTGGAAGATATGAGCATTTAAGTAATTCCTTAGACTGCTGTTTATGCATTTAATGAGCAGATTTGTAACAGAAATCAGAAATCTGTATCTTGATCTTTGAAAGCGTTTGGTTTTGGTATTACTATTCAAAATAAAGGTGGTTCCATATGATGTAATGCTGATCCTTTAATTTCATAAGATATTGGCAGGCGAAAGCTCCTTATTTGTAAAACTGACAGTAGTACTGGCAGTTATTTCATTATTGCTCAAATCTGGTTGTGTTCTCATTTTCATTCAAAGTTATTGTAATAGTTACAGCTCCGCCCTATGGTAGCTACTATCCCAGTTTGGGTAGAAAGCACATTTTGGGTGTCGAGTAGTTTCATCTTTCAACATTTCTGTTTCTAGCAATGTTATTGTAATCACTCCGTCATATGGTCGCCCCTCACTCCGTATTGGATTGGGTAGCACATACTTGACGTCGAGTTCCCTTTCCAGTTTTTAGAGTAGAAGACCCTCTGACCAATGCTCGCCATTATCGGCGCCATACTGGTTAGAGTTACAGCATAAGCAGTTTGATTTAGATCCTCTGACCAATGCTCGCCATCATCGGCGCCATTCTGGTTAGAGTTGCTTTCTTGCACGTTTTGGTTTATTCTCTAACCTTAACGGGTGCACTGCTTTGTAATTTGTAAATTGAAAAAACGAAAAAATTTGGCTCGGAATATTTCAGACCAAGGTTTAAAGATAAGAATTAATGAATATTAAAGGAAACAATTATTAAAGAAGGCAACGCTTGAATTAGTTTCAGGAGGTTGTGTATTTTGGTATGGACATCTTTTTCCATGAATCACTAAAGAGATAAAAGACATTTGAGAAGAGAGGGAGAGGCATCATTGAAGGGAATGACGTGAATAAGTCTGATATGGAGAGATCAGCAAATACAATCAAATCTGCATTCAGATTAGCGGCAGATATATATATATATATATATATATATATATATATATCTCTGTGTGTGTGTGTGTGTGTGTGTGTGCGCATACATACATACATATTTGAACTTGTACCCATACCCAAGGGGAAAAAAAATTGTCGTACTGTTGTATCTGATACCCACACTTGTCATTACCCAACAGGCTGGCAGGAATATGGCTCTGATACTACTGAGGTATCCCTACTAAATCTAACCCCAAAAACTCATTCTTCAGAGTGTTGACATTTCGTCAAACAATTGTTGTGCAAACTCATCAATTCTGATTTTCTAACTGCTGTTCTGATTTTCTGAGTTTTGTTTGATTGGTTTTGATGTTTGGTTGAGTGTTTTCAATGCCAATAACATAAAGGAAATGCATAGAAATGATATATAAATGATTACACAACATAAATTGATAAACCCACTTCCATTTATGCCACTAAATTAAAGATATAAGGTCTGATTAAAATGACGGTTATGTCTGATATGAAAATTATCAGACTATAACAGCTCTATTAAACCCAATACAAATGAAAGATTCGAATACCCAATATGCCAATAACATACCCGTTCTATGCCAGCATGAAAATACAATGTATGAAGGCTGATATGAGCATGATAACAATGGTAGAAGATTGAAATAGAATGTGGAATATGCAGCTACAGGTCTGATCATTGTTATGGAAGTGCTGATATGAAATTGGTTACCAAAATCAACTTCAAATGCCCACGAAACCCCTTCCAAATGATGGTGCAACAACTAGAAATGGTACGGCTGGTATGGAAGATGTCAAATGCTCAATGTAAACTTGTCAAACGACTGGAATAAATCTGCAATGATGATTGGTTGAGACTTGATCTATCAATGGCTGTACTTGATCTGAAGAAATATGCTGATATAACACTGTTGCAAACTCAGGCCTAAAAACTAAACACTTGAAACTCCTCCAATGAAGCCCAAACGAAGACCCAAGGTAGGTCCTCCTCAAAGGTGAACTGAGTTCTCGTCCAATTCACGATAGCCCTTGGGAGTTTTCATTCCCAGAAGATTGAAACCAAGCTGAAACCCTTCTCCAGAGCTCAAACTTGCAAGTGCTGATATGAAAAATGACAAATGAATGCCAAAATAGAAGCCCAAAATTCACTTTATAACCTCCCATGAGTTTTTTTATAAAAGATAATAAAATATTCCTCCTCGAGGGTCTTTTCCTCATCAAAAGAAAGGGCCACTTTTTATAAACAACTTTGTTTCACTAGGATGGGGGCACTTTTCAGTATTCACTTTATAATTCTCTATTACTATTCACTTTTACTATTCCATTAAAGGAAACTTTAATATTTTCAATTTATCCCTGGATTCAACAACTGGACTCTAAACTGAAAGGCTTGTAAAGCTCACGGCTAGGCTCTGCATCCCTCAGTTGCGTCCCCTAACCATACTGTTGACCTACGGGAACCCTAATAGTAGGCCAACCTCGACTAGTCTAAGTTGCCTAAGGAAGGGACATTACAGTCCTCCCTTCTCAGGATTGCTTGCCCCCAAGCAACTGCAAAGTTGGATGCTGAAGTATCATCTCTCCTTCCCATGTGGCATCCTCCAATGACAAGTCCTTCCATTGTACCAAATACTCCCTGATAACTCTGCTATCACCTAACGCCAAGTCCACAAAAGATAAGGTATCATAACCATACAACGTTCGGAAGGGAGTCATACCAATCAACATGTGATGCGTAGTATTACAACAATACTCGCCCAAATACAACCATCACACCCAAGCCTTCTATTGTCCTGAAACGTAGTTACGCAGGTAACCCTTAAGCCAACACTGAACACACTGCTACTCCACTTTGATAGTGACATCCGTGTATTATAACCTATGAAGCAACCTCATGGAATCCATGCAAACACCATGCACCCATAGCAGATCACATTGATAAGCGATCCTCATCCAGCTACCTGCTGCCCCAAAAGGCATAATACTGCTTGCTGACGGACCAACAAAGTCCCTTGCACACTCTGCCAAAGGAATAGCATCATGCCTGGCAATGGGAGTATCCCCCTCAAAAGAAGATGTCAACTGACTCCCAAATCTCTGTGGCCTGTAGTCTCCATGTCCAACAACACTCATACACCAAGGAGTCTCTAAGTGTCCAATGAGTGTAGTCTCACCAACATCAAATTGGAAATCACTGCCCAACCCAAAAAGTGGATTGTCATAAGTCCTATCGTCACCCATCTCAAACAATAGGTTATCAATACAAGAATTGTAACCAGGCATACTAGTTACACCACTCTCCATCACTCTGTGATGCATGATAGGCCACCTGCACCAAATCTCTAATTGCCCCATGCTAATACAATCAATATCATGTCGGAAAAAGTGAAGCAACACACTGTGGTCTTGATGGAGTAGTGCATTTAAATCGATGTCGGGGACCTGTTGATGCGTGTTTTATGACACACCAAACATTAGAATAAAATGCCCAAAAACACTCTATCCTCTCTTGAAAAACCACCGCGTATGCTAAGATTGCGAGAAGATCATATGGCGATTCCAAGGTTTCTTTAGTCGGGTCTCGATATGTGGATAAGCTCAATGGCCGTTGTGATATGCTGGTAATAAACAAGGGGACTTACAAATCTTCACAAGTTCATGACTTAGGAAATTTATCGTTAAAGGCTCTCAATTAGGACTTTCAAGGTGGATCTCAAAAAATGGCAAAAAGATAGGGTTTAGGAGAATCTAGTCTATGCCTAAGAACTCAAGAGACAGTAAGGACTCGGTGAAGGAAATAAACCACACTTTGTTTCGCCTCCTGCAGGACAACATACGCAAAATGGGTGCAATCTTCAAGGGTTGTGAGAATAATTTTCAAACCTCGAATGAGGCTGAAGTTAAGCTTCCACGATTAAGAGCTCAGGCTAACTTTACATATCGAATGCAAATCATCCATTCGAAAAAAGTATGAGCTACACTTCACCATTGAATCAATACGATCAATCTCTCATTCAATTAACCAACTTTCAAAGCAAATTCTACCTATTCTAACTTTAACTTTAATCTATGGTGGAAGAAGATATGCAACCTCGCTTACTATTTGATAATAAGAAGTTATTCAAGGCAAATCATGCTCAAGAGCTTTTATTATTCGAAATAGTCTCAGTGCAACAATACACATATTCTGTCTCCACACAAAATGAAAATGAGAGAGCACCAGTTTATATAGAGCTCCAAAAATGAAATGGAGGGCCGAGATTAAAACAAGATTAACGGCCAAGATTATTACAACCAAACCCTAATTAGGGTTTCCCAAAATAACAAGAGTTATCCATCAGAAATCAATCAGAAAAGTGGCAGTTCCAGCTATAATCTAGGAGAGGCGTCCTTATCCATCTGAATAGCATTGTGCTTGGCAAATCTGGACACTACTGCAATGACCTCGTCCATCGTGACAGGCGGCAACATGCTGATCCGGAATTCAAGTCCGTCCAACTTCTCGGCACATTTAGCAAAAGTACTATTGGCGTGGTTTTGAGACCGCACCAACACAGAATAAAGTCTCCCAACGGACGCTCTATCCTCTCTTGAACAAAGTATTCAGCATGCTAAGGCTGCGAGTAAGATCATGCTTTCAACTCCAAGGTTCCTTGAGTGCGAATAGGCTCAGTTTGGCTCGATGCGATATTGCTGGTATGTCAAGGGGACTTACACAATTGTTCGACGGCTAACAACAAACAGTAGACTAAGGGTTTTCGTGTGATTCAAATGATTTGGCAGGTGAGCGCAAGTTTCCTAATTCTAACCGGAAATGAACTGAATTTTAAAAGGGTGTAGGGCCTAAGAAGTTTATGTTCTATTCTAAATGCAGGGTATGTGGAGCTTTGTTTCAATAGACTTCAACCGGATTTCACCTAGCCTCCGTTGGACAGCCTCAGCAAAATCGGTGCAATCTTCAAGGGAAATAGCAAAAGATGTTCAAATTATGACTTAACATGCATACACCATCACAACGCGCATATAAGCATATAAATCACAACCGAAGTTAAACTCAATGTAATGTCCAGTTGACCACACAAGGCGAACTTATCATCAACAAGTCGCTAGTGGTATGGAATAAAGCGAAGCTATCTCAAAAACACCACACACCAAAGTAAGCTACTTGCATGAATTTAAGCTACTTGGATACGAAGAAGAAACCTTGCTAGCATTTCATGACAAGACGAATTCCATCATCAATGAAAAGATCTATTATCATAAAATGTGTTACACAACAATCTCCTCAAAAGTTTTCAAAGGGAAAACTTTCTTTCTTCTCCAAATTATGCAAAAATTCTCTACAATGCTACACTATCTAGCTCTAATGCTAATGCTCTCTCAATGTCTACTGTCTACTATTCCAATGTCTAATCTAATCAATTACAAATGAGGGGGACTCCCCCTTTATATAGCTAGCCAAGTCCCAAAAGACGGCTAGGGTTACAATCAATAGAGTGGCCAGAATCGTGCCACCTCAGCCCTAAATAATATTGCCCTAAAAACCGCCACAGAGGAGAGTGGGGTAATAAATGCGCCATAATGTCCACCATCATCCTTCTAGAAGATTCCATTTGTAGACGCGTTCACACTGTTCTCGATCTTCTTTCTTGGCATTGTTCTTTGATTTCTTCCACTTGAGGGTCTTCATCTTCATCACTTTGAGTTATACTAAGTCTCAACACTTAGCCATTTTCTTGCAACTTTTTCTCCTTCGAGATTGAAACTCATCTTCATTGTGCTTCCACTTCAAGTCATCGTGCTCTGGCCTCAACATTTCTCCTGCAAAACAAGCAAGGAGAGGGGTATTAGAATACTTCATGATATAAACTTAACTCACTTACCTGATTTTCATGCTTTGATCTCCAAGCGTTCATTGCCAACTTTGTGTTCAAGTTCATGCCTTAGATAAACTTCATCTTTGAGAAATTCATTTCACCTGCTGGAGCTCTGATAACCTCGATTTTATTCATTTATGGCTTAAGTAAACTATCTTCACGGAGGACTGAAGCAAATTTACCTAGGCAGTTCCTTCCAAATTCATCGTCTGGAGGATTTCACCTTGAAAACACATTTCCTTCACACTTGCCTTAGAAAATTTTCAACTTTCCCTTAGGAAATACATCAACTTGGTGCCCACTTAAAATCTTCATCCCAAAATTCTCGACAAGCTGTGGAAGACCTTAAAATCAACTCCTCATCGATAATCTTCGATACCCAGAAGAAAATTTTCTCCAGAACGCATCGAACCCATGGGTACCCAACGAACGGGTTCATTTAATTTTCTGGAATTTTGAACCTTGGAAAAATAATTTTCAACAATTTAGTTCTCGTTCTTCGATCCCCTCCGAGAATTTTGCTCTAACTTGGAAATTTTTTATCAACCCGTGGAGCTGGCATTCACCGACTTCACCTCAGGCGACTCATCTGTGCTTCAAGAAAAAATTCCATCACCTCTCCAGACTTAAGCATTTTTCTAAGGGAGAAAATATTTTGTGCCTTAGAAATTTTTGAAATCATCTCTTTGGAAAATTTTGCCGTAAAAATTTTGTATCCAGCTTGATCCACTTTGCCTATGAAAATACCAACTTCACTTAGAAAATTTTATTCACAGAGATGCTTGGCACATTTTATTTTCTAGCCACCACACTTACTCTTTACTTGGCGCATATTAACATGTGTGAAGGATAAAACTACGCCCAACATCTTGTTCTCACACTCCACACGCCTTAGGAAAATTCTCCAACATCCACCACCTTGAGCGCATTTATCACTTGAAGAGGGATGACGCCTAGCATATTATTTTCACCATGCCATTAATCACATTTTACCCCGCTTACCACCTTCACTTACTTTTACCTCACTAAACTTGGGCGCATTTGGAGGGGTGAGGAGGACAAAAATCTTTGACCTTTTTGACTTGCTTCTAACTTATTCCTGCATGGGCGCATTTTAATGTAGGTGGAGGATGAAGTTTAAAACAAGGGCGCATTTTGGAGCCTATGAGGGATGAAACACATGCAACGCCACTTCTTGGAATATTCCCTCCTTCTCTTGTCTTGACATGGCCCATTTTGGGTGCATTTGAGCATGCAAGGAGGATGGAAATCTTTGACTTTGTTGACTTCAAATGTGGGCGGATTTTCATGTAGGAGGAGGAATCTTTTCCAACGCCTTAACTCTTGTCCTCACATGCCTCCTTTTTGGGCACATTTTACCCCTCATGCAGGATGAAAAAGTTTACTTCTTTGACTAGCTTATGACTTGGGCGCATTTCAGCCAGGGTGAAGGATGGGCGCATTTAGACATATGTGCAGGATGAGTTTTAACTTAGCCATTTTTTTTAAAACTTTCATGCTTCAAGGTGGGCGCATTTTGGGGTGAGAGGAGGATGAAAACTTTGACTCTTTGACCTTTTCTCTCCTTGGGCGCATTTTGAGGTGGCAGGAGGATGAACTCATTTCACAGAATATTTTTGATCACCTTGAAGGCAAGCATGGCGCATTTGGAGGTGTCTGCTGGATGAAACTCAGACTTAGACATTTTTACCTTCTGCTAGCTTATCCGTGCCTTGCTATTTATAGTAAGCCTCTTGATTTTCACACTTCGGAAGCTCAGAACGACCTGAAACTTTGCACACTGCATCCTCCTGACCTCGTTGTCCTGTTAACACTGCCATTTTTAATCACCCTGCTATTTTTAGCCCATTTCCAGAGGTAGTTTACTATAAATAGTAACCTCATGTTTCTGATGGCTCCACTGCTTCGATTGACTTGAAATTTTAATGAGGCGCTCCTCACACGTGACCTGACTGCTGACACCGACGCATGCAACTGATTTACTATTTTTAGCATGTTTCCAATCTGACTTACTATAAATAGTAAGTGCTTTGTTTGACTTGAAATTTCACCAGCAGATAGCCTGAAGGACGCTGATCGCGGTGGTTTACACCGGTTTTCGAAGATTTTGACTTTTGATGCCTATTTTTAGGCTCCGAAGTTGGAAACCCTAATTGCTTTGCATGCATCCCAAATGAACTCTGTTTGCTCTCGTTTCTGCGATACTGCGATCAGCTCGTGATTCTGAACTCTGGGAAGCGGCTGCCGGGGCACACCTACTAAAAATAGCAAGTTCCTTACTGGGTGATCATCTCGTTTGCATGTCACACCATCGCGTAGGTCTCGAAAAACCCAGAAGGAATCATTCGACATGCAAAAGAAACCCTGACATGCAAACCCTAAAAATAGCCTCGGAAGGCTGAATCCTGAAAGTGGTCGCCTCGTCTTGCATGTTATATCATCGCGAAGGTCTCGAAAAACCCAGAAGGAATATGCAGACATGCAAAGAAGAACTCTGCATCTGCACCCTGAAATTCGTCCGGAACCGGACTGCTAAAAATAGTAAGTCGTCCGTTTTCGCTCAAATTTGGCATGCAAGCAGTCTGATATACTCTGAATGTGGTGTGACTGTCGGAATCTCAAAAATGTTGACGAATCGCCTGTAATCTCACACTTACTAAAAATAGTAAGTACCTCGGAATCTGATAAATTTTTGCTGAGAGCCTGCTGGAAGCATACTGACAAGAACGTTAAGCTCAAGTTTCAAGTTATTCACCTCGTTTGACTTCAAATTGGCTGGAAAGACTCAAACCCTAATTTCAGACTTGGCCAAATTCATGTTGAAGCTTGCAGACGGGAACGTCCCCAGTAAGTAGACCATAGAAAAGAGACAGCCGGAGAGAGAGAGACACAAAAACCAAAGCCAAAATGACCAGAATGGAGCAAAAATTAGGGGTCCCCATTTGAATGGGGCGATGTGTGAAAAAGGTCACAACAAGTACCTTCCCAATCTGCCTCCTACTTCTCAAAATCCTTTCAAATGGATGAGAGTCTTGCCACTCTCGCAAAGTCTTGTCTCAAAAATGGTCCAGTGGTCGAGAAGAAAGTTTCTTGAACTTTATGCTTCAATCTCTCCAACTGCATGTCATTCTCCTGGATGGCTTCACGATCGAACACTTCTGTAGTTGTCATGTAAATCTTCTCCTGGATTTTCCTGACCTGTTCTTCAATTCCAAGCCCATCTACTCTTGCCTTCTCCAAGACTTCTTCTCGTATTGTCACTGCCCAAAACTAGTGATGAAAATCATATGCTACCCCTACAGCAATCACCTTTTTATCAACTAACTCCTCTCTTGGAGTGCTCTTCAAGATTCTAAGGCTTGGAATAAGCCTTTCCTGCATATCCGGGATACCTTCCCATGCCTCCGCCATATCCATTAGTCTGGAAAGAAATGAAGAGGTTCGTCCATAAGCAAGTGCCAACTTTTCCATGAACAATGCCGCTTCCGTGCTTTCACTTGCCATCCAGCCCTGAGCTTCCCTAGCCGTTACCATTCCATGCTCGACTTCCTTAGTCACCTCCTGTGATGAATCGAGGAGAGGAGGAACAATCGCATTGCCCTGATCAAGTGGCTGGGTCAAATGCTGTATATATTCTTTGAGACGTTTGCCTCCTTTTTATACTCCTTCTTGGTCACTTCCTTTTCCAGTCTCACTTTGATGGTCGAGACGGAATTATCCAACTCCTCTACTTCTTGACCTTTCGAGGTCGGGCCAAGGTCAACAGTGGTTATATCATACTCCTGTGGAGAGATCTCGTCCTGTGGCTTGTCCACCGTAGGTACTGCAATGTGCACGGAACGGTTGCCTGTCTCGTTCCTCTGAATGGTGGAGAACTTCTTGGCGGGCTTCTTGATTGCGACCTGCTCTAATCTTGCCAAGAAATCGGCAGTATCATCCTCTTCTTCTTGTTGAGCCTCAGCAGGTACCTGAACTTTCATCCTTTCTAACAGCCAGTCTGGAATGGTCGACTGTTCAATGCCATCCTCTACTTGAACCTCTTCCTCGTTTGGAACATCCATAACTTCCCTGAGAGCGGAAATCATTCCCTCCTCGAAGTCATTATTCCGAGCTTCTATATCATTGTCTGAACCTAAGATTTCTGTGCCTGTTGGTGACGCAGGCTCTTCTTCATCTAGTTGAATAGGTTCATCATCTACTTCCTGCGCTGCAAGAGGTTCGAGCATTTCTACCAAGGAGTCGTCTATAGTAGCCACCAACTCGTCAATATTCCTGGATGCGGCAGAACGAGAAGGTTCTCCCTTATGCCTCTTGGAAACGGGTTCAACACTTGGCATTATTTCTTTTCTTTTCTCTCCAATCCCGACCAAGTCCTGATGGGATGCACCAGCATTAGAAGAATATGACTCTGATTTGCTCATCAGATCATAAGTGAGTGTGATTCCTTTCTGTCTCAATTCCTGGACATGATAATCAACCCACCACTGAGAGTATTTAGTCACTGGCCTCATTAAGGTGGCCAGGTCTGCGTGCTCTGGTTCTGACCATTTCACTGGAGGGAGAGGTCGGCTTTCCTCAAAGCGTGGCTGGACGTGGTTTCCATCATCTTGTAACTGGTCAGGCACTCGGCAAAACTCAATTGCCCTCATGAAATCTAGTGGCATCCTGGACCACATTTTTCGTCTGACTTCGTACTCATCGGCAGCATTTGCCCAGAAATCTTCCAGTTCCATCCTGTGCTTGTATTTTCTCCCTTCCACTGTCCGGATGTTATGATGTGGGTCATAGTTGACCCTGGACTTGTAGGCCATGAAAGGATACCATTGGATCTCCAACCTTGCACTCTCAGCTGCCTGTGCTGATGGACAGTACTCTAGCATGTTCCCGATGAAGAATGGGAATGTGACGGACGCCTTCTTGGTCGGCCTCTGAATATTTTGGTACTCTTCTAATTGTCTCAAAACCTCGAGCAAGATCATCCGATTGGTCGGATAGATAGGCAATTTATAGGGATTTCCAGTAAATCCCTGGATCCTGATATATGTAAATTTAGGGAACTGGATGAACCAAGACCCATATTTGTTGATAAGACTTTTTGCTTCATGGCTCAACCTTTGGTGCACTCCTCCTTGAAGCTTTCTGGTAATGTGCATTAGGAAGGCATCATGCACCCTCCTGAAGTGAGTCCTCTCCTTCAATTGGAGTTGAGGATAACAATCGTAAGGCCTGAGCTCGTTCTCCCCATTGCCAATTCCGCCCTTGCAGATCAACCCCGGATACTTGTATGATCTGGCCAACAGATATACAACATATGAACTCATGTGAAAAGACTTAGTCTCTTCAAGGTTGATCAGTTGCTCATGGAGGTTGTCACTTATCATCCGTGACCAATTGAACATTTTGACCCTAGAGGTGATCTCATCTATAAAATAGTACATCCAACTCTCGAAAAAGGCGCCTTGTGGGTTGCCAGCTATTCTGTTCAGCATCAGTACAATATCCCCGAAATCTTCCTTGAAGTCCGTCCGGCGAGGTCTCTTGGGCAACTTCTTGATTGAAGGCTTAGGCTTGTCCATCCACACCTTGTTGACTGTTGTGGTGCACAAATCTGGCTGACTGTCATATAATCTTTTAGCTTCTTCCTTGGTCTTATAGACCGTTCGTGAATGCTCTGGAATGCCGAAGGTCTCCTGGATTGCAACTTCGCCCAAGTGTGCCAAGACTCTTCCATCGGGTGCGATGATTTGTCTCTTCTGAGCGTCATAATGGAGAGCACACTCCACCATCAACTCCGCATAGTCCATTGCCAATGGGAATCCAGCTGCTTGGAATATCCCGTTCCTGACCATCTGTCTGGCTATTGCTGTGGGAAGTCCCTTCTGCCCGTACACTCTTTTCTTAAATTCATCAAAATCAACGTGTCCGAGATCAGTGTCCATGACATTTTTCCACTTTGAAATGACTTTGGTCTCTTTTTGAGCACGCTTGCTGGCAAACTTCATTTTCAGCTTCTTTGATAATTCGCCTGCCGTGTCCGTCAACCTGCAGTCATAAAATTAACATTAATACAAAGACCTTTTTTAAACAATTAAATCTTGTGCCTTGGATTCGAAAATTGACTTTCAGCTGTTTAAATAATTAAATTATTGCGAAAAAGCAAGCTGAAAGTGACTTGGATGAAATTGAACATTTTGCCAGAACTTCGTCAAGATGAAAGTACATGAAAGAGATAGCAAATTTAATTGACCGAACATCAAACCTCAGTGAAGAACCGTTAAATGCAAATCAGATTTAAAAATCTGATTTTTTTGAAAAGTGCGCCCCTCTTCAAGAAGAATTCAGCTTTGAATAAATCTCTTTCCTTTTTCCTGCGAAAAATTCTTCAGCATAACACTGCTTCTCTCTTTGTGGGAAAATTCGACTTTGCCTATCAATTGCCTGATAATTTCGAGAAAGATTAAATTTCTCTTCAGCTGTGTGTGGAAAAATGAGTTGCTGAAACTCATTATAATGCTGAAGGATTGAATTCAATTTAGCAATTGCCATATTCTTTCTCGATCTCGATTTGTTTTCATTTATCCAAACAGGTAAGTTTCCTTTTAATTTTCGACAAGAATCAGTCTCGAGCGTATCCGGACAAATCTTCAAAAATTCGATTTTTCATTTAATATTTATCTTTAGATTTTTCAACTTTTTAAATAAAACATTAAATAATTAAATTTGTGGCGAATTTAATTTTTTCCTTGTCGGATTTCATCTCTGCTTGGCGTGCTTTATTTTCTTCCAATTCGTGTCTGGCAAATTTGATTTTGTCCAAGGCATTTTTAATTTCCAAATAGTTGAAAATAAATTATTAAAATATTAAAAATATTTTAATTAATTCCAACCCGTTCGTTTTGGACCCATGGCTATTTCGATTTTCCTTCCATTTTTCTTGGCTAAGAGTTTATTTTCCAATTTTGTCCTCAATTTCGTCTAGCCAAACCAAATCTTAAGCCATTCTGTCGAAAATTTCATTGCCAGATCCCTATTTTTCTTTGCCGAGGCGAGATTTTAATAGCACTGAGCCTATTTTGCTCTGCCAAAGTCAAATATTTCCTCGCTCAGTCAAATTTTTCTAGGTAAAATCCTTGTCCGAATGTCTTTGTTGGGCGAATTTCCTTGACGTCTGACATATTCTTCCTCCTTCTGGCCAAGGGCGATCCTTCCTTTCTCTTTGCCTTGTGCATTTTTCTTCAGTCAAAGTTGTCAATTTCTTCACATTTTCTCCATACTTAGGCAAATTGATTTCTTTTCCTCCTTTGTGTTAGGCACATTCCGTTTTATTCTTCGCCAAATCCCAATCTTCTCTAGCACGTGTCCTTTCCAACTTGGCACTTATCCTCTTACAAGTGTCGTGATACTTGGCCAAACTCTCCATTTTTCATCCCTTAGCCTCTATACTTAGGCAAATATTCGAACTTTTTCTTGGACTTGGCATTAACACTTAGCCAAAAATCATTCCTTTATCCCTTCATCTGCTTAGGCGGACTTCCTTAGCTTCTTGGACAAGTATCATGGACGTCTTTAGCACCTTGCTAGCCCCTTCCAAGTGCATGGCGGACTTCATAATCATTTTGGACAAGCCTCTTGGTTGTCCCTCTTTTCTAGGGCGGACTTCCTTAGTATTTTAGCATTTGCCTAATGATTCCCCACCTTTTTAGGCCCCCATACTTAACCAAATTTCGAAATTCTCTTTCGCTGGGCGCCAACACTTAGCAAAATTTTGATTTTTCTCTCCTTTTACATGCCTAGGCGGACTTTAGAAGGGATTAGGATGTCAAGGGCGGACTTTGGAGGGTGTTTGGATGGGTCTTCAAGATGCATGGCGGACTTTAGAAGATGCTTGGATATCAAGGGCGGACTTCAAGACCTTTTTGGACGTCCCTCTTGGCATATGGCGGACTTTGAAAGGTCCAAGGATGAGCATCCTTATGCTGGGCGGACTTTGGAAGATCCAAGGACATTGCCTCTTGCTGCATGGCGGACTTTGGAGGATCCAAGGATGAGCATCCTTGCTGCTTGGACATGCTTCCTTAGTGCTGGGCGGACTTCACCAGCTTTCTGACATTCATACCTCTTTCTCTTGACATTCTTCCCTGGCGAATTTCTGACTTGACCAGATTTCAAATGAATTTCATTATTTAAGAGCTGATTTTCCATGATTTCAACCTCAGATCTGATTGATCTTGAACTGGTTTTGACTGATTTTTCCAGATTTTGAACGTTTTTGGTCTGATTTTTCATGCTTTTTGAACTTTTTTTTTTCCAGATTTTTCAATAATTTTTCAAATTTTCTCTTTGATTTTCTGAGAGTTCTATTGAGTTTTTCGAACTTCTGAGTGCGTTTTCAGAACTCGGGACCTTTCTAAATATAGAAACTTTCCAAAAATAGAAACTTTCTAAAAATAGAAAAAAGCAAACCCTAAAAAATAGGGAACCTTGTTTGGTCCAAAAAAATGCCAAAAATGAAAAATCGAAAAAACAACTTTCCCTAAAAAGTAGGAAGTCTCAGAATTGGACAAATTCACAGTCGATCCTCGTCTCCTGGGCCTTTTGAGCGCTTCCATGACGTCTATGCACTGATTCAAGCATGAATTACGGACTTGGCTTGGGCAACTCTCGGCAAACTGACCTGAAACTCTTGGCAAAGTGATCTCTCGTAACCGTCGCAAGGAGACAGAACCTTAAAACTAGCAGGCAACTGGGGGTCCCCATCAGCGATGGGGCGATGTGTGAAAAGGTCACAACAGGACCCAAATGAACCCTGATAGGCTACAACTCCATCTACCTGAATCACTGCCCCGTGATGGAGTAATACTACTGCCTCCATCAAAGACAATAACCAAGTCACAATCTAATGAGCTGCCAAGATCCCAAATGTTCTGGTGGAATGCACTAAGATCAATTCTCTGCACTAACTGGAAACAACGGTATCCTCCATCCCTGACAGACCCTGTCACTTTATGTCACAATTGCCACCATCGATGCATCTGATCACTGGGCCTGTGGGTTATGGACCCAAACACCTACCAGAAAAGATGAGTATCTCCTAACTCATCTGCAAATGTTGGTGTCCCCACAATACTCCAACTGCCAAGGTTGGAAGAAGAGTGCTCCTGACACCAACTCATAAAGCCAGTTGCACTAATCAATGCAACTGTGGAGGGCTGATCCCTCTAATCACTGAATCCCATCTGATCAAACCCTGCCTCTCTATCTCGTGTGCCAATAATACATCCATCTTGGAGAAGCGGTAAAGGGGTTTTGTCAGATATCGCTCCATTCTTTGCAGAAGGGAGCACCTCATACCACATATTCGGCCCACTCTTATGTGTCATATGGAGCATCAATTCATCCGGAAGTGGGCTGAATACAAAGCAATGTGCGAATCTCACAATGAAATCACTATGAAATGCACCAAGGGATTCCGAGGGAAGTCCGGAATCAACACTATCGAAAACAGGAGCCTCAAAACTCGAAGCATAGGGTGTAAAAACTGCTTCAACACAAGTTGACTGCTCCCCATGACTAACCAAAACTGTCTCACCCTGCTCTACTCCTGTAGCCATGTCATAGGTGTTGTGACCTTTTTCACACATCACCCCATTGCAAATGGGGACCCCCTAGTTTTTGCTTTATCTTGAACTTTTGGCTTGTTTTTAGTTGGTTTTCCTGTTCTCTCTCTCTCTCTTTCTGTCCCTTTTCTGCTGTTTTCCTTTCCGAGATGTGCCCGTCTTTGAGCTTGAATTGAAATTTTGGCTAAGTTTGAGAATTAGGGTTTTGAACTCTTCAGCCAATTTAAAACTGAATGAAGTAATCAAGTTGAAATCTAACCTTGGCATGGCAGTCAATATGCTTCTGGCAAGTCCTCAGCCAAGTTTTAGTAAATTCTGACGACTTACTATTTTTAGTAAGTGCCTAATTTGGGGTGTTTTCTCAGCACTCTTGGAGTTCCGGTCGTTGCACTGCATCAAGGACATGTCAAGCTGCTCACGTGCAAAATTGGAGCTGAAACAGACAACTTACTATTTTTAGCAGTTCAGCGTCCAGAGCAAATTTCTGGGTTTATACATAGAATTTTTCAATGCATGTCTGGAGATTCCTTCTGGGTTTTCAGAGACCTTCGCGATGGTATAACATGCAAAATGAGATAATGACTTTCAGAGTTCAGACTTCAGAGGCTATTTTTAGGGTTTGCATGTCAGTTGATTCCTTGTGGGTTTTTCGAAAGCTTCGCGATGATGTGACATGCAAAGCAGAATAATCAATATTCAGTGACTTACTATTTTTAGCAGGTGCATTCCGACAGCTCTCTCCCAGCGCATTAGAACTACAAACAGGGCACAGTGCAATTGAAATGAGATCAAATGGAGGTCGTTTGATATGCATGCAAGTCATATTAGGGTTTCCAGCTTCGGGACCCAAAAGGAGGGGTGAAAAGTCAAAATTTCCAAAAACCAGTGTATCCCACTACGATCAGCATCTTTCAAGCTATCCACCGGTAAATTTCGAGTCAAACGAAGCACTTACTATTTATAGTAAGTCATTTCAGAAACTGGCTAAAAATAGTAAATCAGTGTTAGGCGCCAGTGTGAACAGGCAAGTCACCTGGTGAGGAGCATGTCATTCGAATTTCAAGTCAAACAGAGTTGTGGAGATCTCAGAAACAGGCAGTTACTATAAATAGTAAATCATCTTCTGAAATGGGCTAAAAATAGCAAGCCAGTTCAAAATGGCAGTGTGAACAGGTTAAATAGGTCATGCATCTCCTGTGTTTGAAATTTCAAATCGATCTGAGCTTCAGAAATATGGAAATCAGAAGGCTTACTATAAATAGCAGGACACACAAAAGTTGGCAGAAGGAAAGAAAAATGGCTAAGTGTTGAAATTCATCCTTCACCACCTTGAAAATGTGCCCACTTCAGTTGGAGAGCAAGAAAAGTTTTTAAGTGTTCGAATATCCTCTTGCTTAGCCCAAATGCGCCCATGCTACAAGGAAGTCAATGGTCAAAGGCAAAGGCGTTGAGTGTTTCATCCACCTCCCCACATGATATGCGCCCTCAAGGTATTGCATGTTAGGAAAAATTATAAGTATCAAATTTTATCCTCCTCCTATGGCAAAATGCGCCCTCCTTACAAGCAAAATGATGAAATTTTTTCTAAGTAACAAAGATATCCACCTCCCTAGGCCAAATGCGCCTAGCTCAAGGTAATGGCATGCAAAATAATTTCTAAGTGTTGATGTATCATCCTCCAACACATGTGTAATGCACCCTCACTTCAGCAAGAAAAAGACAAGTTTTTATCCTTCACTATAGGCCAAATGCGCCCATGTTGCTTCAAAGAAAATTTCTAAGTCAGAGCTTCATTCTTCATCAACCTCTAGATGCGCCCACCTAACAAGAAGAATGAGGATGTTGAGAAACGGCTAAGTGTTGAGGCTAATCCTCCACCCTATGCTAAATGCGCCCATCCTTCTCAAGGGGTGAAATGCGCCAAGTTTAGAAGAAAGTCAAAGGAAGGTCAAGGGCATTAGAAGCTTTATCCTTCATCACATGCAATATGCGCCCAAATGAAGGCATGTGAGGACAAAATACCAAGGGTGTTGAAAGTCAAAATTCCCCTCAATATGCAAAGTGCGCCCATCCTCTTGCCTATGTGATATGCGCCATGTAAAGAGTGAGTGTGGAGTGAAAAGTGGTAAACAAGGTAAAGTTGATAAGTGGGAATGACTAAAGTGTGGAAATAATATCCTTCACCATGTGTGAAATGCGCTAGGGTAAGGTAAAGGTGGTGTAAGTGTTGCTAGGCGTTGGAAATACTAAGCCTATGAGGTGATGGAAATGTGAATAAAATATGCTAGGCGTTGAATTTAGAAATGTTCTCCATGACCTACAATATGTGCCAAGGTGAAGGAGGTGGTGATTTTCCAAAGAAAATTTTTCTAAGTGAGTTGATAAAGAATTCCTCACCATAGGCAAGATGATTGAAGTAAATGAAAATTTTCTAAGACAAAATTCAAAATGTGCCTATGCTAAGTGATTTAAAATTTTTCTAAGGCACAATATTTCGCCCTCTAGGAAAAACGCCTAAGTCTGGTGGAGCTGTGAAATTTTTCAAAGACATGAGTAAAATTGCTAGTGGAGAAGTCAGAGGACATCGACTTCACAGGGTTGATAAGAAATTTCAAGTCAGAGCAACAATATACTCACAGGGATGAAGGAATAAAATAAATTTCATGAGGAATTATTTTTCTAAGGTTCAAAATTTAAATGAATCCCTTAGTTGTATACCCATGAATTCGACGCATTCTAAGGAAAATTTTGTTCTGGGTATTGAAGACCTTCGACAAGGAATTGATTTCAAAGTCTTTTGTACTTCACCAAGGCCTTCAAGATGGAGAATTTGATTGGCACTTGAATTATGAGTTTTTCTAAGGGAAATTAAAAAATTTTCTAAGGCAAGGAATAAATGATGTTTTTGAAGATAAAATGCTTTGGGAGATGAATTTGAAATTGAATGACTAGATGATTCTTGATCAAGTTCCTGATGAAAACATTTTTCTCGAGCCAGAGTTGGATGAAGTGTCAGAGTGAGCGCCTCAACCGGTGAAATGAAAACGGAAGCTCAGGTTTCCAGATATGCTCTAAGGAGGATGTGTGGTAATGCGGAAATATTCTAAGGCATGAGGAATTTAAAGGCAAAAGTTGTGTTGGAGGAAAATGATGCACCCTATCAGATGAAGAGACCACTTGAACATTGAGGTGAAGTAAATTTATATTATGAAGTATTATGATACTCTTCTCCTTGTTTGTTTTGCAGGAGGAACGTCGAAATTAGGCGGTGATGAAATAAATAGTCCAAGATGATGGAATCGTGAAACAAGTACTTGGAAGAAATGGCTAAGTGTTGGAATTTCTCCTCAAAGACCAAATATGCACCAAACGCAGTCAGGCGTATGGCAAGCGTAAGTGATTGAATCCAAGACAAGGAAATCTTCCAAGTTCAGAATGAAGGAAAAGATGAAGGCTCGGGTGTTGTCAAACAGGTTAAAGGGTTACAGCCTTGAAGTTTCATATTGAGAACGTGCCTGTTGTGCTAATCCAAGAAATTGAAGCAAGGTTCACCAGACTTATCCAGTTTGCAGTCGGAACAATAACAGTGTGAACGCGTCTATGAACATAGTGGCCATTAATTATTCATTTATTACCCCACTCTTCTTTGTGGCAGTTTTTAGGGTGAATCCTGTTTAGGGTTGATGTGGCACGATTTGAGCCATCCAGCCGATTGTAATCTGAGTCGTCCGTTGAACTTGGCCAGCTATATAAAGGGGTGTTCCCCCTTATTTGTACCTCAGTAGAGTTAGACAGTAGAGATTAGAATAGAGAGACAACTAGGTGATAGCTTAGAAGTAGCATAGCGTAGATTGATAGAGTAGTTTGAAGGAGGAGGAAAGTTTTTCCTTTAAAACTTTGTAAGAAATTGTTGTGAACACTCTCCCAATAAAAATAATTTTCATTGATGATGAATTTCGTCTTTTGTTGTGAGTAGCTAGCAAGGTTTCTTCGTCCTTTTGATTCAAGTAGTGGCTTAAAGTAGAATAAGTTTCATTTCATGTACGTAGGTGATAGTGTGGAATGTGGTTTTCAATTTGAGCAAACTTTGTCTATCCATACCACTAGTGTGTTCGTTGATGGTGAATGCGCCTTGTGTGGTCAACTGGAATATCATGCACTTAACTTTGATCATGATTTGTATGTTTATATGCGTCGTTGTGATGGTATTTTCATGCTAAGTTGTGATCTGAACACCTTGAGCTACTCCTCTGAAGATTGCACCAGTTCTGTGGAAGCTGTTCAAAGTGAGGCAAAGCATAGCCTGGTTGAAGTCCGCGAGAGTTGATCGCCATATCCCACGCCTTAGAGTAGATTAGAGCTTTCTTAATCCCGCAACCACTTTAAATTCAGTACTTTCTGGTTAGAATAGGAAACTCGTGCTTCATTGATAAATCTATCGAATTGTGAAAACCCCTTTGTTGTTGAACAATTCCATAAGTCCCCTTGAAATACCAGCAAATCACATTGAGCCAACTGAGACTATTCGCATTGAAGGAACCTTGGAGTTGAACGCACGAACTCTCTCGCAATCTTAGCGTGCTGGATACTTTGATCAAGAGAGAATAGGGTAGCCATTGGCAACTTTATTCTGTGTTTGTGCGGTCACGAAAAACACATCAACAATAGGTATCCTCCATGGTAGTAGATCCACTACTACTACTAGATACCTCATCCCTCTCAGCATCAATGGAAGTGGATATTTGCGCCTCTTCCCTCACGAGTGCACCATACAACTTCCTAGCAAACATGAAAGCATAACCTCTATCTGTAAGCAACTGCATGGCGTCAGATCTCATCCTATCAAGCGCACATCTAACCAAGTGTAAGTTGGATGCCGACATTCCATACTTATGCCCATCTAGTGCCCCATCAGACTGAGATATCCCAATGAGGTACTCGATCCATCTATCTACCTTTTCATATCGGCCTAAGACTCATGCCAACTCCTCCACTGCTGAATACTTATCCTCGAGGAATAAGCCAAGAGATGTAGTCTGCTGCAATTCATGCATGTTCTCTACCAAAGCTCAGACTACACGGCTGCAAGTGGTATCATTGTGTGGATTTTTTGCCTCTACAACATGAAGTTCGAGACCCTTAATGAGGAGTAACTCTTCCTCATCTAAATCTGATTCCAAATCAGCAACATGTTCATTTACTAAAATTGATTTTAAATCATGCACATGGCTGCCATCAACATCACAATGTGAGCATGCATCATTGGCTTCCTGAACCTCATCATGTAGCTCTTCTTTTTCCTCATTTCCCCGTCCCTCGATCTTATGCACAACACAAGATTCTTGCCCATCCAAAGAGGCTGCAATAGAAGATTGATTTTCTGATTTCTTTGGTGAAGCATGAGCCAAACTCAACCCCACGCTCAACTCCTCAATCTGATTTTCCGCCATAAGGGGAGTCACTTGAGAGTCTTCCAAAGATTTTCTAGTCTTCACTAGCTCTGTAGTGAGTTGATCAACCTCTTCCTCTTTCCTCCTCAATGCATTTGAATATATGACACCCAAATCAAGTAGGTGATCTCTATCATAAAGAAGGGCTAAATAATTATCATAGTTGTTGCGAGACTGGTACTGGTACTAGTACAGGCGACTGGTACTGGTACCGGTACGAATTTTTTTTGAAAATAGGAGACAGGGGTACTTGGAGACGCCATTTATTTTTAATATAAATATAAATTAAAAATATACAAAATTAATAATTTATAGAAAATATGATGACATTGAACTTTCAAAACAAGAGCAGTAGTAGAGTTTAACAATGAACATTAATTTTAAATACACAAATGTCATTGTGTCAAAGAGTCAAAAAGTTCATACTTCATATTTCATAATCATAGTTCACATTTTAGGTTTTTTTTTTTGTGGGAGACATCATTTTTTGCAACAGGAGACGGTAGAGTACTCGAGAAACTCCGGCAGAAGTCTCCAGGCAGTAGGAGGCGTCTCCAGAGACGTGTCTCAGGGGGGAGGGGGGGAATGCGTCTCCCGGTAACTATGATAATTATTATTCATAGACTCCATGGCTGTCTTAAACACTTGAAAATCAGAAATAGATGAAGCCTCTTCAATGCCACTATGTCTCCCTTCAAGTTGGACCTTCCAAAGGTAATTTCCCACCAACTTATGGGAATGATCAAAATGGGACAGCGTTGCAGCAATCTTATCTTCACCAACATTAAGTTGGTTCTCCAAATCATGCTTAGGGACAAAGGTAAATTCATTAGTTGAAGTGGTGGGCTTCCAATGGAGAGCTTGACTCACATCAAAAAATTCTTCTAAAGTGTCTTCTTGCCGGTCCGAAACTAAGGCAGCATTAGTTCCCATTACAAACTCCTCATCATCACTCCAAAAATTGGTCTCAATGAATGATGCTTCGCTTTTCTCATGCAGAGAGGTAAGACCACTCTTAGGACTATCAAAAAGTCCCCAAGCATAACCTCAATGTTGCCTACTAGGATACTCGTGCAACTCTATCCTGTAGGCTCCCTTGTTTCTCCCTCTCTACCTTCTATAGGATTAACTGGATGAAGATCAACTGAAATAGACCCAATCTCTATATTGTTGCTCTTTGCTTCCCCTGTTGGCGTTTCTTCTAGATTTTTCGTCATGTGGACACCCAAACTCTCCTTTTGAATGGTAGGAGCACAAGAAGCCTTAACCATAACCTCATGTGTGACTTCCCTTGGTACATGATCACCTAAAACCATTGCTATCCAAAGCACTGACATGAACTATGCTAGCCTCTAATGTAGGAGCCTCTTGTGAAACCTCTTGCAAGGATGATGTAGACAAATCATTACCCAAGGCTGTCCTAATGCCTTCTTAATTCAAATCAACATGTCTATCTAATTCATCATATAAATTTTTGCATACCTCATTGGAACTTGAAGACACCCAATCATTCTCATGAAGAGTTGTATCAGCCATGTGTGAAGATTCTCTGAACAATTCATAAGCTATAGTGTGATATTCCTTCCTTGCATGCTTAGTCTTGTGGCAAAGATTCGGGTGCATTTCCATGTAGTTCTTGAAAGGAAAATTCTCCTTAACATGTTGAGGAAGAATGCTATACTGCTCAAATATGCTAATCACCACCGCTTCTTTGTTTTCTGGTGTTGGGCTTTTGCTAGTAGAAAGTGAGGTTGATCCTTTAGAGAGTCCCAACCTTGAAAGTGAATCATTTAAACACTGCAATTTTTGTATGGTCTTGTATTGTGTTTGCTCAATTTCTTTCCATGCCTGTTTATTGCCAAACAACCTTGCCATGATGACCTTTTTCGCTGTCCCAACTGAAAACCAAATCCAAACTGACTGGTGCACAACTGATTTCACCCCAATTGAATGCAATCATTACCCAATAGGCTGGTAGGAATATGGCTTTGATACCACTGAGGTATCCCTACTAAATCTAACCCCAAAAACTCATTCTTCAGAGTGTTGACATTTTGTCAAACAATTGTTGTGCAAACTCATCAATTCTGATTTTCTGATTGCTGTTCTAATTTTCTGAGTTTTGTTTGATTGGTTTTGATGTTTGGTTGAGTGTTTTCAATGCCAATAACATAAAGGAAATGCATAAAACTAATATATAAATGATTACACAACATAAATTGATAAACCTACTTCCATTTATGCCATTAAATTAAAGATATAAGGTCTGATTAAAATGACAGATATGTCTGATATGAAAATTATTAGACTGTAACAGCTCTATTAAACCCAATACAAATGAAAGATTCAAATACCCAATATGCCAATAGCATACCCATTCTATGCTAGCATGAAAATAAAATGTATGAAGGTTGATATGATTATGATAACAATGGTAGAAGACTAAAATAGAATGTGAAATATGCAGCTATAGGTCTGATCATTGTTATGGAAGTGCTAATATGAAATTGGTTGCCAAAATCAACTTCAGATGCCCACGAAACCCCTTCCAAATGATGGTGCACCAACTAGAAATGGTATGGCTGGTATGGAAGATGTCAAATCCTCAATGTAAACTTGTCAAACGGCTGGAATAAATCTGCAATGACGATTGTGCCACAAACCCTAGGTGTACTTGGCCAAAAATTGTACAGCCAACAAGTTGAATGCGAACATGTGATAGTATTGGCCTAGTTGAGACTCGATCTATCAATGGCTGTACCTGATTTGAAGAAATATGCTGATATAACACTGCTCCAAACTCAGGCCTGAAAACTAAACACTTGACACTCCTCCAATGAAGCCCAAACGAAGACCCAAGGTAGGTCCTCCTCAAAGGTGAACTGGGTTCTCGTCCAATTCACGATAGCCCTTGGGAGTTTTCGTTCCCAGAAGATTGAAACCAAGCTGAAACCCTTCTCTAGAGCTCAAA
The DNA here is from genome assembly GCA_007258455.2 of Sequoia sempervirens. NCBI lineage: Eukaryota > Viridiplantae > Streptophyta > Pinopsida > Cupressales > Cupressaceae > Sequoia > Sequoia sempervirens. The sequence goes on along the minus strand of VDFB02353493.1, from coordinate 363,900,448 downwards.
CCTGCAAGTGCTGATATGAAAAATGACAAATGAATGCCAAAATAGAAGCCCAACATTCACTTTATAACCTCCCATGAGATTTTTTATAAAGGATAATAAAATATTCCTCCTCGAGGGTCTTTTCCTCATCAAAAGAAAGGGCACTTTTTATAAACAACTTTGTTTCACTAGGATGGGGGCACTTTTCAGTATTCACTTTATAATTCTCTATTACTATTCACTTTTACTATTCCATTAAAGGAAACTTTAATATTTTCAATTTATTTCTGGATTCAACAACTAGACTCCAAACTGAAAGGCTCGTAAAGCTCACGGCTAGGCTCTGCATCCCTCGGTTGGGTCCCCTAACCATACTGTTGACCTACGGGAACTCTAATAGTAGGCCAACCTCGGCTAGTTTGAGCTGCCTAAGGAAGGGACATTACAATATGACACCAGATTTACATGGAAAAACCCTTTCGAGAAGAAACTCCACACGAGAAAAAAGGGAAAGTATATTATTTATCTTCACAAGAGAGATACACCACAATACACTTCCTTGCTGATCTCCCACAACTTGGATGCTTCCATACACCTACAAATACCACAAGATACAACTACCATTTCAAGCCTCTAATTTATAGTACTTGTGGGAGGCAAAACCACAGTTGTAAACCGAAACAAGAGGTGCCAAAACCACTTGCAAAAATTGACGCCCCTTCCTTTGAAAACCAAGAGTCATGATAATAAATTAAGTAATGTGCACAAGGATTCAACACAAGCACCTTTCCCATAGCCCTTTCAACTTCTGGCATTTAGGATGCTTTAGTGATTGTTCAGCTAACATATGGAGAACCAATGGACATGTGTTTCCCTCTAAACTTGGCACCCCACTCAAGACCCCTCACATTTTCAATGTGAAGGCCTAGGAGGGTTAATTTTTTCCTCTAGTGATGTGTAACCTCCACCAACATTAAATTTCCTCTTAAAAATATAATTACAATATGCCAATATCAAACACATTTCTCTCATTTCCCCTAGGACACTTTCCAAGAAACATGGAGACATAAAATTGACATAGGTTTGCAAGGTAAATGTCACCTAACATAACATTCTCCCACTTGACATTATATATTTCAATTACATCCAAGAGATACCAATAATAAATCAAGTACAGTGATCAAGGCCCATGGCCTTCCTGCACCAAGAGAACTTATCCATGGTCACTAGCTTCATACAAGAATCTGCAACATTATCCAAAGTGTCAACCTTATCAATCAAGACCTTACCATTCTTAACCATTTCTCGCACAAAGTGATAATGAACATCAACATGCTTAGTACGAGCATGATATATAGGATTTTTGGCGAAACAAACAACACTCTAACTATCACATCCAATCCTCACTATCCCGCAATTAAAACTAATGTCATTGTCAAGTCTCTATAACTATATCGCCTCCTTAGAGCTATGTGTAGTAGCCATATACACTGCTTTAGTAGTGGACAAAGCAATTGTACTGCACCTCCAAGCAAAGTAAATACAAAGCCGCTAGTGGACCTTCGACTATCCAAGTTGTTAGTTTTATGATCAGATTTAATGCACAAAAATTAATTCAAAAAATCAGACACAAGAACACAGCAGATACCCTGGGAAAACCCTCCTCTTGAGGGAGAAAAACCTAGCAACAATATATCACTTATATATTGAATCTCAAAGAGAAACTCTTTTACAATGAAGGCTGACAATGAGGCCAATAGAGTGCACCACAAAACTGATGCTATCACAAGAACAACTCAAATGTAATTTGCGAGTCACCAATAATGTCGATCTGCACTTCAGAATAATTCGCACTTGATAAGGCTTGAACTTATGATGAATAATGAACTGAATAGATGATGGAATGAGATGCAACCAAGGAGTATAAATACAACATTGAATGGAGGAACGTGACCCCTCAATAAACACAAGTCGGCCTTGAGAAATAATTGTGCCTCTACAGAAGAGGTCAGCCCCTTTAGAAAATCGTGCCACTTCATAATATAACAAATATTAAATGATAACAAAGGATGTGTCTCTTCAATCATCTCAAGTCGACCAAGATATCGAATATAATAAATACAATTCAAATAGCCGTTAGGCTACATTTGAATTGTCTCCAATCGCAGATCTGGAAGAAGCAGCCCGATGCTGCTAATAACATCAACACTCCCTCTCAGCTAAGGATGATACTTCCAGCTGCACAAGACATATCACCTCATCGTGATGTCTACCACAATGGCTACAACCATATGTGGAAAAGAGAGATATCACCTCATCGTGATATCAGATATCACCTCAACATGATATCAACCATAATGGCTACAACCATGTATGGTATGTACAAGTGTTCATCACTTGTGTGATGTTGTCACCTCAACATGACTTTCACCATGGCTCTCCCAGAGGATGAAACACATGTACAAGAAAATCATCACGGACTCTCACGTGATGCTGTCATGGAGTCACACACATGACATCCACCATGGCTCTCCCAGAGGGTGGATTTAAGGGGTTTCACCTCGAACTTCTCCTATAGAGAAGAACTCATTAACAAGGGATTTCACCTCAAACTTCTCTCACAGAGAAGAACTTATTAAAGAGGATCACTGATACTGAGATTCCTCAGTTAAGGCTGTATTCTCCACCATACCAAGCTTGTCTCGAAAGTACACAAACTTTATCCTGGAGAGAGGCTTGGGGAGAATGTCTGTCGTCTGCTGATCAGTGCTGATATACCTCAACTTTATAGCTTTCCTCAATACCATATCTCTGATATAATGGTATTTAATCTCACCATGCTTGGTTCTGTCATGAAACACAGGATTGGCAGAAAGCTTCACACAGCTCTGGTTATCACAATGAATGATAGTAGGCTCCATTGATTGTCCAAACAATCCTGCAAGGAGCTTACGAAGCCACACTGCTTCCTGAGCTGCCACACAAGTTGCAATATACTCTGCCTCTGCTGTACTCAATGCTACAGATGACTGTTTCCTATTGCACCAGGAAATCATAGTAGATCCCAAACTGAAGCAACATCCAGAGGTGCTCTTTCGATCAGTAACACTCCCTGCCCAATCAGAATCAATAAAACCATGCAGCTCCAGGTCTACATCTGAAGAATATCTCAACCCATATCCAACTATGCCTCGCAAGTATCTCATGATATGTTTTGCTGCAACAAGATGTATCTGTCTCAGTTCACACATGAACTGACTAAGTGCACTCACAGCATAACAGATATCTGGTCTAGTGTTAACTAGATACATCAAGGACCCAATCAATTGCTTGTACATCGTAGGATCCACCAAGTCTGAACTAGCTACAGCCTCTTTTAACTTATGTAGGTTTGTCTCGATAGGTGTAGACATGGATTAGCAATCCATCATGCCAAACCTCTCAAGTATGTCAATGGTGTACTTTCCTTGACTTAGAATCATCTCATCTGGCTTTTGCCAAACTTCTAAGCCAAGGAAGTAATGCATAAGCCCAAGGTCCTTCATCTCAAACTTAGAAGCCAACTCCTTCTTACATTTGAGAATAAGGTGATCTTCTCCAGTATGAATCAAATCATCAACATACAAAACCAAAATCAATGCTTCACCATCAATTACCTTCAAGTACAAATTTGAGTCCGCATCATTTTTAGAGAAGCCCAAAATTGACAAGTAACGATCAATCCTTTTGTACTATGCACAAGGAGCCTGCTTAAGACCATACAAGGCCTTCTTCAGCCTGCAAACATGAGACTCCTTCCCATGTACCTCAAATCCATCAGGTTGCTCGATATAAACTTCTTCCTCAATCACACCATTCAGAAAAGCTGTCTTCACATCCATCTGATGAATCTTCCATCCTCTAGATGCTGCAATGGCAATAATGGTTCAGACAGAAGTGTATAGAGCAATAGGAGCAAATGTTTCTTCATAGTCAACTCCCTCTTTTGTGAGAACCCTCTAGCCACGAATCTTGCCTTGTACTTCTCAATGCTCCCATCAGCGGCATGCTTGATCTTGAAGAGCCATTTTGAAGATACCATAGATTTTCCTTCGGGTCTAGGAATGATGTCCCAGGCATCATTCTTCAAAATTGACTGATACTCCTCGTTCATAGCATCTTTCCAAACTTGTTGACTAGAAGCTTCCTCAACATTGGAAGGCTCAGACTCAATAATCTGACTCATCAAGGCAACATAACTGGAAAACTTATGTGGCCTTTTGCTTTCTCTGAAGGTTCCTCTTGGAGCTGCAAACCTTTCTGCCTTGTGCATTGTTTGTCTAGCCCAAAGAGGTTTTTTTCTCCCAATCACAATATTGGTAGGCCCATCAGTAGGTTCCAAGGGCTCAACTAGATCAATATCTTCCTTTGGATCAGAAATCTCCCTCTGAATCTCAGGAGTATGGTCAACTTCCATATCTTGAGGAGACTCTTCATTATCAATCTCCATATGAGTACCCTTGGATCTCCTGAATGCAACATCTATTTCAAATGTGACATCCCTACTGATCTCGATCAATTTCTGACCTGGAATGTATATCTTGTAGGCTTTTGATGTCTCACTGTAGCCCACAAATATTCCCTTCTTACCAGAAGGCTCCAACTTTGTTCTCTTTTCCTTTGGAATATGAACCTAAATTGGACATCCAAAGATCCTCAAATGACTCACCTCTGGCTTCTTTCCAGTAAAGGCTTCTTCAGAAGTCATGCTTTCCAAGATTCTGTGAGGACTTCTATTCTGAACATAGACTGAAGTCCTAGAAGCTTTTTCCCATAGGAAGGTTTGTAGATCCTGGTCATGGATCATGGCTTTTGCTGCTTCCACGATCGATTTGTTCTTTCTTTCTGCAACACCGTTCTATTGAAGATTATAGGGAACACAAAACTCCCTCTTGATCCCCGCTTCAACACAGAAATTCCGAAAGCTGCCAGAAGCGCATTTTCTTCCATTATCTGATCTTAGGACTTTGATTCTTTTCCCGGAAAGGTTCTCTACTTGAGCTTTGAACTCCTTGAACCTTTCTAACACTTCCTTAGACTCTTTAGTTTTCAAAAAATAAATCCAAGTCTTTCTAGAGCAGTCATCAATAAAAAGAATGTAATACAAGAAACCACTCGAAGAAGGAACAGACATTGGACCACATAAATCAGAATGAATGAGATCTAGAATACATTTAGATTTACTTTCTCTATTATGAAATGGAGCTTTTGTATTCTTACCCATTGCACAGCCTTTGCAAGTACCTTCATGCTCTTGGTTGAATTTTGGAAGGCCCGTAACCATCTTCTCCATGATAGGTAGAGCTCGGAAGTGAAGATGAGCCAATCTTTAATGCCAAAGATCACACAAGCTTGAAGAATCATGAACTAATGCTTGAAGTGGACGAGTGCATAGCCTATAGAGGCTCTCATGTCTAACACCAATTACTTGAGCAGTCTTGAAGTTGGAATTCTTCGTCCACACAAGTACTTTGCCTTTGGAGAAGGCAACTTGATATCCTTTATCTTCTAAAGCTAAAATGAAGATAAGATTACGCTTGATTCCGGGAACATAAAGAGCATCACATAATTTTAGTGTAATGCCGGAATCCAAATGGAGAGTAGAGGTCCCAATCCCTTTCACAAAGTAGCTAGCATCATCTCCAATAATGACTTGTTCAGAAGAATCTCTCTCCACTAAGCTTGATAAATGCTCCTTAAAACCAGTGATGTGTCGAGAAGCACCACTGTCGATCAGCCAAGTGTTGGTGTCTGTAGGTACATTGCTTGACAATGCCAAATAGAACAAGTATTCACAAGAGTCCTTCTGAGGAGAGGCATCATCAACATCTACAATGGTGGCCTGTTGCTTAGGCCTGGATGGACAATGTTTGGCAAAGTGACCATACTTGTCACATCTAAAGCATTGGACTTTGGATAAGTCTCTCTTCTTCTTGAATGCGGGAGCACCATCATTTTCTTTATCTCGATTCCTCTTGAAGAATCCTTTCTTCCCATTTTTTCCTTTCTTCTTCGAAGAGTGAGGCGAGAACATGAATATCTTCATTAGTTGAACTTTGACCAACGCCTCTAGCCACCAACCTTGACTCCTCTTGAATGCAGTTGGCCCTCAAACGATCAAACTTAGGAAGTTTGGATCTTGCACTGATTCCTTGAATGTAGGACTCCTATGATAAAGGAAGACCATTAAGAGAAAGCATGGTCAAGTCCTTATCATCAACCACATGACCAATTGTAGATAGCTGATCTCTCAATTCCGAAATCCTCATCAAATAGGCAATCACTGTTTCTCCTTTCGCCATCTTCACATGGTGTAGTTGTTGCTTCAGTGCAAGTGCCCGGCTAGTATTGTTGATTTCGTACATCTCCTCCAATGTTTTGAACATGTCCCTTTGTAATGTCCCCTTCCTAGGCAGTACAGTTGTTTCAGGGGTTAGCCTATCATTTTGATCCTCGTAGGTTGGCAGATGTGTTTAGAGGATCACTTGAGACAGTTATCCAGCGTTTGGGAACATTACTCCAGTAGTTGATTCAGGTTTGGGCTTTAGCAGACACTTTCAAAGTGATTTATAGATACTTACCTTACTATTTATAGTAAGTCAGGTAGGCAGGAGTTGCTATTTTTGGCAGGGCACCTAATTCAGTTGGTTAGCTTAGTTTCAACCCGGTTTGATGATTTTGATGAGCAAACAGTAAATATTGAGGCATTTGATAATTATTAAAAGTTTATTAATTTGACTTTATAATATAAAGTCACTTTAATGGAAATAATTAAATGTAATTATTTAATGGAAAATTATAAAGTATTATTATTACTTTATAATAAGGAGATAAATTAATATTAAATGAGTATTTTAATACTCATTTAGAAAAAGGACGCCATTATTTAATTATTTTGCCTAAGTCAAAAGAAGGGCGATTTAATTATATTTTAAATGCTCATTAATTGCCTTTTTGAGAAGAGATATATTTCAAAAGGACAAATCAAACTCATTATGTTATGATTATTCTAATTTGTCTTTTTTCTCTCTGAGAGCATTGGGGTTTGTGAAACAAGGGTTTCTGCAGATCATCAGGTTTTGAAGAACATTCCCTCTTCAGAATCAGACATACTGAGACTGTGAGATACCAGTTGAAGCTTGTTAGTTGAGTGGCTTCATTCAGAAGTCATACAAAGCTTATTGTGAAGATTTTTCATCAAGGATTTGGGTTGAACTTCTCCAGAAGGGTTTCATATTCAGTGGCGACTATTTCCTAATCATTTGGCACACCTTTCAAGAAAGTACGGATTTCTTACTTGCTGGTACAGGCCATACTTCTGCTGCAGGAAAGGCCGTACTTCTCCAAACCAAAAAGCCTTCCTTTTTATCTTCTGGCTTCTTCATGTTGGATGCCTAGGGTTTCTGGAGCCTCTACATCAATTTCAAGGTGGGAGATTGCATATTCTCTTCCAACCGTACCATCTCAGGCTTCTTTTCTGGCACCTGCAAGCTTATTCAGGTTCTCAATAAATAGCTTGCCTTTTTATTTGAATGTTTGAATATCGCAGTTGTAATCATTCTGGAAGATTAATAAACCATCTGACATAAAAACCTAAGCTATATTCTATCATATCTTATTTAATTTTTCAAAGCATTTCTTTGTAAAATCGCAATTTCTCATTATTTGCAAAAAACCACAAAAAAAATCAAAAACAAACAAAACAAACAAAAACTTGAAATCTCAGTCGGTGGTTGGGTTGAGACACCTAGTCTCTTACAGTGGTATCAGAGCACAGTTTTCCTGCCATCCTGTGTTTTTTCAATTGCTTTTTTAGTCAAATGTGTGCTTTTTCAATGCTTTTTCATGAGTAGAGATATTATCTTCAACAGTAAGGGTAGAGGAACAGGCAGAATTGAGGATTGGACAGGTTCACCTATTCCTAAAGATGAGACAGTATCAGGGGTTCTGGGTATTCACAGATCCAGTTCCAATAGCAGTGAGAACAGTGTCACTACACTGATGGTCGATCGTGAGATTCCTACAAAGACACATAGGGATCCGGGGAAAGAGCATGCCGGAGGTGAGATTTCCGATGATGAGTTCAGACGCAGGCATGATAATATGATGGACATGATCTCCCAGTTGATGGGCACGATGAGGCAATGTACTCCGCCTCAGTAACACTATATTCAGATAGGATAGACGAGTGGGACTACAGGCATAGACCAGCCACTGGTGTTAGCACAGCAACAGTTGTCACCTATCTTTCATGATCGTAGGCCTAGACAACCTTTATTTATATCTAGAGAGGCACCTTCGACGCTGGAGGCAGAGCAGCAAGGTCACCAGCCTGAGTTTCATCCACATCACGGCATGTTGGTGGCAGATGTGACCAGATTCTTTGGAGAGTACTCGACATTGGCACCTGAGATCAGGCAGTCTTTGTCTTTTCATGAGTTCATGGATGTGCATAAGCCCAGAGGGGGAGGTAGATTTGATCGCAGAGCTCCTCAGCACCAGCAACCACAACCACAGGTGAACAGGGATCTTCAACATGCAATCATCAAGATTATCTTGCCTTTGATGGCTCTGATAAGAGTTCAACGAGGTCTTGGGTACAAAAGTTAGACAATTACCTATCATTGAGACCTATGCAGGAGGACGAGGCCATTAAGTTTGCTACACTGCATCTTGATGGGTTGGCGCATGACTGGTGGCATCACGACATGTACACACTTGGTCATCACATAGTTACTACCTACCAGGAGTTCACCAGCAGGCTCATAGAGCGTTTTGACAAAAAGGATTCAGAACTTTATTTTAGAGAGCTAGCCCAACTCAGACATATAGGTAGTTTGGATTCCTACATCGGTGAATTTCAGAGGGTTGCAGTCATGGTGACAGGCATTTTAGAGAGGAGACTTGTCATTCTCTTTATCGAGGGATTGTTTGAACCGATGAGAGGTTGGGTCAAGGCATTTGATCCTCCTACTCTTCAGGAGGCCATGAGGAAGGCACGCAATATGGAGCTTGCAGCACCTTGTAGCAAATTCTCTTCAGGCTCAACACCTTCTACGAGGCCTAATAGATCAACACCTTATTGTTATCCATGAACAACATATCATCAACATACAAGACAATGTTTAGAATCTAATCACCAATAGCCTTAATATAAATGCAATGATCCTCCTTGTTCCTAAGAAAATCCATTTTCAATACAAAAGTATGAAACTTTTTGGTACCACATCTTGAGAGACTGTTTCAAATCATACAAAGATCTCTTCAACCTACAAACCAAGTATTATTTTCCTTTCACAACAAAACTTTCAGGCTATCGCATATAAATTCTCTCCTCAAGATCCCCATGCAAGAAAGCAATTTAAACTTCCATTTGCTCTATCTCAAAATCACAAGCAACAACAATAGACAATAGGAATCTAATAGAAGTTAATTTAGCAACAAGAGAGAAAATTTCACCAAAATCAAATACCTCTCTTTGGGAGTAGCCCTTAGCCACTAATCTAGCCTTGTATTGGTTTAACCGACCGTCTGCGCCAAATTTCTTTTTAAATACCCACTTGCAATCAATGGGCTTCCTTCCTTCAGAAAAATGAATAGATCACAGATGTCACAACTATGCAAAGCCATCATCTCCTCTTGCATGGCTTGCAACGAAGACTCACTTTCTTCTGAAGAGAGAGCTTCCTTGAAAGATCTAGGTTCATCGTTAGTACTCAACAAAGAAAATACACAACGGTAATTTGATGGGCTATACCTATCAACTAGATTTTGTTTCCTTGTGGACTTCCTCAAGGTAGGAGTAATGGGCTCTACCTGTTCTTCTTGTATGTGCTCATCCTACACATCCTTTGAACTATTTGAACCCTCTTTTTCTCCATCCTCAGATCCATCTAACTATTCTTCCACATGTGCATCTTCTTGCTTCTCAGTCTTTACCTCGAAGTGCATTGTCTTTGTCTTATCTTTCTCCTTTGGTGGTTGTTCTCCTGAGTAAGCTCTATATTCCTTGAAAATCACATCTTTAGACAAGATAATTTTACGTGTTAGAGGATTCCAAAGCTTATAACCTTTTACATTTTCACCATAACCAAAAAAGATGCATTTATGTTCTTGTGGATCCAATTTAGATTGCTTCTCTTGAAGCACATGAACAAAACGCTCACAACCAAAGACCCTTAAGTGTGAAACAAAAGGCCTTCTACCTATCCACACTTCATAATGAGTTTTATCAACAAGAGTTGAATAAGATCTATTAATCAAATAACAAGCAGTACCAACCACTTCTGCCCTAAAACATTTATCAAGCTTAGCACTACTTAACATTCTCCCAACTCTTTCCATTATGGTTTGGTTCATTCTTTCTACTACCCCATTTTGTTGGGGAGTATAAGGAGTTGTCTTTCTCTGAATAATAACTGCATGCTTATAAAATTCATTAAATTCTTTGGAACAATATTCACCCCCATTGTTAGAGCTCAACATGTTTATCTTATAATCTTTTTGCTTTTCAACTAAGGCCTTAAATTCCTTAAACTTTGTGAAAACTTCAAATTTAGAATGCATAAAATAAATCCAAGTGTATCTTAAGACATCATCAATTAAAAAGACATGATACCAATATTTACCCAAAGAGCCAACATCCATTGGCCCACATACATCCGAACGAATGATCTCTAATAATCTCTTTGCCTTATTAGTTCCACCATAAAATGATGATATATTTTATTTTCCAAACACACAATGTTCACAAAAATTATTTTTACCAATAGAATAATCAGAAATACTGGCAACCAAATTTTTGTTTAAGATAGTCTTAAGTCCTTTTTTACCTATGTAACCCAATCTATGGTGCCACAACATACATGTATTTTCAGTGTTAGTTACATTGGCAAAGTTATTTAAATTAGAGGTGTTTAGCCTAAACAAAGTCCCTATCCGAGATGCTTTAGCTATTACCAAACTCCCTCTTACCAACCTACAACCAAACTTATGGAATGCCACATGCATTCCAGAATCATTCAACTTGGACATTAAAAGCAAATTTCTTGCAAGTTCTAGAGTTTGCAAAACATTATCAAGAGTTTTAATCCCCCCATCACTGAAACACAATTTTACCTTTCCCTTATCAACAATCCTTTTTGTGCTGTTGTCACCAAGGAAATCTTCTCCTCTGTCATATTCTTTGTAATTAGTAAACCACTCCTTGTGAGGAGTCATGTGGTAGGAGCAACCTGAATCAATAAGCCAAGCATCATCACTAACAGTGTTAGCTGAAATAAACAAAGCATCAAAATCATTATCAAAGGACTTTCCGTGGAGGAATCAAAATTCTTTTTCTTATTCCTACATTCCCTCTTCACATTCCCTCTTTTACCACAATTCCAATGCTCTGCTCTTTTCGGGACTTTTGGAACGTCCATTAGACTTATCCCTCTTATTATCCCCTTTAGGCTAAGTTACTGGCTCGGGTTCGGGGATGGGTGCAGGTACAAGAACCCGCTACGTGGGTACATGAAATTTTTTTTAGGGGTTTGGGTACGTGTGTGTATATATATATATATATATACACAAAAAAATAAGAGAAATATACAGAATTGTAAAAGTAAATCATTTCATAGTATGATACTTGATCATTGATCAATGCCAAATGCCAAAGATAAATATTCAAGATCATTGATCATTGATCGAGCAAGATTCATCATACATTTACCCTGGCAAACACATTCCCAGGTCTGAGATATTTATAAACTCATTGTATTACTTGTAAGTGCTATTCATTCTATTATCTAGTGTTATAAATCAATGTATTTGCTGATACAAACAGACTGTGAGAAGTTGTAAAAGATTATAACCTTGTCTCAAATTGAGTACAGACTTTCTTCTATCTGCTGTTAATTTTCTGAGGATTAACTTCATACATCAGCTCTAAATAGAACACAGGAAGTTCTTGCAATAAGTCTGAATATGTATTTCTAAATATGCTTGGTAAACTCAGTCCAATATTGAGTAGTATGTTTCAGATTTGGGTTATCAGATTTACTGTTAGTATCTATGGAGTGGACAGTAATGTTGTAATGCTGATTATCTGTCGTACTGTTATCTACTGCAAATTTTTGAGGTTGCTGTCAATTCTGGTCGTTGTATGTAATGTAACTGCTACAAATATAAGCTCAGCTTGTATTGCTGTGGTTTGGCATAGTTTTGGAATACTATGATCTGCTCTTTGTTGGTTATTCTAAGTATGTACAGGTCTGATATTAATTTCTGAGCACTTATCTATTGTGTATCAATCATATTTGAAAGTTGGAATGGCTTAGTATTGATTCCCAAATTTGCATCTGTATTACACATTGAATTATCATAATGGAAATCATCACTATGAAATGATCAATGATCAAGTATCATACTATGAAATGATCAATGCTGTTTTAGGGTTAGGAGGAAAAAAAAATTTAAAAATAGTTTTTTAATCAAGTTTGGGCCCTTTTTATTTAACTTGGCCCATGGGTTTGCCCGGGTTCGTGCTGGGTTCGCACAGGGTGCGCGCCCAGCACTGTGGGTTCGCTAGGGTTCGTGCAACCGCAAACCCTGGCGAACCCACAGTGTTGGGTGTGCACCCTGTGCGTACCCAACACGTACCCGCAGTCGAACCCGAATCGGGTTCGCGGCCTGCGGGTACGAACCCTGCATCATAGCCTTTAGGCCCTTTCCTTTAGATCTACCCACACATACAAGGCATTCTGGGAGCTAACATTCATGGATTTTCTCCTCATCTCCTTTGAAAGAAGTATGGAGATTATGAAGTCCATCTTTGGTTTTGCATTACCACAACTTATGGCAATAATTAAAATTTTCCAAGATTCGGGCAAAGAACAAAGAAACAAGATACATTTTTCTTCACCTTCAATTTTAACATCTATGGATGTAAGTTTACATATAATCAGATTAAAAGCATTTAAATGATCCGCTATAGATTCACCATCTTTCATTTTTAAAGAATATAATCGTCTTTTGAGATATAACTTGGTAGATAAACTTTTAGTTTGATATATATCACTTATCCTCTTCCACAACTTATATGCAGTGTCTTCGGTGAAGACATTCAAAAGGACGAAATCCGTAAGACACAACCGAATGGTTTCATGCCTTGTCTAACTTTTTCCAATCTTCATTAGACATTGGAGTTGGTTTACTTTCTTGTGAAACCGGAAAATTCGTATTATATCCATGAAACATCTGCTCCTAATAAATAAATCCTTATCATCAATTTAGTAAGAGTCATAGAAAATAATCCTGTTATAATTTTAATATAGTAAGAAATAAACCCTTGACAATTTTGAATTTAATTAACAAATAGTCTTATCGATTTAAATTAGAATCTCCTAAAGTAGCCCAAATTTCTTGTCAACCATATTTATCTCTCTAGAATGAATCTGCTCCACACATAAGGAAATTTGAGATACTTAGGTAACAAAGTGGGTTGTGAATGCAAGCCATAGCTAATGCCATAACAGCAGCCAATGGAATAGATCAATGGGATGGATCATTTCCCTACTAGCAGTTCTGGGTCTTTGCATTCGGCCTCAATCTACGCTATATATTTCAAATTGCACAGAGGAAAGGCACTAGACTAAGGGACTAATGATAGTGAGTGTGGTCATGGGAGAATGGAACAAATTACAATGACATCATTTTCAGACACATTGAATCAAAGTGAATGGAATGATGCGATTTTGAAACCATGAAATTTTTGACATATGGCCCCTGATGGACTTCACATTGCGAAGGACACAACTGAACATAATGAAAAAAGCAAACCAAAATTTAACTCCAGACAGTAGCAGATTAGATTGCCACAAAAAAAATGATATCAGGGAGAGCAGCAATAGATGATTGAATTGCAATCTCAGTGACTATTTATGCAAATTTTTTAGTAGGTTGTAGTAAGGTATTTATACAATTTTGTTAATATCATTAATAAATGTATAAGAACGTGTTCATTACGGGAAATGACTTGTGCATGGTCATGTGATCCTAAGATTAGCCTTTGTTGTGTATAGTTAGTTGTCTACAACCAGCATATGAATTGTAGATTATTTTAGATGAACATCATTGAGGAACTCTTTCTGACCTGTTCATGTATTGCACAGCCTGTATTTACAGGGATCTATTAGTGATGTGCATTGTGAAGATACTACCATCATATTCTATTGTTTTCAATAGTTTTTTTGGTCTTTTATTTTCATATTTTTTTATTGCTGATTGCATAGAATAGTCTTGTTCATTTGCCCACTACGTTAAAAGAATGGTATATACTATATAATATAATCGTTTATAAAGATGGCTTTGGTAAAGGTACACTGATTAGCATTAAATACTTGCCACCAAACTCCTAACTACATAACTTGTTAATTGGATACCCTATCTTGGCTATAGATGTGGCTGCTACAAGTGTGCAACATCTCTTGCCCATTGAAACTTACTGGTTTCTGATCTCTGTTTTTGAAGGTGTGGATGCTGGCCCGCATGTGCCACTTAGAGAACAAAATTGAAGTAGTTGGGGAATCCTCTTACAGGTAGGACTCTAATAAATGTATTGAGCAGATTGAAACTTTAAATTAAAAATTACATACCTTTCACTTTCCAAATGGATTACCCTGATGAAGAATCAATGTAGCATGTCCCTCTATTTCAGCATTGAATGTAAATAATTTTTTCAGTTTTTCATTTTGATCTCAATTAAGTTATTTCTGGGCTCGGTCTAATGTCTGCTTCCCTGCTTGCAGTGCTCGGAGAAGCAGGGTCAAGCTCGCTCAAGAAAGTTTGGATGAGGCTCTTGTTGCAAAATTGGAGCTTATTGACAGCTATGCAAAAGTTAGTTGTTTTGGAAGTTTTCTTTTTTTTTTGATACGTTGGATGAGGAACATGGGGCTCTCGACCTTTTTATATAAATTCAAAACTATAAAAGGCCTGTTTAAAACAGTATGACACTCCACAGGGAATATTGGATTTGAGAGTTGAGACTTAAAGACTGATATTAACAGTTTGTAAACCTATAAATATATAAATAAACTATTAGGCAACATTTACTTCATTCATCATCCATGATCACAAGGATATCTTCGGCATCTGCACCTGTTCTGGAGACTAACCCTGCAACTTCAACTAGCCCAGCACATAGTATCAAAAATTTAATGGCTTGCCCTCTCTGCTCTGGCATTGTCCACGTGGAAGGAGGGAGATTGATATGGAGCAGTCGGTCAAGTTATATCCAAATGAAATCTGGATTCAAGCTCCCTGAAAGAAACCATTAACACTAAACCTCTATTTGCATGACCAACAACTGGCAAATGTTCCGACAGGAAGGCGGTCAAAAACCTCAAGGCCTTTCACAAGTCCTCCTTTGCATCTAGGTCTAACTTAAAGACCAGACTCTTATCCTTAACAAATTCAAGCAGATTGGAGATGAACATTAAAGAGATATCTGTGTCAAGTGTTAACACAGCTGCTTACTTCAGCTTCCAAGTAGTTTGATCCAATGATTCCCTCATTGCACTCTCGTCTGCCTTAGATTGAATGAGGAAGATAGATTTCAGCCTCTGGTTGTAGATAGGACCCTTGGAGGACATTTCCCGCTTAGCAGCGTAAAGGCGAAATTTTGGCTCCATATTACAGACCAGAAAAGCACTCGAAAACCTAAGTGCAATGAACAATATCTTTGGTGGCAATAACAATGCATGTACACCACTGTAAACATCTACAAGCTTGTGCCAAAATGCAGGGTGTCAAAATGTGAATTATCATGATTATAAATTAACTTCAACTGTGTGGGAAGTTTGGCGGCTACTCATGAGGTGGTCGAGTAGCTACATCATAATTGCCCCATATCTTATTTGAGTTATTCCATCTTTCTAACTTATGTCCAACTTCATATCTTCCTCAACATCAATGCCAAAGTTAGCTAGGAAGTCAGATATACTATTGATATCTCTATAGCAATGTCTGTAAGAGAAAAACGTCAATGCATCCAAAAGGCCCATGCCATCCTCAAAATTTTGTCCAACTTCTGTATCATAGATCCATGGTTACAAACTGCATGTAAGATGATCATAGAGTTACCCCCAATGTAGAGAGAAGAGATTTAACTGCTAATTGCAATCCAAGGACGGGAACAGCCACCTCAGCTTCGTTATTAAGCCCGGATGTTAGTTTTTTAGATGCAGACCAGATTGTCTGTGCAATCTCTGATCACACAACTTACTCTTGAGCCCCTAGGATCACTTAAGAGGCATTGTGAAAATTCAATTTGTAAAAGCCACATGGAGGAGGAAGCACTTAGCCTTTTTCTCTGCTGGGGAGAAGACTGAACTCTCCCAACTCAATTTACAGGCTGTTTTAGAAGTATTGCAAAATATGCTTTCCTGCTAAATATTCATGTGGCTACTTTCAAATTATTGATTTCTTTTTGAAATTGAACAGATAGCTTCATTAATTGAAATTGAGGTGGAGATGGACGTAGATGTTTTTGCTGCAGAAACAGCAACTAATGCTGTGAGTGTTAATGGCATTTTTGTATCATATCATTAGTACAGGGTCTTTAATTTGTTTTTGGAATCTGTTGCCCAATTAGAAACAGAATCACATGGCTTTTTCTTTTGTTCATAAAACATTTCTGCATATTTTTTTGATAGATATGTATTTGATGACACAGGCAAGCATAGCTGAACAAATTGAGCGCCTTATGGAACTAGAAGATTTAGAGAAGGTACTAATTTTGAAACAAATCTCCTTACAGTAACTCTAGCTGGCTTACACAAATCACATTATACTCTTTAACTCACTTCTTCTGTTTGACTACATGTTAATTATGGGTTTTTTAACTTTTGTTCTTACAGCAATGGCAAATTCAGGCCGAGGCAAATGATGAAGTTGAGAGGCTTCTAAGACCTGAACCAGTTTTACCTGATTCCCTTTGAAGCATTATTTAATATCAGGCCAACGTCATAGTTATGAATTTATTTTTTCACATAGATGGATATCTTGTGTTTTTATGGATCGTTTTTTGTGGGGGAGGGAAAAATATTCCTTTCTATGAATTTTGTTTTTAGGATAGTTGAATTAGGAACTTTTGTATTACCATTTGGTTTCTGTACTCTGCTTTGTTTTCAGATTATGCTTTGTCTTCATAAGTTTGTGCAGTAATGTATTTGTTTGCAATATATTCATATGTTTGTATGTCTTGTGTAGTTACATAATATTTGGTATTCAAATGTTTTAAGTTTGGAATCTCAAGTAATTGAGAGAGATGATCCAAGAGATACTCAGGGATTTGTTGGAGAATGTTAGAACAGGAGGACGATTAAGGAATACATGTTCTAGGTTTCAACATTCTGATGAGAAAATGAGGATAAATTGGACTTTTGCAGACTTTGTTTTGGTGAAATTATCATTTTAATAGTTGTCAAAACAATAATTTATTTCACCCAAACAATAATTTACTAAACCAGTGGATAAAGGAATTATTGCAGAGAGAAATGAAGTCGGTCGATAAATGTAATTCTGTATGATAATGAAATGGGAATGTTTTATAAGCGAGCTTGATATACTATTATGAGATTGTAGAACAGCTTATTAAATAGGCATTACTGGTTTAGAGAACACGAGTAATATTACACAGAACATTGGATCCTATGCCCCAAAAATAGAATTTGTTGGCAACAATTGTGTTGGCGTAACAACTAACACCTCTGGAGTAGAAGTTGTTATGAACAGCCTATGCACACTACGCAATGAGTGCTCTTCAAATTATGGAGGGGAAGCTCCCTCGTTGTGCTTTGACAAATGTACTTGCAAAGGAAAAATAAGCTAAAACTATGTCCTGTATTTTTGTTTCAGCTGCTAGAGGCACAAGGCTTTCTTGAAAGAACTTACACGTTGCAGCTGAGTTTTCTCTGGTTTCGCAAATCAACTAAACTACAACTTATATCTATCCAATCTCCCCAGGAAAACAGAGCAAGAGGAAATGGAGCAAGGTTATGACTATCAGACGATAAACGCATTCAGATTCTCTACTTGAAGGCAAGGTGGCGCAACTATCATCTCAATCTGAACAAGTCTATTAAGCACAAAACAGATTTGAGAATTTGCTATGATAATCTTATGAAACCCTATGTGGCATAACACTTAATCAGCATAGTAAAGACTCGCAAACAACTTTTATCATCAAAATCTCTATGAAACCCTATGTGGCATAACACTCAATCATAATGATAAAAGATTCACAAAACAGATTTCCTAATCTAAGAGAAGATTCACCATGAAAACTTTATGAAACCCTGTGTGGCATAACACTCTATCGGCATAGCAAATACTTCACGAAACGGTTTTATCATCACAATCTTACGAAACCCTGTGTGGCATAACGTTTGATCATAACAATAAAAGATTCACAAGACAGATTTCTCTAAACTATGGAAGAATCCAGCATTACAATCTTTCGAAACCCTATGTGGCATAACAATCAATTGCAATAATGAAGACGCATGAACAAATACCAAAAAGAGCAATATTGAGGGCAAGGTAGGCGCAGCATATATTTCTCTCTCAAGCAAAAGTTATTTACAAATGAGCAAAAAACTCTTATTTATATACATCAAGGTGTAGGTAACCCTAAAATCACCTTGAGTTCACTACAGTTCCTGCAATGCATGCAAGTCATGCGCCCTAACCCTAATGAAGTAAACTATACAGTTAACTGGGCAACTACCCTCAGTTTAACTGGTACAAATAACCTAATTGGACAATGTGCAAGCATGCACGTCCTTATTTAAAGCAAAGTTAACTGGCCACTACCTTCAGTTAACTGGAAACCCTAACCCTAACTCTTGTGTTGATAATTCCAAGGATGAGATAAGCATGTGTTAAGTTAGCAAGTGAACTCAAGACTGGAAGTCAAGTTAACTGCTGCTCTGGACTCAACCCTAGAAATTAACTGCACGTTCTAACTGACAGATCACTCCATGTCAACTCGGTCTAACACTTCGACCAAGAACTCATCGATCTCCCTGTCATCTGGCACTTTGATGCTGCTAAAAATAACAGTCTGTTTCTTTAGTTCTCTGCCACTTTCAGTAATCGTGTGCACACCATCTTTGCATTCTTCAGTCGCCTTTCTCAAACTGGCTGCAATTACTGAAACATTTTCTAATTTAGGCGCCCTAGGTTCACCTTCAAGGCTGTCATAAATCAGCTTCTCGAATTCTGCTTGAACTTTTTCCAACTCCACATACGTGCCATCTTCGAGAAGATAATGACACGGAATCTAAACAACGAAGCCACTAACAAGTGTCAGTGCTCCAACTACGTCATCCTTCAATGAAAACAATTTGGCAGAGATCTTCTCACATATTTTTGTTCTGAGAAGGTGCTGCTCTCTCCAAGTGAAGACTTTCTCTTGATCTTCGATCTCCTCCAAAGCATCGCATGCAACTGATAACTGAGATATAAGAACACGATCCTTTGCCAAACTCTCTGCAACTGCAATATCTAGCAACTGAATACCTTGACGAAGTTTGTGTGCCTCACTCCTCAACTGATACAAATCTGCAAGAAGAGTTTACCAGCAGCAACTAAACTATCAATCCAATCATCCAAAAGTCTGCCATGACTGACTAACTGATCCAACTTTTGTTTCTCTGCAGGTGTGTGCTGAGGAAGAACAGGTGCTCTATTCAGATTCCCATGAACAAGATCAGAAATGTATTGACGAAGTTGACTATTTTCAGCTTTGAGTAAAGCCTTATCTTCTCCATCCTTCGTGATACGCTCTTCAAGATTATTGGTAACAATCTTAAGAAGAGATACATCTGTCTCTCTAGTGGTCCTGCCAAGATTTGCCTTAGTGAATGTAAAGTCACCCACTTCGACTTCTTCCAAGCTTTTACCCTCTGGAGGCACTGCAACTTCTATCACAATCTCTGATTCAGGGGTCTTTTCAATGTGCACTTGTTTCTTAATCTTCTTGTTTGATCTCTTCTGATAAGGCTCACCAAACTCTGACAAATCAAGATTGTATGACGGTTCACGCCTTTGTCTTCCCAAAGACTTCTCGAGCCAACAAGACTGAACAATATTTTCAATTCGCGGAGAGACTGTCCCTGATGTATCAACCTGTGGTGTTTCAGTTGTCTCCGATCCTGCTTGAATTTGTGGCTCAGGCTCAGAATCTATATCAATAGGCGGAACGTGAGGTGAACTGGGAAGTGAAATGTGAGGCTCAGTTTGAATAACTGTCTCTACTGGAACCTCAGGAACACTCTCAATTTGTTTCTGCTTCCTTTTACCAGTAGCTCTTTTCCCTGTGTTTCCACTGAGTCTAACCCCTTCCGGAGGTATGATAATAGCTTTGACTCTGGGTCTTGCTCTAGAAGTAGAAGGCAATGATGAAAAATCCTTTGGCGGCTCTGCTACAGGAACTGACTTCCGTGTTCGTTTGCTCTCCAAGAATAACCTGCTAGTCTTGATTACTGATCTGGAAATCTCTTCAATAGAAGTATTCTCCTTAGCATACCAATCAGGTGAGCGAAGTGGCTGCCTAGCAACTTGATCCTTAACATAAGAATTGAGAAGAACTTCTCCATCATCATCGACAAACCATCAACATCTTCTGACAAATAATCGAGCTGTCCAACAGTGAGTCTACAATAATGACGACGACGAACCTCAAATTCATCTTCACAATTTGCCCAGAAATCTTCAAGTGCTGGCGTATGTGCAATCCCTCGCTCTAACCGATTTGCATAATGACCGAGAGGATCATAGGAACGTCTCTCAGTATAAGGCTTGAATTTGAACCTTTCTATCTCAGTAGACATACGCCTGGCATCTGTTGCTGCATCACATGTGAAAATTCCCAATGAGAATGGAAAATTTGCCGCAGCCTTATGACGACTACGAAGAAAGAAGTGAACGTGCTGCATTTGCCTGAGGAACTCCATAAAGACAATCTTGTCTGACGGATATCTCGGCAACATCAGAGGCTCTCGAACATAACCATAAACTCGGAGGTACGTGAAAGTAGGAAACTGTATGAACCAATCTGCCCAAGTCTCCATCGCTGATTTGGCCTCGGCTGAAATACGAATGTGCATCTCATCATCAAGATCTCTCACAGTTCTCATGGCAAAGTGATCATTCACTGCTCGGAAGTCCTGCTCAGACTGAGAAAACTCTAGCTGTGGATAATACTCATGAACACGCTGAACACCGAGAGTACCATTGGTTTTAAGAAGTCTGAAACTACCCTGGAATGCAACCAAGTAAACCAAATAGGATATCATATGAAACTCGTGATGCTTGAGAAAATTAGAAATCTGCTGATGTAAGCAGTCACTAATCAACATAGCCCAGTCAAAACGTTCTGTGCCATCAAGGATTCTGGTAATCAGGTAGAACATCCATGGGCGGAAAGAATTAGCATCTGACTGGCCGGTAACTCGATTGAGTAAGGTAATCAAAACAGCAACTTCACCTTTAAATTCACCACGACCAACCTTCTTAGGCAAGTTAGTTTTCTGAATTGTCAACCATTTCTGAGCAACTTTTCTCTGTGAACGTTGATGATCGGTATCCCATATCTTCTCACAAGCTTCAAGATTGACTGTAAAGTTATCTGAGCGAGGAGGAATAGCAAAACATCTCTCTATGTCCTTCAGCTTGAGACTGCAAATCACTCTTCCATCAACCGATCTGATCTGTTGTGAAGACGAGTCATAATGCTTAATGCAAGCAAGTACGAACTCAAGATCAAAGATAGTAACAGGGATGGATGCCGCTGCCAGCAACCCGGAACGCTCAAGATTCCTCATCGAATTGCTGCTAACACCTTCTAAACTGCTCAGATTGACCACTGGATAAACATGATTTAGGTCCGTATCTGAAGTCTTGGTGAAATTATGTGTAAGGACTGATTTCACCTTATAATCAATGAGATTGAACTGCATTTTGAAAATGGTGACTTTTGACTGTAAAGTCGAATATGCTTGAAGAACTTTCTGAAAAACTCTGAACAAGGCTAAAAATAGCTTCTGACAGGAGAAATTTTCGAAGAAATTCTGGAACATGGGTTTTGTGCACAACTGAATTCTGAACAAACCCAGATAGCTGGATTTTGAAAAAAATGTGATTCAAGCCCACATGCAAAGAGATTCTCGGAAAAAGGCTCAGAGCTTCAGAATGAAGGCTACGGGGCGATTTTCTCGAAAAAATCTAAGAAGTGGGTCTTGTTGCAAACGCTGAAATATGAGAACCCAGATGAACAGATTCTGAAAATGTGTTGAATTACTCTGGCATGCGAAGAAAGTACCTAAGGTGAGAAATAGAAGAAATAAGACAGAAGATAGAAAGTTTTGCTTGTCTGCTTCTGAAAAATCTGCAAATCTCTTCTTCGAATCTCTATAAAACCTGCATGCAAAGTGGAAATAAAGTCTAAAATTGACTTCCTCTGAAGAATCTGAGCTCGTAAACGCTGAAAACGGACACCTGAATCACCTTAAGCTTGCTGGTCGCTCAAAAGAATACAAGCTTTCAGAGCAAAAGATGATGCAATAATGGACGCCATCCTTGAAATATATAGAATTTCATCATAAGAAAATTCGTACTAAACAAAGCATGCATTAAAAATGGCGCTAGGCTTCTTATTGGACCTCATAATAGTTAACTGGAACTCAAACAAGCTCAATAAGTGGACGCATTAGGGTTTGCCTTTCAAATCTTTAGTTTAAACTCAAACATGCGGCTTTAGCTTCAGTTAGAAACCTTATCAAATTCGCCACCTTCAACCTAGCTTTGGATTCATCAACTTGACCTAAGGCGTGCCCTTTTGCAAACTTCAGTTAACAATAAGAATGGGATAAGAGATTCGCCAAACTCATGCAATAAATAAGCTAAAATAGCTAGCCTTTTGGAAGTTCAGTTAGCCTTCAACAAGTGCGCCAACTTCATGCTTTAATCAATTATAATCTAAAAATAGCAACCCTTTTCAAACTAAAGTTGCCCTTTCCTTGAAAAGTGCGCCATCTTCACTATTGTCTTGCTTCACTTTTCAAAAACTAAAAATAGCGACCCTTTTCATGAGTGAAGTTATCAACTTCAAATTCGCCATACTTCACTGAAAATGCTTCATGCTTCACAAAACAATGCTTCATCCTTCAATTCGTCCCTTTTGAACTTCAGTTGATGTTTGATGAAGCGCCATCTTCACTAAAATCTTCTCAATTTTGACCAAATTCGCCATGCATGCAAACTTTAGTTGACTTTTAGTGGTAATCTTCAGTTAAACTTAACATGCAATCAATATGCTAAAAATAGCTAACTGAACATGCAAACTAGTTAACTAGACATGCGAACTGGAAGATCACTCCACATGCCAATATATGAACTGAAGATGACAACCCAGAAATCGTTCAGTCTAACTGCAGTCAGAACTCCAGTTAAGGCGTCCATTAAATTTACTTTCGAAAATTCAACTTTGACCTCTCAGGCGAATTCCAAACTTAGCCAAATTTCATGAAAATTTAAGCTAAAACCTCTGCCAGGACCTCTGTTCATCCTCTGACCCTGGTTGACTGACTTCTCCGATTGGCTGGTTGACAGGTGCATTACAGAGCCTGATAAGAACTGATCAAATGATATCTTGACACTGCATGTCATAAAACTGACATCTGAAGGCTCAAAAATTCAAGCGCCTTTTCCAAAAGCTGCGCTTTTTCCCTGACTTAGTCAAATTTCAACTTCTGCATTTCGTACGAAGGGAAAAACAAAATCCTTCATAACTTTCATTTTATCAACTTTCAGGACTGGAACTCAGGTTCACTGCGAAGCTAAGCTCGTTCTGCACGACGGCTGCAAAGGCACATTTCCCCAAAAAACATCATCTGAGGGGTGAAAAACAAGAGCGCCCCTTTCAAAAGTTGCTCTTTTCATTCCAGACTTAAGCCATTTCTGGAAACGACAAAAATAATACAAAAACCTCGACTGCAAGCTGACGAGACATCTTCTGATCTGACGGAGACAGGCAACAGAAAGCTGAACGTAACACGGACACATTGAACATCTGAAATCATCAGAAAGAAAGCATTAAAGGCCTGAAAAGCTTGGGCGCCTTTCTCAAAATGTGCTCTTTTGCTCTTTCTTCTGATATTTTGACTAAGATTTGACCCAACGTTTGACCTCAGGTTCAAGCGCTTTAGCAACTTAGATTCATCCTCTAACAGATGCGTCGCGAAGCTTGAACAAACGTGAGATAAACATCTTGGGGCAATTCAAAAATCCCATCCGCACTCAAAAGATGGCGCTTCTTCAAAAGCGCTTTCTCCAAGCAGTTAGCCAATTCTCGCTACTTTGATTTGCACCTGTATCTTCTCAGAACTTGCTCAAACAAAAACTGGCTTTGACAGCTTAATATATTCAATGCTAAGCCGATGTGATGCGTCGACAATTACTGAGGTGACAAAACCCTAAAAAATGATCTCGAAAGCTCTCTAAAAGATAGGGCTTCTATTTGAGAATGTGCTCCCTTCTCCAGAGATAGAAAATTTTGACTTCTTCACTTTTCTTAAATCTCTTCAGTAACAGACTGACATGATACTGACACTAACTCCATATTTGAAAACCCCAAAAACGACCTTCTGACATCACTTTAACAAGATTAAGACTCAATTAAGCAAAATGCCTTTAGTGAAGCAAAAAAATTTTGGTTTTGGGGTACAACAAAATTGGTAAGCATTGTGTCGATATGAGGAGGTATTTTCAATAGCGTGTCAAATTGTGATATTGCTATTAGGATTCAACCATGTAGTTTTGAGTCAAATTCATTGATCGAAATTTCATGAGTAGTGTTTCACAAGAACCCATCTCTCATAATGATGAATTTCCTGGGTCCCTCTTGAAGCACTCTAACAGATCTAAAGTGATGTTGCTCATTGTATAAGGAAGACTGGCCTTTCCTCAGAGGTCACCCATCCCAAGATTACCTGAAATTAAATGCACTTAATCCGGACCTCTCGAAGGCTCGTAGTTGGTTCAGAGGTCACTATCTCAAGATTACTCCACCAAGCGCATGACCCGACCTCTGAAGGCTCAATTGCAGCTAAGTGGGCTAAACCTTGAGAAAAACTCCATGGTTAAGCACGCTTGAGCTGGAGTAGTACTAGGATAGGTGACCTCTCGGGAAGGCCCAATGCTTTACCTCTGTGAGCATCACCTAGATGCAATGAGTGCTAAGTGGACCATTCATTATCATGAGAGATGGGTTCTTGTGAACCACTACTCATGAAACATGGGTCAATGAGTTTGACTCGTAAACTACACAGTTGAATCCTAATAGCATATCACAAACATTGTATTTACATGGTGAGAAAGATGATAAAATATTTGGAATTTGTGGTCCAATACCTTAAATTTCCAATTTGTTAATCAATATATGGAAAATAATTAGAACAAGTAACAAATGTACTAAATTCTAGAACTTCAATGGGCCTGTAAGAATGGAGTTTGTAAGCAAAAGCCAACGTTATATCAGAGAGAGAACATTGAGAAATTGAATAATACAATGGATGCAAACGAAATATTGGTGGACGGTAACTTTTGGCGGTATGATTGGTAATAAAGGCTGCAAGAAGACATTAAGGACAGCTTTGAAAAATGGCCTAGAGTGAAAGATAACAGCAGAAAAGCATGACGAATTAGAAAGATATAGAAAGCTAGCAAGTCTCAGAAAAAAAAGGTTAAAAACCTTTTTAAGTCTATCCGTTGGGAAACGATCACTGAATTCTTCTAGCTTTATATCCTTATTTAAGCGCTATAATTACAAATCACCTAGAGACAAGTTGGTTGTTATATATATATTGGGATATAACTCCATAGATGACTTAATATTCGAGTCAAACTACACAAAAATGAAAATTTGAAATAAAGTTCAATTTAACTTAAAAGCTGGATTTTCTTGCGAATAAAAGGGCATAAAATTTAATGTTGCATTAACTAAATATTTATATTGTTAGGTATAAATTTTGTAATGGTGAAATCCACATATCCATGACATTTGTTGTCAAGTTTTGTGTCTATGGTGGGAATGTTCTTAATGCAATAACAGATCGATAAGTGGAATGTTCATGTGTTAAGCTTGGCCCATAGTTTGATACTTATTCACATCTTCACATCTGCTTCACACCATTGCTGCCATTTTCCATACATTTGCCATTTACTCCTCATTATTGTACTCTTATTTGCACTTTTGTACATTCGCACCATGCCTCAAAAATAATGTTTTTATCTTTGAGGTTAGTTTCCATGTGGCACATAATTGATTTGGTTCTATTTTGTTCACTTGAATGAAATTGAAATTTAAATCATTGAGTTCAAATCCAAACTTTCCTATCCCTTTTTATTAGCTATTATGAGCTGACTTGATAGTTGTTATATCATGTTATTTAATGACATCCAATGTGTATTTCCTTTCACAGGGAGAACATTTAAAACACGCTTAGATTTCTAAAGGGACAAAGAACCATGTGCACATCATTTGCATATAGGCCATCAACATGTTGGTGAATGTTGTATTCAATATCACTTAATCAGACTTGCTAAGGCGTTTGATTTACAAGAACATGTGTATTAAGTTGACAATCTACCCAACTATGCTCTTAGACACTAATTGACAAGTTCCAACTATTGAAAGATAAGTGAGTGGATTTTTATGTGCACATTTTGATAGATCACGTGCATCAAATTGAATGGACACTACTCAAGATTACCTTACATTGCTTGGATTTGAACCAAAGTTTTTTGAGATCACACAAATTATGAGACAATCGCTAGACCAAGATAATTTTGGATAGTGGTAAATCAAGTGAGCAAAGTGGTTCTATAGTTAAGTACCTTTAATACTCATTTAATTTTCACATTTATTTTGGTAACCGAACCCTACTAATTAATCTAGGTTAATTGTGTGCTTAGTAATTCCATCTATTTAGTTTGCATAGATTCTTAATGTTAAATATTTTATTTCTTAACATTTTTGGGGAAATTGACTTGTCCTACACCTTATAGGGTTTCGCCTATGAGTTTCGTTTTTTACACCTTATTTTTAGAGTTTATTTCTTGAGCTTTTTTCCCCAAAATTTCTAACCTGGTTAAAGTTTGATTGAGCTTGTTTGCTCTTATCTTTAAGGGTTACATTGTTGAACACATCGAAATATTGAGAGGTGGTAGTGGGGGAGGGTGAATCAGTATACTTCAAATTTCAATCTCAATTAAGAACTATTGAAGCTAAGTTATTCCAATTAAGCATTCATCTACTTAATCAAAACAAGGAAGAAGACAAGCATCCACACAAGAACACAATTGACATTAGATTTATGTGGAAAACCCGATAGGGGAAAACCATGGCGAGAAATACTACTAGGAGTTATTGTCCTAATCCAACTTCACAAGTAAATAACAATTACAACTTTGATTTAGGGCTACAACCCAAGGAAGCTGCAAATCCATGATTGAAAACAACTGGAATATGATTGACTTTATGGCTTCAACCCATTAATAGTCATCAAAATTGCACATTAGATCTGAAGCGGATCTTATCATACTCTGCTCATGCACTTACACATCTTTGCACACTTCCATACTTCTCTTATCATAGTTGATCTTCTATATATATATCATCCACACACTTACAAAATACAAATTAAGTCGTCCATAAACAAGAAAATATGAAACTTGTAGCATGTTAGCCTTCTTATCCATTGACGACATACAAAAATGATAAAACATTATTTACATTTCTCCCAAATAAGTCGGCATGACCCATACAACATCTCTAATCACTCCATAAACTTCACTCACACTTGAACTTGTGGCACACATCATTAACATGCCTTAGTCAACCTCAATAAAAGCATATATTCACAAAACAACTTGAAACCACTGTGAGGTAGTGGAAACAAGAAAGATCTTCATGCGTTTCATACCTTAGACACTATGAGACATGTGGAGCATCCACACAAGGTCATACAATCGAACTTCATAATCTCTTGCTAGTGCAAGTACCCAAACATATGTTTTGATGAAGATTAAGCATCTGAAACACATTGTATCAAATTGACACTTTGAAAATTGAACTTGCAAAGCACCATATTACTTGAAACTTCAATATAACATATATTAGACATCACTAAGTATGTCCTCAAAACTGCTTGGACAAAACTTCACATTTAGAGGAATGGAGAGCATTCCAACAAGCTTTTTGAACCACTTTGCTCTACCATAGCACAAATCGAAACTCTTGTCACATGTAACTTTCACTGAAGAAAACATATTGACATGAAAACTTGTATATAGCACCTTCACATCTCCATGGGCTCAACTTCTAAACCACAAGACTAAATCTTGCTTTCTTGAAGGATGTAGACCAAAATACTGTGACTCTGTCTTAGATTATATACTATAAATGCCTCAAACAAAACTTTTACAACTTGTCACTGAGTGCGGTATGCCAAACTGGCAAAATATCATTTTAGACAACTTAAAAACATATCAAGACATGTGTACCCACCTCTACATAAATAAGCAACAAATTGACTACTAGCCTTCCACATTGCTGCAATGGATGACACTAATGTGTGTTGGCCTTATGGTCAGGAACAACTTGAACTTTTTCAATCCCACCTAAATAGTCTGGTGGATCGCATTCAATTCACTAAAGAGTTTGAGTGTAATAATCAACTTCCTTTTCTTGACATCCTCATCATTAGAAAAGCGGATGGCTCCTTAGCCCGTAGTGTGTTTAGAAAACCTACACACACTAACCTCTACCTTCATGCTTCCTCCCATCACCATCCCACCCATAAAGCCATTGTCCTCAACACCCTTGTGACCCATGCCTATTGCATTTGTGATAAAGACCGCATTAACCATGAGCTATCCCACCTCTTCAAAGTCTTCAAGCTTAATGGTTACCACAATAAGCGAATCCTTGGAGCTTTCAATCGGGCCAAAATTAGGACTAACCCCATAGCCAAACCGAATTTAATTGAAACCTCTCTTTGCCACCCTTCCCTTCATTGAAGACCTCTCCAAAAAAATCTCTAAAATCCCATCAATTCCACCAAAGATCCCTTGCCTCCCCTTCTCCACCCCGAGATTTATAAGATTGACTGCTCCTGTGGCACCCCTTATATTGGTGAAACAAGTTGATCCATCGGCACTAGAATAAAAGAACATTGTGCTAACATCAAACACGGCCGAATCTCCAAATCCGCTCTTGCTGAGCACTCCCTTCACACCAAGCACCATATTTTCCTCAAGATTGCCCAAGTGATGGTCAAAGAAGAAAATTATTTCAAGCAAAAACTCCTTGAGGCTATCACCATAAAAAACCATGCCACAAATTTCAATCGTGATGAAGGTTGGCACATTAGCCCAGCTTGGCAACCCCTTCTAAACTCCCTTCTTCCATTCCCCCCATCTTGATATTCTCCCCCTCTCTCTCTCTCCCCTGCTCCATTCCCCTCCTATTCACCCTCGTCCTTTCATTTCTCATGTTTCCCCCCCCTTCTTCGTCCTTATCCTTCACCCACCTCTTCCCCTTCTCTTTTCCTTCCCACTTCGCTTCCTCCCCTCCCCTCCCTCCTTAACCTTTCCCTTTTTCACCCCTCTTCCCCTCTCCTTCGTCTCCCCCCCCCCACTCTTTTCTCCTTTGCTCTAGCCCTCTTCTTCATTCGTGCCACTCCCTTGGTGTCTTCATGTTCCCCCCTGTTCCTTCCCTATTGTTTGGCCCCCCTTATTTTTTTCTCTTCTTTCTTTTTCCTTTATATATATATATATATATATATATATATATATATGTTTGTATGATATGTATTTGCTTCTTTTTCTTTTTCTTTGCTTTATTTATTCCTGTTTTATACTTATTTCCTCTTGTTAGTTCCTATTTACCATTTTTAATTGCTAATTTCTTCTAATCATTTTCTTATTTCCTTTTGTTTTCTTCTTTCGTTTTCTCTTTTATACCCCCCCTTTTTTATGTAAGATTACAATTGTTCTTTTGTATTTAAGAGTTTTTGTTTTCGTGTTTCATTTTTCTTTTGTATTTTCTCTTTACCATTAATTGCTTGCTTGTTCCTTTCCCTTCTCTTTTTAGATTTAATATTGACTATGGTTCTTACCTCTCCGTTTTTTGCATGCTTTCTTAGTAATTTTTAATGTCTTGTTTATATGATATGATTTGTGTATTTTTTTCTAATTAGCCCTCCTCCCCCTCCTCCCCGCCCCGCCGCCCTTCCCCCTTTTTATGTTTATTTATTTGAACTATTTTATGTATTAAGCCTTTCTTATACTAAGATATATATATACCCCTTTTTGTGTCTATGTATTTGAATAATTTTATTTATAAGCCTTTCTAATACTAAGAATTTATAGTTATATATATATATATATATATATATATATAGTTCCTTTATTTACTTATTTGGTTTCACTTTATTTATCTAAATATATATTATTAAGCGTTTCTAATTTTATGATTATATATATATAATTTTTATTGTGTTCCTTTACTTGTTTTATTTTATCTCTTGTCTTTGCTTATTTCTTATTTTTTGTATTTTTTCTACTTAAAATTATATTAGATTGTGTTCCTCCTCTTGGATCAATTTGAATTTTTAATTATTTTAATTGATTATTGTATTTTAATTGGGTCAACTTGGAATTTTATTTTATTATTTTTCATTTCTCTTCTCTTGGGTCAACTTGAATTGTTTTTTAATTGGTTTGTCCTTCCTCTCATCTTCCCCTCCTTTTTAAGGCCTTATCTACAATCTATTTTTCGCTTTCTCCTCTTCCTGATGATGGATCACATAGTGTGATCCGAAACGTCAATTGAAACTCATACACAGTTTAATCCAAAATCTTTTTGTTTTAATTACACTATATTTCATAATAAGTGATATCAAAGCACGATCTTGGTATTGTGAAGGTAAGAAACAAGACATTTTTATTTATTTTGGAGGTCATTTTGGGAAGCAAGTGTCTTTATTATTTTACAAAATTTTCCCTAATTTTAAATAGTTTTTCAAGGACATATTCAAGCCTCTACAACCCAAATTTGAGGCTATCTAGAGAAAAATTTAGGGAGTTAATAAAAGATTATGATTCTTAAAAATCATTGCTAGGGTGGTAAATCAATGAATTTTCCCTATATTTTTGCAGGTCAAATGAGATCACATTGACCCACTTACAATCTTGATTTGGAGGAATTTAATTTTTCTTACAAAATTAAGGTTTCCACCAAATTTACCATCAAGGCTACAAATCAATAAATTTATTGGATATTTTTTCTAAAAAGAAAGATCTATGCCCATCTAAGTTATTGTTAAAGTTTTAGATCATTTGGATTTTTTTTGTGATTTATTACAAAATTAACTTTTCCATCATGGTAGGGCTTGCAATAAGGGGCAAAAAGATTTTTTTGTCACACTTACAAAATCTTTAGGTAATGAGGATATGATTATTGACGAGATTGGTTCCATAAATAATGAGTCTATAAGAGAAGAAAAGAATACGGTGAAGGAAGAAATACTTTCAAACACTAGGATGCCAAGATAGAAGGTCTCAACAAAATGATTGGACAAACAGATTTTAGCCAAGGTTCTAGAGATTCAAAACATATGGAGCCACACAACAAGACTTGATAAAAAAATATTCTCTTAATGGGAATGCCAATATCGGGTTTGAATTAGAATTGAGGATGGATTGTTACTCAAAAAATTCTATGGCTAAGAATTTAACACTAAAGATGGATACAATAAAGTTTGATAGTAAGAATCTAACTAATTAAATTTTCTGAATGGAGTAGCTCTTTGATATTCATCATGTTCCATGTCAAAAAAATTACAATGGCATTCTTATACTTGGAACCTAACCAATTAATTTGGTATCAATGGCATTCTTATACTTGGAACCTAACCAATTAATTTGGTATCAATGGCTATGTGAAGAGAAGAAAAAGAAGGGATGTGTTGTCACATGCTCTATTTTCTAAGAGGAATTCACCACACATCATGGTGACAATATTATAGATATCTACCTACATTAGCTTACCAAATAAAATCAATCAAGTATGGTCAAGGATTATATTCATCAATTCTAGAAGCTTTGTATTTAAGAATGAAGAATGTTGTAGAGGAAAGTTTGAAGGAATTATTCCTAGGGGGTTTAAAGGACCACATTAAATATGAGGTACACATGTATCATTTAATTTATTTCTCAATAAATGATTATGGCAAGGCAATAGAGAAAAAGTCTATGGATAATAGAAGGAAATGATTGGTAAAATAATAGATAAAAGGGTTATGTTTTTAATTGTGATAGAAAATATAATAAAGAAAATAAATGGAATAAAGATAAGTTGTTCTATATTGAAGGGTCAATAGAGGAAGAAGAGGAGGAGGATCCATTATACAGAGTGAAAATAAGTTAGATGAGGAACTATGAGATAGTCAACCAACAATTTCTTGCCATGCATTTATTATAGTTAGTGTCCCAATAAACTCTCAAGTTAGTAGATTTCAAGTGAAGGAAGAGAGTAATAGTACTATAGATTTGAGAAACACTCACAATTTAACTAACAAAAGTTAGTTACTTGTTTGAGTTTTTTATATTTACCACTCTATAATTTCAAGTACAAATTTAGATGGGGTATTACCAATTGTTTGGGAAAATTCCATAGCATTAAATTGACCATGGGAGAGTATAATCTTGATTTCCCAATGTTTTTTATTCCCATGGGTGCAATCGATATAGTGTTGAGAGTCGAGTGGGTCACTACATTAGGAACAATTGAGATGAAATTCTAGTAGCTATTCATGGTATTTAATTTAGAAATAAGGATAGTAGAACTAAGAAGGTTGTGTGAAAATTTCCATAAATGGTAAGATCTCATCAAATGAAAAATATGCATAATAAATGGGCTAATGGATTTGTGGCCTAATTTTTTCATTAGAAGCCTACTAGTCTAATGCTCCTACCCAACTAGATTTGTAAGAAATTATATATAATCACTCAATGGTTTTTGGAGATATACCTAAAGGATTGCTTACAAGGAATTAGGATCATTCCCTTCAACTCATACTAGGGATCCAATGCCCCAAAATTAGCCCTTACAAGTAACCATATATACAAAAAAGTGAGATGTAGGAGATGGTTCAAGAGATACTACATGCATGCATCATCAAGAATATATTGAGTGCTTAATCTTCTCCCATGTAGTGATAACACATAAGAAGGATGAAACTTGACACATGTGTCTAGACTATAGAGAGTTCAAAAAGTACACCATTAAAGGTAAGTTCTCTATTTTAGTCATTGATGATTTACTAGATGAATTGAATGGAGCTATATTTTTCAAAAAAAATGATCTTAGATCAAGTTATCACAAAAAGGAAGAATATATTCCCAAGACAACATTTATGACTCATGAGGGTCATTATGAGTTTCTAGGATTCTATTTGGTCTTACTAATACTCCAACTAGATTTTAAATTTTTACGAATTTCGTCTTTAATCCATTTTTGAGGAAGTTTATATTAGTGTTCTTTGATGATATATTGATTAATAGAAAGACATGAGAAGATGTTTTGCATAATTTATATCAAGCATTACAAGTTTTCAAACATCACTAGCTCTATGCTAAATCTTTCAAGTGTGCTTTTGGTCTTAAAGAGTGAGAATACTTGGGCCACATAGTGTCTCATGGAGTAAAGGTTGATGATAACAAAATTAAGGCTATGATTAAACATAGTGTCTCATGGAGTAAAGGTTGATCATAACAAAATTATGTATTTGTATTTTTAGTTTTATTAAACATAGGTTTTTCATTGAAAATGAAGGTCTCTGTTTTGCACATGTCGAAAAATAACAAATTATCAAATTTTTTTTTTGAAAAATATGAGTGCACCAGATATTGAAGTCCTTGATCCAACAAAAAAAATAAAATCAAATTTTGATATATACAATAAAATTTACGCGTTATACGGTCGCACTATGTCTGAACTGTAATTGGTTTGACTTCGAAACTCGATTAAGGAAAAAACATTCAATAAAAAAATATCTAACCAAGTGTAAGCACTAGTTATTGGATTTAAAAATCTAGTTTGCATCATCTTCAAATTCCTCACGGTTTAGCCACTATAGGTGCCTGAATGTGAATATTTAGTTAAAAATAATAATTTCAGCGTCCAGTTTGGCCGAAAATTGTAAACCACTATTGTGGGATCACCCTTTGATGGGACTAGATTTCCTTGAAACTTATACTTCATTGTCAGGGGAAATTTTTTTGGCTTCAATCTCTTAGCCATTTCTCCCTTTTGCACCTCTTTCACCTCTTCGGTGCCAATATCCTCTTTTAAATTTGACATTCATTAGGCAGAAGGATGGTTGCAAAGAGTTAGGCATTAAATGCATTCCATATTAAAACTCTATATCATGAAAGGGGTAATCTTTCTTATGATATTTCTATTATTTTCTGAGGTCGAGATCAAGATAGCACTTGGAACATGACCATTACAAAACCCCCTTACCATATTATCAGACATCAAAATCGGGTTGAAAGTCAGCACTTGAACTTTGTAAAAGATGTATCGAAAGTTGAGATCAAAACAACACCTGACATTGAAACCCCAATCAGAATTCGAGATCGGGATAGCACTTGGCATTGGAACTTTGAAAAGGGAACAGGTTCAAGTTTTGCTCCGAAGTCTGATCCCGACTAAAGGTTAGAATTCAAAATTGGGATAGAAACTTGCACTGGAACTTAATGTGGCGTCGAGGGTCTGATTTTGTTTCAAGGTCCGATACTAAAAATAATGTGAAAATCAAAATCAAAACAACAATTGGCAATGGAATCTTCCTCAAGGTAATAGGTTAAGGTTATGTTCTAATCCTGATTTTCGACTAAAATTCAAAAGTCGAGATCAGGAAAGAACCTAGCGTTGGATTAGTTATTTTGGACAAGATAAGGTTCCATTCCGATGTTCAATGTCAACCAAAGGCTGGAAGTCAGAGTCAAAACAGTGTTAGGAACTAGAACTATGTGAATATTCAAGATTATGGTTCAGTTCTAAAACTCAATCCCACAACATGTACAATGATCAGATTCATAACACAATCAAATATGAGGGTGACATAATGAATTTCTATCATTTACATAAAACCTTTCGGGATTCAGATCAGGATCATTTCAAACATCAGAACCCTAATAAAAGACTGACCCAATACTTAATCAAATCTTCTGGTTTTGGGGATTGGATGTGGGAAGAACATAGGGTTCAAATTTTGATTTGCAAAAGGTCGACAGTACAAAAACCCTAGACAACCAGGGCTTTGATGGGAACAAAGAAACCCACGTACAGAAAAATGAAACAAAAACAAAATAATAGCAGTACAAACCCAAGAAAAACATGACACGAACGAACCAAATGATAAAAGAAAAACCATCAAATAAGCAACAACAAACCCAACGAAACAAGAAATGAAGGAAGCGAACGAGCAAGCAAGAAAACAGACAAGGAAACGAGCAAGAAACATGAAAATAAGAAAAAAAAGAAAGGAAAACCCCTACATCAAAAAATCATGATGCTAAAATCAGTGATGCTCAATTGAAAATCAGGAAACTGGAACTCACACCCCAATCCTTTGGTCCGCTCTAGCTCTTTTCGTTGAAAACGAAAAGAAATTATGAGCTAAAACTGAAAGGTAGTCAGAATATAAATTAGTTTGCACATGCGAACTAACTGCCATTAATGCGAGGTAGTTTGGACCTTAGAATCAGAGCGACACTCATTTATGAACCATCGCAAAATCAACAAAGTAAGTCGGAAGTCGAGATCAGGAAAAAACCTAACACAAGAACCTTCAAATAGTGCAAGGTTCTGAGATAGTTCTGAAACTCGAACCCGACGGGAAAAAAACACACTGGACATAGGAATTGGGATTGAAATGGAACCAGGAACAAGAACCTTGGAAGGGTTCTTGATTCTAGTTCCAATCTGATACCCAATTCCAAAACAAACAAGAAAAACAAATAATCGAAAATAGGAGTCGGGATGGAAACTAGAACTCGAACCTCTGAAAGGTGCGAAGTGTTGGTTCCATTATGAAACCTGAATATGACAAAGCAAAATAGAACAAGGAAGATACATGGGGATTGGATTCAGGACATAAACGAGAACTCACACCTTTGAGAGGTGCAAGGTGATAGTTCCAATCTAAAACATGAACCTGAAAAGACAAAACAAAACAAGTTTAGAAGAAAAAAATAACTCCCAAAGCCCAAACAAAAACACCAAAGGAAAAAACAACAAAGGGGGACCCATTTTGACCAAAAAGAAAATGGGGTACGATTATGCAAGGCATAACAATTATGGTCCACACTAGATTATGTAGAAGATAAGAGTGTAGCCTACAAGCTTTAGTTACCTCCAACAATAAAGATACATCTATTTTTACATTTACTATTTAAATACTTTGTGAAATTGATCGACATATCTCTATATAGACAATATTACTACAACTAGATGGAGAAAGAAGAATCATCTTGGATCTAGAGTTAATTCTCTAGTCACACATAAAGAAGTTGAGGACTAGAATAATAATCAAATATGTCATCCAATGGAGGAATTTGTTAATTAAATTTATATTATGGGAAGATGAATATTTTATGTAAAATCAACCATAATTGATCAACATTAAGGATAATGCTTCTTTGAAGATGAGACATCTGTTGAAAATAAAGTGGAACTAGGTTGCAATATAAACTTATGTATGTGTATTCAAATCTGAAAAAAAAAATTACCAAATATGATTATGTGCATGTGTGATTGTATATTCACCATAATAGAAAAATTGGCAAACAGATATGACACTAGATTTACATGGGGAAACCATTTTGAGAAAAAAATACACACAAGAAAAGAGGGCAAGTATATTATTTATCTTCATAGGAAAGAAACACCATAATACACTTCATTCCTGATCTCCTACAACTTGGATGCTTCCATACATATGCAAATAACGCAAGATGTTACTACCATCTAAGGGCTCCAATTTATTGAACTTATGGGAGGAAAAACCACAGTGGTAAACCAAAACAAGAGGTGCCAAAACCACTTGAGAAAACCCATGCCCCTTCCTTGGAAAACCAAGAGTAATGATACTAAATAAATTAGTGTGTACAAGGCTTCAACATGGGTGCCTAACCCATAGCTACTTCAATTTCTGGCATTCAGGATGTTTCGGTGATTGTTCAACTTCCATATGAAGAACCAATTGACACCCATTTCCCTCCAAAATTGGTGACCCACTCAAGACTCTTCACATTCCCAATTTGAATGCCTAGGAGGGAATTTTATCCTCTAGTGATGTGTAACTTCCACCGACATTACATTTCCTCTCAAAAATAAAATTACAATATATGCCAAAATTAAATACATTTCTCACATGTCCCTTAGGACACTTTCCAAGAAACATGGAGACATAAAAATGACATAGGTTTGTAAAGTAAATGTCACCTAATCTAACAACATTCGACAACCTTAATTATATAGTATGCCTAGGGTTATGGGTAGTCAATTTATGTTTACTTTAATTTACTAAGTTATATAATTATTATTATATTCTTATTTAGATATTTAGGTTGTCCAATGTGTTCTATTTTGGCATACAAGTCAACTTAGGTGTCATCCAATGTATTCTTGTAGCTATATATAGGAGCTAGTGATTAGTTTATTATAAAATCATCATATTGCATTTTGTGTTTTTCTTGGACACTTTTGGAGATTCACCCCCTCAAATTGGCTTATTACTCTCAATCATTACCAAGTACTTGCAACATATTTACTCTTTTTTGTTTTATTACACAAGACATAGAAAATCATCATACAATATTGTACTGAGTTATATCTCAACTACTATAACAAAAGGGTAAGAGTCCAAATTTGGGTCAAATCTGTGTTGTACAAGATCAATCTTGCAAGCACAGAAAATGACCTAGGATAGGGTAATGCAAATTTCAAGGTAGAGATTAGGTGTAGGAGGATCAATTTTAATAATGATGTGATTATGTAGGGATTGGTGTAGATTAGGTAGAGATAAACTCAAATGTCTAGAAATATATAAAAAGAATAAATAGGAGTGGACATAGATTAAGGAGGAAGTTGGACTCAACATAAAAGTATGCCACTCATCAGTATGCAATTATCTTTTCAAAATACAATTTAAAACTAAATAAAAATTAACATAAATGTACATTATATATATAGGCCAATTTTAGAAGGAAACGCGTGTGTGTGTGTGTTTTATAACTTTGGAACAAAACCAAAGACTACATTCCATAACATATTTTTGCACATCATTCTAGAAGTTTCTCACTTGTAGACTCTCATTGAGTACTAGGCTAATGCCCCTTGTGCAGTTGCTCGTGTGTTGCTTTCTTGGTAGGAATGCTTCTCCATCATAGCCTGGGTGTGCCTTTGCCGCATGGGCACCATCATAGCCACAATTTTCACTCCATATGTCGATTGTAGGGTTCTCTCCATCACAAACATTGTGTTTGATCTCCTTGGCCATGTGTATATTCTTCCACATCTCAACATGGTCATACTAGTTGGCTTGACAATGCGAAGTTTCTCAACCCAGACCTTACAATTTTTCTTATGCATGCTAATCCTACTTAAGAAGAAGATAGAGAGAAATGATACCTTTGTGGGTTGAGAACCTATTTTTGATGATCAAGATCTTCAAGATAGTTAGGACTGTCCTCCTAATAAGAATCTCCCCTTCTCTTGCTCACATAACCTTAATGACTTAACAATTTCACCACTTTTAATTTCATTCCATTCACTTTTTATATAAACAAGACATTTTACTTTTCTTTTTATAATATAAAAAGATATAATACTATTCATCATAAAAATATATAAAAGATTGAAGTTAAAAAAACCTTAAAAAAAGGACACAACTTAATCCAAAAGTCAACTTTGGAACAAAACCAAAGCGTACGTTACTTCAGCCCACCACCACATTGACTGAGATATTTGTTCTTTTAGTGTTGTCAACCAATTTGCTTCTATCGGTTTGTTTGGGAATTTCTTTCGGCAAAAACTCTCTTTTTCATTTGTCCTCTGTAGATTGACCAAGCTAAGAAAGAGAACATCTACTTTTGATATTTCAATAGCGTGGTCGGCCGAATATAGAAGATAAGTAGGAGTCTCCCTCAATTTTGCCTTGCCGTTATGTGTAAGGAATATTTTTGGTTTGCTTAGATAACTAGATTTTGTGTGAAGTCATCATCACAAAGGAAGAAGCTTCTTTCAAAGACCAGATTATTATATATAGACCTTTGTCTGGCTTGTTAATTCATCTTCATACTCTACCTCTTGTTGCTAAAATCCTTCATAAATCTTTGTTTTGCTTGTTAAATCATTTTCATATTCTACCTCTTGTTCCTCAAATCTTCCATACCAGAACTTCAATTTAATCCTAGAAAATGAAGGTAACTATTCAATCCTTTTTTTCCACCTTTCAATTCCTTCTGTAATGTAGAATTCCACTAACAGAGATGTGGGTTTCTTCTGTGTTTGCAGAAAATTGTGTTGAAATCAGAAATGAACAGCGAGAAATGCAAGAGAAAGGTGTTGCAAACTATAGCAGGGATCCAAGGTAAGCAAACCCACTCTGTAATTATTCTTTTCCCATTTTCTTGAAAGGGATTTAATTGTTAAGAAAGCTTTTGGATTCAATTGTATGTGTTATATTTGATCGAAGTTTCGAATCACATTTGAAGATTTAGTAAATATTATCTTCAATAATTTGTTGCAGGAGTTGACTCTGTAAGTGTGGATTTGAAGGAGAAAAGGATAACTGTGATAGGAGATGCAGATCCTGTGGCATTAACAAATAAGCTAAGAAAGTGCAGATTTACAGAACTGGTTAGTGTGTCTGCTTACAGAGAAGAGCAACTCAGATATTCTGATGAGATGGGTGGGAGTCATGTGTATAGTCCTCATGGCAGGCGCCCTCATTCATATTCACATACACCACCAGGAGGATTATATGCTCTCACAGATGAAGATCATTATATTTACTGATTGACATTTTTGTGCAGAGTACATATTGTATAGAACAACATGATTTATGTTATTGGGTTAAGAGAAAAAACCCAATTCATGAGCATGCTCTTTGGAGTGAAGTTTTAAGTTTTTCTTCGGCCTACTTTTACCTTTAGTCATCCATGGCTAGAACATACCTGCTTAGAATTGAGCATGTATGTCCATGCTGTTGTAAATATTCAAAATCTATTTTTTTTTGTATCAATTTATCAATCCATTGAAATGAAAAGGAACAAAAAATACTTTCTTTTGTTTTAAGGGCTGTTATATGGTCGGTGGCTTATTCCTGAAGTTGTTTGATCAGATTTTATAAAAAATCTTCAGTCCTGATCATATCCCATTTAATTCTAGCATATATTTTCTTTCCTCTGTCTCCAAATGTCTTAATGACTTTGCTCACTCTTTTATAATTAAAGATTAGTATGCAAATAACTTTTAAAGAGTACTTAATTGAATTGCATCAATATTCTATTCCTTACTTTTTCACTAACATGTAGGTTAGTGGTATTAATTGCCAATCCATATGAATATCTAGTTATATACTTAATCCTGTAGGCAATATGCTTTTCATTATTACTTTGTATTTATGAAGAGTGTTAAAAGGTAATATAATATAAATATTGTTTTCATTATAATTTTGTAATTATAAAAAGTGTATATTTATATCTTTATATTTTGGGTCTATTTTGATTAAAGTGTTTTATGTAAAAGTAAGTTTACGAGTATATTCTTGTGTGAAATTTAGAAAAATGTATTATGCATAAGCTCAAGACTTATGTTGTGAGAGGATAGAATGCACAATAAAACACAAACATTCATAATAATAATTACATTAGGTACCTTCATTGCTTACTAAAAAACATGAAGATTACAACTTGTACTATAACCTTATAAAGAGTTACTAACTAGTAACCTTAATGGTTACAACCAATGTGAAATAAATCCACACACATGTAAATGTCGACACAATGTACCATTATAATATTATGTTCTATATGTTTGATAAATCCTCATACTATAATATTAACAATCCAACATTCATCCTTAATGTGAAACTAGAGGATTTACAACATATTTAGTGTAACACAAATATTACAAAGACCAGAATGATAATTTCATGATAGTAATCCCCCTTTGTGACAAGCTCTTTGTGCAAAAGAGGAAAAAATATGATTTAACTAAAGTGTATTAGTTATATGATTTTTCACTATTGTCACATTAGAATTGAGTTAGTTTGCTAGTATTTATCAAATTAATGCTACAATCCTTAAAAAACATCGAATAAGATATTTTTAAATAACTAAGCATATAAGGGAATGAGAAATTATTGACTAATAGAAACTAGAAGAATAATACATAGATTTTTATTATAGAACTAGAAAAATAGGGAATAAAGGTACCTGGTGCCAAATGTAGAAGCTCATTGTGTAGGATGCTATATTTTTATGCATAGGTTTGCACATTGCTCTATGATATGTACAACCAAAATACTAGAGATCTTCCAAAATTTAAATCTATCTTGGAAAATGAACCTTGTTTGCACAAAAGTAAAACAAGCAACAAGAATGAAAATGATAAATATTTATCTAATTTATTTAACAAGAATGAAGAAATGACAAGTGAAGAGAAGAGGAGGATATAACCAATCTCCGAAGTGGTTGGATATCTTCACTTAAGGGTAAGTGTAGGGAAATGGGGGACCAAAAGGGGGTCTTAAGTGGCCACTTTTTCTCTTCTTTTGAAATCAGAAAAAACTAATCTTGGATGAGAAATTGAAGATAGTTATGCTCAAAATTTGAAGATGCAACAAGAACATGAGTTGTAGAACTTTGAATCTACTTTTTAAAATACTAATTTTTTTAAAAAATGGTGGAGATTAAGGGGTTCAAATAAGGGGACCACATAAAGTGCTCCTATTTTTGTCAAAAAATATTTCAGTGAAAAATTAGCTAAGACCATGTAGTTTATGCCTAATTTTTCTACTAATTTTTTAATGAATTTAACTAATCAAAAATCATTTTTTTGAATGTGTATAGAATAGCATCTAGTTTGTAAAAAAATATATTTTTTGAATTTCAGTGAATGAGTAAAAATGAAACAAAAAATACAACACGTAATTTTTTGACAAAAGATGTC
The DNA here is from genome assembly GCA_007258455.2 of Sequoia sempervirens. Classification (NCBI taxonomy): domain Eukaryota; kingdom Viridiplantae; phylum Streptophyta; class Pinopsida; order Cupressales; family Cupressaceae; genus Sequoia; species Sequoia sempervirens. The sequence goes on along the minus strand of VDFB02353493.1, from coordinate 363,858,075 downwards.
CAAAGACACAAGAAAAATAAGTTAAAGTTTAAAACCTTAGCATAATTAAAATGTGTAGGAAAAATTACATGGTTACAAAGCTAAGAGAGAGCCCAATGGTTTTATGTTATTTTTTTAACTTGATATTGATAGACGTACAAACTTGATGGAGGACACACTCGAGATTATGTCATTTTTTAGAATTTGCAAAAAACATGCTTGTGAGCATTTCCATTTAAGTCCAACCCTTTGGGTTAGATTCCCAAGGAAAATCCAAACCTAAGGATTGGAAATACCCAAAGTAGATAATAATGCAAGTGAATTATAACGTTCTCAAATTTTTGTGAAGAAAAAATTATCTCTCTCCCTCACCCTCTCTCCCTCTCTATACCTATCTCTCCACCTCTCCCTTCCTCCCTCATTCCCTATATAATTCTCTATCTCACCCTTCTTTGTCTCTCTCTCTCTCCCCCCCTTTCTCCCTTTCTCTACCTCTCTTTATCTCTATCTTCCCCAAGCTATAGACCTATCTCTCTCCCTCTCCCTCCTTCCCTCTATCTTTGTCACTCTTTTGACCTCTCTCTAGACCTATATATATACCCATATTCCTCTAGATATCTCTCTCTACCTATCTCTCCCTCCCTATCAAGCTTCTCTGCAAACCTCTCTCTCTCCCTCTCTCCCTCCCTTCCTTTGTATCCCTCCCTTTCTCTACCTCTCGCTATCTCACTCTCTCTCCCCTAAGCTCTACACATATCTCTCTAGCTATCCCTCCCTCTCTCATTCCCTCTCTCTTTTTCCCTCTTTAGATCTCTCTCTATAGACCTATCTCTCCACCTCTCCCTCCCTCCCTCCTCTCTCTACTTCTCTCTATTATTTATTTGTATCAATTTATCAATCCATTGAAATGAAAAGGAAAAAATCACTTGTTTATTTTAAGGGTTGTTAAATGGTTGGTGGCTCATTCTTGAACTTTATTTTATTATATTTTTCAAAAATAAATGTAGAGTGAGTTTGGTGTGCTCCAAACCCTTGAATTCTTGATCATATATATCCCATTTTATACTAACATATATTTTATTTCCATTGTCTCCAAATTTCATAATGACTGCTCACTATTTTTATAATTAAAGATTAGTCTGCACATCACTTTTAACACAATGCATCAATATTCTGTTCCTTACTTTTCCACTAGTTACATCTAGGTTAGTGGTACTAATTGCCAATCCAACATGAGTATCTAGTTATATACTTACTTGTTTAGGTAACATAATATTATGCTTTTCATTATAATTTAGTAATTATGAAAATTATATATTCATGTCTTTATATTTTGGGTTCATATTGATTAGAACATTTTTATGTAAAATTAAGTTTACAAGTATATATTGTGTAAAATTTAGTTTATGACTTTATTCTATATAGTTCTTATTAACATTTATTCTCAAAAATTAGTTCCAATATTTAGATTTTTTTCCATCTTAGATTAAATCTATAAATATTGAATTGACTAAAATTACTTCTTCATACATAGATATAAACATCAAAATCTTAGAATTTAAAATTCAAATTTAAATATGTTAGAAAAACACATGTTATGCATAAGCTCAAAACCTATGTTGTGAGAAGCTAGAATGTGTGATGGAACACAAACATTCACAATAATTACATTAGATACCTTTGTTACTTAATTGAGAACATGATGATTACAACTTGTACTATAACCTCCTTATAAAGAGTTACTAGCTAGTAATCTCAATAGTTACAACCAATGTGAGGTAACTGCACACACATGTAAATGTGTACACAATATACTATTACTATATTATGTTATATATGTAGGATAAATCCTCGTACTATAATACTATCATTCCAACATTCATCCTTAATGTGAAATTAGAGGACTTATAACATATTTAATGTAACACAAGTAGTACAAAGACAAGAAAAATAATTTCATTACAATAATCCCCCTTTATGACAAGCTTTTTGTGTAAAGGACGAAAAATTATGATTTAGCAAAAGTGTATTAGTTAAATGATTTTTCACTACTTCTACATTAGAATTGAGTTAGTTTTCTACTATTTAACAAGTTACTAATTTTATGATCCTAATAATTGATAAATAAGATATTTTTAAATAACTAAAGCATAGAAAGAAATACGAAATTATGGATTGATGGAAACTAGAAGAATAATGCATATATTTATATTATAAAACTATAAAAAGGGGGAAGAAAGGAACTTGGTGCCAAATGTAGAAGCTTACTTCTTAGGATGACAATGTGTCATGCATATGTCTATACATTGCATTGTCACCCATACAACCAAAATACTAGAGAACTTCCAAAATTTAAATATCAAAAAGTGAAACTTGTTTGCACAAAAATAAAACAAGTCGAAAGAATGAAAATGATAAATATTTATCTAATTTATTTAAAAAGAATGAAGAAATGACAAGTGAAGAGAATGGGAAGATATCACCAATCTTCCAAGTGGTTGGATATCTTCACTCAAAGAAACTTGTGTTTTCTAAGAATGGGTAATTTTTTTGGGGTTTTCCTTCAAGTCAAACCCTTGCAATGATATTTCTACGTCCAAACAACCAAGATAGATATATATTAAAATAGTGTTTGAAAGTGCTCCTATCCCAAGTGTGTTTGGAAATGTTTAGAGTTGTGAATGTTCAATAATGTAAACTAAAATGAAATAAATAGAAGGATGTGAGGATCTCAAGGTTCTTAGGGGAAAAAAAGAGATATACAATTTAACAATAAAATTATGATAACAATAATAATATCACAGGTCTGAGAGGGCTTGAGGAAGCCAAGAAGACAAGGCAACTTGAAAAATAATTACGTAGGAGTGTTGTAGTGAGTTGTAGGGTTTAAGAGATTTGTGTGAGTGCAAGAGAGAGTCAAGAGAGCCAAAATGTATGTGCGAGAGAGTTTTCCAAAATCTAACATATTTTCAAAATGCAAGGAAGAGGTAAGATAAAAATTTGACAAGTCATTTGGATTCATCTTGATCTATTACCATTGACCCACGAAGGTTACAAGTGGTGAAATTACTTGAAATTACCACCAAATGAGAAATTATCTTGGGATAATAGTATATAATTTGGACATTCATGTGTCATGATAGTGTCTATATAACTTGAGCTCTTAAATAACAAGACATTAGAAAATATTAAGGATAACATAAAGGTTGACAAAAGAGAATGAGGAAATATGGCCTAGGAACCATAGGAGGGAAAAAGTCCAATGCAAGGGTTGAAATGATCCTAGAAACATACTAAGGAATGAATACCAAAGAAAGCACAAAATTTAGCATAAAATTGTAAGGGTATGAAATTTTGTATGTTACATTTTCCCTCCACATTAGTGGGCTTATGATACTACATGAATATGCATATTAAAGTAAGAAGGAAAATATTGGAAAGTAAATAACATCACACCACTATAAAAGATATTGTAGAGGACATAGAAAATTGTTCAAGTGGAGGAACTATGCCCCCAAATTGTGAACCTACAAAATAAATACATTCAACAACAAAATCCTACACAAGTGCTAGAAAAAATAAGCCTACAAAACTAGTGCATTAAAACATGGAAAAAATACATAAACATATATATATATATATATATATATATATATATATATATATATATATACATATGTACATGTGTGTGTGTGTGTGAATGTGTGTGTATGTATATGTATATATATGTATGTATGTGTATATATGTATATATACATACATATATAATTTATGTATGTATGTATACATACATTATAATCAAAGGAGGAAACGCATAGTAAACAAACAATTTTTTTTGAGTTTGTAGAGTGAAAGAGGCCTCAATGTGTAAGGTTGTCTCAATACTATGTTTTATCTTAAAAATTCAATAAACATAAAATGAAAAAATAGATGAATTTTTAAACAAAGAGAAGAATGTAATGAGTAAATCGATCACTTCAAAAAGAGGCTATAGACAATAGACGAGAAACAATCAAGATGAATGAGAAAGTACATGAATTTAACACTATCTTTCTCTGTTGCTAGGGTTCATGCACATTAAAACACCCTCATAGATTATAGACTACCAAGTTGTGTTATGTTAGGTGACCATGGGTGTAAAAAGGTAACATATGAAGCAAAAAGGCTAGAAAGTTGTATTATCCTAGGTGGCTCATATACTATCAACATTATAGGAAGTGTAACTATAAATAACATCATAAGGGATGCAACAATAAACACAATTGTAGGGAGCATATCAATAAACACCACTACATGGTGTATATCATTAATGTCATGTGCATGCATAAATGCACACATGAGTAGGATATATGATTCCCCCTTAAAATATTAGAATGTATGGTATGTGAATATTTTAAGGAAATGAAAATGGGAAGAAATAAGTTGGGGGATCCTTAGGAAGGATGTTTTCCTCCAAAACAAGTTGTTCATGCCCCCTAGAGTATAGGTGAGGATAATTGTGACAAAGAATATTTTGTTGTTACCAAAATAAAAGTATGGTTGCATGTGAGATTGTACCACCATGAATGACAACATGAAAAAAAATAAAGTTAGAGGTGACACATAGTGTGTAGCAACACAATACACCATAATAGAGAAAAAAATTGTTTATTATACGTAATTAATTAGATAGAGGTAAAGCTCAATGTAACTTGTCATATGAAGAAGAGATAGGTGCATAAGTAGAGGGAAGAGTGATGACACATATTTTAAGACGTTGGATTTTATCTTGAAAGGCTCAAAACTTTTTGGTGTAATGGCTAAGAATTTGATGATATGTACATAAATGATTTCTTTTGTTTGAACATGTCTAGAAACTTTCTTGCATGTAAGAAAATGAAGAGTGATCAAGTGGGATTTTAGAAACCTCAAGAAGATATGATCTTATTTAGATAAAAGAGAAGAAGTAGGAAGAAACCCTTTCTCTTGTGGAGAAATAATTAATTTATCAATAGAAGAAACTATAGAGACCTCAAACAATGGAGGGGATGTAGACAAAGGAGAAGGATAATAACCTAGTAAACTATAGAAAAGTGTAATGTCAGTTCCACAAGGACCTTGTATCCTTGTTCCATATACTAAATAATATTTCCTTTATATACATGTTTAGAAATAATTTTGAATCTAGGACCATAATGTGTCTCCAAATTAGAAATAAGAGGAGAGTAAACATCACTAGCCTTGGAAACATGAGAATTATGTCCACATGTTGGAGTAGTAGTTGAATTCATAGAAGAAGAAGGATTTATTCTAGAATGAAAATTCAAATCCTTCCTAAATGAAAGAAAATTGAAGTTATAAGGGTCAACCTTATATCACTAGGCCCATGGGGTGAAGTATAAGGATCCCCAATCATCACCAAGACAACGATTTTCAAAAGAAGGAACATCACCATCAATAAAGGGTGACAATGGTATTTTTGAATTTAATGTGGAAGGTACAAAATTATGGAAATAAGAAGAAGGCTTCATATGAATTGTTTAACCTTTTGATAGTATTAAAATCATTAGGATCAACCTTTATTGTACATGTTTTATCGTGATGAACAAAATTTATACATTGATGTAAAGTCAACAGAATCACACTCATAGCATGAATCTATAATCTACCAAGACAAAGATTACATGATAAAGCTATAGGAACCACATATATACCTAGTGGGTAATGTAATAGGGCCAAAATTAATAGTCAAACTTATCACAGCAAAAAGTTTCCAATCAATATTGTGAAAGCAATAGATAGACATATTGAAAGAAAAATACAAGACACATGTATAGGTGGTTTAACAATTCTCTGTTGCATACATTGAGACCATAACCAATGTGAATTAGAGTATGATTGATACCCATAGAATTTATTCCAACAATAGTGAAAAGAGGTTCATTTTGTTGTTGGACCTCAAGAGCAAGTTCATGTGCTTGAAAAATGATAGTAATTTTCCTACAAGTATAATCAAGCAAGGTAGCTATCTCATTTGGCTTCACATAAGATGACACATGAATGCTTTGAAAATATTCTTGGAAAATGCCATAATGTGTAGGAGAAGTTCTAATGAGCTCCTAGAGAGAGATATTAGTGGTATTAGCATGAAGCTTCTCAATAAGAACATAATATTTAATGGTCTTTTGAGAAAGATAATTTGGTCAAGGAAGGGAAATAGGGACATGAGTAACTTGTTTGTTCTATTGAATATTATATATATGTGGGATACTATATGGTAATAAATATACATAGGCACATTAAACTTAATATATTGAAGAACACAACAAATAAAGGAGAAGGTCGATGAATATTAAGAATACCCCAAATAGTGATCATGAGATGATAAAGTTTAGGTGAATCAGATGCTACATGTATAATCATTTTGGGAATAGAAGAAATATTTTGAACATTAATGAACTTATCCAACATCTCCTTAGTAGGTGGGATAATTTAATTGATAATTATTGTAATTTTTTAAGTTTTTCTCTTTAGAAAGAATATGTAATGTGGTGGAAGAAGTAGAAAGAGAATGACCAAAATCTACCTACAAAAGATCCAATGTGAGGTAAGAGTCTACATCCACTAAAATGCTTCATCTTTGGAAGGGAGAGAATCAACATGAATAATAGTTAAAGTAATTTAAAAAATTAATTCATCATCTTGCACCAAAATATCGTCAAAGATAGGAGGAGTCTTAGGAGTTTTAGAAGAGGGATCAAAATAATAGAGTGACATAAGAAGAGCTAAGTCACCATCACATGTATACTATGGAGCATCTCAATATTTTTGTGAAACATAGTTCAAATAATGTAGCAAAATAAGATAACAAGGTTATTTAGAAATTAGAAGGAGAACTTTAAGAAATGTGTAGATGAATTTGACCTAAGGCCATCATATTTCTTCTTTAGGACTACGTAACAGGGTTTAGGGAAACACCCCAATTCTTTTGAGAAAAGAAAATTTTTAGTTTTTCTTTTTGAAGTTTTATTTTGCTTTTTTTAAAAGAATGTGATAATAAGGTAATAAGTGTACATAATTGGGTTCACCATAATATAAAAGAGGAAATATTTGGTAGCCAAATTTTATTAGCTAAATGATTTTTCACCACTCCACATGAGGATTAAGTTAGTTTTATATTGTTCAATAAATTAATGCTACAATCCTTCAAATGAAATATTTTAAAGTAACTCAAGCTTATAAGGAAATAATAATATTTGATTTTTGGAAACTAGAAGAATAATGTATAGATTTTTACTATAAAACTGGAAAAATCCTAGGGAGAAAGGAACTTGGTGGAAAACCTATAAGCTCATTGCATAGGATACTGGTGTGTCATCTAGACATTCGTGTGTCACACTATCATCTTGAAAACCATAATACTATAGAAATTCTAGAATTTGAATTTTTCTTGAAAAATGAACTTGGTCTACACAAAAAGTTAATAGGAATGAAAATGATAAATATTTATCTAATTTATTTAACAAGAATGAAGAAATGAAAATGAAAGATAAAGGGAATATATCACCAATCTCCTAAGTTGTTGGATATATTCACTTAAAAAAATTATATTTGCAAAGAATGAGAAAATTATTGGGAATATATGAGGGTTTTCCTTCAAGTCAAACCCTTGATTTGGCATTTTTATCTCCACAACAACCAAGATAGATTGATAGAAAAATAGTGTGTGAAAGTACTCCTATCCCAAGTGTATTTGGAAATGGTTAGAGTTGTGAATGTGTAATAGTGTAAATTAAAATGAAAAAATATAAGAGATGTAAGGTTCCCAAGGTACTCAAGGGCATGAAAACAAGAGAGTTGTAATATCAATAAAATGATAATAAGATAATTGATAATTTTAAAAGAATAATATCACTTGAGAGGGCTTGAGGAAGCCAAGAATATACGAGAGATTGAAAAAGAATGTTGTAGGAGTTCTATAGTAATTTATAGAGATTGAAAGATTTGTGTGAATGCAAGAGAGAGCCAGGAATAAATCCAAAATACGCATGTGAGAGAGGGTTTTCTAAAATACAAGATAGTTTCAAAATAAGAGGAAGAGGTAAGAGGAAAAGGATTAAATCCATCTGGATTCATCCTAAGCTATTGCTATTGACTTGGGATAGTTACAAGTGGTGAAATGCTTATATATTACCACCAAAAAAGAAACTATAATGGGACGTTAATGCATCAAGTGAATGTCTAGGCATTGTGCTAGTATCTAGACAATTCAAGCTCTAGAATGATGAGACACTGAAAAATATCAAGGATAACATAAAGGTTGACAAAAAGAGAACACAATAAACAAGGCCTAATTACCATGGGGGAGAAAAATTATAATACAACCTGTTTAAATTAACATAAAAATATACAAAGGAATGAACACCAAATTGAGCACAAAATGTAACATGAAATTACAAGAGTATGTAATTTTTGATGTTACACTTTGAGAAAAATATGATCTCAAAAATTAATTTTTTTTCTCTTTGTCAATGACTTGGTCAAGATAGTTTCCATTTGATTGTCATTCCTAACATAGCCAATCAAAATCTTTTGAAGATCCAATAGTTCTTGATCTTTGTGGTGCTAGAGCTTGATATACTTAGTCCTCATATCTTGTGAACATTTTCTTTCTTTTTTCTTGTGTATCCTTTTGGGAATGATGCAAGGCATTGAGACATTTAGATCTCTTCCATGTTGACCCAAAAGTGTTTTATGTTATTTCCATTTGGAATTCCTCCATTGTGTTCGTAGTTCCACAAACATTTAGGGAATGATGTTGATTCTAAACATGATCGTATTATATATTATCTCTAATCTATATTGACCTTGGATCAGTGGATCCCTCATGTGCTACCTTTATCTTGTTAATAATGTGGCTTTGTTTTGGGTCCAACCCCTTATCATGAGTCAACTTTATTGAGAACATATCATTGGCAAAAGGTTTCCCAACAAGCTCTCATGGCTTTATCATGTGGCATATACTATTTTATTCAACCTTGAAGGAAATTGCTCATAGTTGGCATTAGAAATTACTTTAAGGTGGGGGAACGTATTCCATTATTTGTTTCACTTTGTTCACACATGTTGAGCTTTGTAATGCATATTTGGAATATTGATCATTTTGTAGCACCTTATTAGAATTTTTGGGATTATAACTCTTGGTATGGTTGGCATTAGGATGCACCTAGTGAATATCAAACTTCACTAGCCCTTGTGTGTTTTTCATTTGCTACTGTTGTAGAAACTCACCTAGTGAATATCAAACTTCACTAGCATATGTTGTTTCTTATCAAATCTCACCTATTGAATATCAAACTTCACTAGCTTACGATGCTTTTGTTCATGGGTTACCTATCATTTGTTAGCCTATGGTTCATGAATGCCTTGGGTATGGATCCTAGTAAGAATTCTACGAAGCTTGCTATTCTATGATTATCATACCCCCTTTTGCATATTTGCATCATGTGTGCATTATGTTTGTATCATGTAGTGTTTACATTTCATGTTTATTTTTGCATTATGTTAGTTTTGTGTCTTCATTATGTATGCTTTGTGTTTATCATGTTGCATTGCACCTCATGTTTTTGTGTTCCTTTGTCTTTGATTGTTGTGTTAAAGATCTTGAGCCTAGGGGCTAGTGCTTCCCCTAGATTCCATGTCATCCTATCTCTTCAATGTCTAGATAATTGAACCCTTATTGGCTTATCCTTACTTGGAGAAACCATGGTAAATTCATGGATTCTCATTTGGAGCTAAAGGTTATTTGCATGACTTTGGTCGATCCCATCCCCTCTTCTGAGACTCCACCCTCGTTGACCCTTGTCAAGGATTTATTTTTAAGCTAATATTTTTTTTGAGAGAGGGGTTGATTGTTCAAATTTTGAGGGCATTTTTCCTTTCATGGAGGACCTTTATGACGAGTTACTAGATTACTTTGATCAAGATGAGTTGGCTATCCCTTTGAGGAAATTCTCTATTGCCCAAATTGTAAGCGCTTTATCAAAATCTAACATTGCTACTTCAAAGAAAAAAAGGGGAAAAAATCTAAAGTGAAGAAACTTCGGATCGAAGGTAGGGACGTTGTGGACAATTGATGTTCTTCTAACTCAAAGCAAGAAAAAGGGCTTAGCCAAATGGATATGATGGATCTTTTGTTGATGTTATCACATTTCTACTTTGTCTATTATACTTAATGATCTCTCTTCCTTTTTAGTCTTTTTTTTTTGCTTTGCTTACCCCCCTCTTTGGGCTCTACTAATCTCCATCTTCTTTATTATTATTTCTTTGTTGTTTGCACTCCACAATTGTGGATTTGAAGTTTTTTACTCTCATCATTTTTCTTTGCTCGTTACTAAGTGGGTTTGAAGGTTTGTTTTATTTTGATATGTTATTATATGAGAATGAGTGATAATCCCATAACTTACTAATATATATATATAGGCCTCTTTGAATTCTTTCATTTTATGTCTATAATTTTTCTATTGTTTTATAGTGTATTTGGAAAAGAAAGCACAAATATGAATGATTCAATTCTATATATATATATATATATATATATATATATATATATATATATATGACAAATTTTAATAAACACCTAAATATTGTTTGAATTGAATCATTTGTATTTTTGCTTTCTTTAAAAAAAAAAAAAAAATTATAGGCAAAACAAATTAAATGATTTAACATAGACTTACTATCAAAGTTTCAAATCAAAGTGTATGTTCCAACATCATTATCACTAGTCAAAACAAAGGTATAACAACTTCAAAGTGTGTATTCTAGCTATAACTAGTTTGTTGAAAGTTAAACATCGAAGTGTATGTGAGAATTACTATTGGTAGTCAAAACAAAAGTATAATCAAAGTGAATCTCATAGCTATGAGATAGTTCTATGAAGAAGGGGAATCACATACATGATAAGATAATATTATTATAAAAAATACTTACCCATTCATAAGATAGAAAGACATAACAGCATAAAGGATGAAAGTATTGAATGCAACAAACATAAGAACACATCAAAATTTGTAATACAAGAATGAATACCTTACCTAAAGGTAAGGATGAATGTTCTAATAATGAAGCACAATTATGACATAGGGTACTTATAAATCAAACAAGAAGTAAAAAATGGAAGTCCAAACTCTAATGAAAATCATGAACAATGAAACACAATAAAAGTAGATCCAAATCACAATTATCTCTAAAATATAAGATATACAATGACATATATTATATTTAATTCTAAAATATAAAGATAAACCCTAAGAACAAAACATTTGCATGTGTAAGAGAAATCCCCCCCCCCTCAAAAAAAAAAATAAAAAAATCACCATCATCTAAAAAAAATAACACAGATTTATTTACTAAAATTATATTTATTATATATAAAAATAACATAATCTAATTAAAAACCAAAATAAAAAATAAAAAAATTGATTCACAAAAGGACAAAACTTAGTGTGTACACTTTAAGACCATGCCACAGATATATCGATCTTTTACCTAATCAATGTAACATTCACCAAACTAGAACGTGTGAATTGAATGGTAGAGAAGCAAACAGGCCCGGTTTTGACTTGGCGATTGACCGACGGGTGGCGGTCCCAGCATTTCTTACTGTAATTTCACAATCTGCAACTTATCCCTCGGAGTACATTCAATCCAGAGAGGTTTGAGTGTATTTAATAGAAAAATACTTTTAAATTGGATGTTAACGTCACATAAATGGGGACATCTAAACTTCCATATTAATGTTAACGGTGAAATCTAAACCCCCAGAGTATTGGGGACAAAACCAATATAAAAAAAGATAGACTCTAGAAATCCGTCAGGGTTAATTTGGTGCAACCGTAGAATTCAAACCGTATGTCAAATTGACAAAAAAAATTATGGATTTTTTTCACTCAAAAAAAAAAAGAGGAAAAAAAAATAAAGATCCAAATAAATGATTAAAAAAAATTAATAATAAAAAAATAAAAATAAATATTATTAATAAGTGAAAAATGAGAACATAAAATAATGATATTTAAACATTTGTTTTTACTTTAATTTAATTAATAAGTAGGAGGTATTTTCCACAACGTGGTAAATTGTGATATGGCTATCAAGATTCACCCATGTAGTTTAAAAATGGGTCAATGAGTTTGACTCTAAAACTACATGGTTGAATCCTGATAGCAATATCACAATTTAAGTTTGAATGGGTAGTAGAGTTGGCTTGGGCAGTGGGTTTACTCCCCATTGGTCTTGAGTTCAACTCTGCTCCCAGGGTTCAACTCTGCTCCCAAATTTAAGAGGTGGAACTTTATTTTGTATCAACAAAAAAAAAAATCACAATTTAATTTATTTTTTTTATATGTGGGGTAAATGATAATAATAATAATATCAAATAATAATGCTTACATAAATTACATAACAATAATAATATTTTATATTTTATATTTTATGGTAGAATTATTTTGTTAGTTAAATAATATCATCAATATTATATATAAGTAATGTATAGATAGATATATTTCTTAAAAAAATATTTTATTATTTAATAGTTTTTATTTTATTTTAGAATCATTTTATTTATTTAAATGTGATTTTATTTAAAGAAGATAATATATAGAAGTTTCTGTTGTTTTATTTACTTTAGAATTATTTTATTAATGTAGAGAAGAATTCTACATTGAATACATTTTCTCTTAAATTTCATAATCATTTATATGTGAAAATATTAATATTTAATAATAAACATAATAATTCTAAATTAAGTAATAAATTAAATTATTTTTTAAATTAAAATTATCAAAATAATGAATGATGGTTTTTTCTTAATTTAAAGTTACATATAAGTAAAATAAATGTATTAACATAAGCTATATATATAGTTGTAAGTCTTTATTTAAGGGAATATTGGTGTTAATCTAGAGAAGAATCATAAGAGAGACATAAAGTGGAAGTTGTCTAATGAGATTTAGCATAAGCTTAACTTTGATGGCACGACCAAGAGTAACTTGAGCCAATTTGGGGTTGTATGTACCATAAGGAATTACTCTAGAGAATTGATTAGATTGACAAAAAAAAGCTCTCTAATGTCACAACTAATGAAGTTGAAGGCAAAGCATTAAATGAACCTTTAAAGAATACATATTGAAGGCATTTCACAAGTGGTGGGAATGTTATAAGGAAACACTCAGTTTTCAATTGGAAAATAGCTAATATCCTTACCTTATGTCGTAATATAATAAAATAGTTTTAAGAATTCATAATTAGTCATATCTGTTGAGAAGGTAATGGGGAGGTTGATGTGATTGCCAATGGGGTGGTTGCAAGAGCAATGAAAAACAATTACTTCTTTGACAACTCTCTAAGTTTGTGGTGAGAGATATCTTTCAACTTTTTTACCATGCTAGCATGCGTGGAGTTGGGTTGAAAATGATGGTTCGTTTGTAAGACTGAAATAATTTATTATGATTGTTGTCACTTGATACTTGAAGTGTCTGCTTAGTTATGTTTAATCATAGGGCATGTGCACCAAGATGGGGACCAAAAAGTGGCCACTACACTTTTTGGTCCCAAAAAAGAGAATACATGAGTGTGTTATAATGAAACAGGATTGTGTTATGATTTGGTTTGCACATAATGTGTGTGTGTTATAACACACTCATGTTATTTGAATGCTTTCACAAAACGTGAGCACATTATAATGTGCTCGTGTTTTGTTTTTCTTCAAAAAAAAAAAGTTTCTTTTTTTTTCTCTTTCATTTTTCTTTCTCTTTCTCTTCCTCCTTCTCTTTTAGTGAAGCTATATACATATACTTTCTTATACTTTAAGTTATATTTCACGTATATAGTTTTGGGATTTTTGAGAGTGGTTTCAAATCTCTAGTTCAATTATATTGCAAATTCTAGTTTTTGGAAGATCTTATAATTTTTCAAACTTAGTCAAATTTCAGTAATCAGTAAGTCATATCATCTTTTTCTTGCTCTATCTTTCTCATTGGTTATCCCTTATGCTCTATAACTCTCTCTCTTCCTGTATCCACCCTTTTATCTCTCTCTTTCTATACTTCTATCTATCTTACCTCTCTATCCTTCCCTACTTCTATCTCCCTCCTCCCCCTCTCTATCTCATTCCCTATGTACTCTCTCTATCCCTCTCCGCCTCTCCCTCTCCCTCTCCCTCTCAATCTCCCCATATTCCTCCTTCCCTCTCAACTTCTCTTTATATCACCTCTCTCTCTCTCTCCCCTTCCTTATCTACTTCCCTCTATCTCTCTATCCCTCTCTCTCAATCTCCCCACCTTCCTCCTTCCCTCTTTACTTCTCTCTCTCTCCTGCCCTCCTTCCCTTTCTCTCACAATCTCTCCACCTTCCTCCTTCCCTCTCTACATCTCTCTATATCACTTCTCTCTCTCTCACCTATCCCTCTCTACCTCTCCCTCCCTCTCTCACTCTATCTTTGGCTCTCTCCTTTCTTCTCTAATTATCTCTCTCCCTACACACCTCTATCTCACCTATCCCTCTCTACCTCCCTAGCTCCCTCCCTTTTCCCTCTTCTCTCCCTCTCGCTCTCTCCTTCCCTCTCTAATTATTTGTATCTATCTCTCCCCCCCCCTCTCTCTCTCTCTCCTTCCCTCTCTAATTTTATCCTTCTCTATTTTTTTCTATCTCACCTAGATCTATCCCTCCCTACCTCTCCCTCCCTTCTCTCTATCTACTTTTCTATATCACTCCTCTCCCTCTCCCCCTCTCTCTCTATCTACAGTTGTCCCTCCTTCCCTATTTACTTTATATATCCCCTCTCCCTCTCTACCTATCTCTCCATTTTTCTCTCACTCACTACCTCTCTCTACTTACCTCTTCTTGCATGAAGAGAGAGAGAGATGAATGGTCGGATGGATGGATGAAGAGTGGATATAGAGAGAAGTAAAGATGGAGAGAGAGAGGAGAGATACATAAAAGTAGAGAGGGAAGGAGGGAGTGACAAAGAGGTATGGAAGGAGAGATAGAAAGAGATGAGAGATAGAAAGAGAGGAGAGATAGAGAGAGGTAGAGAGAGGGGGGAATAGGTGAGATGGAGATAATTAGAGAGGGAGGGAGAGAGTGGTGAGATAGAGTGAAGTAGATAGAGAAGGATAGAAGAAGAAAGAGAGAGATAGGGAGGAGGAAGGGATAGATAGAGATGGATAGGTGAGATAGAGAGAGGGGAGGGAGGGAGAGGTAAAGAGGGATAGAAAAGATAGAGAGTAGAGAGAGTGGAGATAGAGCTCGGTGTAGAGAGAATGGTAGGGAGTGATGGATAAAGAGATAGGTAGAGAGAGGTTGTGGGGAGATAGAGAGTAGAGAGGGAAGGAGGGAGGGAGGGAGGGAGGCAGAGGGAGGTGAGAGAGAGGTGAGATATAGAGCAATAGAGAGAGTGGTAGGGATAGGTAGGTAGAGAGAGTGAGATGAGAGAGAGAGGTCTAGAGTGTAAGGGATAAACAATGAGTGAGATAGAGAAAGATGATACAACTTATTGGTTACTAAAATTTGACCTAGACTGATTACTAAAATTTGAATGTCTATTTTTTTTTTTTTTTTTGGTAAATCATTGCTAAGGGGCAGCACCCTAAAATCAACCACAGCCTTGTGACCTGATGGTGTCGAAACTGACTTTAAGCTTTCACTCCACTAGACTTGATGGTGTCGAAACCGACTTTAAGCTTTCACTCCATTGAAGCAAGTCGTGGGATTCAAACCTTAGATAGCTCAAATGTTGCCCTTGCAACTTAACCATTGCACTGCAGGGTCAACCCCTTACTAAGTCTAAAAAATTATAAGATCTTCCAAAAACTAGATTTTGCATTATAACTCCTAGAGATTTGAAACCACTCTGAAACATCCTAAAACTATATACATGAAATATCACTTGAAGTATAAGAAATTAAATGTCCATATATAAATGTCAACTTAAATGTCTATTTCATGTATATAGTTTCATTGAAAGAGAAGGAGAAAGAGAAAGAGAAAGAAAAAAGAAAGAGAAAGAAGTTTTTCAAAGTGAAGCATAACACAAGAGCTTTATAACACGCTCATGTTTTGTGAAAGCATTCAAATAACAAGAGCGCATTATAACATGCTTGCATTTTCATTTACTTTGGAAATTTCCATACATTTGGCTTGGATTTTCCTTGGGCTTCCAACCCAAAGGCTTGGAGTGGCTTTTCAACATCCAAAGACATGTTTTTGTAAATTGTAAAAAGAATGGAATAATCTTGAGTGTGCTCCCCATCAGGTTTGCACATGTATTTCAATGTCAAATAAAAAAACACCATGATAATGTTAAACTATCTCTTAGATATCTAACCATGTAATTTTTCTCACATTTTGAGTATGTTAAGGTTTTCATCTTTAATTTTTTTGTTAGTGTACTACATTTTTTGTCAAAAACCAATATGTGGTATTTTTTAATTTTTAACTGTTCATTAAAATTTCAAATAGATTACATTTTTAGAAATTAGAATCCATTCTACACATTTAAAAAAAGTCGATTTTCAACCAATTTTCAAAAAATTTAGGGGGGAGCATGCTCAATTTTCTATTTTTTTCAGGAAGTGTCCACTTTGAAAATTAGTAAAAAAACATATATTCATTAAAAATTTAGCAAAAAAATCAGGGATAAACTACGTGTTAGCTAATTTCTTACCAAACTAATTTTTAAAATTTACTAAAAAAAGTTAACATTTTAAGTGGGTCACACCAAACACTATGTTATGTTGAAAAAATTAGGACCAATTTGTGTGGCCCCCCTTTTTGAACCACTTAATCTCTACCATTTAAAAATGATAATTTAGTTTAAAAAGTAGATTCAGAGCACTACGACTTATTTTTGTTGCACCTTCATATTTTGAGTGTAACTATCTTCAATTTCTCGTCCAAGGTTAGTCTTTCTTGATTTTAGAAAAAAAGTGGCCACTTAAAAGCCCTTTTTGGTCCCCCATATTTTTGCACTTACCCCATAGTCAACTCACATATAGTTATGGGGGTGTGTTCATTGAATCAATCTCTACTCTCAAGGCTAGGACTCATGGATACCACAAATTGCCTTATAGCAAAAAAATGGAAAATAGATTTCTTGGGTGACATATTTGACTGTAGGTTGTTGAATATCTTCAATTAGAAAATTTCCATTGTGTTGCTCACTATTTTTATGGTCTTGGGAGACACTTTCATATCTACATCTCCCACTACAAGGTTAACGTAGACAAACATGTTTGTTGTAGTTCTTCTAGATTTGGGAGAGCCAAAGGATAACATTCAAGTCATGGTGGAATATCTACTTGACCTAGGTGGTGTGGAGGTTTAAAAGATGTTTTAGAACTCATTATCCTCAATCAAGGTTTTTTAATTGAAAATGGCACTTGGCCTAACATTCTCAAGCCTCACAATGGTCCATGGGCCCCATTTATCATTGAGGGTGGTAGTCAAAATGATGTGGCTCAAAATAATAAAGTGAGATGAGAGCAGAGTTCTTGAAAGCCATAATGAGAGTCATGACAAGAAAATCAATGGAATAGTCCTTTGCCCTCATCTATGTTGACTCCAACTCCAACTATAAGGAGGATGCAATGAAGACCCTTTAGGCATGAACTATAGAACACTAGGCTCATTTTGTTAATTACTAAACATTGCATATATATGTTATATTGAAAATAGAATACAAAGAAGGATGTTTTAAGATAGCTCTCCTTTGAAACAATTGACAATTTTTTTTTCACATATAATTCTTTATGGGAATGTCTCTCGTTGACCAAATTCATTCATATTTAATATATAAATAAATTAAAAAAAAAAAAAGTTTTTAAAGTAAAATAAAATAGCTATTGGGCATTTTTTAGATAGATATATTTAGATATCTATGCTAGTTTATTTATGTAGATTATTATATGGTGGCATAAAGTGTCTCATGTCTTAAATTGTAAAGTTTTATTTTTTACTTCAAATTTGACAATTATTTACATATCAAAATATATTAATAAATATTCAACAATAAATATGATCTTAGTAATATCATTTAATA
This sequence comes from Sequoia sempervirens, assembly GCA_007258455.2. Taxonomy (NCBI): domain Eukaryota; kingdom Viridiplantae; phylum Streptophyta; class Pinopsida; order Cupressales; family Cupressaceae; genus Sequoia; species Sequoia sempervirens. Next base: position 363,840,020 of record VDFB02353493.1, on the reverse strand, counting down.
ATAAAATCATTCTTAAATAAAATGGGCCTATTTTGTAAGTGCCTACATTGTTACCTTTTTTACATTTGTTTATTTAACTTTGTATTTAATTTTTAATTTTACTTTTAGAAAAGCCAAAAACATAGTAACTATTATATAATTAATAGTTTCACATTAATAAATATTTTAAAGTTTGATGCCTTTATATTGAAAAAACAAATGTCTACTCAAAATAAATACACTTAATAGTTTTTTTTTTTAATATATGGGGAGGGTGTTTTTGATTTTTATGTACACTATCACAACATACTCTTTGGGAGGCTTGTGTGGAAAAATAAAAAAATGTATAAAGGCTGGAAAATAGTTACAAATACATTGTTACAAAAACAACATAAGGTAAATTCACCACCCACAAAAACATCTAGTAAGTTAATAACCACTCTATTTAAACATCCACTAAACCAATTTTCAAATAGTTAATAGCATTTTTATATCTTATTCACACCAATGATAAATATTTATTCTATTTCTATTGATCAAAATTAACCTTCAAATTTTCAATTATTGAAATAACGGCATTGTTAATGTCATTTTTTACTACAAAATTTTAAAAAATATTTCATAACAGAAAGAAATGTATATAGAACAAGCTTTTGCATTCACTAGTGATCCATCATCAAGAAGAGGAAAGTGGAAAATTGGAATGCAGATATACTCAAATCTCACTCCAATAATGTCAACAACTACTAGAAAAGAAACACTAAACTCTCTTGATTCTCACAGATTTTCCTGTTTTAATATTCCTAATACTTTTATTAATTATTTTAATCAAAACTTAAATTAAATAGTAGGAATTCTCACATTGAATATGAGTTTGAATGTTACCAACAAATTGAACACATGCTTCTTCTTCCCCTTTTCACCATTCTACCCATTTAATTATAATATTTTAAAATTGAGCACAGCTGGTTACAACAGAATAAATAAGTAAATATAACCACTCACATCTACGAGAGTCAAGAGCAAGGACACAAAATAATTATAATGAATAAAATCATTAACGCAAGTAAATCAATAATACAAGAAATTTCTATTATAGTCAACACCTCTCATTATATTAAATTATTAAACCAGCATATCATTGTACTGTCAAGCACAAAAAAGAAGGAATTATTTATTATGACAATGTTAAGCAGCTTTCTTCATGACATGTAAATATGTTGGTCCCTGGAGAAAAAAAATACAAACATTAATGATGATGGAATGTGATGTATGATTCTAAATCTTGATGTTATTGTTAAAAAATATACAAAATAAATTACATTATAAACTTTTTATAGGTGAGTGGGAATAAAGTAGATATTGCCTTTTTCAATCATCATTTTCTATTCAATTAATTTTGAGAAATATTTGTAATCATTGATATTATGTTCAAAAATATAAAAACAAACTATCTATATTGTGAACTTTCTAGGGGTAAGTGGGAACAAAGTAGATGATGCCTTTTTCAACAGTCATTTTCTACTTTTTCTACTTGAAAGTTTTGGAATTCTTTTAGCAATTATATTTTTTTATACCGAACTTACCTACTTTCATGTGCTTTCATGATAGGAGTGTTTTTTCCACACAGAGTCTTCTTTAGCAAGACCAATGCAAAACCATTTAGTTATAATTTTGTATTCTTTCTAATTATGAATTGTTTTAATATATTATATTAAACATTTCAAATATTAGAATTATTTTAGAATTCAGCTTTATATTTCATATAGAGATACTTTAGGGGTGTAACTTTTTCCACCCATCTTTTTTTATGAAATTTGTAATATAGATACTATTCATCATATATACTAAATTTGACTAAAATTATTTTATTTATTATTAAGAACTTTATAGAAATCTTATCATAAACTTTCCAAAGATAAAGCTGAAAAAAAGTAGATGTTGCTTTTTTCAACAATCCTTTTTTCAACAATCAAATAAGCACCCAACAATTATTCTCTTCCACAACCATTTTCTATTGAAAAGCTTTGGAATTTCTTTTAACAAGTATACCTTGTTTACACTAAACTTGCTACTATGTACATTAATAAAAATAACATTTTTTTTTAACACAGCCAATATAAAACTGAGTCAATTTTGCTTCTGGTTTTGATTGTGTTTATGTTTTTGTCATCAACGTTTCCAATCACACTCATGATCCATCATCAGGATGAAAGAGAGCATAAGGAACACAATTTTGCTCTTCTTTATGCTCTCTTTCATCCTGACCATGGATCATGGAGTGTGATCCAAAACATTGATGACAAAAACACAAACACAATCAAAACCAAAAACAAAATTGACTCATGATTATGAATTGTGGAAATTTGATATCTCTTATCAATATAAAACTACTTAATCAATTAGAATGTTTGATTTTTTTAAAAAATTATAAATTATTTTGATATATCAAACATTTTAAATACTACTCTCCAACCTTACATTTTATATAAAGATACTAAAATTAAAGATTTGATAATCTATTCTTTGAAATTATTTAAATTTAGCTTTTTAAATCTGTTTTTTAAATTATAGAAAGATGGCTCCTTTACTGTAATAAGCTCTTAATAAAATGTCAAGTCCTTATTTACTATTATTAAACTATGTTTTCAAGTCAACATGTCCACGTTACCTTCTTTCACCTTGGTTTTCTTCATTTAATGGGCACATGATTTATAGGAACCCTTGCTTTGCTTGCCTGCTCAAATCATCTCACACAATTTTTTCTTCACAAACCTCCGCAGGCTTTTGAAGCCACATCCATTGGAAAAAATGAAGGTATGATAATGTATATTGCGGGCTAAGGTAACAAATCAATTTACATGTACAGCTTAAAATTATCACATTAATTTTGTTTTGTTTTGTTTTGAAAAGTTGATTTTTTTTTGGGATTTATGTTATCTATGGGTTCTTCATTTTAATGATGAATTGTGGAGTGTGATTACAAATATTGATGTAAGAAAATTCATGCAGTCAAATTCAGAAATAGTTCAAGCTAAAAGGGCTTCCTGTTTAAGGTGTAATAATTTATTTTTATTTTTATTTTGTTTTCAGAATTAGATGTACCTTAATTGTACCTGTTTTTCTTTCTGGGTTTGCAGAAAATTGTGTTGAAATCAGAAATCAATTGTGAAAAATGCAAGAGAAAGGCAATGCAAAGAATTGCCAGAGTCCCAGGTAAAGCTCTAGAGAGTAACTGAATAAAGTTCTTTTTGTTCTTCAGATTTTTATGGCTTTTTAAGAAAGTGGGGGGATCAATGTCCATTTCTGCTGATTGGATGCAGGCGTAAATTCTGTAAGCATAGATTTGAAGAAGCAGACAATAACTGTAATAGGGGATGCAGACCCTGTTGTTTTAACAACCAAGCTGAAGAAGTCAAGATATACAGAGTTGATGAGTGTGGGTGCTTACAAAGAAGAGAAATCTAAGAATCCAGAAGAGGATCCAAAAGAAGAGAAATCTAAGAATCCAGAAGAGGATCCAAAAGAAGTTGTGTATTATCCTACCAGGATTTGCCAGTGCCGTTCATATGTTCCTGGAGGAATGTACATTTTCAGTGACGAAAACCCCAATGCTTGCTCTATTTCATGATCAACACAATACTGCTCACACCAACATTGTTTACAAAAACAGTCTTTTAGATGAGTGGGCACTAAGAATGAATGATTTCTATATATCAACTACGTTTGTAGTTTTTAAATATCATATATGAATGTAGTGTGATAATAAATTGCTCTAATGTATTCAAGTTTCTCTGGGAACAACTTCCATGAAAACATCCAACTCATGGAATTGTCTTTCAGTATCAAACTTGATATTGTTTTAATTCCAAATTGACTTAGACAACAATCTGATTTCCTTCCCTTTTGATTATGACTCCACTGACATTTTTTTTAGTTTGTTAAGGGATCAAAAGTCTTTATATACCTAATTGATTTTGGAATGTTTCTTAACAAGAAGAGAGTTCTGCAAACAAACCCTCAAAACTTGAGCTCTGCAAACTTTGTGCCTGTGATTCTACTGGAGGTGAATAACCAAACTTGTGTCTTAATATTGAAGTGTATGGGCTATTTTAATTACTATATATTATAAATAAATTATTCGTTGTTATGGGTGATAAATTGTTGTACAACATTACTTATTCAATATTGATAAATAAAAATTAACTCAAACTATATAATTGAACACTGCACTACGAATATACGCCTTTTTTAAGTCCATTAAACACTGCACTAGTACAATATTGCTGTACTCAACAATTTAACGATGGACTAGATATCTTACTCAGTTAAATTTACTGACACAATCCAAAGCCCATCATTAACATAGAGTGAGCAGTGCCTGTAGACCTAAGATTGAGGTATTCTATATCTTAACTCGTCTCACCAACGTTGTTGGATCTATTAATGGCTACAATTTTGATCTTCAAAAGATAAATGCACGAATACCAAATCTAGGTTGCATTCATGCCTCCCTCAATTCGGGTCAACCTCCTACTATTAGGCGGTATCTAATGAATATCTCCAATGATAGTTTTTCTTTTTTGTGTGAATGAAAAACGAGGGTCCCGTCATCCGATTTGCCCCATACATCAGCGGTGTCTGGGGTGACATTAGACACAGACCACTCATCTTCAACATTATCTTCTTTATCTTTATCTTGTGCACCATTCTGAGCCGGAGAAATAGCCAAAGCCAACTAAGGGAGCAATTTGGAAGACTTAGGCCAGATCCCATCACCACTAGACTTAAACTAGCTACTATCGCCACCAGGCATTAGCCCCACCCCCTCGAGGGCCACCTAGAGGCAACACCTCCAGGCAAAGGCGACGCAAAATGTTGTTGCGATGAACCGCCCTTGCCACCAAAGTGGTGACGAGGAGCCTGGGAACTGGGAGACTGTGAGCATTGAGCAAAGAAACTCTAGCCGCATCATCGACTGCGAGGAGGAGAACGACTGCAAGAAATAGAGTTGTCTGGTGGCACTTTGGCCACGATGCACGGGGTGGCACTCTGGCCACTGTGCATGAGGCATTATCCCAATGGTCGAGTAGCTCGTGAAGGTGCACAACCTTTAGGGCCACCTTACTAGCTTGGACCTGAATTTGGAGCATCACATTGGAACAAATAGAAGCTTTATTGAAAAGTGAAACAACAAAATCAATAGAGTTGTGAGAGAAAATAACAACATTTACATGTCCTTCCATAAGCAAAATAAAATCTCCACTCTAAAAGCGTGACAGACTTGGGTATACTTGAAGGAATAATACAAAGCCAATCCCCCAAAGGAATCATATGTCAAGAAAAAGGGTTATGGCCGAAAGGGGCAAAAGAAGTCATGAATCCAACTCCAAAGTTGTTGAGCACGACAACAAAACCAGAAGAGATGCTTGAAAGTCTCTGGCTGGCTGCAAAACTAGAATCTCGTAGGAGACAATAAAATTCCCAAGCAACGTGGTGAAAACCTTTGTAATCTTTTGAAGAGGCCCCCACAAAAAATCACGAAGAAGCTTTTCAAACTTCAAATAAGAAGCTTTGGAAAGGATCCAACAAGAAGAATAGTAAATATGAGTGGCCACAAGAATTTTAAAACAAATCTGGAATTTACTAGCCAAAGAGTGATCCAATAAGAAGGCTTCTTCTCAATTCTGGCAAGCACCACATTCCAACGGTCAACCAGAGACACTTGAAAGGCATGTGGATGTTTTAAGTATATTAATTTTAGTATATGATTTTATCAATTGATTTGGAGTTCTTACAAAATTAGATTTAGATTTACATTTAAAATATTTTTTTATCTTTATTAAAATCAATTTAGATTCTAAGATTAGTATTTCTAAGTGTAGTCTAAATTTAAGTTAAAAATGCATGTGTAGTTTTGACTTATTTTAAAAATCTCTTGAAATAAATAATGGCTTTGGGTCAACCTAGTTTCAACTTAACATTTCTTCCTAATTTCAATGTCAAGGGTCAAAACATGCAATTGGGACATGTATAAAAAGATATCCTCCTCCTTCATCAAGACCACTCTCATTTGTGTATTCAAATACTCAAAATTATTCATTTGATATTATAGTTAAGTTTTGTTTAGCCTTCAAATTATATCAACTTGTGCATTAACAAATACAAAACCCTAGTTATTGTGTTTTAAGTCATTCCAATATTCATTGCATCTAGTCTTAAGCTCTCGATATCATAACCACATTAATTTTCAAGTTACATCCATTGCTTGGTTGTCTTCCAAATTTTATCAAAATAATTGAACCAATGAAAGGGATTGATCAAAACACAAAGGGGAAGTTAGCACACTTCCGCACCTTGGCTTAGCAAACTCCAATGATGCTTTTTGACACCATCAAATATTTTGCATTCTAGGTGCAAGTATATGTAATTTTTTGTTGCAGGTATTGATTTTTTAAAGATCTAGGTTCAAAATTGTAATTGCATGCTCAAGGCTATACACCAAGTTTAAGGCCATAGGTGCAAGGATTAGAGTTGTTGGTGTTGTAGGTTTAATCTAGGTTCATGCACAACTCCATATTTCACAGGGCATAGTCATCAAAGTTTGATCGCCCCAAATCTAGTCTTGGATTCAAGTACCAACCATTTGCCATCATAAATTCAATCTTCTCTTTAGCATCAACATTCATATTTTCCATCATTTTATTTTGTTTCATATATAATCCAATATACATTTCTAGATAGATATATTTTATCTAGGCTAATTATTTTATTGATTACTTTAAGTAATCAATTAGCCTAGATAAATTTGAAAAGGAGTTTGATTATTTCTTTTTTATTTTGGTTAACCTATTTAATCTTACAACATTATAGTTTTTATTTCTTTAATCTTTCATTTTAAATATGATTAAGGTTTAGATAAAATATGATATACGCTTAATTTGTTGGATCTTTTGTCATGGAATTTTTAACTCTATCATAGCCACATTTTCTTCCTACCCTATTATGCTATATGATATAGCCCTATATTCATTTGGTATATCTAGTGTTAGAATTTGTTATATGTACATAACAAATCGACCCAATATACAATGTCTATGAGATAATAAAAAACCTAAAAAATGAATAAATATATATTTTATTTAATAATGGAGCCAATTTACAAAGATGTACAAATATATAGGCCTTTTGGATCCATGAATCACGAGGTACTTGAGTTTTGACTCCCAATTACTTCTAGTCAAGATGGTAGTTAGCTCATGCTATATAGCATGATAGATGGTGTATAACTCAACCTAAACTAGACAAGTGCCAATCAAGTCACATCACTAATTGCAACAACTACCCAAGTGTGCATAAATATAGTAAATAGATAAATATAAATGGAAATCATTCTAGTCTAGTGAATTAACACACATACCTAGTCTAGGAACAATATCTTGTCACTTTAATATCCCCATTAAGTTTAATTTGGGGGAGAGAGAGAGAGAGAGAGAGAGAGAGAGAGAGAGAGAGAGAGAGAGAGAGAGAGAGAGAGAGAGAGAGAGAGAGATTATGGGTCTCAACAACTAGACCCCCAAAAGAGAAATCAAAACTAGGTAGTCTTTCCAAAATGTGACATCTTTTGTACTAGAGGTGGAATAATGATACAATAAGCTAAAGAAGATATGTTTGTGCTTGTAGAGGAGGGTATTTTCTATTCTTGTGCCTCTATGCCAAAGAAGAGTCAATGGGGAACAAATTTCCCTCAACCACCTTAAGACTACCTCAAGATTAATTGAAAGGAAATAGGCTGAAAAGGAATGACAAGCTAAGCTCTACTTTTTATGTTTTTCTAATGGATGTTTTTGGGAAACATGTGAATAGACTGCAAAGGTCTTAGACTGTAAGCTAAATGACTCTCAACTAGATGACACTAGTGCATAAGACTTAGAGGTACACTAGGATCTCATACAAAAAGAGAACAGAGTTCACAGATTGAAACTCACAGGGCATGTTAACAACCTGAGAGTTTTAATCTAATAGTTTAAAAATGAATGAAGAAATGCATGAAATGAAAGAAAATAACAAAAGAATACTTTAACTTGAAAGATAAACTATCTAATAACACAATGACAAGAGAAAAGGAGAAGAAACCAAACTTATAGAAAGTCCAACCTCCCGCAAGATCCTCACGAACAAAGTGTACCTACACCCATGACAATGAAAAAGTGTTGTGGCTATTTTTTGGAGTTTGCCTTAGTCAAACCCCTATTTTGGTGTTTCCACCTCCATGGAAATCCAATAGACCACATTAAAGAAAAGATGTAAAGAAATGGAAATAGACACAACTTATAGAATGCAAAGAATTGATCTAGATTCTATTCTATAAACAAGATAATGCAAGTAGACAAATGAGTTACCCTCCTTTCTATGTGCTTGGAGAATCTAAGAGAGAAAGGAAGAGAGCAAGATAATAACTCCAATAGTATGAAGCTTGGAAAATTGCAATATACAATGATGTAGAAGCAACAACAATGGTGTAGAGTGTAGAATGAGAAGAACAAGAAATGAAGGTTGAGTGAGTAGAAGTGATAGATAGTGAATGGATTGAGAGAGAATCAATGAATGAAGTTAAAAAGTTCTTTTTAGGAGGTAAGAAGACATTTTCGAGTGATCAAGGTTCATAGGGGGTGTTGCAATTTGCAAGGTGGCAGAGAATGTAACACCTCCAACATCCACTAACCCAAAAATACTATCAGGACACCAGCGCAATGTACAAACGTCTAAATGGTGTGTGGGAGTCCCTAACAAAAATTCCCTCACCAATAAAAAACAACAAAAGCACATGTGAAAGACAAGGAAAAGGTGGTGAATTTTTGCATTGTCAGGTTTATAAGGCTAAAGTGAAGTAATATTATAGAAAATTGCACTAGGTGCAATTTTAAGCCATAACATTTTTCCCCCACTTTAGCAAGCATATGTGTCTAAGCATGTGCGAGCTAAAGTAGAAAGAGATTGAAGATAATATACCAAAAACATAGAGGAAGAAGTCCTTCAATCCAGAATATGCTGACGTGAAAGAGGATGAGCTCCACTAGGATGTGAAGAGGATGTGGGTCTTCAATCCTACAAAGCCTGTTGTGATCTCACCAAAATCATGTCAACTACAGATAAACATGTTAGGCGAAAAAGAAAAAAGTGTTAGACACCATAAATAATTCAAACACAATAAGACACTCTGATTGGAAAAAGACACTGCTGATAGGTATGGCTAGGTTGGCTAGAGACCATACATCAATCATGTAAGCATGTGGTTGTTGTAAACTACATTGCAAGATAGTCACAAAAAAGATGGGTCTATTCAGGTTGCCCCCAAGCTAGACACCAAGATATAAGACATCTAGACACCAAGACACAAGATGTTAAATATCGAAGATAAGACAAATTATAAGGCACCAAATAATTCTTTTGAAAAAGACTTTCACAAAGGGGCTCTTTCACTAGGGAACCCTTTTCATAAGACATCAAGACACCAAGGGACCCTTTTGAAAGAACACTCATTTTGAAAGACTGCAAGTGATTCTGCCATCAAGGAATCCTTTTGAAAGATCTTTTGTCAAGGAATCCTTTGAAAAGAATGCTCCTTTTTAAAAGGAATTTTTTAGATTATTTTACCAAGGGATCTTTTTGAAAGAAAATTTCACCAAGGAATCCTTTTGAAAGAATACTCCTTGTTGAAAATTGAGTAGAGATGAGAGCCCTCCCTTAGAATGATGTGTGTTATGCGGAGGAGCACATGTCATTCTAACAAGAGAAAATAAAGATAAGAGTTGTGGCACGAGATACATGGCGAGATGTATTCATGGTATGTTGTCATACACATGAGGGACAACACATTAAAAACCAAAATATCACGAAGCAGAAAGGTAGAGATGAAGAAATCAAGAGACAAGGGGATCTACTAATTTAGGGTTAGAAGTTCTATCCATAGATATAGATAGACAGATAGATATAATATATATGTATGAACTGTCATCAATCCCCAAATGTATCATAACATGAAGAAGAACACATGAAGACAAATGAAAAATAAAAATTGGGTCAACATGGAAGAAGGCCTAAATTCACCCAATGCTTTGGATCATCCCCAATGGGAAATGCAATATTATGACACATAAAAGAATGATGAGACAAATAGAAGAAGTTTATGACAAACTCTCACGCTTGTATCCAAGCACCTACAAGGGTAGCAAGGGTCCTCCAAGGAAGATCACAAAACACATACAAAAAAGTATGGGGGAACACAAACAAGCACACAAATCTAAGCTACAAATGTAGAGGGAGGCACTACCCTAGTCCTCATGGACTAGCAGATCATCCTACTCCCAATCTACATCATTGTATGGGAAGGAGGATGAGCCTTCAAGAGAGGGATAGCAAGGGTAGTACCATCCAACTCTCCTGCAACAAGAGCCATGGAAGAAGGCCCTTTGAAGTCATCCTCACCAAGCTCCTATGAGATGAAGGTCATCAATTTTGCAAAAAATGAAGATAGAGTTAGGATATACTTCATTGAGTTGAACTTGTACCTCTCAAGAGTGGCATGTATCAACCTAGCAAGAGAAAGATGAGGCACCTGAGAGTCACCACTTTCCTCAAGAAGAGGGGCGGTGACCAACTTTGAGGAAGTAGGGGTTTCCTCTATCACAAGGACAATGCAAACAAAAATAAAACTAGACTCCAAAGAAGACGAACCTTTCTTATGACCATCACTCGAGGTGAGGTCATCCTCCAACTTTCACTTCAATAGAGGATGCATAATCCCCACAGAGGAATAAAAAATAAAGGAAAAAAAAAGAGGGGTCCATAGAAGACACCACCTTTATATTAGTCATGTTGACGGGTTGTGAAAAAGGAGGAATATCTAGAAGAGAAGAAGGGAACCTTCGTTGAAGTAGCGATGAAAACCTACACCCTTTTGGGGTGAGGTTCATCAAGGTCTATCAATGAAGCCAAAAGAAGCATGGAGGTGATGGGAATTGAAGTGAAATCAAAAGAAACATCAGAAGAAGCAAGAGAAAACATAGAAACAATAGACTCCCTGTCACTCTGCTGCAAGGTTGCATGCTCCTTGGATAGAGCCTTTCAACAATGCTTATGCTCATGCACAAGCTAGTTACATCGGCTATGGGCACATGAAGGCATAGCTTGAGAAGAGGCTAGGGGCTCCTTCTCTACCATAGGAGGGACCTCCACAACCGTTTCCAGTGGAAGGGGAGACTCCTTAGGATGAGCAGGAGGAGCAATAGATTCAAAAGTACAAACAAAAAGATACATCTTGGTACTGAGCCTCTTCCCTTGCCCTACCTTAGAGGGAGGTGGAAGAATAGGTGGAGGCTGAGACATAAGAGGAACCCCATGGAAAAACATCCCCTTCCCATACAAGGTGGGTTAGGGAACTATGAGAAGAACAAGAAGCTAGAAAACCCAAAGCTTCAACTTTTGTAGCAATGGCACCTTTCCCTTTCTTGAGGAAAGCACAGGAGTAGGAATAGAGGATGCCACCAAGGGTTGAGAAGTAGAATTAGGGGGAACAAAAGATGAAATAGAGGAACTCGAAGACTTGAGGGAAAGAGAGTGTTTCCTTTCCTTTTGGAGGGGCAGAGGACGAAGCTTACTGTTGCACACAAAACAAGCCTTCAAAGACACAACATAAGGAAATGGAGGAAAACCACCCTTTGGTGTCAATCCCCTAGTCTTATACCCACAATAAGCCCGATAAAAGAGATCTCCCCTACAAGGGAGGGGTTCGACTAGGGTGGGCCAAAAATGGTCGAGAGAGAAGGCCGCATGTGCTACCAATGGTTTGTATCTAGTGTCCTAGACAATGTGCATGACACCCTTGTGGGAATACTTCAAATATTTTTGGATAACAGAAGCAACTACATTCATAAAGGCTAGCCATAGAATGCCCAACCTTGCTCTCAATAAGTCTAATTTCAGGATCACAACAAATGAAACATCCACAGACTTAGGACCAACTGACACTGATAAAGAAATAGACCCTATAGGTGTGATAGACAACCCATCATGAGTATAGAGAGTTGCCTACAATTCATCGTTCTCCTTATGAAAAATGTTAATGAGAAAGGCCTCCTCCATGATCACATTCACACAGCTTGACCAATCAACCATAACACCAATCACGATGTTACCATTAATGTGAGCAGGAGCATACAACAAAGAGTGATCCTTTCTTAAGGGTAGATTGTGTGAGGTAAAGACTATATCAGGAACATCACTCACATTATTCGTAGGAGGCATACAAGTGAATGATACCATGTTCACATACTCAAATGGGATAGGATTAGAAGATGTGAAAGACTGTGTAGCCAAGTTAGCAGAATGGGAAGGGAACAAATGGGAACAAATCTATGTAAATCTGTAATTGGTTATTAGGCTTAGCTATAGGTTTGTTAGAGTTTTGTTTTCTTTCATCGAGATGGATAGTCTCGTCATCGATGTGATCTTGAATCTCATGAAATAGGCGAACACATCACTCTGTATCATGTTCGTGTACTCGATGGAACTGATAAAACTGTTACACGTCGTACCATTGTGGATTCAACTTAAAGAGGTCAAATTTTTGGCAATGTTATAATTTTATCTTTTAGTAGCTTTTGCAGAATATTGGTGCAGGATTCATATAATTTTGTATAAGTTCTATTGTGTCCTATACATTTTCCTTTAGGAATAGAGACCATGTTTGCAATAGCTTTGTTCTTTCTTGAATCACCAAAAATTGACACTACTGACCGATTATCTAGATGGGAGTGCAAGGATAAATTTCCTGAACTGAGAAATCTTCAGCTCATACTCACACAACGCTACACACAAATTCATGAAGGAAGGGTATTTCATTAAGAAATTTTTTTCTCGCAATGATTACTACAAATTCCCAATAAAAACCTTTTGGACATTAGAATTAGACAAGCGCTAAGAAATTTGAGAGAACAGAGCTTGATAACGAGAAATGAAATCAATAAACTTTTCATGCTCTCCCTGCTTATATTGGATGAGATCAATGAATGCCATCTTTAGCCCAATATTAGCCTAGAATTGTTTAAGGAATTGATTCACTAGCTAATAAAACGAGAAACAGAGTTATCCAAAAAAGAACAATACCAATCTAGGGAAATGTCTTTAAGAGAACACGAAAAAAGATTCACCATCAAAGCATCATGGTGGAAGAAGTCAGTGCACATGGAATTGAAAGATGACACATGCATTTGAGGGTCTCCATGACTACTATACTTCTCAAACTTGGGAATCTTCATACCCTGAGGGATAGGAGTGTTTAAGATGGTGATAGACAAGGGACTATGACAAGAGAAAGGCTGGAACATAGGTGGAGATGAAGAATACATGGCCATATTTGCTAGTTGGTTCTATATTCATCTCATGTTTGGCAACAAAGCATTTAAGATAGGATCAATAGATGAAACAGGACTAGAGGAACCACCACTAGAGCCACTAGCCCCCATACTAGCAGAGCCTCTAAGACTAGGAGCAGAAGTAGAAACCTTAGGGGCAAAAGAACTGAAGCCCAAAGGTACCTGGTTTACTTTTATAGTGTGGGTATGATCAGGCATAAAGGAAGTGTTGATAGGACCTGTCTCAACCATATACACTAACACTTCAAGCATCGAGACTTCCAGTTGTTTCGTAGTAGTCTTGGAGCCAACATCTTGGGTAACACCCAAGTTAGAGTTATAGGCTAGGACATGGGTATCCGCAATGTACGTAGTACCTTAGATAAGTTCTATACCTCTTTGATCCTTGTACAACATGGTTCTCAATCTATTGACAATAGTAGCCGCTTCGGCAAGACTACTATCTTTTTCCAAATACAAGTCAAAATCCTCAAGCCTCTTTTCTAGGGAAAGGAGTTACTCCGCAGGAACCTCAAGAGTAGCTTCTTCCTCCATAGAAGAAGCGAAAGGAGAAACAAGGGGGGTAGGAACATGAGTGACAACCCCCCAAAAGGGGCTAAAAACTTTGCTGGACAACCTTGAAACCAATTCTTCAAAAGAGGGACCAACTTGACCAAAATTGACCTTCCTATATTCCATTCTTGTGTGTTGAATAATTCTTCTGACAATGAATCTATAGGTTGTAGAATAGGTCATAAAGCTCATAAAAGCTTCATGAAACACTAATCTATAACACACCCAAGACTCGAGGAAAAAAAATTGACACAAAGAAATGAAAAGGAAAAAGTTCATGTTAGGTTCACCAAAATGTAGTGGAGGGGATTTGATACTCCCGTGTCTCTTGGACAAAGAAGAGTCAACAAGGAACAAATTTCCCTCAACCACCTCAAGAATACCTCAAGATTAACCAAAAGGAAATATGATGAAAAGGAAGGGAAAGCTAAGCACTACTTTTTATGTTTTCTAATAGAGGTTTTTAGGAAACGAGTGAACAAAGCTCACAGACTGAAACTCACAGGGCGTGTTAACAACCTAAGAGTTTTAATCTAAAAATTTAATAGTGAATGAAAAAATGCATGAAAAGAAATAAAACAATAAGACTTGAATACTTTAACTTGAAATATAAACTATCTAATAACAAAATGACAACAAAAAGGAGAAGAAACTGTGCGACCCTTTTTCCTAGTACCTGCAAAACAACATGAATAAACAAGTTAGACAAGGAAATGCAAGCTAAAACAAGGATTCCCCATGAAATTTAATTTTTAATTCAAAAATAGGAAAGAAAATGATGAAGAACACAATACAAAAGCTAAAACTAGATTTAATCCTAATTGAAATAGCAAACATATAATCCCATGGGGGAATTGGTGCCAATTTGATGTGAAAATTGGCCCTTTCCCAATCCCTATGATGAAATCTTGATGTGTTGAAGATGATCTTGATCCACTTTTGATGAAAGATGAGAACTCCAAGCCAAATCTGCAAAAAGCCTAGCTAAGAATTCAAATGATGGATGAGAATGGCTAAGTATTTTAGCATGGTAACTTTGCTTGGATTGTGGATGATGAAATGAGGAGAGGAGCTCTTCATTTATAGGATTTCAAGATGGATGAATGTCCAAATTTGAACAATGTGGGACTAACATTCATCCAATGATATGATGCCACTTGTCAAGCCATGAATGGATGATGGTTGTGCAAGATTTGGGGTTTGTGGCAATAAATGCCAACATTTGAAATTCAAATTTGTTGAAATGACATGTAAGAGGGAAATGAAAATGCAATAAATGCCACTTGGCTCAAGGCAAAGGACATGTAAGAGATCTTAAATGCCTTGTTGGATGTACAAGTTGACTTGGAATTTTTGAATTCAAATTGAGAGAATATTCCAAAAAGATGCCTTGTGAGGAAAATAGAGATTTAATAAAAGAATTAAATCTATTTTCATGTGCAACTTGCATTACCTAGAGGATGTGACATGAGATGAGGTTAGATTAATCAAGAATTAATTAATTTAACAAGAGATTTGATGATGTGACATATTTGACTTAGATTTATGGGTTTATTTAAATCAAATAAGTGAGGAATATGATAAGACGCTAATTAAATAATGATTTTGATTTTTTTAATTAAAAGGGATGGTGCTAGATTAAATAAAATAAGGTTTTAATTTATTTAATTTAATACGTAGACTTTAGAGATTTAATCAAATAAATTGATTATTTAATTAAATAGGGATAATTAGATCAGATGGATTGATTTAATTAACAAGAGAAAGTGACTTAATTAGACAAAATGATTTATTTAATCAAGAGATGAATATTGATGAATTTAATCAGATAGGGAGATTTGATTAAATGGTTAGATTGAGGAATGATTCAGGAATAAATGATGTTAGTAAGTCAGGATCGAATGCACGATGCCAATCAATATATTTTACGTGTCTACATTTTTCCCCTCTTTGAATCAATGCACTCGTTGTGTTGGTTCAAAGAATAAACGATCTCGATCAAAGCAAAAAAAAATTGATATTTTAAAAAATTGCCCCACTGTTGCATGGCGAGAGAAAGCATGCCATTATAATGCCCCCTCGAGAGATCAGACGAAAATTTCAATTTTTTGGGTGATCTCGCGAAAAAAGATGACAAAGAACAAGATAAGTCTGAAAGGGGTTTGGGAGGCTAAAAACGTGTCTAAATGCAATAAAACGATGAAAAACAAGCCTCGAACGGATGAAAATAGGTTCGGGGGTCGAAAAGCCTAACAAGACAGCTATTTAGGGTTAAAAACCCTAATTTTTAGGCTTAAAAGGGGCCCAAGGGTCACTTTCAAGTCATTTTCACACACCTCTGCTAGCAAACTTTGAGATTCGAGCTCTGACCCTCTGACGACCTGCCACAACGACAACTTCCTCTACACATTTCAGATCAAGTTCGGACCTACCAGCGGCCACCTGGCATTGGGGCCCCGGTATGTGACTTTTATCGAAGCTTAATTTTTTCATTTAACGCATTTATTACTAGTTAAAAGATGAGCTCGCCTCCAGCGGTGCTATTATAGTGCCGCTCGGTGTTTAAATTGCATCACGCCAGGACGTTTTGCGCTGTAGCGGTGCTCTTTTGTGCCGCAGCGATGCAATTTGGAGTTTAGAAACTCTGCTACTGGGCTTGGGCTCGGTAGGCCGATTTGATTAAAGTGCGCCACGACAGTGCCCTTTTCATGAAAATTGTGACGCTAGGGATAAATTGCACTGCGGCGGTTCTGTTTAGCTTAATTTAGGGTCCAACGTCAGAGTTTGAGGAAGCTCAAACTGCGATGCCTTCACAAACTGTGCCACTAGAAATGAGCTTGGAGCATTAGGCCAGGATTTTTTTTTAAATTTTTTTTTAACATGCTGACTTTCCCTGATGCAGGATGGGACTAGGGAGCTCTACTCTCGGGAGCACCGATTGTGGGATTTGGTGACTGTTCTATGAGACCTTAGCGACAGGGATTAGGACCGCCTGGGAGTTGCTGGCTTATGGCACATTGCATACACAATGCCCGTGCATACACACCTAGGTATGCTATCAGCGCTAGCCGAGAGGTGGCACAGTGAGACCTCGTCATTTCATCTTCCCACTGGCAAGGCGACTGTCACCTTGGAGGACGTCTGGCACATACTATGATTGCCCATTCATGGCTGCTGGGTGATCTATGATATGGAGGAGAGACGCAAGTGTTGCACCTGAGTCGTTGCCACACAGGACATTATTTATTGTGAGGGTCAGATCGAGCTAGAGAGATACAGAGTTATTGCACCTCCCTTCCGTTGGGCGATTGCAGCTATCATCTCGGGTTTAGTTGCCCCAGACTAGCGAGGGTGATATTTTAGTCTGGGTTGGGGATACTGCTGGGAGAGGATGGTCTGGGAAAGGTCGGTTCGGTTTGCATGGGGGCCTATACTTCTGGCTTCACTTTATAGGGATCTCCATGAGTACGTTTATGTGGATGGAAGAGTGCTAGGGGCTGGAGTGACACTCTTGCATGTCTAGGCATGGGAACACATTTATGTGCTATGTCCATTGGTCATTCCACTTCCGATGGGGGTAGAGGATGCCCTCGTGGCACTATACAGAGGTGGTGTGTCCTTCACACACACTGGCGAGCATGGGATCCCCTACTAGAGGCAGGTTCTAGACAAGATGCTTGTCTTTACTTGGCGTCCTTACCTTGGTTGGCCTGGATGGGTCGACGATGTCGCATAGCTTTTCTATTGCCGCTAGGATCGATACATGCAGGGGCGTGAGCACACCATGATCGAGCGGTTCCTGCTCGGGCGTATACAACGTCAGTTTGGGGAGCCATAGGATCGGCCAGATGATGGTTATGTAGCCATCTTTGCATGCAGTATGACACAGATAGCATGGGGGCCTAACATTCCTACCATGGAGATAGTTGACAGTTTTTGGCAGTTGGTAGCCTAACCGTGGGCATATGATCAGGGCTTGACGAATCTGAGCACCATAGAGGCCTACAGAGATTGGTTTAGACCTCCTCTTCGATTGATTATTCTGGGCGAGGATCCAAAGGTACACAGGGTCAGAGGCAAGGGGAGAGAACGAGGACGAGATTTGAGGGTCCAGATTCGGCAGGATCCACCACTGGTGCCCCCAGTCCCACTAGGTCACAGGGATGTATAGATGTAGGACTAGCAGCAGGATCTGCCAGTCCCACCACCATGAGCTGAGGGTGAGGATCAGCCTCACGTGCTACCATGGCCATAGCCAGCAGGGCAGGTAGACGTGCGGGATGCCTTGATTTTACAGTTGCAGGCCTAGGTACAGGCAGTGACTGTAGAGAGAGATCAGGCATGGGCTGAGAGAGAGCAACTCAGAGCAGAGAGAGATCAGGCTGTGTAGTAGCGACAGGCCGTAGAGCTATAGGCAGCTACAGAGCTAGGCCGCAGACAACAAATGGAGAGCATGACAGCCTCCTCCTCCTCCCAGGGTAGAGTGTCAGTTTGATCTTACAAGGAGGCCATCCAAAAGATAGAGTACTATCATCAGGCTTACCATGACACCGTACCTAAAGCAGACTGGGTCCCCGAGTACTCAGAGCGGGCTAGCCAGAGACCACCAGAGGGTGATGGTGACAGGGGTGAGGGCAGGATTCACGGAGATCGGGCTTGATCCAGACGATGCACACTTTTTTGCACATTATGGGCTCATTTTTTATAGCCCCGATGGGCATTTTGTACTGATTGACACATGTATAGTGATCCGATTGATTTTTGTACTATGATAGTGATATGATTGATGATATGTATGAGCCGATTTTGATGCATTGTACTATGTACTCCTATTATTTATGGATGGATGTATGATTTATTTCTATATGCTTTGCAGTGATGTTTTATGGATGCATTTATTTCTAATGATGTTTATGCAATGATTATGACTAACAGATCTATATTATGCTAACCTATGATATGATGTGCGATGATGTTAACTATATGATGGTTTATCTTATGCTAATGCAATATGTGATATGGATTCTAATCTGTAAAATGATATGATCTATGGTATATGCAATAATATGTAGAAAAAGCTTATATATGAGATGATTTATGGATGGATGTGATATGATGCGATGGTCGTGATATGATGCTAATAAAATTAAGATGCTCAGAATAACAACTGTTTATTATGCTTAAATGATGATGTATTTGATGCAATGATATGTTAATGCAAAGTGGTATGATGATGCGTAATGTGAACACAATGTGATAATATGATGTCATGATGTTATGCAAGTATGTATGCCTAATGAATTAAATGCTTATATACCTATTGCCTATGATTATGCAAAAATGATTATGGAATGTTTTTATAGATGCTATGTGATGGTAGATGGTTCTATGAAATGTTTATGAAATGCAATGTGTATGTAGTAATTGATGCCATGTAATGGGTGAAATGCAATGACATGGATGCACCTATTTATGAAGAATGTTTATGATAACTTGCAATGTGTATGTTTATGCTAATGATTTCTATATGATATGTTTATGAAATATGCTAATGATTTGTGGATGTAGGATCGATGGTGATGATAGCGATGATGATGAACTGTCATAGTACCTTGTTAGCGCAGTTAGTAAGAAAAGACGAAGTCATTTCAACAAGACATAAGATGACACAAATGCAAATGATGATGACTTTCCAAGGAATTGGGATTTTCAAAGGGCCAAATTTTCTTATGTTTGATAACACATGTGGTACGATACATCAAGATATAGAAAACTAGGATGGCGTTGTACCCAGTGTGATGGACTTTGACTCGACAATCAGATATGAATATTCTTGTTCACACCTGACATACGGAAACCTTGCTAGGATGTATTTTAGAAGTTTTAGACACCTCAGACCAAAACAAGGAAAGGTAAACCTATCCCTATAATAGTCAACAAGTTGCCCTAGACCTCTTCCATACATACCTAACGAAGCAAGTATTCACCAAGGTTATATTACAAGAATGTCCAACAAGCACATCAGAAAAAAGATAATGATCATTACCCTATTCCTATTTCTCTAAATCCGTTGTGTTGGGATATCATCAAGATGTCCTTGGAATGAGCGCAAAATAAGATAAGTCAAAAGATAAAGACCAAGTAAACAAACAAACTGATGCTCTTCAATACCGCTAATGGAAAAAGGATGTGTTTTCTAAGTTGATAACCGAAACTTATTGCCAAAATATAATGCCCATTGTAGGAAGGATTCATCCTAGGAAATGTTAGTGGATGGCGGCATGCCATTTCATTTATAAGGGATGATTGATATGGGACCATTCAAATAATGTGTTACCGATACAAAGAGATAACCAACTTGCCTACGCACTGTCTTAGACTTAGGACCTAACATTTTGAGTTCTCACTTTAAAACCTGTTAGACTTGTTTCCAATTGTTTCACCAGAGGTTGTGGATGATGATCAGTTTATTATGGATGGTGTTTATTGCGGGTGCAAGTGAGATGAGGCGGATGGATTTTTTTCAAATATTTGGATGTTTTTGATGTTTTTGAAATGTTTTAAGGCTATTTTTTGGTTTTTTTTTTTGAGATTTTGCAAATGTTTTGATTTTCGATTTTCCAAATGTTTTGGGATTTTCAAAGATTTTGACCTAGAGACTAACCTAAAGACCTATCCTAGGGGCCTTGGGGGTTGATCAATAGATTAGCCTTGCCTACGTTATACATGCAAAGACCACGTAGTTCGACTGACGACTTGACCGATTTATAGATGAACATAGACATGATGAAATGCCAGTTTATTATGACGGACGCCTATAGGACTGACCTAAATGTCTCAGGGGATGATCAAAGATCAACCTTGCCTACGTTCAAGCTTAGAGATGACGTAGTTCGACAAGATGACACTGTTTTTGACTTTTTGAATGATTTTTTGACTTGTTTTTGGATTTTGATATGTTTTGATTTTTTTGGATTTTCTGATATTCTGATGTTTTCAGATTTTTTGATTTGAGGACTTTAAGATCATACATGAATTTGATTCGATAAGAATATTCCCCTAGTGTGATGCAATAGACTACTCCGATAAAGGCAGGACAAACTGACCTTGAGGATGGGCCGAGTAGTACTAGGGGGGATCATGATACGAACACAAGACCAAGCTATCGTGCATAAGTGAGTGGATGAGTGATGGATGAAGACCTGAATGTGAGGGATGATGGAAGCAAAAAGGAAGGATGATGCAGAACAAACCATAAAGATCTCGGTGGATGGAAAGTGCTTATT
Organism: Sequoia sempervirens; assembly: GCA_007258455.2. Taxonomy (NCBI): domain Eukaryota; kingdom Viridiplantae; phylum Streptophyta; class Pinopsida; order Cupressales; family Cupressaceae; genus Sequoia; species Sequoia sempervirens. The sequence continues at coordinate 363,818,767 of VDFB02353493.1, read as the reverse complement.
TACACAAGGAGCCTGTTTGCCAAGTTTTCACTAAGGTACTTGCCCAAAGTGCCACCAAAGTGGTTTTCACTAGAGGATGATTTTTTTGATCCATTTTCTAATTTTTTGGATTTTTTTGCTTTTTTGATTTTTTTGTTGTTACCAAGCCGCCTGTTTGCCAGGTTTTCGCCAAAGTAACCATTTTTTCAGGAATTTTTCTAATTTTTTTGGATTTTTTGGTTCTATACCTTGAAAGATTTAGGCATAAAACTTTTTGAGATGGGAGCTATTCATGGGCTCCTGTAGAGGTTCCCCTTCGGGTGTTGATAGCTGATATGTCCCTGATTTATAACTTGTGATGATGAAAGGTCCTAAACAATTAGGTTTGAACTTGCCTTTGCTGCTTGGGTTTGGGACATTTTTCTAATTTTCTTTTAAGACCAGTTCTCTGACTTGGAAAGTTTTTCTTCTGATTTTCTTGTTATAGCTCCGTTTGAGTCTATTCTGCTAGACTTGCATATGGTTTAGAGCATCTATGCGTCTCTCATCTAGTAACTCCAGCTCGTTCAATCTTGACACCCGGTAGTCCTCATCAGTGATGAGGTTTTGCAGTGATATCCTGAGAGATGGGAGCTCGATCTCAATGGGGAGAACAACTTCTGATTCGTAGACCAAGGAGAAGGGGGTGGCACTGGTGGGTGTGCAGATGCTAGTTCAATAAGTCTAGAGGGTGGGATTAAGCTGCAAGTGCCAGTCACGACCTGTGTCATTGACTGTTTTCTTGAGGATTTTGAGGATGGTTTTGTTCGTGGCTTCTGCTTGGCCATTGCCTTGGGGATAGTACGAGGTAGAGAAGCAATGCCGGATTTTGAATTTCTCGCACAAGTTGTGAACCTCCTGGTTCTTGAATGGTGTCCCATTATCTGAGATAATGGCTTGTGGGACACCGTAATGACAGATGAGATAGTTCAGGATAAATTTTGAGATCTGCTTCCTAATGATATATGTCATAGGTATGGCTTCCACCCACTTTGTGAAGTAATTAGTTGCAGTTATGATGAATTTATGGCCATTGGATGAGGTGGGTGAGATTTTTCCAATGAGATTGAGTCCCCACTGTGAAAAGGGAATTGGTGTGACGATTGGATGAAGCTCTTGAGCTAGAGCATGGATGAGGTCCCCATGCTACTAACATTGTATACATCTCTTAGCATGATCATGTGCTTCTCTTTCCATTGTGGGCTAGTAATACCCCATCGTCAACAGTTTCTTAGCAATGGACATTCCACTTGAGTGTGAGCCACATATATCATTATGAACCTCGGTTAGAGCGGTTAATGCCTCCTTAGCATTTAGACAGCACAGTAAGGTACCTTCTATGCTTCTACAGTAGAGGGTATCACCTAGGATGACAAATCTGGATGCCTTTTTAATAAAGGTTCATTTTAGGCTGGATGGTAGGTCAGTGAGTATGACTCCTATTCGAAAATATGTATAGATGTCATGATACCAAGGATCGCCAGGACCAATAATTTCACACACATATTCTGATTCTGGTACCTCAAATGTGGGAACGAGAAGTTGCTCGATCATAAATTCATATTTCGGTATGTTATGAGGGATGTCTAATAGGGACCCCATTGTAGCCATGGCGTCAGCTGCTTTGTTGTTGGTTCTTGGAATTTGCTCAAATGTTATGTCAATGAAGGATTCCTTTAAAGTCTCCTCCAGTTTCTTGTATGGAGTGAGCATGTCATTCTTTGTCTGATATTCATTATTGACCTGATTTATGATCAACTGAGAGTCTCCATACACCTTAAGGGCTATGATGTTCCATTGTATTGATATCCTAAGACCTATAGTCAAAGCCTCGTATTCTGCTATGTTGTTGGTGCAAGGAAATACCAACTTGTATGACTTTGGTATGCAGTCTCCTTGTGGGGTGATGAAGAAGACACCAACTCTTGATCCATGTTGTGTGTATGAACCATCGAAGTATAGTTTCCAATGATCAGTTACGTTGAGGTTAAAAATGGACTCATCTGGGAATTCTAAGATAAGAGGATTCTCAGAGTAAATAGGTGCTTCTGCTAGTTGATCCGCAATAACCTGTCCCTTGATTGCCTTCCTCTCTACATACTCGATGTCATACTCTGATAATATCATTACCCACTTTGCCATTCTGTCGATTAGCATTGCCTTTGATAGGAGATACTTGAGGGGATCAATTTTGGCGATGAGCTTGATCTTGTGTGCCAACATGTGATGTCTAAATTTTTTAGATGCAAACACTACTATGAGGCAAGCTTTCTCAATGAATGAGTAATATAGCTCATGACTGACCATTGTTCTACTGATATAGTAGATAGCCCTCTCCGTTCCATTTTCATCATGTTGAGCAAGGAGAGCTTCAAGGGTTGTTGCTATTGCTGACACATATAAGATCAATGGCTTTCTTGGGATGGGTGGCATTAACACTGGTGGTGTCAGTAGGTATTCCTTTATTTTTTTAAATGACTCTTCACACTTTGTATCCCATTTGTATGCTACCCCCTTGTGGAGTAGGTGAGAATATGGATTCTGCTTGTCTACCAGTTGTGCTATGAATCATCGGATGGATTGAAGTTGGCCTTGGAGGCTTCTTAGTTGTTTTAATGTCTTTGGTGCTTCCATCTCGAGGATTGCTTTTACTTTTTCCAGATCCACCTCAATACCCCTCATGGAGACTATGTATCCTAGCAGTTTACCTAATTGTACATTAAAGATGCACTTCTTAGGGTTTAGTCTGACTTTGTATTCTTCCATTTTGTCAAAGATGGCGCTTAGGGTTGCTATATGATCTTGTCTTTTTTGGATTTTGCTAGGATGTCATCGACATAGTCTCAATTGTTTTGTGGATCATGTCATGGAATATTAGTGTCATGGCCCTTTGATAGGTTGCTCCTACATTTTTTAGGCCGAATGGCATCATGTTCCAGCAGTAGGTCCCCCATGGACAAGTGAAAGCCGTCTTGTGTTGATCTTCTTTTGCTATCATGATTTGGTTGTATCCTAAAAATTCATCCATTAATGATAGCATCTCATGCCCTGCTATCATATCTACTATCATTTCGATGTTGGGAAGCGAGAAATCATCCTTAGGAAATACTTTGTTCAAATCTCTGAAGTCCGTACAGATTCTGATGGCTCCGTCAGGTTTTGAAACAGGTACCAAATTTGAGACCCATTCTGGATAATCAATCAGGCGGATAAATCCTGCATCTAACAACTTTTTGAGCTCCATTTTGACTAGCAGAGTGATTTGAGGATGCATTTTTCAAAGCTTTTGTTTGACAGGTTTTGCTTCTAGATACACTGCTAAATGATGAACCACAGTCTTTGGATCAAGTCCTGGCATGTCAGCATAACTCCATGCGAAGTTTATTTTCCTTTCCCTTAGGAATGCTGCTAAGAGTTCTTGCTCTTCAGATAATAGTGATTCTGCATAGAATGTGATATGTGGGGTCTCCTCTATTCCTAGGTTGACAAGATTGCACTTTTCGGCCAAGACTGATGACTTCTCCTGATGAATGGCTCCTAGAGGAAGATTGAATCCTTCATCCTCGGGTGCCTCATAGAGGTTTTCACCGTTGGATACGTCCTTTCTTTTTACTATTTTCTTGTCAGAGAGTGCCACAGTGTGGTTTTCACTCAAGGACTTGGATATGATTCTTAGTTTCTCACTTTTGCAACTGAAGGATTCAATTGTTTCTCTATAATAAGCATGTGTGTCCAATTCCATTATAAACCCCGCCTTGTGATCTCCATCTGGAATATTATCCCTCAGTCCCATGAATTCTGAGAGTACCTCATCATTTTTGAATGCATCGAGAACTGGTGGTCCTCGTTGGTCATAGTCGATCAATTGGGGGTAGAATAGGCAGATCTCATGATTTTGTTGGTCTAGTTCGAAGGATAGGGTGCTAATAATACACAGGGTAGTATCTTCAAATAACCTAGGTAGATTAGATATGGTATCCTCGTCATCGCTACTAATGTAGGGCTCAGTTATAAAATTATGTATTTCTCTACTTATGACTATTGGTGAGTGTACTTGTACTAGCACTGGCTAAGGAGAAATATTAACCATTCTAACTGGAGGACTTCAGCCATGTATGGTTATTATCAGAGGGGTGCATCCAAGACCAAGATCTATTATGGGTCGCGTCTCTGGCATGATAGGTATTATGAGCCCGTTGTCATTTTGTCCTAGTCTCTGGTTTTTGTTGTAGCCCATTGCAAGCATCATTTGTAAGCCCTTGCTTGTCTCATCCATTGGTAGTTCAGGTGCCAATCTTTCATCTCGGTACAACATGTGAGATGGGTCTACTTCAATAACCTCTCAGCCAAGGTCTCCCCAGCTTGTGAATTCAAGATAGTCTTCAGGAGACATTCGTGATGTGGAAGCTTGGTTTTCTTGTGGGAGTCCTCGTGATCTAAGAGATTGTGGTAACTCTCCTATCATAAAAGAATTGTTAGGAAGTTTGTAGCTTCCACAACTGTCCTCCTGGATGATGAGCTTGATATCAGAGATGGTGGGGATGGCGGGAATGACGGGTGTCTCTATTGCAAAAGTGGATGCGAGAGTGGTGGGGTCAATGTATGATGTGGATGGGCCCTCATCATTCTTTGGTACTTGGGGGATTTCGTAATATTTGGCCTTAATATTTTTGCAATATGAGAATGGTTCGGGATCTCCATGGATGGTAACCTCTTGTCTATTATGTCTAAATTTCACACATTGGTGGAAGGTTGATGCTACGACTTTCATCGCATGTATCCATGGGTGTCCCAGGAGGATATTATATGGCAAATCGAGGTCCAAGACTTGATAAGTGGTTTCCATGAGAGTCAGCCCTACCTGAATAGGAAGTTTGATTGTGCCTTGAGACAATCTTTCTTGGTCATCATATGCTCTTATTGTGATGCCCTTTCCTTTGTCAATGGAATCTTCTGATATTTTCAACTACTTGACGAGGCTAAGAGAACAGATGTTCAAACTTGCACCTCCATCCACCAAGACCTTTTGATTTTTATCTTGTTTACAATGGCTTCCAAGTGAAGTGCATGATTGTGAGATGGTTGGGAAAGGAAATCTTGGTTAGAAAATGTAAGGAGGTTAGGTGTTATGATATTTCCGACCATAACTTGGAATTGCTCCACATCAAGGTCTGCGGGGATAGTGGATGAGGCTAATTCTTCCTCAAGGATCTTCTTATGGGCTAATGAGATTTTCAACAACTCCATGATGGAGATGTGTGTTGGTGTTCTCTTGAGTTGATCTAAGACATTGTAGCCATTAGGAATGGATCTAGATGAAGAGACTCTATTTGGTCGGGATGATCCTACAAACTTTTCTGCCTCTTGTGGTGACTCCACAATCTTCGGCATGGGCACCCTTGATGGTGATGACCATGTAGTCTTCATTTAATGAGGCAACGACAGATTCATACACATGGTTTACATTACCCTTCCCTTTGTCATTTTTATTCCCTTTGTTACCATGGTTCGACATCAGATTTGTATAGATCTTAAGATCCTGATTTCCCATAGGTTGTTCCACATTTATGATTTTCTTATCAATGAGATCTTGGATGATGTTTTTGAGTCTCATGCAGCTGTTTGTGGTGTGACCTTTGATTTTATGAAATTCGCAAAGTTGATTCTCGTTATACCAAGGAGGTTTGACATTGGGTTCTTGGTAATTTTCAAATGTAGGAGGCTTGATGAGTTTTTTGTCAATCAACTTTTTCATTATGTCCTCGAGTGGTTCCCCCAAAATGGCGTATTTTTGTTTGGGATAAGTTTTGTGTTGGGGTGGCCCTCTTTGATCATTGAGGTTATTAATGGTTGGATTGTTATTGGGTTGGTATGTTGTGTGATGAGTGTTATGGTGTTGTGTTTGGATTTGCAGTGCAGGTCTATGTTGACGAGGACCACTAATGACCACCTTGGCATCAATGACACCATCATTAGTAATTTTTTTGTTCCTTGCCCATGTGAGAGGTTTATTGTTGTAATTGGATGGTGGCTGGTTGTTTGTTTGTTCGTGATATGATGTTGATTCTGCGGGTTGAGTCACAAGGGCTCTTTCGATGCTAAGCACCTTGGGAATCAATTGATCATATGTGGTGATGCCCTAAACCTTAAGATGAAATTCCAATCGGCCTTCAAGGTTGGTTACGATGGTGCAAACTTTTTGTTCCTCTAGCATGGTCCACTTGCTCCGATTGGCTTTAGATCGCCATTGTTGAAGAAATGAAGCAAAAGATTCATTCTTTCCTTGTTTTAGAGCGTATAATTCTTCGAGACTAACATCCATTGCAATGTTACATGCGTAGTTTCTAATGAATGCGTCCCTAATTTCTTGGAATGTTCTAATGCCTAAAGGTAAGCGAGAGAACCATTCTATAGCAGGGCTTGCCAAGCTCCTAGGAAATAGCCGCATCAGATAAGTATCGCCATATGTGACTTCCATGTAATGAACCTGGAATTCCCTGATGTGATCTTCAGGGTTTCCCATCCCTCGATATTTGTCAAATTTGGGGATTTCAAATCCCTTGGGGAATGGTTTCATTTCTAGTCTCCTATCAAATGGATAGGGAGACAAGTTGCTTGGTGTTTTGGTTGTTCTCCCTAATTGAAGGTCGAGCACTTGTTGCAAGAGCAACCTGATTTGTGTCGTGACATCATTTTGTGGATCAGGGGGTGGGATGAAAGTGTTTTGGGGTGTTTCAATCGTGGGTTGGGTGTTTGGATTGGTTGGTGTGTTGTTTGACATGTTCAATGGTATGTGTATGTTCTGCTGAGCTAGGTAGGCTTCCACTTGCTTTTGTATGAACAACACTTGTTGTTGATCTTGTTGTTGTTGCGCTAGGATTTGTGCTTGTTGTTGCACTTCTTGTTCCTCCAATAACGCTTGTTTTTGTGCTAGGATTTGTGCTTGTTGTTGTGCTTGTTGTTGCTCCAACAACGCTTGTTGTTGTGCATGGTGTTGTTCCAACAATGCTTGTTGTTGGGCTGCCAATTTTGCTGCTTCCTGCTGCTCTTGGTATTGTTTTAATGCTTGTTGGTATGATTGAAATTGCGCTGCTTGTGCAAGAAGTTGTGCTTGTGCTTGATATTGGGCTTGTTGTGCCTAATATTGAGCTTGCACTTGAGTCTGAGCTTGTGTGGCTTGTGCTTGAGCTGCTTTTTGTTGCAATAAAAGTTGTGCTTGAGCAATATTTTGTGCTTGTAATGCCTGTGCGGCTTGTTTTTGTTGTTGTTACAATAAAGCTTGAGCTTTTGTGCCTGTTGCACTTGCAATGCGGCTTGTGTAGCTTGTGCAGCTTGCGCAGCTTGAGCAGCTTGCTGAGCAGCTAGTTGTTCGGCTTTTTGTTTCTGAACTTGTTGGTATGCCTTTGGAAGGAAGCTTGCATTGCTGCATCGAATTGGCTTGATGTGGTGAAATTTGGTGGTGGTGGGGGTTGAGGTGGATTCAGAATGGTGTTTGTGAAGGTGGTATTGGTGTTTTGCGTGATGTATGGTGTTGTTGATGTGATTGGTCCTTGAGAGACCATGCTTTGTGATGTTAATGGGGTGTTTGATGATGATGCAATTGCTTGTGTGTTTGTCATTTGTTGTTGCAATATCAATGGAAAATTTTGAGCATTTGGTGTAATGCTTGATTGATGGTTGGGATATAGGTTTGATTGATATTTGGTAGAGGGGAAAGCCCTAAACCAAGGAGTGGTGTAGATGATAATGGCAATGGTGGAAGAGGTGGAAATGTAAGGGGTGTGAGTTGTTGTGAAAATGTTGTGGCATCGAACATGCCCCTTGGTCCGAACATGTCTCCCTCTTCTTGTGAATTTGTGAGGAGAGGTGTTTGAGGTATTGCGCTAAAAAATGTTGATGATGGATCATGACGGAAAGTGAGAGGAACATTTTTTGTGATGGGTTTTCATGTATGTTTTGTTCCAAGGTGGTGTTTGCATCCATGTTTTGATTATTAACAATGGGGTGTGTTTGAAGTGCATTGAGAAATGCACTTCCCTTATTAACATTGGGTTGGGCTAGAGCAAACGATGTCGTGACTTGTGGGATGTTTTGCGTGATGTTTTGGGATGGAGGTGTAGATGCAATGGGGATGATGGATGAGATTGGGGGAAATGATGTTTCCACTATAGTACTCACATCAAAATTTGAAGGCAACTTGGCCCCTTGTTTTTGCTAGTTCAAGCATGTTTAACGAGTTGAGCCTCATCATGATGTTGATGATTCTAAGGTTGTTCGGAATTTGGAGCATTTCAGTCATTTCCTCGTGAGACATTCCAAAAGTAAGGTCCTCTCCTTGGTTTTCTTGCATATTTTGCGATGATGAGAGGGTCAAAGGATTACTTGATTCGGTGGGATTCATTTATGCATTTGTTTGGCTAAGATCACTTGAAGCGGATGTTTCTTTGTTGGCTTCTATACTCTTCTTGTATTGAGATCTAGTTAGAACCATAAAACAAGAATCAATATTTGAGAATATGGGAGATGAATCTCTTGATTCCTTGAATCGGTCTTTATTTTATGTTTCCAAAGTAGAAGGTTTTTTTAGGATGCCTTGAGGATCAAAGGTGATGAGATGATGATGTTTAGGGATGGATGATACAGATGTTTTTGGCTTTTGATAAATCTTAAATGAGATTCTAGGCTTTTAGGACTTGGTGAATTTTGATTTTGATTTGGGATTTTGAGATTTTATCCTTGATTTTGATTTTGATTTTGACTTTGATTTTGAACAAAAATACCCTAAGAAGTTGGATGATGATCTAAGGGATAGCTTTGTCCAAAGGATGATTATTTGAATATGTGTGAGGAGAAGGATGCATCTACCCACACCTATTCAAACAAGATGATTGTTTTATTAAGCATATGAAGAAGGATTCATCTACATACACTAAGCTAGACAAGATGATTTTGATACCTTTGACTAAGTATATGAAAAAGGATGCATTTACACATACCTAGCAAAGGGGGTTTTGATAAATGTTTTCAAGGATTTAGTCTCAATGATTTTGATTTTGCCACAAAGCCTAGTATTTAGGATGATTTCAAGATTTTCCAAAAGGTGATGATGAGATGATGTTGTTTTGAATGTTTTGAAGGATGGATGAAAAAGGATTTTGATATGTTTTGATCCTAAGATGAACCTAAAAAGGTACACTTTGTTTGCCTAGACCTAGGTATTGAAGAGCATGCAAATGCTTCCTAAAGACCTTTGTAACCAAGAAATGATTTGATTTGAACACACATTTTTTTTGGATTTCCAATCAATGATTCTTTTGCTTTTGAGGTTATGAGTTTTCAACACACATATGAAAGTTCTTTTTGCTTAGCTTTGCTTAATGTCTTTATTTTACCAAAAAACACTTTCTTCAATTAGGTTTTCAAACTAAGGTGTCCAATGTCTTAATTTCTCCAAACCCCACAAGATATGTTATGTGGAATTTTAATGAACTTAAGGCAAGGGTTTCCTATTGTTTACTTAAGAAGACAAATTGAGATATAATCCAATGTTTAGAAACATCTAAGGATGTGAATCCGAAGGGAAAGCAATAACATATGGATTGAGTCAATTGTATTTGTCCTCAAAAGGGTTTGAAATTTAGATGATGTTAAGTGTTTGTTTTTGAGATGTTTTCGATCAAGCAATGCATTTTGTAACCCAAGAATAAGTACAATCCTATGGATGTGTAAGACAATATTTGTTGGATTCCCACTTGGACAAGTCTAGCTACGCTTATCTCTAGCGAATGGTTAGATGCTTGACCCCACTGGCTCCCCTCCACAGCTCATTAACGTCAATTAGGGTAGCCAAGCATCAACACCCATGAAACTCCCATGGCATGCTTTCCATTTCTACTAGAAGACCATAAAAGTGTGGGGCGGCTTCAGAATGACCATTCTTGCACCAACAAATAGATTAAGGATTTTGGAAAATTCTAGCACATGGGTTTTAGTAAGGACTTTCCATTCATAGGAGTTGACCCAACGTGGCAAGAGTCCCCTTTTAGATCCATCTTGTTGGAGTCAACCACGTGATATTGGAATTTCTTCCAATATCCACATTTATATCCTAGCTGGAAATACTCTCGGGTTCAAAGTGTTACCGATTGAGCCTTTCCCTTGGGTGAGTACTTTTTCCCCAAGGCGAGCCCTCTAGGATTAACAAAAGTGAATGAAGAACACTATTCCTAACTCAATCAATCCTTATTGGCTACAAGAAAAGAGAATATATGCAACAATGCCCCCACTCACACTCGCACAAGATTTTGTTCAATTTTAAACCCAAATTGAAGTGTGGAGGTGATTGCTTTGTCTTAACCCAAAGTCATGAAAAAGGCCTTTTGATTCTTCCTCACATAGAAGAAGCGGAAGGAGAAACAAGGGGGGTAGGAACATGAGTGACAACCCCCCAAAAGGGGCTAAAAACTTTGGTGGACAACCTTGAAACCAATTCTTCAAAAGAGGGACCAACTTGACCAAAATTGACCTTCCTATATTCCATTCTTGTGTGTTGAAGAATTCTTCTGGCAATGAATCTATAGGTTGTAGAATGGGTCATAAAGCTCATAAAAGCTTCATGAAACACTAATCTATAACACACCCAAGACTCGGGGGAAAAAAAATTGACACAAAGAAATGAAAAGGAAAAAGTTCATGTTAGGTTCACCAAAATGTAGTGGAGGGGACTTCATACTCCCATGTCTTTTGGACAAAGAAGAGTCAACAAGGAACAAATTTCCCTCAACCACCTCAAGAATACCTCAAGATTAACCAAAAGGAAATATGATGAAAAGGAAGGGAAAGCCAAGCTCTACTTTTTATGTTTTCTAATAGAGGTTTTTAGGAAACGAGTGAACAAAGCTCACAGACTGAAACTCACAGGGCGTGTTAACAACCTAAGAGTTTTAATCTAAAAATTTAACAGTGAATGAAAAAATGCATGAAAAGAAATAAAACAATAAGACTTGAATACTTTAACTTGAAATATAAACCATCTAATAACAAAATGACAACAAAAAAGGAGAAGAAATTGTGCGAACCCTTTTCCTAGTACCTGCAAAACAACATGAATAAACAAGTTAGACAAGGAAATGCAAGCTAAAACAAGGATTCCCCATGAAATCCATTTGTAAATTCAAAAATAGGAAAGAAAATGATGAAGAACACAATACAAAAGCTAAAACTAGATTTAATCCTAATTGAAATAGCAAACATATGATCCCATGGGGGAATCGGTGCCAATTTGATGTGAAAATTGGCCCTTTCCCAATCCCTATGATGAAATCTTGATGTGTTGAAGATGATATTGATCCACTTTTGATGAAAGATGAGAACTCCAAGCCAAATCTGCAAAAAGCCTAGCTAAGAATTCAAATGATGGATGAGAATGGCTAAGTATTTTAGCATGGTAACTTTGCTTGGATTGTGGATGATGAAATGAGGAGAGGAGCTCTTCATTTATAAAATTTCAAGATGGATGAATGTCCAAATTTGAACAATGTGGGACTAAAATTCATCCAATGATATGATGCCACTTGTCAAGCCATGAATGGATGATGGTTGTGCAAGATTTGGGGTTTGTGGCAATAAATGCCAATATTTGAAATTCAAATTTGTTGAAATGACATGTAAGAGGGAAATGAAAATGCAATAAATGCCACTTGGCTCAAGGAAAAGGACATGTAAGAGATCTTAAATGCCTTGTTGGATGTACATGTTGACTTGGAATTTTTGAATTCAAATTGAGAGAATATTCCAAAAAGATGCCTTTTGAGGAAAATAGAGATTTAATAAAAGAATTAAATCTATTTTCATGTGCAACTTGCATTATCTAGAGGATGTGACATGAGATGAGGTTAGATTAATCAAGAATTAATTAATTTAACAAGAGATTTGATGATGTGACTTATTTGACTTAGATTTATGGGTTTATTTAAATCAAATAAGAGAGGAATATGATAAGAGGCTAATTAAATAATGATTTTGATTTATTTAATTAAAAGGGATGTGCTAGATTAAATAAAATAAGGTTTTAATTTATTTAATTTAATGGGTAGACTTTAGAGATTTAATCAAGTTAATTGATTATTTAATTAAATAGGGATAATTAGATCAGATGGATTGATTTAATTAACAAGAGAAAGTGACTTAATTAGACAAAATGATTTATTTAATCAAGAGATGAATATTGATGAATTTAATCAGATAGGGGGATTTGATTAAATGGTTAGATCGAGGAATGATTCAGGAATAAACGATGTTAGTAAGTCAGGATCAAAGGCACGATGTCAATCAGTATATTTTACATGTCTACAGAAACCAAACTTACTGAAGGTCCAACCTCCTACAAGCTCCTCACAAATAGAGCGTACCTACACACACAACAACAAAAAAGTGTCGTGGTTGCGTTTTAGAGTTTTCCTTAGTCAAACCCCCATTTTGGTGTTTCCACCTCCATAAACAACCAATAGACTACAATATAGAGAAAATGATAAAGAAATGGAAATAGACACAACTTATAGAATGCAAACACAATCTAGATGCTATTCTATAAACAAGACAATGTAAGTAGACAAATGAGTTACCCTCCTTTCTAGATTCTTGGAGAAGCTAAGAGAGACAATAAGAGAGAAAGAAAATCAAACCAATAGTATGAAGCTTGGAAACTTGCAATAGACAAAGATGTAGAAGCAACAACAATGGTGGAGTGTAGAATGGGAAGAACACGAAATGAAGGTTAAGTGAGTAAAAGTGATAGATAGTGAATGGATTGAGAGAGAATCAAAGAATGAAGTTCAAAAGTGATTTTTAGGAGGTAAGAAGACATTTTTAGGCAATCAAGGTTTAGAGGGGTTGTTATAATTCACGGGGTTGCAGATAATGTAACACCTCCAACATCCATTGGCCTGGGAATCCTGTTAGGATGCCAACATGGCATATAGACATTTGCACAATGTGCGGGAGTCCTCGACAAAAAATTCCCTTACCAATGGAAAATGACAAAGGCACGTGTGAAAGGCAAGGAAAAGGTGGCAATTTTTTGTATTATCGGGTTTATAAGGCTAAATTGAGGTAATACTATAGGAAATTACACTAAGTTCAATTTTACGCCATAGCAATGCTAAACAACATTCCTTCCCTTAAGAATTAGTCCCTATGGTTCATTTAGAAGATATTCTTAATCTAGAAAATAGGGAATAAAATGTAAGATATATGTCTTTGGTAGTCATTCCAATCCTCAATTCAAAGATGAAACTTGTACTAAGATAAAATAAAGTGTCCCAAGCTCAGTTGATGATGGTGAAAACTCAAAGAACTACTAAAAATGTTGAAGAATATGAGCCAAAAATGATACAAATGTAGCTTTGGAAACACTATCATAAAAAAGATAATTAAGTCATCAATGGTGTTCATGAGGCCAAAAGAGAAGACTCCAAAAATAGATGTGAAGTACCTCATAGATAGATGTACCAATGAAGTGGATCAAGAAGACTAATATATTTGCATGTTGAGAAGTACAATTGAATTTTTATGGAGGCAATGATAATTGCAAGGTGGAGATACATTCTCCCAACATATTTAAAGTAATATAATACTCATAAGTGTTATTTAATTTGAATACTAGGATATGGTGAAAAATATTTTTTTCTTAAAATTATGCTTCAAGGTACATGTGAGATCAATTTTAAAGATTTGATAATTGTTTGAATGACAACTTAATTGATGATTTCCTTTAAAATTCTGAAGTCAAGGATGGAGGTATATAACTTGTGATGGAATTTATAATCTTGTAGGAAAAAATAAATGTGTAATTAAGGAAATTTTTGCGTATCCTATGATAGTTTTGCATAGTAAAAATGTGACCTTTCATGAAAAGGGGATGGATTAAAAAATAAAAAATAGATTGTAAACAAAAATAGATATCAAGTAATAATATCTTTCAATATAGATATCCATGATAATAAAGCATGGTGAGAGATAGCTACTTAAATTACTAAGATAATTTCATGAAGACCCATAAAAATTTATCATCTTTTATGGTAGTGTTGGGTCCCAAAACAATAGCTCCACTTCCTAGAAGAAACTCTCACTCTCAAGGCTAGGATTTTCATCATGTAAATGAGATCAACTCATCAAAACATTATGGAGGGATGAAGGTCGAATTCTATAAGAGTGGGTTTAATCTCCTACTCTTTGACCTTATCTTAGACTTGAGAGGGTGATCCCAAGTGTATACTAAAGTAGGTATTCAAATGAAAAAAAATAGACAGCTAAAAATGCTAACATCCAAACCCAACTTGTTGACTTGAGCCCAAAGCTTGTCATTGAGCCAAGAACAACCAGCTATCTCAAAACCCCTATATAGCTAATAAAAATATGCAAGTGTTGTTGGAAATAGGTGTTATCATTGATGTCAACTCAATATGTGTTATCATTAATGTGAAATGTGTGTGTTGAATATTGAATAATACTCTAGAGATAATTGATGTGCAATGATATCAGCTAGTGCAAGTCAGCAGTGCAGTATGTGGTAGTTCAATGGTGTTAAGTCTAGTGTCTATGTGTGATATGGAGGTGGGTACACTTTTTCCAATATGTTTCCTACATGTCTACATTGATATCATTCCTATTTGATGAACCACACAATGAGATAAGTAGCAGAAGATTTGCTAAGGAATTCATAGTGTATAGTCTAAGACAGAGTCATGATATTTTGGTCTGCATCCCTCTATAGAGCAACCTTTTGTCTTGTCATTCAGAAGATCATTTGGTTGAGATGTGAAGATGTTATATCCAATAGTTCAAGTCATTACACCTTCTACAATGAAAATTATAAGTGACAAAGTTTTGGTCTATGCTTTGGTAGAGTAAAGCATTGATGAAGGCATGCTAGAATGATATGCATTCCTTCGGAAGTGAAGTTTTGGTCTTGTAGTTTATTGGGAATATTCAGTAATGTTAAATGCATACTCTATAATTTTATCATGTGATTTGGTGGTACACAAGTGTAGTTTTCAAAGGACAGTGTAGTATAGTTGGTTCTGAATGCTTAATTGTTCCACAAAACATGTGTTTCTCTTCTTGCACTATAACTTAATTATCAAATACTTCAGAAGATGGTTGAAGAGTTATCATGCATAGAATACAATGCTCATATCTTGGTCTGCATGATGTTTTTTGTTTCTCCGCGGTCCAATGTAAATTTGAATAGTTGGAAGTTTTTGGTGGTGTTGTTATTATTTGGGCCAACAGTCTTGTTTCCTTCATCTGTGGTTGATCCTAATTAATTAATTTTTCTTTGGAAGATGTGTTGTGATGCTTTTTGGTCTTTTTATGTCATTTGTTGATCCATAACTCATTTTATCTTCATAATGTTTATGTTTGGAGTTAACCTATGTTGTATCATATGTTTCATTTGAAGAAAAAAGTCATTTATGAAAGAAATGGTGATAGTGAACATGAATTGGGTAGTATTTTGAATATGAAGTGTGTGAAGTCATTGTGATGGAATAACTATGTGAAAAAGGGACTACAACATCAACATATGTTGGATGCTTCCTTCATAACAGTTCATGTTCATTTTTTTATTATGATTTTCATGTATCCTGCTCTGAGATAGTGAGTCTTAGCATGTAGACCTTGTATCTTTACCTAAGGTTGTGTGCCTTAGTCTACAAGTCCTTAGGTAGTGAGAGTTAAACAACATTATAACTTTTGTAAGTAGTGAGCTACATATATTGTGAGTTAACTCTCACCTTGGTTTTTCCCTCATTGGGTTTTACATGTAAAATTTTTGGTGTCCTTGTGTGGTGCATGTTTTTATTTATGCTCTTCCTTTAGTTAATGTGATTTGATGCTTAATCTGCAAATGGAAATGTTTTAGTATTATGTTGATTTACCCCCCTCTCAACACTTTGGTGTGTTTAAAATTTGGTATAAGAGCCAAGTGCCTTTGAGAAGCCTAACAACTAAGGAAGATCCTACACTTGAACACATGGGGTCTGTAGCAAAGATCAATGATATGTTTATTCTAGAATTGGATCTAGAGTCAATGGAACTTGAAGGTTGGGACATCAATGCAAAAGATCATGAAGTAGATTTTGAAGGAGAAATTTGGTTTGCTCTTGAAGATCTGGATGAAGCAAGAATACTAAATATCAAATGAGTGCATGCTTCAAAAATCAAAGGAGACAATTGTCAAATTGAAGGCACAAGTTGAAGAATCCAAAGAAGAAATTGGCAAACTGAAAACTCAAATGGAAGGAGGTAAAGGATGTGAGACTAAACTCAAGGAGGCAGAAGTTATGATCTGTGATTTAAAATTTAAGGTTGAAGAAGACAAGAGGATTGAGGATTACTTGAATATCAAGCTCAAAGATAAAGTAGCTAAATGTTCAAAGCTTGAGGAAGAGATTGTCACTTTGAGAAAAGAAATGGAAAAAGTAAAAGAGAAAATTGATAAGGGATTAAAACTAAAAGGATGTTATGTAATTCTTGATGAGTTGATTAACTCTCAAAAGCCATTTAAAGAGAAATCTAGTCTTGGTTCTAAAAAAGGGAAAAATCTTATGATCAGTGCATTTGTAAACCTATATGATAACTTCAAAGGAGAAGGAAAGTTTGAAACAAGGGAGGAGAAATATTACATTGAAAAAACTAAGGAGACATCCTCTGGAGATGCAAAGAAAAATCAAGACAACAAGAAAGAATATGGATTTGAACTCCTATCTGAAATAAGAAGAAATTTAGAAAGCCTGCCCCTAAAAAACTGCTCCTACCAGGTTCAATCGTAATTATTATCCTTGTAATAAGGATCGTCATAAGGTTATTGAATTTAGAAGCAAGATGAGTCAAAATTCATTTAGGCATCTAAGGTTCAATACTATAAACTCTCATTCATTTCATGATTAATGCTATGCTTGCAATAAATTTGGTCATAAGACTAATGAATCTACAAGTAAGGTGATAAGGAATATTAATGCTATGACTTCTCAATCCTTTTTATGGTTACTGCTACACATACGACAAGTTTGGTCATAGGGATTTTGATTGTAGATCTAATGTGAGAAGCCGTAATTATGCTCCACAAACTAGTATCACTTGCTACAATTGTAATAAACCTAGACACATTATAAGGTTTTGCAAGGGAAAGAATGTAAGACCTGCTTCTCAAAAGAAAATAGACTCTAATCAAGAAAAGAAGGAAATGAATAAGGTATGGAAGAAGAAGAAAGAAAGTGAAGCAAATAATAAATTTGTACCTCAACTTGGTGTAGATGGATCCTCTGGTAACTGAAAATAAATTATTGGATCAAGGGGAGTTTCAAACCCTTGTAAAATATAATATGTTGAAGTCTTTAGCATAATGATTATTAGTGACATGGATTTTTTTGCTCAAGGTTTCAAAGAAAATACACTCTCTGAGGAAGATTTTTAAATGGTCATGGATCTCTCTGATATCTCAGACAGTAAAAAGCTACTCATGTCAAGTGCAAAAATGCATTTAGTGAGTAGAAGCTAGGGTAGGTGTGAAGAGTATTTAAATCCATCAAATTTGGTGCATGCTTCAATTGTTTATTTCCATTTCTAAAAGTTAAATGAAATGCTCTAAATGCACTTTTAAGTTAATGAATTTTAGGGAATACCGATTCACCCTCCTCTCAGTATTCTGGGTGTTCAACACACATAGATTCTTGCATGAAACATAAAGAATTCTCCTACTCATGAAAGAAAGATAAATGAGTTTTCCAATCAAATTCAATATTTTAGAAACAACATTGTCACTCCAATATCCCAATGGAAAATTAAAAAACTAGTCCTAAACAAGAACCTTCTAAGGGAGACCTTGAAAGAATTGAATTGTGAGAGTCTAGAAATTGCAATTTTTTTTTAATATTTAACTTGCAAATTTTTTTATCACAATTTATTTTTCTATAATATTTTCACATAAACTCATGGACTGTGAACCTCATGTTCGTAATAGAAGGGATTTAGAACTTTAAATTTTTTGATCTCAAATTTGCCTTAGGTGTTTGTCTTCTCATAAAATCCTTGTGAGTTGAGCTTCTTTGGTAATATATTCCTTGTACATTGTTATTTCTAGATTTGATTGTGTTGGAGTTTTTGTTTCAAAATTTCAAATCGCACTTTATGGTCCACACTTTTGACTTAAAGATTTGATTTTTTGATGTTTAGATAAAGGATGTTAATGAACTTGTGAATCTTTAAGGTAGACTTGTGACCTTCAAGATAAACTAGTCCACAAATGATAACTAACTTAATCAAATGCATGGAAAAGGATTCATTTCACATACAAAGTAGCTAAGTTAGGGTTTGGGTTGATAGATGTTCAAGTCCAAAAGTGTTGGTGTGTTTGAAAATTTTGTAAAGTTTGGTGAAGTGAAATTTGGATTTTGATGAAGGGGTGAATGAAATGTTTGAATCAATGTTGACCTAGAGTGAACCTTTGTTTTCAAAGACCAAGGTAGTGAAAAACATGTTATACCTCTAAAGTGATCAACCCTAAGAACTCAATGATTTTGGAAATAGGACCCAATGATTTTGACAATAAAATTTGGACTCAATTTTTTGCAATTTTTTCCTTGTATGATAGTGGGCGTAAGGTTTGGTTGTTCCAGTAGAGTGATCAGATGCCAAATGGTCATGTGGGCTTCAATTTTTCAATTTATCTTGCTTAAGTGAGTTTCTTTTTGTTGGTATGTGGCGACTGATCATGCTATACTGTATAGCCCATTGTATACTGTACACCTTGGCCCCCCATCCTCGCCGGGGTCCAGGGCCGGGTTGGGACCCGGGCAAGGGTTCGGGGGCGGCAGCCCCCGAGAATTTTTTTTTTGCTGTTTTTCCGCGTCGTCAGCGAAAAAGGAAAAATCTCTAAGAAAGAAAGAAAACCGACATTGTAAAACCCTAATTCTGGAAGTTTCTAAAAGCTTGTTAAAAGTGGTTGGGATGGGGGTTACAGTATGAAGAAAAACATGATTATTCGCGAGATTGTAATAGGTTTTGCACTGGATAATAAAAGGATTGGATGGCTGCGGTTTGGTGGATGTAGCCCAGATTGGGTGAACCACGTTAAATTATTTTTGTTATGATTTATTCTGTGTATGTTTGAGTTTCTCTGTTTATTATTTAAATCTGCATTTAATTGTTAGATATCTGCCATCTCTAACCCTAACAAGTGGTATCAGAGCAAGTTGTGTTTCGATTATCGTCTGTAGGAAGATCTCATGGTTGAGTGGGAGCAATGGCAGACGAGGCTAAGAAGGTTGAGAAGTTTAATGGGCAGAACTATCAGTTATGGAAGATGCAGATGGAGGACTATCTCTATCAGAAGGATTTATGGCGGCCATTGGAAGGGAAAGCCAAGAAACCTGCAGCAATGTCAGATGAGGACTGGGAGATCTTGGATAGAAAGGCTCTTGGCAGTATTCGTCTATGCCTGGCACAATCGGTGGCATAATATTACAGTAGCAAAGACAACTCAAGAGTTGATGCAAACCCGACAAAGTTATATGAAAAGCCTTCCGCTTCGAATAAGGTATTTCTTATGAAGCGTTTATTTAATATGAAAATGGTAGAAGGTGGGTCAGTTACTAATCATTTGAATGAGTTTAATACGGTCACCAGTCAATTAACTTCTCTAAAAGTAAACTTTGATGAAGAAGTTAGGGTCTCTTTTGATTATGTGTTCTTTGCCTGAAAGCTGGAATAGCTTGGTAATGGCTATTAGCAATTTTGTTTCTGGTTCAAATACATTGAAGTTTGATGATGTTGTTGGTGTTATTTTGAGCGAGAAAATTCGTAGGAAAAGCTCAGGTGGAACATCCACATCGTTTGAATCGAAAGGGGAAGAACAAAGGAGAGAGGAAACAATTCTGGAAATTTGGGAAGTCACGAGGAAAATCAAAGGACAAAAGGTCCCAATCTAGAGATAAGAGGGATTGCTGGTACTGTGGTAAGCCGGGTCATTTGAAGAAAGATTGCTGGTCTCAGAAAAATAAAGATGGAGACAACAAGGAAGGAAGCAAAGAGGCAAATGTGGTAAGTAATAAATCTGATGAGGATGCTTTGATTCTTTCCCTTGATAATCTGATGATTCTTGGGTGTTAGATTCAGGCTTCATTTCATGCTACCCCCATAGAAGTTATTTTCTTGATTATGTCCAAGGGGATTTTGGGCTGGTTTATTTAGGAGATAACGAACCCTGTCAGATTGTTGGAAAGGGAAGAATCAAGATTAAGTTGCAGAATGGGAATCATTGGCTACTACGTGAGGTAAGGCATGTTCCAAAGTTAAGCAGAAATTTAATTTCAGCAGGGCAACTAGATGATGAAGGTTGTGTTGTTACATTTAGTGATAAAAATTGGAAGGTCACAAAGGGTGCCTTAGTAGTAGCAAAAGGTGTGAAAGTAGGCACCTTATATCTTTGTACAGGACATATTGTTCCTTCTACTTTAATTGTTACAGAAAAGGTCAATGTTTAGGAACAGTTGCTGCAGTTAAGCAGGTAGAAGATCATACAGTTGCTGTGGACTCTAAATCAGCACTGTGGCATAATAGACTTGGGCATATGAGTGCAAAAGGTATGAAAGTACTTCATTCAAATAATGTTTTACCAGGTCTAAAATATGTTAATTTGGATTTCTGTGAAAGTTGTATCTATGGAAAACAAAAGAGAGTTAGTTTTCTCAAGGATGGGAAGACAAAGAAAGATGAGAAATTGGAGCTTGTGCATACAGATGTATGGGGACCAGCTCAGGTATCTTCTCTCGGTGGCTCTCTATATTATGTTACATTCATTGATGATGCAACTAGAAAGGTATGGATTTATTTCCTTAGGCAGAAATCTAATGTATTTGAAACTTTCAAAAAATGGAAAAGCTTGGTTGAGAATGAGACAAGTAAAAAGATAAAATGTCTCAGATCTGATAATGGTGGCGAGTATTGCAACAAAGAGTTTGAAGATTATTGTTCCTCTAATGGTATTCGTAGGCAAAAAGCGGTTCAAGGACTCCACAAGAAAATGGAGTGGTGAGTGCATGAATAGAACAATAATGGAGCATGCACGGACTATGAGATTGCATCTTTGGGTTGCCTTTAAAAATGTGGCAGAGGCTGTAAACACTTGTTGTTTATTTAATCAATGGTCCCTCTAATCCTTTGGGTTGTGGTATTCTAGAGGAAGCATGGAAGGGTAAGAAGGTGAGTTATTCTTTTCTCAAAACCTTCGGTTGTGAAGCATTTGCACATGTAGATTCTGAAAATAGAACCAAGCTTGATGCAAAATCAAAGAAATGTGTATTTGTTGGATATGGCATTGATGAATTTGGTTATAGGCTTTGGGATTTTGAAAATCAGAAAATTGTGAGAAGCAGGGATGTCATATTCAATGAGAAAGTGTTGTACAAAGATTTGTTGCTTCAGCATGAGAAGAAAGAAAAAGATTATGTAGTGTTGGATGATATTCCCAACAATGATGTTTCAGTGGTTCCTCATGCTGGGAAACAACAATAGCAACAAATACCACAAACTCCTGTTAGATGATCTTCAAGGATAAGTAGACCTCCAGAATGATTCTCTCCCTCTTTGTATACTATTCTGTTAACTGATGCTGGTGAACCAGAATATTATGAAGAAGCTATGCAGGTGGATACCAAGGTTCAGTGGGAGCATGGGATGAAAGAAGAAATTGACTCCTTGCTGGAAAATCAGACTTGGGAATTATGCAAGTTGCCTGCAGGGAAAAAGGCTTTACCAAACAAATGGATTTATAGGCTGAAAGAGGAGGATGGAGGTAAGAAAAGATTTAAAGTCAGATTAGTTGTAAAGGGATTTGAACAGAAAAAGGGTATTGATTTTGATGAGATTTTTTCTCCTGTTGTTAAAATGACTTCTATTCGTATTGTTTTAAGTATTGTGGCTGCTGAAGATTTGCATTTAGAACATCTTGATGTTAAAACAACCTTTCTTCATGGTGATTTGGAAGAGGAAATATATATGGAACAACCACAAGGATTTTAGGTCAAAGGTAAGGAGAAACTAGTGTGCAGATTGAAGAAAAGTTTATATGGCTTGAAGCAAGCACCTCGATAATGGTATTTGAAATTTGACAGTTTTATCGCTGAGCAAGGCTACAGCAGGTGTAATTCTGACCATTGTGTTTATTTTAAGAGGTTGGATAATGACAACTACATTATTTTATGCTTATATGTTGATGACATGCTTGTAGCTGGGTCTAACATGGATCACATAAGTGAGCTAAAACAACAGTTAGCAAAATCTTTTGCTATGAAGGATTTAGGGGCAGCAAAGCAAATCCTTGGTATGAAAATTTGTAGAGATAGGAAAAATAGAAAATTGTTTTTATCTCAAGCTAATTATGTTGAAAAGGTGTTGCTTGAGATTTCATATGGAGAATGCAAAAATGTCAGCACACCTTTGCCTAGTCATGTTAAATTGACTAAGGATATGTGTCCAAAGACACAAGAGGAGGAAGAAAAAATGTCCAAGGTACCATATGCTTCAGCTGTAGGCAGTTTAATGTACCATGGTATGTACTAGACCAACTATTGCACATGTCGTAGGAGTTGTTAGCAGGTATTTGAGTCATCCTGGAGTTGAGTATTGGAATGTAGTAAAATAGATTCTCAGGTATTTGAAAGGTACATCCAATAAATGTTTATGTTTTGGGGACTCTAATATTGATTTAAAAGGCTATGTTGACTCAGATTTGGCAGGGGATATCGATACCAGGAAAAGTACTACAGGTTATGTATTTATAGTTGGTGGGACAATAGTGAGTTGGATTTCTCGATTGCAGAAGGTGGTTGCTTTATCCACCATAGAGGCAGAGTATGTTGCTGCAATAGAGGCGGCAAAGGAGATGATATGGCTGCAACTTTTCATGGCTAAGTTGGGAAAACAACACGATGGAAATTACTTATTTACAGACAGTCAGAGTACTATACATATTGCAAAGAATTCTGCCTTGCATTCTAAAACAAAACACATACAATTGAGATATCATTTTATTCGGTCAGTGTTGGAAGATGGACAGGTCAAGCTGGACAAGATACATATAGATGTCAATCCAACGGATATGTTTACGAAGGCGGTGCCAAGGGAGAAGCTGAGCTCCTCTTCAGCTTCGGTTGGCCTTCAAGGTTGATTTCAAGTATAACATAGCAGTAGGGTCCAAAGTCCTTATTTCCAGTGGGAGCTGTAAGTGCAGCAGTGTTGTCCAGGATCAGTCTCCAAGTGGGAGATTGTTGGTATGTGGTGACTGATCATGCTATACTGTATAGCCCATGGTATACTGTACACCCTGGCCCCCCGTCAACGAAAAAGGAAAAATCTCTGAGAAAGAAAGAAAACCGACATTGTAAAACCCTAATTCTGGAAGTTTCTAAAAGCTTGTTAAAAGGGGTTGGGATGGGAGTTACAGTATGAAGAAAAACACGATTATTCACGAGATTGTAATAGGTTTTGCACTGGATAATAAAAGGATTGGATGGCTGCGGTTTGGTGGATGTAGCCCAGATTGGGTGAACCACATTAAATTCTTTGTGTTATGATTTAT
The DNA here is from genome assembly GCA_007258455.2 of Sequoia sempervirens. Classification (NCBI taxonomy): domain Eukaryota; kingdom Viridiplantae; phylum Streptophyta; class Pinopsida; order Cupressales; family Cupressaceae; genus Sequoia; species Sequoia sempervirens. The sequence goes on along the minus strand of VDFB02353493.1, from coordinate 363,795,111 downwards.
TCTGTGTATGTTTTAGTTTCTCTGTTTATTATTTAAATCTGCATTTAATTGTTAGATATCTTCCATCTCCAACCCTAACACTTTTTACCACAAACACTTGTCTTGATTAAGTTTCAAACTAAATGTCTATGTCAAAAACATCATGAATTTCACAAGGTCCATTTTGTGAAAATCATGAGGTTGAAGCTATAGTTTCCTATGTTAACTTCAGGGAGTATGGATTGAGATATAAGTCAAGATATTTAGAAATCTCTAAGGATAGAAATCCTTAGGACAAGCATCACTATCTTGAGGCTATTTCAAAGGGTATCCATACTTAGACCAAAGGGTTTGAAATTTTGAGGAAGGTTGTGAATGTTTGTTTGCATTGTTTTGGAACCAAGCAAAGTATTAAACCGACTCACAAACATTTACCACCTTAGGTTCAAAAGATACTACTTGTTGAATCCCCACTTGGATTTCTCCAAACACTAAGACAATGTGAACAGTTAGAGATTTGGTGACATTGGCTCCCCCTTACACATCACACACTTCTTGGGTACACCAAATCTCAAATCCTTAAGATTTGCAGATCTGAAGTATTTTTCTATTTCTACAATGAATAGTAAAATGTGGGGTAGTTTTAGAATGACTGTTCCTACACCAGCAAGCATAAAGGTTTTTTGGCTTCTAAACAATTGGTTCTTAGTTAAGGACTTTTGTACAAGGTGGCCATACATGTGACAAGATTAGCTCAAGATTATTTCAATCAAGAGGCCTCCCAGTCCCTTCCTAAGAAAGGATTTTGACGTGTCACACTAACACTAAGGGCGACACTTTTCAGTATGACACATCCGCATCTATTGCTTATGACTTTCGTTACAAACACATTTTTTAAATAGCGGTTTGAAAGAGCTTGGCTTTAGCTTGTTTCCTTTTGGGTCATTCCCACCTTTCAAAGCAGGGTGGTAGGCCATCTAAAGGTATAAAAAGCAAGGAAGTATGTTTATTGTTTGATCTCCTAGATTGCATGATGCAAGGAGAGAGCATACACAATGCCTTTTCCTTACACTAGCATGGGGTTCATTTTAAATCCAGATTCAAATATGTGGGTGGTTATACTAAATATCAAAGGAATACTTTTGATTCCCAAGATTGTTGAGTGGCACGAGAGAAGAGCATACACATTCAATGACGAAAATGTAAACCAAAAGACATGGAAAACACTTGTTAATTTTAACCCTCAAAGCAAAGGAAAGCTTATTTTAAGCATGATCTATTTAGGATCTAGGACAAATTGCTTACAGAATGCGTAACGTAAAAGATCACTTAATACAATGCTTAACATAAATGATTACATAATAAAATGCTCAAATGAATAAATGAACATAATATAAATGCCAAGATAATGAACTGAAAAGAAAGAGAGAAGATAAGAGGAGACAAACACAATTGATAACGGAGTTCGTCCCTAAGGACTATGTCTCCGGGCCCCTCTCCAACGGAATGACCGATCCGATTATACTCCAAAATCAGTTACAATTGCGACAACATCATTCCCTTCAAGCACATCGATATCACAGCATAACTTCAACGTACAGGAACAATTACAATCTTCTCCCGAGCATTCTCTCATTCTCACCACCTAGACTTGGAAAATCAAGGCCTACACCCCTCTTTTTATACATAAAGTTTGCCTTATTAGGCTTAACCAACAAATTAAATGTCTAACTCCCTCTACCAACTCGTATCAGGACTAATTTGTTCTTTGCAATCTTTTGGTTCAGATGGTTTAGGTGTATTTTGTTTGTTTTGGCTTTATTAAGCCATTTTGTTATGTATTCGGGCATACATACATGCCAAAACAAACCAATCTCCCCTTATATACATGGAGAGCTCGCTGGCTCAACGGTTCAAATATATTTTGGTGGCCGCGGGGTTGGTGGTTCCAATCCCGCTGGCCTCGGTTTACAAAAATACCCGCAACTACAGATAACAAAATTATCCGCCATCTATTATTAGTGTAGACAGTGGCCACGGGTCTAACGGTTGAACTGGCCAATGATATCGCGGGGATCACGGGTTCAAAACCCATTAGACTTTTGTTAAACCTTCAACTGTATACAGCCGAAAACCCTACGACACGTGTCACCACTTAATTCGCCATCTCCGCATGACGTGTCTGCTGACAAAGCCGCTCCGTGGGATATCCGTATTACTGACTGGAAGCCACGTGTCAAGCCATTATTCGCCAGAACTGCCACGTCTGATGCCATGTGTCAAAACACTATTTGCCAGAATCTGCCACATATGCTGCCACGACGGAGTACAGAGTGACATGTCGACAGTACGGACGGACACGTGTCAATTTGTGATTGGTCCATACAAGATGACTCAACTGCCACGTGTCAAGTCAGAATTCATCCACTTGTATTCCGTACAGTACGAACGGACACATCAGCATGATGATGTCATCATCTGTACCCTCAAGTCAACCAAACTTTGACTGTTTGTAACTCGAGCATGTGATGTCGGATTTCGATGAAACGAATGCCGTCGGAATCGTCTCAATGAGCTCTTCGCGATGACACCGGTTCCGTCAATTTCCAAGATGATTATTTTTTCACCTTCTGGACGCCCCTAAAGCCAGTTTGACTGGCCGTAACTTGCACAAACGGAGTCCTTTTCGTCCCGTTCAAGTTGCGTTGGAATCGGGACGTCATTCTCTTTCTAATGGTGCTGAATTCTAGAGTATTGGGAACACTTCAATTTTCACTGAAAAATTATCCCCCGGATCAAAGCACCAAACAAAGTGTGAATTTTTCTTATTCAATTTTAATCCGACAAGTAAAATGATGTGAGGGTTCAATTTTAATTGATTTGAGTGTTCATTTTTAAAACCCAATTGAAAGCTAGTGTGGTCCTAAAGCGTGAAATAAAAAGCATGATAAATGAGTTATAATTGCCCCAAAAGTGTTGCAACACTTGTTACAATTATAATTCAAATGGTAATATGCTTCTTCACTTCAAACTTTATCACTCCAACTTGCAAAACTAGTTAGTCTAAAAAGAAAAAAATGAGAAGTCAGTGACATGTTAGCGATCAAATAAAATAAAAAATTTAAAACACATGTAAAAATTTAAAGCAAATGCGAACGTTTGGTTCAATTTAATCCAACTTTGACATTTAATTCATTTTATCCTTTCACTAAGTGTTGAGAAACATTTTTAGAAAAATTAGATTATAACAACTTGAGATATAGACAACTTTCTCAAATCTTCACCAATTTTGAAATCATAAAATGTTTTGGAAAACTAAACATGGTATCTTCAAAAGCCATCAACCTTTATGCAAGATTAATCATATATAATTTATTAAAAACAAAGGAAAATCATGCATTTAAGAGATTAAACCTAGAATTTTTAAAAAATAACAAAATTAATGATGGATGATCATAATAGCAACTTGAGATAATGACAACTTTCTCAAATCTTGATCAATTTTGAAATCGTAAAATGTTTTGGAAAGCTAAACATGAGATCTTCAAAACCTAGCAACCTTTCTACAATATTAGTCATATAGAATTCATTAAAAAATAAGGAAAATCATGCATTTAAGAGATTAAACCCAAAAAAAAAAAAACACAACAAAATTAAAAATTTGATATCTTTTTCAATTCTTGATGAAATTGAGTGTTGTAAAAAGCTATGGAAAGGTAAGACCGAGATCTAAAAAACCTAGATAGTCATTTTTCAAGCTTTAATTTTTCCAAATTTCTATGATTAAAAAAAGTGATGGGTTTCAAGCAGAATTATGGGGTGTAACCTACAAAATTTCTTCAAAAAACACAAAACATTAAATTTTTCCCTTCTAGTGCCAAAATGTGACCAATGACATATATAGGTTAACTACACCCGATCCATATGAATTCGAGACATATTTAACCCACTAAGCATCAATCCCAAAAAGATCATTCACTATAAACAAAGACAAAGAAGCCATTAAAACTAATATTCTAAATCATGAAAGCTTGACAAACCTCTAATCTAAGACATTAAAACTTATCCTATTGGGGGAGTGGTGTCACATTGATGTGGAATGACAACCGTTTCCCAATCCTTTGGATAATGAGATTGTTTCGATTGATTATATTGAAGAGAATCAATGAAACTGACGAAAGATGTGTGATGAAACATGATTTAAAGCTAAATGAACATGATGCAAGCTATTTTAACATGATGTACATGCTAAGATGATTGATATGGCTATATGCAAATCTACTCTAAATGAAGTTTAAGCTAAAAAATATTCAAACCCTAATTACACAATACTAAATGGATGCATTTAAGTTATCATGGAAGCTATTAATGGAAGCTAAGCTAATATGGTGCAATTAAAATAAACTAAAATTATGCTAAATGTGAGTGCAACTAAGAGTGATTTTAACAACATAAATTTGATGTTAAAAGATGGATCCATTTGTCTTCAAATAGTGATCTATTTATAGGAAAGCAAATGAGAAATGAAGGGATAAGATTGAAAAAGCTAATCAATGGTCGAAATGAAAAGAAGATGGAGGCATGGATCATGGATTCCCATCAAGGGTTGAGAATGCAATATGATATTTAATCAAGGGCTCACATTCATCCAAACAAACACACTTTCAAAACTTGCACAAGAAGTCTTGTAAGTTAACTTGCATATGAAGTCTTGTGATTTTTTTATAAGGAAGAATATTCCTTTTTTTTTTTTTCAAATAAGTGAATAAAGAGAATATTCTTTGGAATATTCTCATGGGTGAGGGGAATATATTTAGCAAATTAAAACAAAGTTTTAATGTGCAAATGGGGAATGAATATTTCATGGGAATATTTGTTTTGGAGTGTGTAAAAGAAGAATATTCTCGTGGAATATTCCCTTGCAAGTGGGGGAAATTAGATTTATTAGTAATTTGATAATTAAATAAAGTTTCAATTATGCAAATTAGGGGAATTAGGATATTCATTAAATAATTTATTTATTTAATGGAAAGGGGAAGTGATATGATATTTAGTTAAATAACTTAGGGTTATTTGATTAAATAAGAGGACTATAGAGATTAAATTAAATGATTTAATTTATTCAATTTAATGGGATGAAATGTTAGCATGAAATGGGATGAATTAACCTGGCTAGGTCAATTAGATTAATAGATGAAAATGAAACAATTAATTAAATAGCTAGGCTAATTTAATCAATTCAACAAAAAGAGGATGGGTTTTAAGACAAAATGATGTTAGTTTAAAGCCAATATGATCCATCGAGACATTTTTAAGTGTCTACAAAAACATAGTCGTAACCAACTCAAAGTTTGACCATTAAGTTGTCCATGATAACCGAATTCAAAGCCAAATGTATAAAAAATTATAATTGGCTGATAACCATTGTTTTAGATAGTTGATCTCAAAGCAAATATCATTAAATATATATATATATACTTATGATTTATATATACTTACAAATATAACTATATATATATATTTATGTATATGTGTGTATATATATATGTTAGTATATATCCATATTTATCATATGGCAAAAAAGCATGTATATATAATCAATATACAAAGGTATACATCAAAATAGCAATCACATTGTTATATTGATATATCGGTATACATTTATCGTATGCATATGTATACATGTATCAATACATTCGTATGGGCATATCCATTTGCCACCATACGCATATATGGATACATTTATACATATCGATATATGTATATACATTATACACACACATTTAATTCTCACACCAAATCATACACAATTACTACGGTATTGATAAGAGACTATGAGCAATATGTCTATACATATACATATGCATGTCGATGGTTCCATCAAATAGTTCCATGCACATAAGCAACTCATGCATGAGTGTGCATAGGTACGTCTACCTATGTACCCTTATGTACGCATTCCTTTGTGCATATGGTCTATCATCACCATGCATGTGTGTACACATACACATACCTCGTATGTTTCACATATTAATACAAACATAGTAACAAGGAAAAGAACTCTCAAGCTCAAATAGATAAACATCACCCAATAATGAACTCATTAGTAAACAAGACTCTTACTAAAGCAGACATATTGACTAGGGATGACTTAACAATTTTCCACTTAATAACCCGACTCAATTATTCTATTGTGGTGTGTGTAAGCTCAAATAGGTTACATTACTGGTTACCCGACCAAGACCTTCTCCTAAGTGATACTTCTCCTCCGCCTAGAGGAATTGAACATATACTTACAAACACTAATACATGTGCATGACATTCAGCTGCTCACAAAATATGCAGTATACACATTACATCTCCAAAGTTAGAATATCAACACAATATTCATCCAATCACATAAATGCATTCCTTCATATAACATTAAATGAGATGACATTCATTCATTAAGCAATGATAACAAAGTGCACACACAATTTATTCATCCACTGAATTCACATTGCATTCACATTTTACCCTACATAGTAATAGTAAATAGTAATTGCACAATTGGGGTGTAACGACTATCCCTTTGAGGAAATTCTCTATTGCCCAAACTGTAAGTGCTTTATCAAAATCTAACATTGCTACTTCAAAGGAAAAAAGCGGCAAAAAATTTGAAGCGAAGAAACTTCGAATCGAAGGTAGGGATGTTGTGGACAATTGATGTTCTTCTCACTTGAATCAAGAAAAAGGGCTTAGCCAAATGGATATGATGGATCTTTTGTTGATGTTATCACATTTCTACTTTGTCTATTATACTTAATGATCTCTCTTCCTTTTGAGTCTTTTTTTGCTTTGCTTACCCCCCTCTTTCGGCTCTACTAATCTCCATCTTCTTTATTGTTGTTTCTTTATCGTTCACACTCCACAATTGTGGGTTTGAAGTTGTTTACTCTATAATTTTTTCTCCACTCCTTGCTAAGTGGGTCTAAGGATTTGTTTTATTTGATATGTTATTATATGAGAATGAGTGATAATCCCACACCTTGTTGATAAACACACACACACACACCACAACTTTTGATAAAAATACACACACACACATATTATAATAACATAATATATATATTGTTTAATTTTTTTCTATTAATTTTATATATTTTTTAATTTATTTGGATAATAATATAAATATTATATTATATAGTAATATAAAACATAAAAATAAATATATATAGGTCTCTTTAAATTGTTTAATTTTTTGTCTATAATTTTTTTATTGTTTATTGAGAAAAGAAAGCACAAATACGAATGATTCAATTCTAACAATATTTATGTGTTTATTATATATATGATTATTTTTAATAAACACCTAAATATTTAGCTATAACTAGTATGTTGAAAGTTAATCATTAGAGTGTATGTGAGAATTACTATTAGTAGTCAACAAAAGTATAAACAAAGTGAATATCATAGCTATGGGATAGTTCTATGAAGAAGGGAAATCACATACATGATAAAATAATATTATTATAAATAATGCATACCCATTCATAAGATAGAAAGACATAAGAGCATAAAGGATGGAAGTCTTGAGAACATAAAAACACATCAAAATTAGTAATACATGAATGAATACGTTACCTAAAGGTAAGGGTCCATGAGAATTATGAAAAATGATCTAATAATGAAGCACACTTGTACAAAGAGTGCTTATAAATCAAACAAGAAGTAAACAATGGAAGTCCAAACTCTAATGAAAATCATGAACAATAAAACACAACAAAGGTGGATCCAAATCACAATTATCTTTAAAATACGAGGTATACAATGACATATATTAAATTTAACTCTAAAATGTAAAGATAAACCCTAAAAACAAAACATTTACATGTATAAGATAAATCCCAAAAAAAAGGTTCGTCATCACGTAAAGAAATTAACACAAACTTATTTACTAAAATTATATTTATTATATATAAAAATAATATAATCTAATTAAAAACCAAAACAAAAAATAAAAATATTGATTCACACACTTAACTGGAACAAGTGAATTGAATGGTAGGGCAGCAGATAGGCCCGGTTTTGACTTGACGGTTGACTGGCAGGTGGCGGTCCCAGCATTTTACTGTAATTTCAAAATCTGCAACTTATCCCTCGGAGTGCATTTAATAGAAAAATACTTTTAAATTGAATGCTAACGTCATATAAATGGTAACATCTAAACCCTCATAATATTGGGGACCAGACCAAACAATTAAACTAAAATAAAATAAAATAAGCAAATATAATTATATTAAAATATTTAATATTAAATTATTATCTGGGGTTTCTTTCCTTAAAAAAATTATTCTTTTATTCTCTCTGCCCTTATGATCTTTTTGGTTTCTCTTAATCTTTCTATTTAAATTTAATTTTTGACCGTTCTCATTTTCTTTTATTCTTGTTCCTTATGGTGTTTTATGTTTTTCATCTTTTTCTATCTCTTGGTTTTTCTTAATTTTTTTAAATTATCTCTTTTTTTTGTTCTCTTTTTAATTTATTGTGCTTCTTTATATAGTTTTATATTTGTTCATTGTTTTGTGTTAGTCCTTAATTCTTTTCTTGTTATTTATTTATATTTATATTTTATTTTAATATTCTTATATTTAATATATATTAATTGAAAAATAGGTGTTAATTTCTCTTGTTAAAATTTTGTTTTTATTTTTCATCCTTTTCTATCTTATGGTTCTTATTATTTTATTTATTGATCTCTTCTTTGTTCTCTTTTTATAATATATATGTAGTTTTTTCTTATACTAGTTCTTAGTTCTTTCCTTGTTATTTATTTATATTTACCTTTATTATTTAACGCTTTTGTATTAAAAATTTATATTAAAGTAAGATGTATCTAATTTGAAAAATAGGTGTTTTTAAATAATTAAATATTTAAATTATATTTAAAATATTAATATTAAATATTTTAATATAATTATATTTGCTTATTCTTTCCTTTCCCTTTTTTTCTTTTGTTGATTTTTAATCTTTTTTAAAATGTATATTCTTTAATTGTTTTTTCTTTTTCTAGTTTAGTTGTTTGGTGTTGGTTATTTGGTTGTGAGAGAATTGAGTGTGTTTGTTTCTTTTGTAATTTTTGTTGACTAATTTTGTTCCTTTCCTTTCTTATTCATCTTGTTTCTCGTGCAATCAATCCCCTTGTTGAATATAATTTGCAGAATAAAGTGAAAAAGAAATTGCAGAAATAAAAGATTAAAAACAATCACAAAACAACAACACAGATCAATTTGATGGCTACGTCCACACTTAGGGATTATCTCTTATTAATTCTCAAGTTCTGAATAAATTACATTCAGCCAGCAACTTATTAATAAAATAGTCTCCTACCAATATTTGGAAAAATCAATTTGAAATATACAACTTCTAAATTAGCCACACATGCCAATAGAAGTAATTACGAAATGAGAAATCATTTCGAATTATGAAGGAAACATGCTAATTTTTGCTTCACTTAACCCAACAATCTCCCACTTGAAGACCAAATTGCTGCTCAGAGATATCCCACCGCTGCAGAGTTAATGTCAGAGCTGCACAAGTCTAAGAGAAGCTGTACATAATTTGAACTTCTCCCTTGGAACTACTTTCATCAACATGTTAGCTGGATTCAACTTTGTGTCAATTTTCTCCACCTACAGCTTCCCCTCTTTGATACAATGGCAAATGAAGTGATATCGCAGCTCTATGTGCTTCGTTCGATTATGAAAGGTTGAATTCTTTGACAAGTGAATAGCACTATTTCTATCACAAAAGAGAGTAAAAATAGATTGTTGAAACCATAAATCACCTATCAATCTCTGCAATCAAATCATTTCCTTTGCCCCTTCAGAAAGAGTAATATATTATGCTTACGTAGAAGAAAGTGCAACCACCTGTTGCAACCGAGAAACCCAACTGATCGCTACCCCAACAAAGGTGAATACATAACTAGTGGTAGAACATCGTTTATCCAGATCTCCAACCATATGTAAATCAACATAACCTTGTAGATGTATGTTCTTACCACCAAAACATAAACCGCGATCAAAAGTACCTTTCAAATACTTGAATATCCACTGCAATGCCTGCCAATGTTGTTTACCTGGATTACTCATAAATCTACTCACTATTGCCAGTGCCTGAGCAATATCTGGATGAGTACAAGTCACGACATACATTAAATTGCCAACCGCGGATGAGTATAGGACACGCTTCATGTACTCTAAGTTTTCTTCTTCTGTTTTTGGACACATAGCTGAGGATAACTTAAAATGATCAGCCAAAGGAGTACTCACAAATTTGGGATTCTTCATATTGAATCTATTTAAGATTTTTAGAATATACTTTCCTTGAGATAATCTAAGTTCTCTCTTTTTCCTATCCTTGATTATATTCATCCCAAGAATCCTCTTTGCTACCCCTAAATCCTTCATGGAAAATCTCTGAGATAAATGTTGTTTCAACTCACGAACTATCTTCACACTATTGCCAACAACCAACATATCATCAACATAAAGTAATAAAATGACAAACTCACCATTCAAAAGCTTCTTGTAATAAACACATGGGTCCGAATCACAATGAATAAATTGTTGCTGAGTCATGAAGCTGTCAAATTTTAAATACCATTGCCTAGGGGCTTGCTTGAGCCCATACAAACTCTGCTTCAATCTGCAATATAAATGCTCTTGACTCGGTTTTGTAAAACCTCCAGGCTGCTCCATGTATAATTCCTCTTCAACATCTCCATGAAGAAAAATAGCTTTGACATCTAATTGCTCAAGTTCAAGATCCCAAATGGCTACCAAACCTAACACTGCTCGAATAGTGGTCATTCACACAATTGGTGAAAATATTTCATTGAAATCAATGCCTTTTTCCTGAGTAAAACCCTTGACAACTAGTCTGGCCCTATAACATTGATGACCTCCCTCTTCCTCTTTCACACGATACACCCATTTATTCTTTAGAGGTTTCTGATTTGGCGGAAGATGAACCAAATCCCATGTGTTATTTGCTTGCAAAGATTCCATTTCTTCATTCATTGCCTCCATCCATTTGACCGAATTTGCATCTTTGCAAGCTTGTTTGAAAGTTGCCGGCTCTGCCTCACCACAAAGCAATAATTCATAATCATAACTATCAAAAGAAAATAACTCAAAATCATCATAATTTTTTGGTAGCTTCCTCTTTCGGGTTGTTCTCCTTAATTGAGGACCAATTTTTGACTGTAAAACACCTTGTTGCTCTACATTATTCTAATTACCCTGCAAATTAGCACCACTACCCTATTTTTCCATACTCCCTGCACACTGCCCTGTTCAGGATAAACACCAACTCCCACTTGAGGTTGTGAATTAAAAGTTAATGGCACTGTATGAATTTTTGAAAGCTATGAACTAACCATTGAAGGTTGCATTCCAACCAATGGCAAGGGCAGCGTATTGCCTAAAATTGGAGGCAATGAAATTTAAAGGATGCGTACCTAGGGAGGGCATGGCATTGCCAAGAACAGGTGTTAGAAATGTTGAAGGCACCGAGTGAACTGACAAAAGGTGCGTATTAAAGTGTGAGGGTTGCGATGATAGATAGGAAGACATTTGTGAAGACTGCGAATTGCATAATTAAGGGCGCATTTGATGTATGTAAGCCTATGAATTAAATAAAGTAGACAATGAACCACTTAGGCAAGGCTGCATGTGATTTTCTATGGGCAACAAATTAAATTGCAAGGGTTGCGGTTCAAGTAATGAAGGTCCATGTCCAAAAGAAGCATGTGCACTGCGTGTTAGAGGCTTTATAGTAATTAGGGGCTACATATAAGTTGATAAAGGTTGTGAAAATACAATAGAAGGCAACACATTGATCACTGTGGACTATGGTAAGCATTGTGAAGGCTGCGCAAGAGGTGTATAGTGTTGCGTATCAAACAAATGAGCAACGAATGTACAAACAAAGGTTGTGTTGCAATTATTGGAGGCTCATTACCCATGTTTAAAGGTTGTGTGCTAACAATTGATTGTGAATTAACTTGTAAAGGTAGTGAATTTACTAACTGAGGTTGTGAACAAACAAGGGTGCTTGTGTTTGAAGAAATAATTAAAGGTTGGGAGAAAGAAATTGAAGTATTCTTGACATGACCATTGTAAAATAAATCAACCTCAAAATATTCATCAGAAGTTTTGTCCAGAGGCTACAAACCTGGAAATTTTTTCTCATTGAAGACAACATCCCAACTGCGAACAATCTGTATTGCAATGGGATCCCACAGCCTAAAACTGAATTGATCTTCTCCATAGCCTAGAAAAATGCACCTATTTGATTTGAAATCAAGCTTCATTTGCTGTTCTTTTAGAATATGCACGAACACTTCACAGCCAAACACCCGCAAATAATGATATGAAATTCTCTTCCCAAGCCATCTTTCCTTAAGAATGTCAAAAGCCAAATGAGATGACAGGGCACGATTGATTAAATAGACTATAGTGTTACATGCCTCTACCCAAAACTCTTTTCCCAAACTGACATTGGAGAGCATACAACGAGCTCTCTCTAAAATTGTCCGATTCAATCGCTCAGCTACTCCGTTTTCTTGAGGGTTGAATGGGACCACTTTGATTCTATGAATGTCATTTTCTGCACAAAAACTATTAAACTCTGAGGAGAAAAACTCTCCTCCATTATTAGTTTTCAAACATTTAATTGTATGCCCTATTTGATTTTCAACAAGAGCCTTGAAAATTTTAAATTTTGAAAAAGCTTTTGATTTTTTATTGAGCATGTAAATCCAAACTTTTCTAGTGCAATCATCCAAGAAAGTAACAAAGTAATTTGCACCACCAAATGAAGTTACCTCAGTGGGACCAAAAATGTCCGAATACACAAGTGCCAAAGGAGTAGTTTTTTGATCATGGCTTGTCCTCAAGAAGCTGGCCCGACTTTGTTTGCCATAAAGGTCCAATGTTCACAAAACTGCAAATCCACCGATTGCAAGCCAGGAAGTTGATCTCGTTGAAGCATTACTTCAAGCCCTTTCTTGCTCATGTGACTGAGCCTCTTATGCCAAATTTTTGAATTGCTGTCCATGACTGTCGTGCCAGCTCCCACTTCACCATGGCATTTTAAAATATAAAGATTACCCAACTTCTTTCCTTTTGCAATCACTAAAACCCCTTTTGTTACTTGCCAATTTTCTAAAGAGAATTTAACATCACCCCCAAAATCAATTAATTGACTGACATAAATTAAATTTCTTTTCAATAAAGGGACATATCTCACATCCTTTAAAATCCATTGATAGCCATTTTTAAAATTTAAAACTAAATCACCCTTACCAACAATTTCACACTCCTTATTGTCACTAAGAAAAACCTTACCGAAAGCATCGTCTTTAAAATTTGTAAAAGCTTGCCTACAAGAAGTAGCATGGAAAGAAGCTCTGGAATCAAGTACCCAAGAGTATGTAGTCATGTCTCCGACATCCAAGATTAGAACACCATCATCCTTTTCACCTCCAGTGTTTTCTTGATTTTTGATGACTGAGTCCTGTGCCTTCTTATAATTCCAACAATTTTTCTTTGTGTGGCCTAGCTTGCCACAAAACCAATAGGCGCCTATTTTTCCTCTTGACTGCGATCTAGATTTTGACCTCCTTCGATTATTATATTTGCCTCTTTCTTTACTTCTACCTCTATTACCAATACTTACAGCCATTAATGCCTCACCAGATGAGAGTTCCTAATTTTTTCTCCGCATATCTTCACTCAGTAAAGTGGCTGCAACATCATCGAATTTCAGCTTGCTTTTGGCAGCCACCGAAGTGCTCACTGCCATCAAAAAACCTTCCTAGCTATTTGGTAAAGAACACAGTAATAAAATAGCTTTTATTTCATCATCCAAATTTATGCCTACAGAAATCAGTTGGGTAACTAATGTATTAAATTTGTTCAAATGATTGGACATAACCCCTCCTTCTCGCATTTTTAAATTATATAATTTCTTCATAATAAATACCTTATTGGAAGCAAAAGCCATCTCATACATTGAAGACAATTTGTCCCACAAATCTTGTGTTGTCTTCTCTGCAGAGACATTAAATAAGACATTGCTGGACAGCGACAGGAAGATTGTAGCTCTTGCTTTTTTGTCCAGCTTCACCCATTCTTCATCAGATAAAGAGCATTGCCCTTTGGTTTTTCTAGCCAATGCATTCAAAAGATCTTGCTTGATGAGAAGGGATTCCATCTGCACTTTCCATAGGCCAAAATTTTGTCCTGCAAACTTTTCTATTTTCCACTTGTCTGCATCTTCCATGGTTGTAGAAGTTCTTCACAATTTCCTATACCAAATTTCTCCAACCCACTCTGATACCAATTGTTGAATATAATTTGCAAAATAAAGTGAGAAAGAAATTGCAGAAATAAAATATTAAAAACAATCACAAAAAAAGAACATAGATTTATCGTGGTTCACCATCAATTTGATGGCTACGTCCACACTCAGGGATTATCTCTTATTAATTCTCAAGTTCTGAATAAATTACATTTAGCCAACAACTTATTAATAGAATAGTCTCCAACCAATATTTGGAAAAATCAATTTGAAATATACAACTTCTAAATTGGCCACACATGTCAATAGAAGTAATTACAAAATGAGAAAGCATTTCGAATTATGAAGGCAACATGCTAATTTTGGCTTCACTTAACCCAACACCCCTTTCCCCCTTCTCTACCTCCTTATATCTAGTCTTTGGTTTGCAAACTTATATTTTTCTGCTAATCGAAATCCAAAAAAAATTGAACACCATTCTACCTGGATTGTGGAAATTTATTATGTCTTAAATATTATATTGTTAAGAAGTGAAAACGAGAACATAAAATAATGATATTTAAACATTTATTTTTACTTTAATTTAATTAATAAGTAGGAGGTATTTTTCACAACCTGTCAAATTGTGATATTGCTATTAGATTCATCAGTATTGTTTTACGAGTCAAACTCATTGATATTTAAACATGGGTCTATGAGTTTGACTTGTGATATTGCTATGCAATTCATCTGTGTAGTTTTATGAGTCAAACTCTTTGATATTTAAACATGGGTCAATGAGTTTGACTAGTAAAACTACACTATGTGATGGCAATATCACAATTTAATTTAATTATTTTATGTGTGTGAGGTAAATGATAATAATAATATCATATAATAATACTTACACATATATTACATAACAATAATAATATTTTATATTTTATATTCTATGGTAGAATTATTTTATTATTTAATAGTTTTTATTTTATTTTAGAATCATTTTATTTATTTAAATGTGATTTTATTTAAAGAGGATTAAATATAGAAATTTCAATTGATTTATTTACTTAGAATTATTTTATTAATGTAGAGAGGTATTCTACAATGAATACATTTTTATCTTAAATTTCATAAACATTTATATGTGAAAATATTAATATTTAATAATAAACATAATAATTCTAAATTAAGTAATAAACTAAATTATTTTTTAAATTAAAATTATCAAAATAATGAATGATGGTTTTTTCAAAAAAATTAAAAGTTAATCTAGAGAAGAATCTTAAGAGAGACATAAAGTGGAAGCTACCTAATGAAATTTAGCATAAACTTAACTTTGATGACACAACCAAGAGTAACTTGAGCCAATTCGGGGTTGTATTTACCATAAGGAATCACTCTAGAGAATTGATTAGATTGGAGGAAAAAAGCTCTCTAATGGCACAAATAATGAAGTTGAAGGAAAAAAATTAAATGAACCTCTAAAAAATACATATTGAAGGCATTTCAAAAGTGGTGGGAATGTCATAAGGAAACACTCAGTTTTCAATTGGAAAATAGCTAATATCCTTACCTTATCTCGTAATATAATAAAATAGTTTTCAAAATTCTAAATTAGTCATATCTTTTGAGAAGGTAAGGGGGGGGTTGATGTGATTGCCAATGGGGTGGTTGCAATGAGCAATGAAAATGATTATTTCTTTTATAGCTCTCTAAGTTTGTGGTGAGAGATATCTTTTGATTTTTTTACCATGCTAGCATGCATGGAGTTGGGGTCAAAATGATGGTTCGGTAATAAGACTGAGATAGTTTATTATGATTGTTGTCACTTGATACTTGAAGTATCTACTCGGTTATGTTTAATCATAGGGAATGTGCACCAAGATGGAGACCAAAAAGTGGCCACCCCACTTTTTGGTCTTGAAAAAGAGAAAACACGAGCATGTTATAATGAAACAAGATTGTGTTATGGTTTGCTTTGCACATAGTGTGAGCATGTTATAACACACTCATGCTATTTGAATTCTTTCACAAAATGTGAGCGTGTTATAATGTCCTTGTGTTATGTTTTGCTTCAAAAAAAATATCTCTTTCTTTTTTTAGAACTTTCTCTTTCTCTTTCTCCTCTTTTAGTGAAATTGTTTACATTTACTTTATTATACTTTAAGTTATATTTCATGTATATAGTTTCAAGATGTTTGATAGTAGTTTAAGATCTTTAGGAGTTATAATACAAATTCTAGTTTTTGGAAGATCTTATAATTTTTCAAATAGTCAAATTTCAATAATCAACATGTCAATTTTTAGTAATTTCAACAACTTATATCATATTTTTCTCTCTAGACCTCTCTCTCTTACTATCTCCATCCCTTTATTTGACTCTCTCTCCCTTGAACTCAAGAACTGCCCCTATAACTATGCATCCTTCTCTCTCTATATCTCTCTTTCTCTCTCCGTTCCTCTCTCTCTCTCCCTCTCTAATTTTATCGATCTCACCTCTCTCTCTCCAATTCTCCTTCCCTCTCTAATTTTTGAACTACCTCACATCTCTCTCCCTCCCTACTTCTCCCTCCCTCCTTCCCCCCTCTATCTCCTTCCATCTCTCTCTCTCTACTTTTCTATATCACTCCCCCTCTCTCCCTACATCCCTCCCTCCTTCCCTATCTACTCTTTATCTCCCCTCTCCATCTCTACCTACCTATCGTTGTCTCTCTCACTCACTACCTCTCTCTTTATATATACTTACCTATACATACATGAAGGGAGGGAGATGGATGGAAGGATGAAGAGTGGAGATAGAGTGACGTAGAGAGGGAGAGAGAGGGAGAGGAGAGATACATAAAATTAGAGAGGGGAGGAGGGAGGGACAAATAGGTATGGAAGGAGAGATAGAAAGAAGCAGAGAGAGGGGGAGCAGGTGAGATGGAGAGAATTAGAGAGGGAAGGAGGGGGAGAGGGAGGGAGGGAGAGAGAGATGGAGAGAGAGAGTGGTGAGATAGAGTGAAAGAGAGAGAGGAGAGAATGAGAAAGAGAGATATGGACGAGGGAGGGAGGGAGGGAGAGGGAGAGACAAATAGGTGAGATAGAGAGAAGTAGAGACAAAGAGAGGGAAGGAGGGAGGTTATGAGAGAGAGGGGGGGAGGGAGAGGTAAAGAGGGATAAGAAATTTAAAGACAAGTAGAGAGAGAGGTGAGATATAGAGGTGTAGAGAGAGTGGTAGGCTCGAGTGATGGATAGAGAGATAGGTAGAGAGAGGGAGTGGGTTTGAGATAGAGAGAAGTAGAGAGGGAAGGATAGAGGGAGGGAGAGGGAGGTGAGAGAGAGGTGAGATAGAGAGCAATAGAGAGTGGTAGGGAGAGGTAGGTAGAGATATATAGAGAGGGGAGATAGAGGGAAGTAGAGACGAAAGGAGAGAGGGAGGGAGAGGTAGGTAGAGGGAGAGGTCTAGAGCATAAGGGATAAAAAATGAGTGAGATAGAGAGGAAGATGCTACAACTTGTTGATTACTAAATTTTGACCTCCTAATTACTAAAATTTGACATGTTGATCACTAAAATTTGATTGTTTAAAAATTATAAGATCTTCCAAAAACTATATTTTGCATTATAATTCTTAGAGATTTGAAACCACTCTCAAACATCCTAAACTATATACATGAAATATAACTCAAAGTATTAAAACGTAAATGTCCACATATAAATGTTGACTTAAATATCTATTTCATGTATATAGTTTCATTGAAAGAGGAGAAAGAGAAAGAGAAAGAGAAAGAGAAAGAGAAAGAGAAAGAGAAAGAGAAAGAGAAAGAGAAAGAGAAAGAGAAAGAGAAAGAGAAAGAGAAAGAGAAAGAGAAAGAATTTTTTTCAAAGAAAAGCATATTGAAAGCAAATTATAATGTGTTCATGTTTTGTGAAAACATTCAAATAACACACGCACATTATAACACACTTGCATTTTTGTTTAGTTTGAAATTTCCAAGCCTTTGGCTTGGATTTGCCTTGGGCTTCCAACCCAAAGGTTTGGAGTGGCTTTTCAATGTCCTTTGCAAATTATAAAAATTGGCATAATCTCCAATGTGCTTCCCATCAGATTTGCATATATTTCAATGTCAAATAAAAAAACACCATGATAATGTTAAACTCTCTCTTAGCTATCTAACCATGTAATTTTTGTCACTTTTTTTATTATGTTAAGGTTTTCATCTTTATTTTTTTTTGTCGGTGTATCCGTTTTTTGTCAAAAACCAATGTGTGGTATTTTATTTTTATTTTTTAACTATTCATTAAAACTTCACATCTAGATTACATTTTTAGAAACTAGACTCCATTCTACACATTCCAAAAAAAAAGATTTTTGATCAATTTTCAAAAAATTTAGTGGGGAGCACGCTCAATTTTCTATTTTTTCATGATGTTTCCACTTTGAAAATTAATACAAAATTATATGTTCATTATAAAATTTAGAAAAAAAATGGGGATAAACTATATGGTGTTAGCTAATTTCTTAATTAATAACATTTTGTTTCTTACCAAAGCAATTTTTATAATACCAAAAAAAGTTAACATTTTAGAGGGGCCACACTATGTTATTTATTTTTATTTTTTAAATAAGACCAATTTGTGTGCCCCCCTTTTTGAACTACTTAATCTCTACCATTTAAAAAAAATAGTAGTTTAAAAAGTAGATTCAAATCACTACGACTCTCATTTTTGTTGCATCTTCATATTTTGAGTGTAACTATCTTCAATTTCTTGTCCAAGGTTTGTCTTTCTTAATTTCAAAAAAAGGTGGCCACTTAAGACCCCTTTTTGGTCCCCCATATTTTTGCACTTACCCCATGTAGTCAACTCACATATACTTATGGGGGTTTGTTCATTAAACCAATCTCTACTCTCAAGGCTAGGTCTCATGGATACTACAATTTTCCTTATAGGAAAAAAAATGGCAAATATATTTCTTGGGTGACATATCTAATTGCAAGTTGTTGAATATCTTCAATTAGAAAATTTCCATTGTGTTGCTCACTATTTTTATGGTCTTAGGAGACACCTTCATGGTCTTAGGAGACACCTTCATATCTACATCTCACCACTACAAGGTTGATGCATACATCATGTCCATGTTTGTTGTAATTCTTCTCGATTTGGGAGAGCTAAAGGATAACATTCAAGTCATGGTGGAATATCTACTTAACCTAGGAAGCATGGAGGTTTAAAAAATGCTCTAGAACTCAGTATCCTCAATCAATTTTTTTAATTGAAAATGACACTTGGCCTAATATTTTTCAAGCCTCACAATGGTCCATGGGGCCCGTTTATCATTGAGGTTGCTGGTGAGAATGACGTGGCCCAAAAAATAAAAGTGAGATGAGGGTAGAGTTCTTAAAAGCCATCATGAGAGTCATGATAAGACAATCAATGGACTAGTCCTTTGCCCTCATCTATGACGGCTCCAACTCCAACTATAAGGAGGAAGCAAAGAAGACCCTTTAGGCATGAACTATAGAACACTAGGCTCATTTTGTTAATTACTAAACATGGGTATGTACAGGATCATGATGGGCCAAAAGTGGCAATATGATGGGTATGTGGCTGACGACTTTTTTTTACCCAAAATTGATGAAATGAAAAGGGTTTTTAAAGGAGATTCTCAGCTTTCCACCCATATAAATTATGCTTTACTTTGAATTTAATAAATAATTATTATTCATTTTCTATTTGAATTACAATTAAAGTCTTGATTGATAGGTTGATTGAAAAACATCTATATCTTTCAAATGGTATCACATTTTTTGAATTTGAAACATGCGTCACATTCTATGTTTCACATACTATAGTCTATTAAAAAAAAATCATGAAGTTTTGACCAAGTTAAGGAGGTCAAACATACAAGTTTTTATATTTTTAAAAGTTGTAATAAAAAATTCATAATTAATTATGTACTTGGAAAAAAAATTACAAAATAATATGCATCACATCCGGACATGAGTCCTCTAATTATATCTAAACTCTTATAAAAAATTATTATCATTTTATTATGGTTAGGGTGGTTAGATAGAAACCTACTTCTTATTTTTTCCTTGAAATTTAAGTACTACTGCATTGAAATTTCAATTTTTCACCAAATAGATTTTTTTTTTTTAAAAACCTAGTAGTTTAGAAACTACATTCAATTTGCTACAGACTTTGTTCTTACATATTTTTGAAATAATATACATAACTTATTCAAATTTTTACATCAAGTTTCCTAACTTTGATTTTTTTGAATTTTTTGCCACTTAAGGGCATGATTTTTCCATGATGATCCTGCACATACCCACATTGTTTATATATGTTGTATAGAAAATAGAATACAATGAAGGATGTTTTAAGGTAGCCCTCCATTGGAATAGTTGACAAGTTCTTTTTCACACATAATTTTTATGGGAATGTCTCGAGCTTTGACCAAATTCACTCATAATAAATAAATAAATTAGTTTTAATTAATTAATAATTTCAAAGTAAAATAAAATGAAATGAAATAGCTATTGGGAAATTTTTAGATAGATATATTTTAGATATCTATGCTAGTTTATTTATGTAGGTTATTATATGATGACACAAAGTGTCTCATGTTTTAAATTGTAAAGTTTTATTTTTCTTTAAATTTTGACAATTATTTACATGTCAAAATATCAATAAATATTTAACAATAAATATAATTTTAGTAATATCATTTAATAATAAAATCATTCTTAAATAAGTGGGTGGATGGGCAGTTGACTTGCCACATTAAAGGTGGCAAGTTCGTCTTGAGGGGTGTGGCAATGGTGGTGGTGTGTTGGGCGGGTGATTTGGTGGCCATGTTGGTGGAGAAGGGTAACCTCCTCGCATTACATTGCTTATTACTATTGTGAACAAGGAGTAATTATGAAATTAATTATGTTGGTATCAGGGATGGTTTGCATAGGCTTTAGTGGTCTCGTCATGACTGACTCACATCACTTCCCCTTAAAATCATTCGTTTGAATGACGACAGGATTAGATGCTTTGGTGGATTTTAGTTTATGATGTACAATGTATAATGCAAGTGGCACATTTCCTTTCTATTTGAGAAGTTGGTGAGGCCAAAGAAACTCATTCAGTTTTCACTCTCTCTCGCTAGTGTAACGCTTGCCGTGTAGGCAAAGATGACGAAGCGTTCCAAATTCATTATGGAAATGTCAGTGGATACGTTGGTATGTTTCACAACATAAACTCTGATTTCTCTTGAAAGTAAGGATCAGTAAAATGCCTTCCATAGGGTCACAGACTAGCGCCTCAAGCACATCCTACTAAATATCGATCCTCTTACAGTGGTGGCTATGAAGATGATCCTTGGTAAAGGGCATTTGGAGTATGAAGAGAATTTTAGGACAAACACACAGATTGTTTCAAGGTTTTTGGCATCGGTTCTAAACAACCATATGCCTAAGGCGGAGGCAAGGGCACTGGTTTGCAAGCTCTTCAAGAAAAACTTTCTAGGAGGTTTGGAAGAGACCCTTAAGGTAGCGTTACTTGGCAAAGGAATTCCATGACCACATGATTCAGACCTGTTGAAAGTCCAGGGTGAGGTTATTAAGATCTACCCATTCCTTCTAGATTTAAAGGGGATGACACTAGTGAAGCACAGGATGATAGTTGTGGTCATGGTAATTTTCTTAAAGAAGGTGTTTTAGATGGAGACGATTATCGAATTCGAATGGGTTAGAGAATTTGATGCATTTGCAAAATCCAATGGCTTTTTATGAGTATTGGGTGCCTTTTGTTTCCTTGTCAAGGTGTTGGGTTTAAGTCTGTTAAAATGCATGTCATAATCTCTGTAATTTTTTGATGTGGTTTAGTGGCTCAACATAAAGTTGATTTTTGGGAGATTAATAGTTATCTTTAACAATAATGGCAGCAAGCTAGGGTTGGGTCTCAAGTTAACTTAGTTTGCTCTGGTTCGTAATTTGTCTGAATGGTGGGATGGCATGGAAAAATGCCAATTTTGAAATGTAGTTTGTAAGGGGTATTATGTCAATTTCATCAATGGGCATGGTCGTGTTGGGGAGTCAAGGTATGGGCATAGATGGCCCTGGTGGTCAAAATCGTCTAGTTTTGGTGTTAAATCCATGTAGTGCAAACGTTTGTAAAATCTTTTGGCAATTTAATATATTCTCTCTCTTACGAAACAAAAAAACAAAACATTCTTAAATAAAATGGGCCTATTTTTTAAGTGCCTACATTGTTTATTTTTTAAATATTTATTTCTTTAACTTTGTATTTACTTTATAATTTTACTTTTAGAAAAGCCAAATCCATAGTAACAATTATATAATTATTTTATGTATAATAGTTTCACATTAATAAATATTTTAAAGTTTGATGTCTTTATATTAAAAAAACAAATGTCTACTCTAAATAAATACACTTATAGTTTTTTTTTTTTTTAAATATATGCGGAAGGTGTTTTGATTTTTATGTACACTATCACAACATACTCTTTGTGAGGCTTTGTGTAAAAATAAAAAAAATGTATAAACAATTGACAATTTTAACATCAACTTTGAAAGGTCTATAAAAAGTAATAAACAAAAACATCTAATGCAACATTTAACCAATATCTAGTGAGCTAATAATCACTCTATTTAAACATCCACTAAATCAATTTTCAAATAGTTAAATACCAATCTATATTTTATTCACACCAATGATAAATATTTATTTTATTTTTATTGATCAAAATTAATTTTTAATTATTAAACTAAATACTATTTAAGAATAATGACATAGTTAATATTATTTTTGACTCACTCTACAACATTAAAAAATATATTTCATAACAAAAAGAAATGTGATAAGTAGGAGGTACTTTCCACAATGTGCCAAATTATGATATTGCTATCTAGATTCAACCGTGTAGTTTTTTGATTCAAGCTCATTGATCCATGTTTCATGAGTAGTGGTTCACAAGAACCCATCTCTCACAATAGTGAATGGTTCACTTAGCACTCATTGCATCTAGGTGATGCTCACAAGGTGAAGCACTAAGTCTTCCCCTTAAGCTGGAGTAGTACTGGGATGGGTGACCTCTTGGGAAGGCCTAGTGCTTCACCTCTATGAGCATCACCTAGATGCAATGAGTGCTAAGTGAACCATTCACTATCATGAGAGATGGGTTCTTGTGAACCACTACTCATGAAACATGGATCAATGAGTTTGACTCGAAAAACTACACAATTAAATCTTAATAGCAATATCACAAAAATAAATATTTAAAAAAAAAAGAAATATTTTTCCAATTGAAAAAAAGACTTGACACCTAACCAAATCCTATTGTAACACTATATTAACAACTACTAGAAAAGAAACACTAATTCTCACATTTTTTTCCTTTGTTTTAGTATTCCTAATGCTTTTATTAATGATTTCAATCAATTCTCGTCTGAATTGAGAAAACTTGAATAAGTAGTCGGAATTCTCACATTGAATATGAGTCTCAATGTTAGCAACAAATTTGTTCTTCCCCTTTTCACCATTCTACCCATTTAATTATAATATTTTTAAATTGAGCAGAGCTGGTAATATCTCTACTCACATCTACGAGAGTTTAAGAGCAAGGATACAAAATAATAATGAATAACATTATTAACAGCAAGTACATCAATAATAGAAGAAATGTCTTTATTAATGTGGAACAGTCAACACCTATCATTATATTGAATTATTAATGATCACATCCAAACCAGCATATCATTGTACTCTCAAGGAAAACAATTAGGAATTATTTATTATGACAATGATAAGGAGCTCTTTTCATGACATGTAAATATGTTGTTACCTGGAGAAAGAAAATACAAATAGTAATGATTGTAGAATATGAAGTATGATTCCAAATCTTGATGAAAATATTTCTAATTATATATTTTATTATTAAAAAAATAAAAATAAATTATATTATAAATGTTTTAGAGGTGTGTGGGAACAAAGTAGATATTGCCTTTTTTAATCATTATTTTTTATTCAATTAATTTTGAGAAATATTTGTAATCATTGGTATTGTATTAAAAAATATAAAAACAAACTATATTGTGAATTTTTTAGCTCGGTAAATAGGAACAAACTAGATAGCCCATTTTATCAAGAGTCATTTTCTACTTAGAAGTTTTGGAATTCCTTTAGCAATTATATCCTATTTATACTAAACTTATCTACTTCTATGTGCATTCATGACAAGTGTGTTTTTTCCACACATAGTCATCTTTAACAAGACCAATGCAAAACTATTTAATTATAATTTTGTATTCTTTTTAATTATGAATTGTTTTAATATATTATATTAGACATTTCAAATATTATAATTATTCTAGAGTTCAACTTTATATTTCATATAGAAATACTTTAGGGGTATAACTTTTTCTACCCATCTTTTTTTTTGTGATATTTGTAATATAGATACTATTCATCATATATATTAAATTTGACTAAAATTATTTTATTTTATTATTAAAAAATTTATAGAAACCTTATTATAAATTTTCAAAGATAAAGTTGAAAAAAAGTAGATGTTGCTTTTTTCAACAATCAAATAAGCACCTAACAAATATTCTCTTCCACAACCAGTGTGTATTTAAAATCTCTGGAATTTCTTTTAATAAGTATACCTTGTTTGCACTAAACTTACTTGCTACTATGTGCATTGATAAAGAGAACATTTTTTTTAACACCACCAATATAAAACTATTTAATCAATTATAATGTTTGATTAAATTTTTTAATTATAAATTATTATGATATATTATATCAAATATTTTAATCAACTTTATTTTTTATATAAAGATACTAAAATTAAAGGTTTGAAAATCTATTCTTTTAATTTTATTTTGTTTGAAAATTATTTAAATTCAACTTTTAAAATCCATTTTTTAATTATTATAAAAATATTAAGAATTAATTTTATTTTAATTGTAACAATAATTTAAAATTTTAAAAATATTTTATTTAAATATTGAAAGATGGCTCCTTTACTGAAATCAGCTCTTAATAAAATGTCAAGTCCTTATTTGCTATTATTAAACTATGTTTCAAGGGCTCTAGGAAAATTCATCGCATTAACTTTAGAGAATTTGATTGACGATAATAAAAATAAAAATAAAAATATTTTTCAATAATGCAAATGAAAATAAAAATTACTATGAACCAAATCTAACACAAAAATAATGCTAGTGAAAATTATTTTAAAAAAAATTCAAAGTTCACAAAATATATATTAAAAAAATTAATGTTGCTTAAAATAATTGAAATGAAAATAAAAATTACTATTCACCCAATCTAACACAAAAATAATGTAGGTGAAAATTATTTAAAAAAAAAATTCAAAGTTTAGAAAATATATATTAAAAAACATTAATGTCGTTTAAAATAATTGAAATGAAAATAAAAATTACTATTAACCAAATCTAACACAAAAATAATGTAGGTGAAAATTATTTTAAAATAAAAATTAAAGTTTACAAAATATATATTAAAAAACATTAATGCGGTTAATTTTCTACTTTGGTGAATTGCTGGCGGTGAATTTAGCTTGGTGGTGAATTTGTCATAGTGGTGAATTTTCCTGCAATGAATTTGTCATGGTGGTGAATTTTCCCACGGTGAATTGTTGGGGATGAATTTTCTGTATGTCGTTTTCAAGTCAACCATATCCACATACTTACCTTGTTTCATTTAATGGTGCCCACATGATTTATAGGAACCTTT
The DNA here is from genome assembly GCA_007258455.2 of Sequoia sempervirens. NCBI lineage: Eukaryota > Viridiplantae > Streptophyta > Pinopsida > Cupressales > Cupressaceae > Sequoia > Sequoia sempervirens. The sequence continues at coordinate 363,769,042 of VDFB02353493.1, read as the reverse complement.
GCTTGCTTGCTCAAATCATCCCACACTCCTTTTTTTTCTTACTCTTTCTCCTGTTAAGATTCTTCACAAACCTCTGCAGGATTTTGAAGCCACATTCATTGAAAAAAAATGAAGGTATGATAATGCATATTGTGGGCTAAGCTAACAAATCAATTTACATGTACAGCTTAAAATTTCACATTTATTTTGTTTTGAGAAGTAGAAAAAAATTTGGATTTATGTTGTCTACTAGTTTTTCTTTTTAATGATGAATTGTGGAGTGTGAATGAAAAAATAGATGTAAGAAAATTCATGCAGCCAAATTCAGAAATCTAAAACCGATTCCTGTTTAAACTCTTTATAGTAGTAATTTATTTTTTCAATATTTTGTTTGCAAAATTAGGTGTACCTTAATTGTACCTGTTTTTCTTTCTGGGTTTGCAGAAAATTGTGTTGAAATCAGACATCAATTGTGAAAAATGCAAGAGAAAGGCATTGCAAACAATTGCTAGAGTCCCAGGTAATGCTCTAGAGAGTAACTGAATAAAGTTCTTTTTGTTCTTCAGATTTTTATGGCTTTTTAAGAAAGTGGGGGGATCAATGTCCTTTTCTGCTGATTGGATGCAGGCGTAAATTCTGTAAGCATAGATTTGAAGAAGCAGACAATAACTGTAATAGGGGATGCAGACCCTGTTGTTTTAACAACCAAGCTGAATAAGTCAAGATATACAGAGTTGATGAGTGTGGGTGCTTACAAAGAAGAGAAATCTAAGAATTCAAAAGAGGATCCAAAAGAGAATCCAAAAGAGATTGTGTATTTTCCTACCAGGATTTGCCAGTGCCATTCATATGTTCCTGGAGGAATGTACATTTTCAGTGACGAAAATCCCAATGCTTGCTCTATTTCATGATCAACACAATACTGCTCACAGCAACATTGTTTACAAAAACAGTCTTTTAGATGAGTGGGCACTAAGAATGAATGATTTCTATGTATTAATTACGTTTGTAGTTTTTAAATATCATATATGAATGTAGTGTGATAATAAATTGCTCTAATGTATTCAAGTTTCTCTGGGAACAACTTCCATGAAAACATCCAATTCATGGAATTGTCTTTCAGTATCAAACTTGATATTGTTTTAATTCCAAATTGACTTAGACAACAATCTGATTTCCTTCCCTTTTGATTATGACTCCACTGACATTTTTTTTAGTTTGTTAAGGGATCAAAAGTCTTTACATAATTGATTTTGGAATGTTTCTTAACAAGAAGAGAGTTCTGCAAACAAACCCTCAAATCTTCAGCTCTGCAAACTTTGTGCCTATGACTCTACTGGAGGTGAATGACTAAACTTATGTGCTATTTTAGTTATAAATAAATTATTCATTGTTATGAGAGATAAATTGTTGTACAACATTAGCTACTCATTCAATATTGGTAGATTAAAATTAGATCAAACTATATAATTGAACACTGCACTACGAATATATGCAATTAAACAGTGCACTTGTACAATATTGCTGTACTCAACAGTTTAACGATGGACTAGATATCTTACTGAGCTAAATTTCCTGACACAATCCAAAGCCCATCAGTGACATAGAGTGAGCACTGCCTGTAGACCTAAGATTGAGGTATTCTATATCTTAACTCGCCTCACCAATATTATTGGATCTATTAATGGCTACAATTTTGATCTTCAAAAGATGAATGTACGAATACGAAATCTAGGTTGCATTCATGCCTCCCCTCAATTTGGGTCAACCTCCTACTATTAGGCGGTATTTAATGAATATCTCCAATGGTAGTTGTTACATCTCTTGAAAAACGTCTCTTTATTTTAGATTATTTGTGTGGATGTTTTTTTTATATGTGTTTATTAATTATAAATAAAAATATAATACACATATCCACAAAAAAGGAGGACACAAGGTCACTTTACAGAGTCACACAGATAGGGGGAAACTCCTAATTGTCGTTCATGATTCAGTTGTTGTTTACTCCTTGTTCACGTGACCCCTCAATTATCGTTTACATTTTAGTCGTTACATTGTTTTAATTATGCCAATAAAAAATTACAAATTACACCAATATATGTTCACTATTGAATGTGTAGTTGACCAAAAAAAATAAAACATATTGAAAACTATTGATAACACCTTAAATTTTTGTGGTTTTTTATTGGTTGTCTAAATGAATAGGTACTGACGAAGTGGTAAAGATGTAGCGAATGGAGGTCCAAAAACACCCTTTTTGAGAACCTTTCGCTTTACGGGTTCTACAAGGCGCGTTTTAAATACCCAGAAGCCAAATTTTTCTAAGGTCCTAACTCGCTTACGAAGAAGCCCAAAAAAAAAAAAAAAAATCGAACCTATTTTGCACTCTGCATGAATGTGCCAAGTTAGCCCTGATGACTACTGGTACGTTTCCCCTAGAGCTCGGTTAGCAAACATAAAACAAAAAACAAAGCCACTAAGCGGTGAGAGTAGTGCCAGTAGGGGACGAAGGAGGGTCTCGTTCATCCGATTTGCCCCATACATTAGTGAGGTCCGGGGTGATGTCAGACATAGGCTACCCATCTTCAACATTATCTTCTTTATCTTTATCTTGTGCATCATTTCGGGCTGGAGAAATAGCTAGAGTCAGTTGAGGGAGCCATTTGGAAGACTCAGGCCAAATCCCACCACCATTAGATGAATGCCAGCCACTACCACAACCAATCATTGGCCCCATGCCCTGAGGGCCACCTAAAGGCAACATCTCTAGGCAGAGGTGAGGCAAAACGCCATTGTGACGAACCACCCTTACCACCAAAGTGGCAGCAAGGAGCTTGGGATCTAGGAGAAGTACTGTGAGCACTAAGCAAAGAAAATTTGGACTCATCATCAACCGTAAGGAGGAGAACAGCCGCAGGAAATAGAGTTGTCTAGTGACACTCTAGCCATAGTGCACGAGGCATTACTCCAATGACTGAGCAGATCCTGAAGGTGCACAACCTCCAAGGCCACCTTGCTAGCTTGGACCTAAATCTGGAGCATCACATTGGAACAAATAGTTAGCTTTAATGAAAAGAAAAACAACAAAATCAATAGAGTTGTAAGAGAAAATAACAACATTTTTGTCCTTTAATAAGGAAAATAATTTATCTCCACCCTGAAAGCATGTTAGATTTGGGTATACTTGGAAGGAATACAAGGTTAATCCCCTAAAAGAACCATATGCCAGGAAAAGGGTTATGGCCAAAAGGGGCAAAAGAAGTCATGAATCCAACTCCAAAGTTGTTGAGCATGATGACAAAACCAGAAGATATGCTTGAAAGTCTCTGGTTGATTGCAAAACATACGAGGGTTTGGAATACCCATGTGTTGTAGGTGAGAGGCTATAGGAAAGCCTTGGAAAAGAATACACCAAGAAAAATGGGTGAGCTTCGACTCAATAATGCTCAACCAAATGTTGTGAAATTAGTGTTGCCAAGTAGACAGAGAAAACTATAAATGCCACCGACAGTTCAACATAGACACCATAGGGAGGTGCGAAGAAAGCCAACAGTACCCCAAATGCGGCTTGTAATTGTAAAAAGCAGTAACTGGGTACTAATGCCAATCCTTCCACCACAATAGTATCTTCGATGGCAAAGCAACAAGGATAGAATCAAATGTCTGTCAATCTAGTCGTGAGAGCGAAAACTGCATTTTCATATCTTCCCAAGAGCGAAGATTCATCATGGCTCTGAAAAATAAATCACAGGGAGTGTTTATGCCTTTTTATGAAACCAAAGGGCATGGATCCTAGGCAAACGAGCCAAAGGGAGCCCTTGAACTTGAATAAGCGGAGACCACTAGAGGTTGTGATGGTTGATAGACAACCCATCTCAAAAGCTATATATTTCCCACAAAAGCCAAGGCGTATTGACTTCACAAGCATGCCAAATACTTTTGGCAACAAAAGTGCCTTCGATATGAAAATATTTCATAACCAGAAGGGTCTGAAAACCAATCCCCTTCTAGGCAGGTCAGTTGGTAGGGAAACTAGAAGCAATTTAATGCCTAAGAAGAATTTTCCAGGCTTCATTCCCATAAATTGCCCAAACAATCCATTTGACACAAAGAGCGAACCCTTGTCATTGAGTGGAAAGATCCCCATGTCCACCAGAATCCCACGAGAGACAACAAAACTCCCAAGCAACATGGAGAAAACATTTGTGATCTTCTGAAGAAACCCACAAGAAATCATGAAGAAGCTTCTCAAACTTCAAATAAGAAGCTTTGGAAGGGGCCCAACAAGAAGAATAGTAAATATGAGTGGCCGCAAGAATTTTAGAACAAATTTGGAATTTACCAGCCAAAGAGAGGGGCTTGGTGATCCAATAAGAAAGCTTCTTCTCAATTCTAGCAAGCACCACATTCCAAAGGTCAATCAAAGATGCCTGAAAGGCATGTGGATGTTTTAAGTATATTAGTTTTAATATATGATTTTATCAATTGATTTGGATTTCTTACAAAATTAGATTTACATTTACATTAAAAATATTATTTTATCAAGTTATTAAAATCAATTTAGATTCTAAGATTAGTATTTCTAAGTGTAGTCTAAATTTAAGTTAAAATTACATGTGTAGTTTTGACTTGTTTTTAAAAATCTCAAAATAAATAATGGCTTTGGGTCAACCTAGTTTCAACTTAACTTTTCTTCCTAACTTTAATGTCAAAAGGGTTAAAACATGCACCTAGGACATGTATAAAAATAGATCCTCCTCCTTCATCAAGACCATTCTCATTTGTGTATTCTTCAAATACTCAAAATTATTCATGTCAATATTATAGTTATGTTTTGTATTAGCCTTCAAACTTGTGCATTAACATATACAAAACCCTAGTTATTGTGTTAAGTCATTCCAATATGCATTGCATCTAGTCTCAAGCTTGTGTTATCATAACCACATCATTTTAAGTTACATACAATATTTGGTATGTCTTCCAAATTTTATCAAAATAATTGAATCAATCAAAAGGATTGATCAAAACACAAAGGGGAAGTTAGTACACTTCGACACCTTGGCTTAGCAAGCTCTAATGATGCTTTTTGACACCATCAAATATTTTTCATTATAAGTGCAAGTACATGTAATTTTTTGTTGCAAGTATTGAATTTTTAAAGATCTAGGTTCAAAATTGCAATTGCATGCTCAAGGCTATACACCAAGTTTAAGGCCATAGGTGTAGGTTTAATCTAGGTTCATGCACAACTCCATATTTCACAGGGCATAGTCATCAAAGTTTGATCACCCCAAATCTAGTCTTGGATTCAAGTACCGACCCAAGTACCGACCATTTTCCATAATCAATTCAATCTTCTCTTCAACATCAACATTCATAGTTTAGATCATTTTATTTTGTTTCATATCCAATCCAACTATGCATTTCTAGACAAATATATTTTATCTAGGCTAATTATGTTATTGATCACTTTAAGTAATCTATAGCCTAGATAAATTTGAAAAGGAGTTTGGTCATTTCTTTTTTATTTTGGTTAACCTATTTAATCATACAACATTATAGTTTTTATTTATTTAATCTTTCATATCAAATATGATTAAGGTTTAGATAAAATATGATATACGATTAATTTGCTAGATCTTTCATCATGGAAATTTTTACTCTATCATAGCCACATTTTCTTCCTACCCTATTATTCTATTTGATATAGCCCTATATTCATTTGGTATATCTAGCATTAGAATTTGACCCAATATATAATGTCTACGAGATAATCAAAAACCTAAAAAATGAATAAATAATTTTTTTATTTAATAATGGAGCCAATTTACAAAGATATACAAATATATAGGTCTCTTGGATCCATGAATCATGAGGCACTTGAGTTTTAACTCCTAATCACTTCCAATCAAGATGGTAGTTAGCTCACTCTAAATAGCATGATAAACGGAGTATAACTCAACTTAAACTTGATAAGTGCCAACCAAGTCACATCACTAATTGACACAACTAGGTGTGCATAAATATTACTTAAATAGATAAATATAAATGACAATTATTCTAGTCTTGTGAATTAACACACATACCTAGTCTAGGAACAATATCTTGTCACTTTAATATCCCCATTAAGTTTAATTTAGGAGGGAGGAATGGAGAGAGAGAGAGAGAATGGGTCTCAACAACTATTCCTAGTCTATTTTATCCATATATAATGATCTAAGCCCCCAAAGAGAGAAGATAGAAACTAGGTACTTCTTCCCAAAATGTGACACCTTTTGTACTAAAGGTGGAATAATGATACAATAAGCTAAAGAAGATATGTTTATGCTAAACAACATTCCTTCCCTTAAGAAGTAGTCTCTATGGTGCATTTATAAGATATTCTTAATCTATAAAATAGGGGATAAAATGTAAGATATATGTCTTTGGTAGTCATTCTAATCTTCAATTCAAAGATGAGAGGTACCAAGATTAAATAAAGGGTCCCAAGCTTAGTTGATGATGGTGAAAACTCAAAGAACTACTAAAAATGTTGAAGAATGTGAGCCAAAGATGATACAAATGTAGTTTTGGAAACACTATCATCAAATAGAGATTTAATTCATCAATGGTGTTCATGAGGCCAAAAGAGAAGACTCCAAAAATAGATGCGAAATATCTAGTAGATAGATGTACCAATGAAGTGGATCAAGAAGACTAATATATTTGCATGTTGAGAAGAATAATTATTTTTTTATGGAGACAATAATAAATGTTATAGAAGCAATGAAAGAAGATGGAGGAATGGAAAAACATGTCTCTAAACCTCAATTATTGAAAGGACTTTAAGGTTCACGTGACCATACTACACATGCAAAAAATCGTCTACACTAGATGCTTGAGTATGAACATTTGCTAAAGGAGTATTAAGAGAAAAATGTGAGAAAATAGTTTAGAATAATAATTGAGTGTGTGCACAAAGATGTCGGGGGACCAAAAAGTGGCCAAAACCACTTTTTGGTCCATCTTGCATATAACGTGAGTGTGTTATAATGCACTTGTGTTTTTCTTATAAAAGCAAAAACATATAGCAATCAAGCTATTTCTCCCTAATACCCATACATGATAGAGGAATAATGCTAGCTTATTTGCAAGTCATTAGAGTTTATTTTGATGCTTTAGGAGTTATTTCAACCCCAAAATGATCACCATGATATCCATAAGGTCACCAAGGTAAGATTTATATGTTTTTAGTAGTTTATATTAAATAAAATTTATTTTTCAATTGCTTTGATACATTTTTTTTTATTTTTCAGTAAATAAAAATCCTTCAACTCCTCCAAATATAATTCACAAGACTAAATACATGGAAAAAATCCTTCTAGAGAGAAGGAACAACCTAACCATCTTCAAAATCCTTCATCCATTACCCTTCATTCACACGAGACACTAAACAATATATTAGAAAAATTGAAGCAAATAAAAAAGAACTTCAAACATTTGTTGAAATGTTAAAAATACCTAATGAAATTAGCACACATTGGAGGGCCCTTGTCACATATTTGGAATCTTTTATTTCTCCCATATATTTCATTAGTGACCATATAAACACATGGTTAAATCATAGGGAGAATGCATGATAATTAAAATATTCTACAAATTTTTCATATAAATTATTGAAAAAAAATCTAATTTGTGTGCAATACTTGTCGATTTAAGAACCAATACACCCATGCATAGAAGTTGAAAAATATTCCTTTATTCATTGATGTCAACACCTAGAAATAAGAGATAATTTTTGGGATAGGTAGTGAATTGTTTTTGACCATCCCAAATGCAACAATAATCGAGTTGACATAAAATTTATTGAGAAAAAACTATTATGAGTTCATCCTCAATCAGATTCCAAATTATTTTGATATGCATTATTTTCACGGAAAAGGCAAAGGCTTTGTATAGGATAGGGAGGAGGCATGCCATGCTTGAGACTATCCACTAAGATCCATATCTATACCATCTATTTAGCATGTCACATTCCCTTTCATTGTGAAGGAGAGCGTTGAGGTGGAGACCTTATATTCTATCAGTTCCCTCATATAGACCTTATTATATTATTGTAGGCTTGTTTCATATGGTGATGGGGGTGGGGATCTTAGGAATTTAAAATTAATACACCTTTTTCATTACTATGGATCTCTATGATTATGGGTTTGATAATGATACACACATTGAAAGATAAGATCCATATTATGAGGAGTATGCTACACAAGGTGTTACACCCCAATTGTGTAATTACTATTTACTATTCGTATGTAGGGTAAAATGTGAATGTAATGTGAATTTAGTGGATGAATAAATGTACTTGCACTTTGTTATCACTGCTTTATGAATGAATGTCATCTCATTTTATATTATATAAAGGAATGCATTTATGTGATTGGATGAATATTGAATTGATATTCTAACTTTGGAGATGTATTATGTATACTACATATTTTGTGAATAGTTGACTGGGCCATGTGCAAGTGTTAGTGGTTGCAAGTATATGTTCAATTCCTATAGACGGAGGGGAAGTATCACTCAGGAGAAGGTCTTGGTAGGGTAAACAATAACATAACCTATTTGAGCTTACACACACCACAATATAATAATTGAGTCAGGTTATTAAGTGGGAAATTGGTAAGTCCTCCTTATTTTTAAATGTGTTTGCATTAGTAAGAGTCGTGTTTACTTGAGTGCATTATTGGGTGATGTTTATCTATTTGAGCTTGTGATTTCTTTCCTTGTTAATATGCTTATGTTGATATATGGAACATATGAGGAATATGTATATGCACACAAATGCATGTCAATGATAGACTATACGCACAAAGGAACACATACATGAGGGTACATAGGTAGACGTATCTATGCACACTTATGCATGATTTGCTTATGCACATGGAACTATCTGATGGTTCTCACAGCATGTATATGTATGTACATATATATATCGCTCGTAGGCTCTTATCAATATCATAGTAATTGTGTATGATTTTGGTGTAGGAATTGAATGTGTGTATATATATATAATATATCAATATATGCATATGGTGGCATATGGACATGCCCATACAAATATATCAATGCATGTATACATATGTATACATGTACATAGAGGCATATATATATATATATATATATATATATGTATGTATGTATACACAACCAATATATTAATATAACAATGTGATTGCTATCTTTATGTATTCATTTGTATATCGATTATATATACATGCTTTATTGAAATATGATAAATATGGATATATAATAACATATACATATATATATATTTATGAGTGCTAATATATATATATATATATATATATATATATAAATGATATTTACTTTGAGATCGACTATCTAAAGCAATGATTATAAGCCGATTTATAATTAAATCAAAGGTCGACTATGAGATATTTATGACTGTGCATAAAAGGCCAAATTATTAGCATGTTGTCCAACGCCATAAAGGAAAATATTCTACAAACCCATATGCAACAATAAGTCGATTATAATGAAGGAGACTTGTTTGAAGCCATATTATGGAGTGTCTTTGACTGAGTAAACCATCTAATGCCTTGTCATCTGATTAATGTCTACAAAAAATAAATATATGCTTGTATATCGAATGTAGCAGGTCGATAACTGAGTCTATGTGATTAATAAGCTAAGTTGACTCATATGTGACCAAGTCAACATTTGCTATGTGTTTCATGTTAGATAAGTGACTAAATCAAAAGCAAGAAACCATGCCAACTCTATAGGAGAACATTGTTGCTTTGGCACCACCTTTAAATCCTTTACTCTGTAGATATCATTTTTGAATGCAAGTTGAATTCAATCATGTGGTGAATTGAATTAGTCTTTCATTGCTATCAAGAAGCAAGGTCGATCTATAGCTATGAACAGTTGAGTAAGCTCTTTTATATGTGCCACTTTTAGTTGTGAATTATGTGTTGCTATGCAAGTAATTTGCTATCAAAGTTCATGCCTAATCTATAGGTTATGTGATCTCCAAGTTACTGTATAAATAGTGGAGTAAGTTCATTTGTTTGGACGCATTCTTCTACGCATTCCTTGAGCAATTTTATGCATTCTATCTACATTCTTATCTGCATTATTCTAATCAATACAGTGAGTGAGAGATTTGAGCATTAGAGAGAGTGTATTATTATTTTGAGAGAAATATTTTCCAAATAGTGAGTTAGTAGTTACTATGACATTATTAGAGGAATCAATATCAAGTTAATTGTTGTCCTAGAAGTGCTATGTATACAACCAGTCAATTGGAAAGCTTATCACAGGCATGAGAATATTCTTCCCTTGTTTGTATTAGTTTTGAAAGAGTTGTTTCTTGATTGTTTAAACTAGTCTATTATGGTTACTTGCACTTAGGGAAAAGTAATGTTTGCTTTGAAGGAAAAGTGGAAACTATTTACTCTATTTGTGTATTGTTTGTAAATACTCCATGATAGGAGATATTGTTTGTTCATAGGTATTATTATTATACTAGATATGATTAAACATGGGTAGCTTAAGGGATACTCATAGTTAGATATTTAATTATGTTAGATGGCTAGTAGGTTACTCTTGGGATTGTTTTCCAATGAAGGGAGAGAACTAGTACTTTGCTTTATGAGTTGTGTTATCTTAGGTTGTGTTAAAGATATAGGTTATCTTGGGGAGTAGCTTTCCCATGGAGAGGGATTTCCTTAGCATAGATATAATGGCCTTAAGTTAAAATGAAATTGCTATAGTGTAAGTGAATGGTAGACCTTCATTCGAAGTACTGAGTGAGAATACTTTGGCCAAAGTAGTGTGATTGACTGGGGCTCCACTATCAATTCACCATGTACATTTAAATGCATGAGGGTTATATAGTGTAGGTTATAAATCCTCATCATGTAGGGAACAACACTAAGGTCAAAGTGGTATGTCATACGGGGTTACCCAACCAATACCTTCGTCGAAGGGTAGGGCCATCTATCATTGATAGATGTGTGGGGGACTGCATACGATTTTGTGGTTGGCAGAAAAGCACTTGATTGATGCTTTTCCTCCTCAACAAGTGACAAAAGACCAAGGTTTTGAAAGGCGGATTCCTAGACCATCTATATCTTTTGCTATGAAGCTCGTAGGAGCTATGAATGTAGTTATGTTCTTTGTTGGAATATTGTACTTTGTGGATCATTGTAATGGAATGGAAATCCTATTGTATGTGTTATATCATCTTTGTTCATATATTTTCAATAAAGAAAGGAATTTTTTTTATTGCAATGGTTTAGTACATAGTTTATTTTACTAGCATAGTGAAAACTTAGGAAAAATTACTTCAGTGTACGATTGGCATATTACATGTGGTATTAGAGCTACCATGTATAGCTCTGGAACCTATGAGGTCATTCTTTCCATCTAAAATTATCTAATGTTGTGAATTCTTGTGCTAGGATGGTGCATCTCAGATTAATGACTCGAAAGTCAATAATCAGAAACAAGCGCTACCTTAATGCCAAGAAGGAAAGAGTAGCCATTGCTAGAACAATTGAGGGAACCAATTACGATAATGTCTTCTAGTTGAGTGACACTGAAACATTTAGTCAATCACTTTCTCAGATCAGTGATGTGAAGAGGAAGATGAAGATGGAGGCTATGTACAACAATCTACCTTCCATCTCACCAGAAAATTTTGAGTCATTATCACTTTCCAGGGATACATGCCCTCGGAAGGAAGTATCAACCTGACATTTATCTTTAGGGACCCTAGAGTTCTTCTAATGGTAGAAGTAATAGTAATTTCCTTGAGTAACGAGTCCAAGGGATATGTACCTCGAGAGTTTCCAAATGAGAAATGGTCTCATCAACAAATGTCTATGAAAATGGTAGACTATATTGTTGATGAACGTAATATTGGCATTGAACCTCGTAACTATGTATCGGATAATAAATTTGAAGGCTACTATCCATTTTGGGAAAGGGATTAACAAATGAGGGATGAGAAAAAATCTCAATCTATAGGATATACTCCATTAAGTTATGTGTCAGAGAGTGAATCTAAGGGATACACTCCACTTGACTATCTGAATAGTCACTCCATGTAAACAAAAGGATATTGAATCCTCAAAGAAATGAATAAAATTATGTGTTTATCAAAAGTGTGTGCTTAATCTTAAGTGGAATTATTTATGTGCATTTGAACGCCATTTCTAATATTTTCCATAAGATAATAGATAACATAATTTAGTCTAAGATGGATAAACATTTAGGTGAAACTCATTCTTGTGAAGATGGTGAGGACACAAACCAATCCTAGCGGTAGTCAAGAAGTTGGGCAAGGACCAATATGAATTGAAGCTGTACTTGACCAAATATTGGCAAGGTTGGACAACCTTGAGCAAGAAAGGGTAAAATATAGGGTTGATAAAGAGGTTCTCGTTAATGAGAACAAGGGTGAAAACTCTTCTCATGGATGTAACGAAACCCATGATCATGAAAGGGAAAAATCGCCAACACCATCTGAGGAAAGAAATAAGAAGCCTATAGCTTCCGAACTTTCCAAGGATATGAAGAAAATTGTTCTAACCAAGCTTGAGGGAAGTGTCAGTAGAGATGACGCTGAGGTGTGGCTGGTCCAAATGGAAAAGTATTTCAAAATTTGGAATTACACAAAGACCACTAAATCCGCTTGGGGTGCATATCAGTTAGCAAGATAATCCTCTAACTGATGGATGAACAAAAAGTTGGAGCTCAATATCAACTCATGGAAGCTAACATGGGGGGAATTTGTTGAGATTTTCTGCAAGCAATGGTTTCCTAAACTTTACTATGACCAAAAACTCACGGATTTCCAAAGTTTGAGACAAGTAAATATGTCAGTCAACAAGTATTGGGAGAAGTTTACCTGACTTCTACGTTATGTTCCCATATATCATAAAGATGAATGCTTTCACATTAGAAAATTTATAATGGTACTTAATAATCAAATTGGAGAAGTGGATATGCACGGTCCAACAACTATGGATCTTGTATATGAGAAAGAAAATTAAGTAGGAGAAAAAGCTTAGGGCTACCTCCCACCGTTAGGAAAATAGAGAACATAAGAAGGTTGTAGAAATTCCTGACAAGCCAACTCCAAAGAAGGTGGAGGTTGTGCAAAATGTGTGCCTAAACAAGGAGAAAAAGGTAATTGCAATAGTGGAAAAGAGTTGAGAAGGGAGCAAAAGAGGAATGGTTCCAATAGTGGAAATACCAACAATGCTAGTGGAAATGCTGGTAGATCTGGAGAACCTGTGGAGAAGAAGATACCATTTATGAGATGCTTTACATGTGGGGGAGACCACTTTGCTAGAGAATGTCCTAGTAATCCTTCTGAAAACTCACTACCTACTTAGCGGGCAATGTTCCAACAAAGGATACATGTGGTAGTGGATGATCACCAAGTAGAGTATCAAGCAACTCCCATTGAAACTCTAGGTATTTTTTTGGTTTACCCAATTCAGTTCTTATTGATACTAGTGCAACTGAAAATTTCATTTCACCTAGAGTAGCTAAGTAATCATCTAGAAAGGATGGACACATGACAATGTCTTAGGATGTAGAGTATGCAAACCAGACAAAAGCAAAGGGGGAACAATGTTTTTTGAGGCTAGGATAGAGCTACCTTATTTCCCTATAGAAGTAAACCTATATGTCGCACCTTTAGGATCCTACGATGTTATCTTAGGTATGAATTGGTTGTGGAGACATAGGGCTAAGGTATATTTCCATGCAAAAATTGTAGAATGCCTAGATGATCTTAGTAACCGAGTAAAATTCCAAGGGATACCTAGAGAGGTAAAGATTCATCAAATCACGACAATGCAACTAGCAAGGGCTAAGAAGAAAGGGTGCAAACTCTTTGTCATTAAGATTGAAAAACTTGAAGAAGATCTTGATAACTTGGATTCCCAAAGCTTCCAAGAGATGGAAGATGGTGAAATAGATGACATAGAAATGTCAGACATGGAAAGGTATTCTATATTGAGAAATTTTTTAGATGTGTTTCCAAATGAGTTACCTAGATTACCACCAAAAAGGATATTTGATTTCTCTATAGATGTAGTTCCAGGGTATGAACCTATTTCCAAACTGCCCTATAGGATGACAACAACTGAGTTAATGCAACTTAAGGCACAGTTGGATGAACTGTTGTCAAAAGGGTTGATGAGACCAAGTGTTTTGCCTTAGGGAGTGCTGGTCATTTTTGTGAAAAAGAAGGATGGTACTTTGTGTTTGTGCATCGACTATCGTATCCTTAACAAAGCTACAATGAAGAATAAGTATTGGTTGCCACACATTGATGATATTTTTGATCAAATGAGGGGAGTTTCCATATTCTCTAAGATAGAATTGAGATTTGGATATCACCAGTTGAGAATTAGAGATGAAAATATCTTTAAGACTGCGTTCAGAACTAGATATGGACACTATGAGTTCACAGTTTTACCTTTTGGGTTAACAAGTGCACTTGCAACATTTATGAATTTGATGAATAGTGTTTTTAGGGACTGCCTAAATAATTTTTTCTTGGTTTTTCTAGATGACATCCTGATTTATTCTAAGGGTGAGGAAGATCACTGTAGACATTTAGAGATAGTTTTACAATAGCTAAGAGAACACAAGTTGTACGGTAAACTAATTGTACTTTCTTTCAAAGGAGAGTACATTATCTAGGGCATGTGATCTCGACAGATGGAATCTCTGTAGATCTAGCTAAGATCAAGGCAATACTAGAGTGGCCAATACCGAAGAATGTGTCTGAGGTAAGAAGTTTTATGGGTCTAGCTGGGTACTATAGAAATTTTGTAGCAAACTTCTCCAAGATTGATTTTACAATTACTTCTTTACAGAGGAAGGGAAAGAAATTTGAGTGGACTGGGAAGTGTCAAGAAGCCTTTGATCTACTTAAAGAGAAGTTGACCACTATGTCAATCTTGAAAGTACCAAATCTTGAGGGTAACTTTACAATTATCACATATGCATGCAAGGAAGGTTTAAGAGGTGTGTTAATGCAAGATGAGCAAGTGATTGCTTATGAATCTAGAAATTTGAAACCTTACGAGAAAAATTATGCATTGCATGATTTGGAGTTAGTAGTTGTGGTTCACTCAAAACAAATGTGGAGGAACTACTTGTTAGGAAAACCATTTGAGTTGAAAATTGACCATGTAATGGTTTAAAGTACCATTTCACTCAACCTAATCTGAATGCTAGGCAGAGAATATGGTTGGAGTTAATAGCTGACTATGACTTTATTATCAGTTATATTAAAGGGAAAGAGAATCGGGTTGCTGACACCTTGAGTCGAAGACGTCATATTGCTTCAATAGTGATGATTCAAACTAATTTTAAGGGACAAGTGTTGCAAAAGTGCAAAGAGGATGAGTACTACTTGCAATTCAAACAGGGACTCACTAATAATCCACAAGATTCTAGGTATGAAGGTTTTCATTTTGAACCTAATGGATTACTTAAATATAAAGGTAGGATGTATGTACTTGATGTAGAGGAGTTAAGGAATCTGGTATGGAAGCAAGTACATGAAGCACCGTACTTTCGACACCTTGGAGTGACCAAAATGCAGTAGAAGTGATGCCATTATATTTTTGGAAAGGGATGAAAGGAGATGCTGCTACTTTTGTGGCTAGGTGTCTTGAATATAAAAGGGTGAAAGTGGAGCATCATCATCCTATAGGTTTGTTCTATCCACATTACAAACCAGAGAGGAAGTGGCAAGTCATAAGTATGGATTTTTTGCAAGGATTGTCTATGTCAAGAAATAATCACAATGCCATTTTAGTGGTAGTAGATAAGCTTACCAAAGTTGCATATTTTATACCTGGGAATCTAATTGAAGGAGCACCTATCATAGCAAGGAAATTTGTGCAAGAATTTTTTAGGTTGCATGGGATTCTTGGGAAGATTATCTTAGATAGGGATGCACGAGTCACTTCTAGGTTTTGAAAAACCTTGTTTTCTGCACTTGGGACTTAGATATTAGCTCAACATATCATCTGGAAACAGATGGAAAAATGGAAAGGGTGAATCAAGTACTGGAAGACCTACTAAGAATGTATTGCATGGATCAACAATCTAAGTGGGAAGACTACTTACCCTTAGTAGAATTTTCTTACAACAATTCTTATCATTATGTGATAAAGATGGCTCCTTTTGAAGCATTGTATGGTTGAAATTGTCAAACTCCTATAAGTTGGGATATAATTGAGGATAGAGTGATTCTTGGGAATAAGATGTTGGCTGAAATGGATGAGCAAGTTAAGATTATTAAGAAAAGGTTGGCTGAAGCTAACGAACATCAAAAAAGTTATGTCGATGCTAAGAGAGTGCCCCAAAAAAATTTCATAGGTGACAAAGTGTTGTTGAGAGTGAAACCTCACAAAAGCTCTATCAAATTTGGAAAGTCTTCCAAGTTAGCCCCGCATTATGTTGGACCTTTTTAGATTCTAGAGGAAGTGAGTTCGGTAGCCTATTGAATAGCATTGCCACGAGCTCTTGCTAGAATGCGTAATGTCTTCCATGTGTCCTATTATCAAAGGTATGTACCCAGTGATAATCACGTTATTGATTGGACTGCTTTACAAGTATAGGACCCTGGAGTGGTAACACTCGAGCCTATCAAGGTGCTCAAAATGCATAAGCTTCGCTTGTGTAATAGGGAGGTTCTATAGTGCAAAGTCCAGTGGGACTAGTATGCAGAAGACTCAGCCACTTGGGAGGATTATGTCAAGATTCAACAAAAGTTTCCTCATGTTTTAGATGCTTATTAAAATGCTTGAAACAATATATTGATTGGCTATTTTGTTTTATGTTGCTACATAAAATCATCGAGGATGATGATTCACAAGCCTGGGGGAGTATGTTACATCCCAATTGTGTAATTACTATTTATTATTACTATGTAGAGTAAAATGTGAATTCGATGGATGAATAAATGTACTTGCACTTTTTCATCATTGTTTTATGAATGAATGTCATCTCATTTTCTATTATATGAAGGAATGCATTTATGTTATTGGATGAATATTGAATTGATATGCCGACTTTGGAGATGTATTATGTATATTGCATATTTTTTGAACAATTGATTGTTGTGTGTAAGTGTTAGTGGTTGTAGGTATATGTTCAATTCCTCCAGGTGGAGGGGAAGTATCATTCAGGAGAAGGTCTTGGTCGAATAACTAGTAATGTAACCTATCTGAGCTTACACACACCACAGTAGAATAATGGAGTTAGGTTATTAAGTGGGAAATTGGTAAGTCCTCCTTAGTTAATGTGTCTGCATTAGTAAGAGTCTTGTTTACTTTTGGGTGCATTATTGGGTGATGTTTATCTATTTGAGCTTGTGAGTTCTTCCCTTGTTACTATGCTTGCGTTGATATATGGAGCATATGAGGAATATGTATACACACACACACATGCATGCTGATGATAGACTATACACACGAAGGAATGTGTATATGAGGGTACATGGGTAGACGTATCTATGCACACTCATGCACGAGTTGCTTATGTGCATGGAAATATCTGATGGTTCTCACGACATGTATATGTAGACGTATAGATATATCGCTCGTAGGCTCTTATCAATAGCATAGTAATTGTGTATTATTTTGGTGTAGGAATCGAATGTGTGTGTATATATATAATGTATATACATATATCCATATGTATATATGTATCAATATACTCATATAGTGGCAAATGGACATGCCCATACAAATATATTGATATATGTATACATATGTATACGTGTACATAGAGGCATATATATAAATATATGTATACACAATCGATATATTAATATAACAATGTGATTGCTATCTTGATGTATTCATTTCTATATCGATTATATATGCATACTTTATTGACATATGATAAATATGGATATATACTAACATATACATTATATATATTAGCACTCATAAATAAATAAATAAATCTATGTAAGTATATATATGTATATGTTATATATATAAATGATATTTGATTTGACATCAACTAGCTAAAGCAATTATTATAAGCTGATTTATAATTAAATCAAATGCCGACTATGAGATATTTATGATTGTGCATAAAAGGTCAAATTATTAGCATGATGTCCAATGCCATAAAGGAAAATATTCTGCAAACCCATACACAACAATAAGTCGATATAATGAAGGAGACTTGGTTGATGTCATATTATGGAGTGTCTTTGACTCAGTAAACCATCTAACGCCATGTCATATGATTAATGTCTACAACAAATAAATATATGCTTGTATATCGAACAACAAGTTGATGACTAAGTCTGTGTGATTAATAAGCTTAGAAGTCGACTCATATATGACCAAGTCAACATTTGCTATGTTTTTCAAGTTAGATAAGTGATTGAATCAGTAGAAAGAAACTGCGCCAACCCTATAGGAGAACATTGTTGCTTTGGCACCATCTCTGAATCCTTTACTCTGTAGATATCCTTTGTGAATGCAAGTTGAATTCAATCATGTGGTGAATTGAATTAGTCTTTCATTGTTGTCAAACAACAAGGTCGATTTGTAGCTATGAACAGTTGAGGAAGCTCTTTTATATGTGTCACCTTTTAGTTGTGAATTCTGTGTTGTTATGCATGTAATTTGTTATCAAAGTTGATACCTAATCTATAGGTTGTGTGATCTCCAAGTTGTATAAATAGTGGAGTAAGTTCATTTGTTTGGATGCATTCTTCTACGCATTCCTTGAGCAAGTTTCTGCATTCTATCTACATTCTTATTTGAATTATTTTGATCAATATAGTGAGTGAGAGCTTTGAGCATTAGAGAGAGTGTATTATTATTTTGAGAGAAATATTTTCCAACTAGTGAGTTAGTAGTTACTGTGGCATTATTGGAGGAATCAATATCAAGTTAATTTTTGTCTTGGAAGTGTTGTGTATACAACCAATTGATTGGAAAGCTTATCACATGCATGATAATATTCTCCCCTTGTTTGTATTAGTTTTGAAAGAGTTGCTTCTTGATTGCTTAAACTAGTCTATTATGGTTACTTAAACTTAGGGAAAAATAATGTTTTCTTTGAAGGAAAAGTGGAAACTATTTACTCTATTTGTGTATTGTTTGTAATTACTCCATTATAGTTGAAATTGGGCTGATCCCACAATAGTTGTTTACAATTTTTGGCCAAACTAGACACTGAAATTATTATTTTTAACTAAATCTTCACATTCAGGCAACTATAGCGAGTAAACTGTGAGGAATTTGAAGATGATGCAAACTAGAGTCTTGCCACATTTTGTCTGTAGATTCTATTTTATTTTATTTTCAAATTTTTTGGAATCAGATTGCACTTCTTTTTCCATCTCCCACAAAAACTGGTTTTTTTTATAAAACAACATTTTAAAAAAGTGACGCACACTGTATAACACAACTTTTTTTCTATGAAGGATAAAATTCTAATTATTTTGAATTTAGATTTGTAACTCCAATATCTAGTGCTTCCACTTGGTTAGATAATTTTTTATAGAATATTTTTTCTTTAATCAAGTTTCAAATTCAAACCAATTACAATTTAGACATAGCGCGATTGTATAACGCATAACTTTTTTGTATATATCGAAATTCAATTTATTTTTTTGTTGGATCAAGGACTTCAATATTTGGTGCACTCATATTTTTCAAAAAAAAAAATTGATAATCTGTTATTTTTCCACGTGTAGAACAAAGACCTTCATTTTCGATGAAAAACCTATGTTTAATAAAACTAAAAAAAACAAATACATAAGAAAACCAAAAAATATTAAAATTATATTCATTGGATAGCTCGTTCTCAGGACTACCTAATTCTAGTTGGGTTTGTGAGGACTCCTCCATTTTCATCCTCAACCCGAGCTTCAAAGCATAAAAATTTAGGTTTTCAAAGTGCCTGAGGGGGAGAATGAGGGCAAAGGGGGGTTCGGTCGAACCCAGGTTCAGCTGAACCCCCTTCCCAAAAGGGGTTTTCAATTTTTTTTTCTTCTGTGCATGCATTAATTTGGTTCGCTCAAACCCTAGTTCGACCGAATGCTTTTTTGGTTCGTTCGAACCCCCAAAATCATTTTTTTCTAGATGGGCTCATTTTTTGTGAGTTTTCCTTCCTCCATCAAATTGTAAACCACTATTGTGGGTTCACCCATTGTTTTTTCATAGTTATTATTATTATACTAGATATGATTAAACATGAGTAGCTTAAGGGATATTCATAGCTAGATATTTAAATATGCTAGATGGCTAGTAGGTTGCTCCTAGAATTGTTGTCCAATGAAGGGAGAGAACTAGTACTTTTCTTTATGAGTTGTGTTACCTTAGGTTGTGTTAAAGATTTAGGTTATCCTAGGGAGTAGCTTGCCCATGGAGAGGGATTTCCTAAGCATAGATATAATGGCCTTAAGTTAAAATGAGCTTGCTATAGTGTAAGAGAATGGTAGACCTTCATTCGAAGTACTAAGTGAGAATACTTTGGCCAAAGTAGTGTGATTTCCCAGGGCTCCATTGTCAGTTCACCATGTCCATTTAAATGCATCAGGGTTATCTAGTGTAGGTTATAAATCCTAGTCATGTAGGGCACAACACTAAGCTTAGAGTGTTATGTCGTACGAGGTTACCCAACCAATACCTTCGTTGAAGGGTAGGGCCATATATCATTGATAGATGTGTGAGTCTGCGGTTGGTGGAAAAATGCTTGAGTGATGCTTCCCCTCCTCAATAGGCAACAAAACACCAAGGTTTTGAAAGACAGATTTTTGGACCATCTATATCTTATGCTATGAATCTCGGAGGAGTTGTGTATCTAGTTGTGTACTTTTTTGGAATATTGTACTTTGTGGATCATTATAATGGAATGGAAACCCTATTGTATGTTTTTATAGCATCTTTGTTATTGCAATGGTTT
This sequence comes from Sequoia sempervirens, assembly GCA_007258455.2. Lineage (NCBI taxonomy): Eukaryota > Viridiplantae > Streptophyta > Pinopsida > Cupressales > Cupressaceae > Sequoia > Sequoia sempervirens. Next base: position 363,748,081 of record VDFB02353493.1, on the reverse strand, counting down.
ATTACATAGTTTATTTTACTCGCACAATGAAAACTTAGGAAAATTTTCTTTAGTATACGATCGGAATATTACACAAGGATAGGAGAAGGATACATATATATTAGATAATATGGTGTTAATAAATGAGTTCCTAGACACGACCTTTGACATTGATCAAAAGGTAATTGTAGGTAAAAAATTTCCACAGTCTATGAAAATAGTTTAAAGAGCTTCTGGATTTAACTGTGTATTTTTATTTAGATCGATGTTTCAAATCACTACTCTTCTTGATGATGAATCATTAAGTATGATTCAAAAATTCAATCTAAACAAAATTATACAGTTAAATCCAAAAGCTCTCTAAACCAAAAGGTAATTTTCAATAAGGTTCTACAATTTATTATATTTCATTTTGAAATATAAGATTAACTATATTTATCTGTTATAAATGAAAAGTAATGTAGAAAATTGTTTGTAATTTATTAAATTCCAAGGTAAGAGTATTCATCCTACATCTATCGACCCTTTAACTCTTGATTATGTGGCCATGTCAACCCACATGTATGTAATTTGTAGCACAAAATAGTAAATATACTACATGTAATTTTTTTGTTATATATCAATGGTAATCTTAAAACTACATTTGATGATAAGAATTTGGAAGTTGAACCTTCAATATTAGGACCCATTGGTGGTAGTATTCTTATGTCAACTTTCATTGAGGCAATTTTTACTATTTTTTATCATTAAGTAAATAATGCTATGTAGATTTTGGTAAAATAATGTTATATTTTGAATTGATGATATAAATTTAAAACCCTCCTAATATTCATGGTACAATGGAGGTGGAAATTATTGTAACAATTATGTCTTCAATTCTTTTGATAGAGGTATGAGTCGGTAATATAAATTTCATTTTGTATTTCTTATTTTATCCCAAGTAATTTAATGTAATTTTTTTTTCATATTTAGTCTAGTTTTCTTCTTCATGCTTGTCACAAGGGTTCATAACTCCAATTTGTACAATTTTCCCTTACATGGATGAAGATAAGAAACAAATGATTAAGGCATATTATTAGCTTGTGGTAAGTGACTATGCATTTATTTCATTATATATTTCATGTTTTCTATATTAATGTGTATAGTTTTTAATTGTATTAATAGGCGGAGATCCAAAAAAGTTATGAGAAGAGGTCCAGTTAATGGATTAGAAAACAAGAGCCTTCAATCACTTCTCCATCTCTTGATAAACAAAGAGTCATCAACTATTCCATGAAACTCCATAGGACTGCCTTTGTTATAACATTTTTTTGTATACCTATATGGATTTGTTGTACACACATTTTTATTTTACCAATGTATAACATGGTATGACTATATGGCTTTGTTTGTACATTCATTGTACTCATGAGATTATGAATACTCTATATGGATTTTTTGTGATATTATGTATTTGAAATTTTATATTATATATGATGATCAATTATAATTATTAATATCGTATTTATTATTTTTGTATTCATATGATATCATATTTCGAAGTGATTTGATGTGTACAATGAGTGCATAAGAAACATGTATAAACTGACATGAGTTAATTAAAATAAATTAATATTTAATTTACTTATTTTAATAAACATATATGATGATGACAATGATCAAATTATAAGAAAACATCATATATTAACTATATACAAAATCAATCATGTTCACTTTTTGCACACTTTTAATGTTATGTAGGAAATTATCTTCATTATGACTTGACAACTTGTGGATGGCTTGGGTGAACTATTTTCTCTTAGAACTCTCAAGAGACTATATTGGTGAAATGTAGTCTAGAAGGATTTTGAGACTTGGGGAATGAAATGAAGTCTCCACTAGTGCTAGTACTATCAATTTGGTCCCATTAGGTGTGAAAGAAAAAATATGGCTATTGGAACCTTTAAAATACTCCCAAATGAGACATTTTGCATGAATGCATTCCTTGTTGGCATAATCTTGAACAACTTGGAGTTGAAAAATATTGGGATAAACTATTGTAAAGGGACTTGAAATCCACCTATAGGTATAAACAAGACATTCCTAGGTTACATAAATTGAGAGCATAGCTAGAAAAAAGTTTGGTAACAGTTTTCTCTTAGTGATGTTAAGAGATTGTCTTGGTGCAATGTAGCTTGGAAGGATTGGGAGACATAGGAATGATTAAAAAATAAGAAGATAATTTTCATGGTAAAATGATTTAGAGAAGCTTTTGTTAATAACCTAGAAATAATTTGTTCCTAAAAAGCCAAAATAATACAATGTCCAAAGAACCCTAAAGGCCAAGAGATAGCTAAGAGATGAGAAAAAAGGAATGACTAATAATATCCAAGAGCCAATAAGAACCAAAAGAATAACATGGCTAAGAAGATGAGAAAAATAGATAAAAGATAACCAAGAAAAGGATCTATAGTATCATTTTTTATAAGGTTTAAATTAAAAGAAGAATAAAATATATAGTTGAAAAATAAACAACTTTGAGAAGATTTATTACCAAAATCCAAAAATTATAGGTGAGGTAAGGGTTAAAATAGTATACAAACTTTTCAAATGCCATGGATGAATCTATAATTGCAAGGATGTCTCTCTAATTTTAGAAGTTTTCAAATAAACATAAGCTCATAAATAAATTTGAAAATAGGATAAAAAGAAAGTCAAAATAAATTTTGGTAGTTAGCAAGGGAAAAATACTTGGGGAATGGGTTGCAATAAAAAATATGCTAGGGGAATGGACACCAAAGTGAGTGAAATTTATTTAGTTGAAATTATAAGAAATATAAATTTTGGCTCTATAATAAGGGGTCTTGGAGCTCCTAGACAACTACAGTCTATTCCATTTAAATGGATATGTACTTTCATGTTAGGGATTAATGGTGTGTTAGATCTCTCTCACTCTCCATCTCCCTCTCAGGTCTCTCTCTCTCTCTCCCCCTCCCTCTTAGGTATTTCTCATTATCTCTCTCCCTCTTAGGTCTCTCACTCCCTCTCTCCCTCCCACCCTAACTAGATAACTCTCTCTCTCTCGAAAGTCTCTCCCACTCCCTCTATCTCTTTGGTCTCTCCCACTCCCTATATCTCTCTCTCTAAGGTCTCTCCCTCCCACCCTAACTAGATAACTCTCTCTCCCCCTCTCTTAGGTCTCTCCCACTCCCTCTCTCTCTCTCTCAAGTCTCTCCCACTCCCTCTCTTTCTCTTAGGTCTTTCTCACTCTCCATCTCCCTCTCAGATATTTCTCTCTCCCTGTATCCCTCTCAAGTCTCTTTCTCCCTCCTTCTATCTCTCTCTCCCCCTCTCCATCTCAAGTATCTCTCTCTTCCACTATCCAACCCACCCTAACTAGATAACTCTCCCACTCCCCCTCTCTCACTCAAGTCTCTCCCACTCCTCTCTCTCTCAAGTCTATCCCACTCCCCCCCTCTCTCTCTCTCTCCCCTCTCTCTCTCTCTCTCCCTCCCTCTATCTCTCTCTCCCTCCCTCTCAAGTCTCTCTCTCTCCCTCTCTCCCTCCCTCTATCCCTCCCACCCTCTTCTCTTGAGCTCTTCACAATCACTTTCCTTTACTTGCAAGTCCTGGTGTAGACTGCCTAACATTCGATAGTTTGTCCACATGCTTAGAACCCCTTGCTTTGATACCAATTGATGCAAAATAAAAACGTCACTCTATGCTCCACACAATTAATAAACAAGTGCAATTATGATAAAACAATTCTCTACCAACTTGCACAACTTGGAACCAAACAACAATTTTGATTGATAATTTATTTTGTTAAGAAAATTCCCACTTCTTCATTCACATGAAATAATTCATATCATTTAACAAATTAACTATCAATAAAGAAGGAAATTCACTTTCCTATTCAAAACCATTCAACTAATTTTATTGATTCTTAGATCACAAGCTAATATTTACAATTATCAAATTAACATCAAGGAGGGGTAAATTTTTTATTAAATCAGGAAAAAGTTACAAAGCAAGGGCATTAAATAGCCCTATCAAGCGGCCACCAAGTGATCAAAATGTTGAGACAAATCCGAGGGAAGCTGACCTCGGTCCACCAAATTCCAATCATGAATACGATTAGAAGCCCATTTAGCCAAACAATTGGCAACACCATTCCATTCTCTAGGAATATGAATGAAAGTAATAAACTCCAGAGAAGCATAGAGATTGAGAATTTGTTCAACAATCAACGCCAGCTGCTAGGATCATCTAAATGTTGCCTATTCAACAAGTTCACCACAACCTGGGAATTAGATTCACATATGATCCTTCGTCATCCCAATTGACTGCCTCACTCCACACCCAATATAATGGCCTGAGCCTCCATTAAATTATTAGTATGAAGACCCTTATAAACAAAGAAGATAAACTGAACATCTCTAGAGCAATTCCAGCCAACACCACCAATTCCAGCATGACCAGGGATTTCCTCGAGAAAAGCCATCCATGTTGATTTTTAGGAATCCTTGAGGAGGAGGGGAGCATCGACCCTCCCTATTCACCTTTGGGGTAGGATGTCTACATCTATTGCGCATAAGTTGTCGTTGCAGAGGAGGAAGATGAAGATGATTACAACAACCAACATCAGAAGGGTCCACTGACTCAGACAGATCACACTTAGCCACAATAGTTTCTCCCAAAGAATGTAGAATTTTCCACCACAGGTGAGGGGCCATGAACAACTCATCCTGAAAAATCATCCTATTCCTTTCTAGCCACAGGTTCCAGCTAATAAAGGATGGGCCAAGAGCCTAAGTAGTTTGAAGAAAGGAAGTAGAAACAGGGGCCCTGCCCCACCGATCCACAAACTCCACCAACGAGGAAACATGCCAACAGGGTGTATTCCACACCCTCCACCAGAAATACTAGATCTCCCTAGCATAGGAACATTGAAAGAAGAGATGGGAAACACTCTCTTCACAATCTCAACACAAAACACACCAAGAAGGGCCTTGGAAACCACGCTTACATAAATTATCCCAAGTGAGACACCGATTTTGGGCCACTAACCACGTGAAGAAATTACACTATTGTCCACCTGCCATTTTTTTCATTAATATTTGCTAACTGTTCTATTCCTATCCCACCCCTTCATCTTCCCATTGGCTTGCATAACTTTTCACATCATTGGTAGCACTATTTCCTTTACATTTTTCCCTACTATTTTAAATGTAATTTATCATTTAATTAACTATTCATATTCTCCTCTTATCTATGCATTCTAGAAATCCTTTTTGTGGCCTCTCATTGGTCATTATGGTCTTCATTCCTTATCTGTGTGTCTCTTTGTTTCTTGTCTATTGGAAATTCTAACTCTTCAAAGCCAAAAGCATATTAAATTAAAACTAATTTCATTTTATACATATGTCAACAATGGTCGAAAACCATATGTTTCTTATGATTAATTTGACATTAAAATCATGGAGAAATGTCGAAATCAAGGTATGACATTTTGACAATCAATATAAAAAATGTCAATCAATCGCTATCAAAGACCATCGTGACTGAGTTAGACTGCAAGCCAAGAGCAAATTCCAAAACTGAAATAAAACTCAAAATGTTGTAGAAGTTGATTTGGCTTGGGCTTTTAAAATATTTATTAAGGCATAGATCTAATGCTAGAGCCATGTTTTGACTTTTACAAAGTTTTTTTATTGGAAAATATGAGTGTTTGTATGTTCCCTATACTTACACCACAAGGGCAGAGAATGCATTTGACAAAGTGTAGAGGTATAGGGCTAAGGGAATGCATGTAGAATGACTCCAATCCTCATTATTGCATATCTAGTTGCACTCTAGTAATTTATTACACTCTAAGCCCTCTTGAACCCATTTGTGCAAGCCTTTAACTTTAGTAGGAATTGTCTGAATGCACTTAAATAAGGATAGGACGCACAACCGACAAACTAAAAAGAACATTGATGACTAGGGAGCCATGAGCACATGGGCAGTAAGGATTTGTGCACATGAAACATCAAGTGCACAAGAACACAAAAAAGACCTAATGCTTAAAAAATCATAGGGGCCGAGGCTTAAGGACCTACGCATGAAAAATGAAAGACAAAGCAATGCCTGAAATGCTTCAGGCCACCCTGGATGCCAACAAAGACATGGAGGAAATTCATGGGCCAAAATTATGTTTCTAATCTATTATCTTCCCAGGCAATGAATACTTTGCATATTTGTAAGGGTAAAAGAGTTGAATTCCAAAATCAAATTTCAAAATTAACAAAATCAAAAGAATAAACACAGATCAAATTCAAAAATCTGAATTGAAACTAAATTTAAACATAATAAAACATTATATATAGTTTGATTAACCTATATGATCTTATAATCTTATTTTCCCGTGTTTTAAATATTTTGCCCTCAGAACGAATCTATGCCGATATCTCTATATCATTTCAAATTCTAACTTTTCATTTTTGTAACTTTATTTGGTTGTCTCTTATAAAAGAAATTATAACGAAGAAGAAATGTGACAACTGTTTTTTATATGAGGTAGAACAAAGAAAATTCAGAGAAGTTACAACCAACAGCTGTAAGAAGGGCAATGTCACGCGGCCACAACACAATTTTTCCACACCGCGGGCGGCAAAGTTACTTTCTCATATCTCCACTCGGTAACTTTCAGACTTGTTTATTCAAAGATGCTCGGCAGGCTTTATTCCTTCCCAACACAAAGTTCACGCGAAATCTCTGATTACAAGTTACCGAAAGTGAAGAGTTGAAAATGTTTAACAATTCCGTATTCTCTATTTAATTTGTTCAATCATGTACGGTGAGATCTTCAGTTTGTGAAGTCTGAATTATCTTGTGACTTTAGTTCGAATCCTAAGCCATTCAGATTGACTCTTGAAAGTATGAAGGTAAGTTCATGTTCCGCTATTTTCTCTATGCTTTTTTTCCTTTTTGTAATCTGTGGTTCAGTGGTGTTATTAAGGCACTAACAGAGTTATATACATCTTGTTTTGCAGAAAATTGTGTTGAAATCAGACATTGACTGTGAGAAATGCAAGAGAAAGGCATTGCAAGCAATTGCAGCCATTAATGGTAAATTTCAAGTTATTACTATGTCATTTATTCTTAACTTTTAAGATTGATTATGCCATATTAATGGAAAGACCTTAAACAACCAGTACTTCATGTCTGTAACTTCAATTCAAACATTATGTAAACTTGATTCTCTAAGTACTTGTAAAGCTAATCTGTAACCCAACTGGGCTAAAAAGAAAATCAGGAGTTAGAATGCAAAAAATAGGTTGTGGGCTTGGTTACCCTGTATAGCTGTTAGGCTACAGTTAGGATTCAGGAGAGAATGTGGAATGAGACAAAATGGGTTTGCCATTGTTTCTCTGGTTATCTCATCCTGATCATAGAGTATGATCCAAATTTAAAAAATTACATAAAACATTGTCAATGAGAATTTCATGTTTTTAAGTTAATTTCATATCGGTTCTGAAGTTTGGAATAAATAAGCTAACTGTTGAAAGGAAAATTTGGTGCAGGTGTTGATTCTGTAAGTATAGATTTGAAGGAGAAAAAAATAATTGTGATTGGAGATGCAGATCCCGTGTCATTAACAAGAAAGATGAGAAAGTTTAAAAGTACAGAACTGCTAAGCGTGGGTCCTGCCAGAAACGAAATGAGATTAATGCATTGGAGTAGGATGGAGGTGCCAAATCCTGCTCCTACTCCTACTTGTCAACATTGCCAAGGATTGTCTGCTACCAGAGAAGATGACAATCCAAATGCTTGCTCTATATGTTGATTTTGTCTATAGGCCAAAGCATTCTGTGACAGTCATAAATTTTTTGTTTGTGCATAACAATTTCTGCAAATATAATTCTGGATCAAAATTCCAGTTGTTTATTGTATCAATAGAAGTTCCAATTCTTTACTGTAGCAATAGAAATTCCAATTCTTTATTGTATCAATAGATTTAAATGAGAATCAATAATATATGCCCTTTCCATCCCTTTTCCATTATGCCATAGACCACACCATTTCAGACTACAGTTTCTCTCACCTTGTAGTAAGAGTTATGGAAACAAAGCACACTTAATGCCGTTAATAAAACTTTTAGACAGGCAGATTTTTTTAATCCCTCTCCTGCCCAATTAATTGCTAAGGAAGATATAACAATAAAATAATTTTCACAAGCTTTCTATGATTGGTGTTGTGACCATTCGTCTGGCAGTTCAAGATGATGAACAAAATTCTATCTTCTATCTCAACAATGGTGAAGGTTCATGTCAAGGTAATCCAATTGTTGCAAAGCCTTCTGACAAGTTGAAACTTTTTCATCCCACAGCAAAATTCTTCAACATGTAGAAAGATCAGAAAATTCAAAATGATAAGATCTTGGCAAAGGTGAAAGAAAACGATTCATCATCGTCTACACTTTCACAGAGCCAAGCAATCCGGGTTACACTAGCCTTCCTTGCTTCCAAGCTCTTCTACTGTGAATGTCTTCGATGAGTTCATGAGAAGATATAGATGACGTTCTAGAGCAACAGACAGATGATCTAAATTTCCCACTTTCAGACATGAACATATCGGATCTAGAACTTGATTTTTTAGATTCTCTTTTAGATGTTTTTTATGAATAAGTGTCTAGATTATCATTTATAAAATAATAGTATACATATTCAAAAGAAAAAAAGTGGATCAATAATCACACCCATAGAGTCTAAACAAGACGCAGTCCAGACATAAAACAAAAAAACAAATACGAGGGGCAGGGAGGCAGCAAGGGGGCGGAGGATCTTGGTCATCCAATTTTTCCCATACATTAGCGGGGTCCAAAGTATTTGCGGGAGGATCTCACCCATCATCATTATTTTTTTCAGTTTTTTCTTCTCCTTCAATAGCACAGGTTGGCAAAATGACAAAGAGTCTACCATGGAAACTTGTTGGAGTCAAACCAATAGGAAGTGCCACTAATAGGCCATCCAGAAGTTCCTCCCTTGGGTAGTAGGGAGACATACTGACAAGAAGGCCACAACCAACCCCGTTGACCATAATCCCTTCTTGTAGCTAGGGGAGAATCCTAGGAGCAAGCCTCTTGAGTATTTTGAGCGAAAAGACTCCTTCCATGCCAATTCTCATGACAAGATGATTGACCCCTAAAAAAAGAGAGATGAGAGAACAATGAAAATCACATATGGGGCATTGCCCCATTGGTCAAGGAGCACTTGTAAATGTGTCACCTCAAGTGTAACTTTGTTAGCTTGCACTTGAATATGCAATAACACATTAGAACAAATAATAAATTTAGAAAAAAGTGAAACATACCAATCAATAGAATAATTGGCAAAAAAAGTCAAATTTCTATCTTTCCAAATTTTGAAGAGAATATCCACCTTGAAAAAATGCTAGATTTACTTGAATTTGTGAGAGATGTGAGGAAAATCCCCAAGAAGAACCATACGTCATGAAAAGGGTTCTAGTCTAAATAGCTTCAAGATGTCATGGATCTAGGTTCAAAGAATATGGGCTCTAGGATAGAACCAAAAAAATGCTTAAAGAACTTCAAATATCCCCAAAAAGGGCAATGGGGATCAAGAGCACCCAAATGAAGTAACTTGGACTTCATAGGAAGGCCTTGGAAGAGAATACACCAAGCAAAGTGAACATTATTGGGCTCCAAAAACAGTCAACCAATTGGTATGAAATCTTCATTGCCAAACCAAAATTGGTGATTGCAAATGCCACTCCTAATTCAAAGTGAGGACTATGGGCAAGTGGAGAAATAGCCAAAGATATCCCTAGTAGGGTTTGTAGTTCTAGAAAGTGGTGTTTCGACATGAGTTCCAATCTTTCCAACAAGGCTCGAAAGAATTTATACCAATTTTATGAATCATACCAACCATAATTATCTCCAATACTAAGTCAAAAAAATTGTGATCCTAATTGGAGAGGTGAAACTTGATTTTAGCTTCATTCCAAGTTAAAAGCCTCATAGAGGCTTTGAAGAAGAGGTCTAGTAGAGTTCGATTCCCTTTCCTATAAAATCTCAAGGTGTGTATCCAAGACATCCTAGCCAACAAGTGGTCTTGGCCTTGCAAAATAGGGGACCACTAGTTAAATATATGTTGGTTGATGGATAGCCCATCGTAGAATCTAAAACCATTCCTAAAGAGTCATGGCTTCATGGCCTCCCAAGCTCTCCAAATACTTTTTATCACAAAATTCCCTTGAATCTACATTGAATCTTCCATAGTGAGAAGGGTTTGAAGCCCAATCCCCTTCCAAGAATACCATCAAGAAGGATAGCTAGAGACAATACAATGTCACACAAGAATTTTGCAAGCTTTATCAACTTGAAGGGTTCGAATAATCCACTTAGTACAAAAATCCAAATCCTAACACTAAGTGGATAGAAGAAACAATATGTATAAGGCCTAAAAAATTTTATATGTTCTTTGAGAAAGGATATTTACGTTTATAAAAATAATTATAAACTAAATGAGAAATTAAGTTCTAACTATCAATTAACAAAAAAATTGCTTGTTAATTATAATTAAATATTAACTATACAGCTGTTCCTAGAGCACCTCAATTACCAGCGCAACTTGCACCTAACCCCAATAACAAAACTTGTTTAGCAGGATTATTCTAATGAAGCTATTCAATACCCTACTTATGGGGCTGAGGTGAGTGATGTCCACCTCAAATTAGGGAAAATGTTGGTTGGGCCTTCATCTCCTCATATCACTAATTAATTGATGAGGAACTCCCAACAAAGACCTTGGACAAACAACCTAAAGAACCTAAGTCAAATTAGGTTAACCCAACCAATCTAAGTTGAGAGCCCTCATTTCCTAAGAGATTAGTAGTTTAAAGACATCAAACACAAGCTGAAACTGATCTTTTAGGATAGCTCAAGGGTGTTTGCATCAAAATATCCCTTACCCAAGCCATTAAGGAAGTTCCCATTTATACTAAAATAGTGAGAGAGCTATACCTCAAAAAGCTAGGAAAAAAGTGAAAAGACCTTTAGACTATACATGTCTTAGGACAACTTACAAACATTATGTTGGGAAACATAACTGACCCTAAGTATGTAGATCCTTGGAGCCCTATAGTTGTCAAAATAAATGGCACTCTCATTAAGAACACCTTATCTGACTTAGGATCAACTACTAATGTAATGTCCAAAGAGACCATGATGTTATTATAGTTAATAGAACTTGGACCTATACCTATTGTCCTATAGTTGGAAAATAGGTCCATAGTTAAACTTGAGGGTATCATTGAAGACTTGGTAATAACATTGGATTCATGGGAGTACCCTGCAGACTTTATGGTATTGTAGCTCCTAAAGTTAATCTTGCAAGCTATCCCCTCATATTAGGAAGACATTGGTTGACAATAACAGATACCTTCATAGGTTGCAGGTTTGAGAATATGACCATTTCCAAAGGAAATGTGACTAAAAAATTAGTCTTTTATCCACCAACCCAGCCACAAGTAGACCTAAAACAAACCATTTGGCTTTCCCTAGATGAGAGAGATCATTACTCCTTACAAGCCCTAATGACTATTGAATGCAACCCCTTATTAGAAAACCAAGATGAAGATGACCTAATAGCAAACATCATGAAAAACAACTATGGTAGGGACCTGCAACATCATGACTGTCTAACATGTCTGCAGGATCCTCTACAAAATATGATCCCTACCAATTCATCTGAGTCAGTCTCCCAAATTTCTATACTTTGTTACCACACTAGTGTGTTCCAAACATAGCAGACTTGAAATTTCATTTATTCAAACAACATCCTTGACTTTAGAGATAATGTCAAGTAAAACATTAAATGTTAAAACTCAATTGACTGATATACAACAAACCTCACTGATGAATGTGTTGCAAGCAAGCACAACAACATTTTCATGTGATTACCATGACATGAAGGAGATAGACCCAACATTATGCATGTATAATATTTATATCAATGATGGTATCAAACTGGTTATACAACCCCAAAGGAGGAAGAAACCTACAGTTCATGATATAGTTAAATTATAATTACAAAAATTGCTTGATGTAGGCTTTATCTATCCCATCTTTGATAGTCAATGGGTGTCACCCCTATTAATTGTCCCTAAGAAAGGAGAGAAATGGAGTGTGTGTGTAGACTATTGTGAATTGAATGTTGCAACTATGAAGGCACAATTTCCACTCCCATTCATTGGCCAAGTATTTAATTCATTAGCAAGGAAGAAGAATTTTTCCTTTTTGGATGGATTTAGTGGCTACAATCAAATTAAGATAGCCCTAAAAGACCAAGACAAGACAACTTTCACATGCCCTTGGGCTGCATATGCTTATTCTTTCTTGTCATTTGAGCTATGCAATGCACTATCCACTTTCTAAAAGGTAATATTGAGCATATTCTCAAACTTTGCACATGATTCTATGGAGGTTTACATGGATGATTTCACAACTTATGGGAATACCTATGATGACAGACTTGGCAATTTGGAGAAGGTACTAAAGAGGTGTCAAGAAAATAACCTATTTGTTAGAATTGGCTATGGCTGCCAAGATCTTGAGACCAAATAGAAATAACAAAAAGAGAGAATATAATGTGACAAGAATAAACTATATTCTTATCAATATGCTTCAATGATATGATGTGTTGTACAATGAGAGAGACCCCTTGGTTATATAGCTAAGGTGAGATGCAAGATGTCATAGGATTATGAAAAGTTTCTTAATCATATGACATGAGACATCTAATCACAACTACCTAGGTTCACATGTGTTACAAGTCAAAAGATAAGATAACAACTAATGACAACTAACACCTTCTAGAAAGATTCCTTCCTAGGACCTAAGTAAACTTAACATGTGTAAATAAGTCCCCTAGTAATGAATTAAATAGGTACAAGACTTTATTTACACCAACATCCCCCCTTAAGTGCAACTTAGGGAGTAGCATATTATTATACAAATTCCACAAAGATGCAAAGATGGGTCCCAATTACTAGGCCATGTTAGGTACCCATGTACATATGCAATGCAATCTCTCACAAAAAGAGAAAAGGAGAAAACCTAGTGGGACAAAACTCCTCCCCAAAAGAGAGATACAAGATAAAAAAATAAATTCTCTTAATGAAGAATGAGAAGGTATAAAACCCCATGTGAGGAAAAAGACCCCCCCCATAAGAGAGAAGTAGAAGAGAGACAAAGCAACACCCCCTCAATATTGAGTCTCCTGCAATGATGGTAGAAGTTCGACATTGAATGTTGAAGATGATCCAATCTTGTCGAACAACGTTCCTTCCCTTAGGAAGAAACAAAACCATGGATGTATCTAGGATGTCAGGACTATGGATGATGTGTGATGGTGTCTCTAAAGCATGCTCAAGTGTCTCCATGTCAATGTCAAAAGATAACACACTCCAAATAGGTGTTTTAGGCCACACTGTTGAAGAGGACAATCCAACATCTAGTAGAGATGAATGTAGAACATGATACAAAGACAAGGATATCCCCTCTGAAGACAAAGAAGCCTCCTCCAAATGTTGTCCAAAAGAATCCACACTCATGCCAAACTGTAAAGAATGATCATGTAGAGAATGAACAAGAGGTTCAAAGTGATCCCTCACAACAACTAAAGAAGGATCTTCTCGTCAAAGAGAAGATGAATGCTATCAATGATGTCTCCCAAATCTGCAATATGAGACTCCATGAACAAGTTTGAAATACCTGTCAAGAAGTCATCCACAGTAGCCAAATCTGAAAGACTATGTATGTCCTACTACACTAAATCACAAGGAACCAAAATTGTGGTATCACAAGTGTCCTCAGGTACAACAGTAGATGGATGAGATAGAATGCATAACTTAAGAGATAGATCTGATGTGAGAACTCCCAAGTTCAAAAATCCAAATGTATCCTTTGAATCATGGTTCATATGAATAGTCGAAGGAACAATGCCACCATCATAAGAAAAATTTGCAAAGGTATACAACCGAGATGAATTATAAACTATCCTGGTAGCAATGATCTCTCTACTCTCCAAGTCTTGAATGATGATTGAATCAAGTGTGAACTCCACAGTTCTCCCATCTCTACCATGTGTAATCTAATATATGGAAAGAAGATTGTTTATCAAATGAGGAACACACAAGACATCTTGAAAACTGTTGTCCCCAAAACTAATAGATCCCTTCCCAATTACACTCATGTATCTATTGTTTCCCATCAAGATAGGAGACATAGTACAAGGCTGAAATGAAGAAAAGATAGACTGTGAAGATTCCATATGATGAGATGCTCTTGAATCTAGAAGCCATCTCCCTGATCCTAGACCTTAAAGAGCACAAAGAGCTTGTCCTTTATTTCTTGATGTAGATGCTTGACCTTTGTCCTTTTTAGATTGTTTTGAAGGAGGAGAAAATTTAGACATTCTAGAAGGAGAATCAATCTGATTCTTTCTGAGAGTATTTTTCAACTCATCAATATCCTTCTTATAACAATAGTGTTATTCATGTCCATCCTTCTTACAATATGCACAAGAAGGCCTTTCCTTATTTTATGATTCCTCTTTAGAAGAGGATTTTTTCTTTGCTTGATTTGAATGTGGATTATTCTTTGCTTTCTTTTGTTTCGTATTTGATTCTGATTCTTTCACCTGACTAACCAACAATTCTTGAGATTTAGAGGTCTTGATGAGAACCATTGAGATAATCTTTTGTTTCTCATGTGTCAACATCTCAAAAAATGACACAAGTGATGGTGTAGTATATGCAAACCCCATAGTCAATCTATGAGTATGAAAGCTAGAAACAAAAGAAGCATAATCAGGACCAAGTTTGTTAATTGTATTGTAGACCAAATTGATGTCCTTATCAATTCCACATGCTTTACATTTCTCTCTTAGATCATTAACCTTAGTGATGCAGTCTTGGATGTTGTCAAAGTCCTGAGGATCAAGGCTCATCAGTTCATTATTAATTTGATAGCCTCTTACTTCACCTATATTACCATACAATATTTTTAATTTTTCCCAAGCTTCATGAGAGGTTTTACATGATTCAATTTGGAACAACAAATCTTGAGAAACTAGTCTACGAAGACACCCAAGAGCTTTGGTATGTATGATCATCCATTTTAACTTTTTTTCATTATCAGTAGGTTCAGGTACCTTATCTTCAACATATAGAGTGTGACTTTCTATCATTAGAATACTCCATGCATTTTGGTGTCATGTTGAATAATTATATGATTTGAGCAAAGGAACCTTACAATGATCCATGAAAATGAGAGAGCACAAGCAAACAGATCAAAAGAATGCATCAAGGGACCCCCCCAAATCACTCAATCAAGAAACCCCCCAAGCAATATATGATTTGGCCCTTTATAATTAGTACGATTACAGTTGCTAGATACCAAAAACAACAAGCTAGACTTGATCTTAGTGCTTACAGATGCCAAAATAGGCCACAAAATCAAGTACATTTTGGTACAAAATATGATCAATTTGATCATACCATTGAAAAGTGCATGAAAAATTATGCACTTTAAAAAAAACTACACACAAAAATGTTACCATAGGAGCAAGATATGAGCTCCTGAAGTTCCCAAAATGAGGACGAAGTAGCAACACTTGTGAGAATCTAAAATTTCTAGAAAAACTAGGGACCAAAACCAAAAAATGATTGCACCACTGCGAAGAGTGTGAAAGATTAGCCTAAACAAAAAAAAAAGCTCAAAAAAATGAGTCAAAATGAGTGAGATATGAAGCTTCAAAGTTGGACTGCAAAAATGAAAAGCTCATTCGTGAGGGGGGGAATTTTTTGTAGAAATTGATGACATAGCACTAAGGTCATCAAATCCTTGGCCTAAATTTGATGGCCCAACACCTATCAAAAAAGAATATCCCTCCTAGTAGAATATGCTTCTGATGAAATATGCTAGAGAATCTTGGGAGAATCAAAATCTTGAGGAGCTAGAATATTCTCTTAAATTTGTTGGTTTATACTTCACTGCTCACTAAATTTAATAAAGAATGTCGCCTAATTTTTTGACTGGAATTTTCTTCAGTCGACATCAGTTGACTGCCTTTTAAAATGTTAATGTTGAGTTTTTGATGGTTGAAATTCCTGTCAATTTTCCAGAAAACAACACCTAGTTGTTTTTTTAGTAGTCGTCAGCTAGAGGGGGGCCCATAGGACCGCATGGTGGGCTACCACCGAGCCACCTAGCACAGTCTACTATGCGGTACCCTACGATACCTTTTACATAGCAGGTACGCTGCAAATTCTGCTGCCTATTTTTTTCTTTTTAAAAAAAATAAAAATCTTTCTACAATGATTTTTTCCTTGAAAAATTAATCGACCAAAAACAATTTAAAAAAATAAAAATAAAAAATTAGATGATTAATAAAATATTTTTAGGAAAATTGTACCATATGCAATTATGATGACTTGGGGGGTCATACAGCCCCCTGAGCAAAAAAAATTGCCTCACCAGATAATTGCTCTGATTTGGACAATTTGGTAGTTGATCTTAGGGTTTTTGGACCTTCTGGATGCGATGGCAAGGTCAAATTTGACCCAAAATGCTCCAAAAATGCAACTACCTTCTAGATATAGCAACCACTCTTCAGCTTCAAACCCTCATAGATTTGGCCTCATATGTCTGATTTGGATAAAACAAAAGGAAAAAACAACTTTCTCAAACCTTCTAGATGTAATGGTGAGCTTAGATTTGCACCAACAAACACTGATTTGAACCTACAATAAAGATCCAAAAATGGAAAACCCCCAAATCTGGTATCTCTCTTCAGAAAAAGACTCTCCAATGGCACCCAACCCACTCTAATACCATGTTAGAATTGGCTATGGTTGCCAAGATCTTGAGACCAAATGGAAAGCACAAAAAGAGAGAATATAATGTGACAAGAATAATATGTATTCTTATCAATATGATTCAATGATATGATGTGTTGTACAATGAGAGAGACCCCTTGGTTATATAGCCAAGGTGAGATGCAAGATGTCATAGGATTATGGCAAGTGTCTTAATCATATGACATGAGACAACTAATCACAACTACCTAGGTTCACATGTGTTACAAGTCAAAAGATAAGATAACAACTAATGACAACTAACACCTTCTAGAAAGATTCCTTCCTAGGACCTAAGTAAACTTAACATGTGTAAATAAGTCCTCTAGTGATGAATTAACTAGGTACAAGACTTTATTTACACCAACACTATCCCTAAGTCATGAAAAACGCTACATGATGATCAATGAGGGGATTGTATTAGGATATTTTGTATCAAATGAAGGAATTCAAGTAGACCCCAACAAAATTGAGGTGATATCAACACTCCTTGTGCCTCAAAGACAAAAGGATGTTCGAAGTTTCCTTGGACATGTTGGGTATTACAAGAGATTCATCGAAGACTTTATTAAACTTATTCCTCGCTATTTGTCTTACTATCAAAAGATGTAGAATTTGAATCGACAGTTGTTTGTCAACATTCCTTTGAAGCACTTAAGATAACATTAACCAAAACCCATATCTTGAGGGCACCAAATTGGAGCTTACCTTTCCATATCCATACAAATGCTTTTAATTTTTCCATAGGAGTTGTACTTGGATAGAAGGAAGGAAAAAAAGAATATGCTAACAAATTACATAGTTACACAATTACACAGTTGTTGGCTAAAAAATTTGGAATTTAGAGATAACGAGGATTTATTTCTCAAGCAAGGTGCTTGTTCTAATAGCTTTGGATAAGGACCCTCTCTAGGAGAGTGATTATCCTCTGAATTGAAAGGTACAAATCCCTTATATGATATTTGATGAATTTAACTAAAACTAAATAAACACATGCATGCTTTTAACCTAAAAGAAGGAAAGGTAGAACCTGATACAAGAAATATTTCTAATATAAGATGCATAGAAAAGATGATGAAGATACTAGCACAAATACTAGTTCGCATGGGATGAAGTGATAATTGAAAAATGAGCCTGATATTATTTGAAAAATGAAATCTATTACAAAGTTAGATGCATACACTCACACATAGGAATAAGCATAAACATTAGGATATACTCAAACACACTGATTTAAGAATATCAAATTATCTCCCTAAACTAGATGCACATAGAAAATTAGCGATTTCCATTAACAGTAGTAGCAAAATTGTATTCAAAAGCAATATAATATTAGGTTATTTTTAATGATGTCTAGAGAGATTCAATTTAAAAATAAACATATATATAAAGCGGATGAGTAATTGCTTCTTTCCTTGCCCATAAATAACTAGAATTATAAATTCTTTTCAAGAAATAAGAGCAATTGAAAAAATAAGACAGTGGTGCTTCACTTCCAGATTCCATAGATGTTGTGAGTCTTTTTTACAGGGCTTGGAAATCCTTTGTGATAGGTACCAGCTCCTTATGATGAGGAATGGTTATGTTTCCCATTCGTAACCTCCACACTAGCTAGCTATCCTGAATAGCTTCAATTCTCTAGTCATAAGTCTTCATGAGCACCAATGCCTGGGATAGGATAAGGTCCAACTCATTAAACTTCCTAAGATGTTCGGAATTGAAATACTAGGAGCTGAAAATTCCATCAACTATCTTTTGGAAGTCATTCTACAAGACTTTATCATTCTCATCATTCCTATCTCCTTCCCTGTTAGGTTGCAATCTATTATGCGACAAGATTCTTATGAACCTCCTCTAAGATTATGTTGCATTCAATTTGGACCTCTTGGAGCTTTTGTAAGCCTTGCCTCATGACTTGTAACTTTCATTCTACACTTTTATTCTAGATAATGCAACGGGTGTCAGCAAAACTGGGTATGATTTTCTCTGCGACTAACTTCTCCATTCCAAAGCTTATCATTGCTTTGATTTCATTTTGTATTAATTCCATACCCTATATTATTTTTCAACAACAACGATTTTCTCTTGGACCTCAAATCTTGAAGTATTCGCCCTTTGGAGACATCTAAGAGATTCAAAGATAATCTAGTTGCCTCTTCTTACCAAACCACCACTCCACTCCTCAGTAGCTTTTCCAAAGTTTTTGTAGCTCCTCATTTTACTTATTGCCTCTCTTCCTATTAGGGACATGGGATCAGAAGATGATTCAACTTGAGAAATTGGTTGATGGAGATCAAAAAATCATTTCAAAAATTCAGTCAAAACTTGGACTTGTTTCTTTAACTCATCTTTACTTTCTTTATCTTTCTTAGACCTCTCAACCATCCTTGTTGCAGATACCTTAAATTTTTGTACATATCCATCCCTTATAGGAGGTCCCAAGTTAATCCTATCAATTTTAAATTCACTCGTAGTTGCTTGAGTAACTTGCTTCTGTGCAGTGGGACGTGCAACTTTTAGACATAGATTTGTTGATTTGACATCATCAATTAGCTGAGTAGTGGTTTTAAATTTCTTAGGAATTGGGGTCCTTTGAAGTAATTGACCCACCATATCTTGCCTCAAAAGTTCTAGTTGCATTGCCTTCCTTTTTCTTGACAGAGCATCTTCTAGCCAAACAAGGGTAATAGGAACATTGGTCGCCTTGGAACTGGAAGAGGAAAATAGTGTTCTCTTCATGGGAAGGTTACTTTTTTTGGATATCATGTGATGGAAACAGAGAAGACCTCTATTTTAGAGGTTCACTTACCTCTCTAATAGGTGATGACCGATGAGATGAGGTGGAAGAATTGATATCAATGTTAACTAAGTCACTTTCTTCTCCTTCGTCACATTTATCCTTGTCCAAATGGGGTAAATCAAGGAGATCTTATCCACAAGTTGGTTGAAACACATTCCTATTAGGAGGTTCTTCATCACTATCACCTTGAGTTCTTGATGGAATTGAATGTGAAGTAGCTCCAGAGATTCCTACAATCACAAAAGTCTAACCACTGCCTCATGTAGGTTGAGTGTTCTATGATCTAATTTGGGGGAGGGATTGCTTTGTTTTCTTTTTAGTGGCCCACTCCTGAGTCCTTTCTAAAACATTTTTAGTCCTTGCTTCAATTGTTTCTTTTTCCCTATTGCTCCAATCCATAGAAGGGATGGGTCGATTTTCTATTAATTTAGTGAAAATTGGGTCTACTAGGTCAGATTCATGATCCTCAATTCTTTGTACATCCCAACCCAAACCATAGATGACTATTTGTCTTAAAGACAATCTCATCAAGTTCCTTCTTCTTACCTCAAATTCGTCATAGCAGTCATCCCAGTAATCCTCCAAATTTGGAAAATGGAAGAAACTAGGTCCTAACTTCAAATTATCTTTCACATAATCTTTGAGGTCAAAAGGAAAATGTTCATCGTAGGTTTGCAAATTATACTTGGATATTTCCTTCTCTATGTTCAAAGCATTTGACATGGATTCACAAGTGAAGGGGCCAAAACCAATTGGAAATTGTACTGTT
Source organism: Sequoia sempervirens (assembly GCA_007258455.2). Classification (NCBI taxonomy): domain Eukaryota; kingdom Viridiplantae; phylum Streptophyta; class Pinopsida; order Cupressales; family Cupressaceae; genus Sequoia; species Sequoia sempervirens. The sequence goes on along the minus strand of VDFB02353493.1, from coordinate 363,727,628 downwards.
GCCCTTCTTCGCTCTTGACACCTCTTGTTGACATCCACCAACTATCTATAGACCTCTATCATCACAAATTTTTCTTCCAAGTTCCTTGAGAGTTTGATAAGGAAACCAATGAAACCACCAAATCTTATATAGGAAAACCTTTGAAATTGGATAAGATGGCTGCCATAGAAATTGACAAACTGCATGGCTTCAGGTGAAAGTTGCATCTCAACTTTTCCTTGCAATTCTATGGCCACTCTCATGGTAAAAGCATCAGATATCCTCCTATGATGAAGGAATCTCTTGTTCAACTACAACTTATCAAGGTACTCAAAAATTGGTACCTAGTCACAAGGGAGATCACTTGGCCTCAAGCCTAGCCATGGTCTGGTGCTTGCAATGGCATAAATTAAATAAGAAGACATATAGAATGTCTTATTGGAAGTGAAGAAAACAAAAAAATTATGTAACTTGTCACTAATGAGTGTCACCCAATCTAGACATTGGCTTCCCTTGAGCACTATTTGGACAAAAAAGTACATACATTCCTGAGAACCATAGGCATCTTTGTTTCCCCAAACTCTATGTAGTAACATAACTATGTCGGATATCTCATCCACAAAATGGTTCATATACAAGTTTTGAGGCAATTGAGATTCACCCTGCATGGGTTTTGTCAACCAATTCTTCACCATTATGTTCCAGTTGTACCACTTTTTGAGTGAGAAATCAATCTGAGCATTAATGAAATCTAGGGTTGAGTAAGGCTTTTTTTTGGAATCTTCAATCATGAGGAAAAAGTGTCTCTTTGAATTTTAACCACCAACCTATTGTCCTTTGTTTTGATTCCTCGAGTCTGAGAATTATAATGCCTTATACATTGAAGAATTAGCTCTGGGAATTGGATGGCTATGGGGAATGCAGTTGCTTCCACCAATCCACTCTCGACTACCCTCTACATGATGGGTGGTGGATTGGGTGCACTGAATTTTTCCATAAATTCATTCATATTTATCTGCCCAAGCTAGGTGTCTCCTATCTTAGGCATGTCACACGTTAAGCTTGAGATATACTCATAACCCTGACACTTAATTCTCACCATGCCTAGACTTCTAAGGTTTGAATGGAATTTCACCGAGAAATTTCAAATGCAGGGAAAAATAAGCTTGAAAACTATAAGCTCAAAAAGAAAATATAAGGATTTAAATACGTCAGAACAACCCTAGATTCTGAGGATGAAAATCTGCATTGGTGTGCTCTCCTTCATCACATCTCCCAATGTTAATGTCATGGCTAAAGAATGTTTGTTCCTTGCACAAATTTCATTTTAATTTCCCACAAGAAATGTGCAAGTAGATAGGCATTAAATGATATCCCCTTTTCGTGTAGGCACGTGTCGACCTTCACATCACCACTTCATCACAACCACTTTTCAAAAATTTGAAAAGAAACGACTATACAGGCAAAGAAGTGGGCAGTTCACATAACCTTGTAAATCACCACCTAGGTTCATCCTTAGTTGTAAAGCACTGCTCACTCGCCATTTAATAAACATCAAAAATTTAATTGTTTCTTTCTTTGGGTAGTAAATGGGGAAGTTCAATGAACTTAAGAAAACATTGCTCACAATTCCTTTAATCATAAGATAGACTAAAATGGGAGTTACAAAAGTTTGAATAACTGAACAAAATACTATCAGTGTGTTCAAAGTAATCAGCATGGGTTACATGGCAAACAAGGCAAGAGTTAGAGTAACCTCATAAAACACCGCCCAAGTTATATTGTTCACTCAAAACACTGTTGGCCCATGACTTAGCGAAATTTTGGAATAGACACATTTTCCAAGGATGACCAAAAACTTAGCAACAATAGTGACAAAGAAGGAGATTTCGGTAGTAGTTTATGCAATAAAAAAATTCAAACATTACATTATAGGGTATTCAGTGTTCATACACACTAACCATACAACAATTAGGTATCTTGTGAAAAAACCAGTGATTGGTGGCAAACTTGTTAGGTGGTTACTGTTACTTCAAGAATTTGACATTACCACTATGGATAAGCCAGGTAAAGCAAATACAGTGGCACATTTTCTATCTAGACTACCAACCAAATCAAAAGAAGATGTTGTTGATGACTCATTCCTAGATGATAACTCTTAAAACTCTCAATACTAGCTATTATTGGCCAACTCTTCATAAAGATGCAATGAAATATACCAAGAGTTGTGATAGATGTCAAAGAATGGGAAGACCAACAAAAATAAATAAAATGCCATGGCAGCCACATTTAGCAATAAAACCATTGACAAATGGAGATTGGAATTTATTGGCCCCATTCACATACATCAAACAATAAAGAGTACATATTGGTCTACACAAATTACCTTACAAAATGGGTAGACATTAAGGCTTTACAATTTGCAAGAGATGAGAATGTGGCAAAGTTTCTTTATGAAGACATTCACAAGATATGGAGTTCCAAGAGAAATTGTCACATCTAACCAAGGACCCCAATTTATATCAAAGCCGATCACCAAATTGTTTTAAGAATATGAGATCAGACGTAGGAAGTCCTCACCTTATCACCCTCAAGTAAATGGGCAAGTGGAAGTACCAATAGGGAAATTGAAAACATCCTCACAAAGATAGTGCAAATTCATAGGAAGGATTGAGAAGCCAGGTTACCTGAGATAGTTTGGGCTTATAAAATAACTTGGAAGACCACAATAGGCTTTACACCATATGAACTAGTGTATGGTAAGAAAGTAGTACTTCCTATAGAATTTGAGTATCAAACATTGAGAACAATAGTCAAATTGGGAATGGATTTGTCAACAACACAATAGGAGAGATTGCTAAACTTGAATGCCTTGGATGAAATCAAAATGGAATCCATAAACTACACTGAATTTGTCCAAAATCAAAGAATCCATTGGCATGATCATTTTATTAGGAAAAATGAATTCAGTATAGGTGATTAGGCTTTACTTTATGACTCTAGATACAAATATTACAAGGGAAATTACAAACCAGATGGCTTGGTCCATATGAGATAAAGCAAGTATTTCCTAATGGACCTCTCTAACTACAGACAATTGATGGATTAAGGTTGTCATTGCTAGTTAACAAACACATATTGAAGCTTTATAAGAAACCATTGCAGAAGGATGACTTACTTCTTACATTACAACAGTAATTTGAACCTATAATTGAAAATTCAACAATAGAGACTACCATTTCTACAAATGAATTAGTAGATGAGCTACACAACTCGCCCATTGATGTTCCATAGGTATAATTTTAACACATATTTCATGTGCACACACTACACATGTGACAATCGACAATATTCATTTTATGAGATAGTCATAGAGGCAATAGGGACCTGTAACATCACACCTCTAGGTGACAAACTTACAGAAGGGACCTATTATTGCATGAGCCCATATCACTTGTCTATCATTCATTTCATATTACCATCCACATTAATTGCATATCTATCACTTCATAACCCATCCTTTCATACATGCAACCATACAAATTCCATCTTCATTACATACAACTTATTACATTCATTCACACACAGAAATCCTACCACCTTTATCCATTATAATGTACTATGCAATTAATCTCGCATCACCTATTCCATACACTCCGCAACCTTTCCATTTCATCATTTTCCATGTGTCATGTATATTCTATCATTCATTTCAAATTACCACTATGCAAAATTCATTACAATCAAGAAGAGTCACTTCAAATCACACTGTAGGTGATCATCAGTTACTTCACACGAGTTAAATTTCATTTCAACCAATTCCTATAGGTACACTACACATTAACTTATCATAATTAATATAGTTGATTATTGATTTTTTTGTATGTTTATAGGTTATCGTGCATGCTACATATCTTAATTGATTTTCCACTACTTTTTATATAACCTTCCACCAAAATTGTATGGACACTAAGTGAGGACACTTAGTATCTTTACTTAGGGGGAGGGGCATTCCTTAGTTTTCTAGGTTTTTAAAAGCTCTTTGCAAAACCTTTCTGTTATATTCCTCCATTTTCAAAATATGCAAAGTTCAAAGGAGAGGAAAGGGTTTTCAGTAGTTGAATTGAAAGGTGCATTTAAATAAGAACAAAATTCTAGCATAGTAGAAGTGGTTAATTGAGGTTGTTGAACAAGAACAGGATAAAACTAATGAGTTCAAATATTAAAGCATATCATGGGAGGTGATATAATATGCAAAGAACTAACAATACATGACCAATTGTTGGATGACAAGTCTACTTTTTCCCATTTTCCAGCAAGATGGTTGGTTATAATAGTTTTTGTAGCTCACAAAATTTAATGAGGTTATGACCCAAAATTTTGTAGCCACATTGTAGAATGATGAAGTAGTTGTTAGGGGCTTAAGGGTAGATGCTTCAAAAGTTGTCATTGCTAAAGTATCTGGATTTCCAAGGATAGGAGAAGAGTTTTTAGTTAGGGAAGTGTAATTTTGTAAAATTGAACCCCTTGCAATTTCACATACATTCTTATGTCTGCTTTGGTGTTCACTCCCCTAGAACTTGTGTAGGCTCATTTTAGCCCCTGCATCAGCCTTTTTCCCCTCTCAAGATACTCAACATCCTTTTTCAATAGCTACCCTCACACGTCAACTTTGTGTTAAACCTTGTGCTTTTCTTGTTCATGTTGTTTTGTAGTGTGATGTGTCTGGACACTAGCACACCGCAAAGATGTTTGCACAAAACACTAGTTTCCTGTAATGTTTCAACGTTCAAACGACTGCTTCTGTGCATGTTTGCCACTTGTCATCTGCTTTTGTCAATGGTAATGGCTCAAGATGCCTTGTAACCACTCGAGAAGCTTCTTTTTGCTCCTCCTCTCTCCTTAAATTTTATCTTTTCAATCCATTTGTGTCTCTAGCTTCATTCCATCTTCTAGCTTTTTTCCATCCTTGGCTCTAGTATTTTCCCTCTTGTTGTTTTGCTTTCACAACTCAATGTAGCTTGTTACAACATCTTCAAGCACTCTCAAGATCTCTTAGCAACATTATTTGTATCCTTATTAGATCTTGCATCTATCTCCCTTGCCTTATGCTTATGAGCATCCTAGGATTCCATATCCCCTATCTATTGCATCTTTACTTCATAATATGAGTTCTCCTCCTTGAGCGGGGATTGCTTTTATCACCTACATTTTGTGATATGGGTTCTCCTCCTCGAGCGGGGTTTGCTTTTATCACTCATACTTGGTGGTTTGGGTTCTAATCTTGAAGTGGTTTTTTCTTTCACCATGTACTTTATCCATTTTGGTTCATCTCTCTCTATCTTTTTTATTGTCTATGGAGGTGGAAACACCAAAACATGGGTTTGACTGAGGCAAACCCCTATACAACCCCAACAATTTCTCCAGATCTTACACATGCAGATGTTGAAGAAATTCATGTGTTAGAGGCTTCATCGCTTGCGTGGTTATGGGAATTTCATTTTCTACCTCTTATTCTCTTTATCATTTCTATTTCACTTTATTTCAACTTTATCACATTCTATTATTTTCCAATACTTTTGAATTTCTCAGTAATTAGATTGCTAGTAGTCACTCTATTTTTTTTCTATGATAAAATTAGTTCCTAGACCGTACGAGATGCAGTCATGTCTCTGGGACACAATCACATCATGCTATCATTCATATTCTACGTTGATGTCCTCTAGCTGAGATCTCATCAATTTGTCTAGAAAACCTTTGTGATTCACTTCTTTTCGATTCTAGAACTCTCGCACTATTCCTTGAGGTAGTTTAGGGAAATTCGCCCTGTGAGGCTCTCTGAATGAAGAGAACTCATGAGTAGTGAATCCTTCTTCTCTACACTTTGGTGAACCTGATGTGAAGAGGAAAACTAGGAATTTATTTACCCCAACTTGGTGGGGTCATAACTTTTGACTCAATGCTCATAATTTAGAGTCGTTTACATTGTTGGAAAAGTCTCCAAGAGGACTAGTTCCATCCCTAAAGTATTGTGCCTTTGGCGGCCAAAGTATAAGGACCGACAAAATTTTGGACCCCAAATTCCACTCTGAAGACCTCCGAAAATGCAAATTACTAGAACCTAGAAAATATTAGAAAAATCTAAAAAATATAGATTTTTGGTTTTTCTTAGTTCTATCGCCAAAATGAATTTAATATCTTCTTTTATCAGTTCAATATCTAATTATATTCAAAATGTTAATGATGTTCCATTTCATGCATGTGATGGTGACTTGGCTTTACCCATGTCACTTAACATCTTTGATCCTTCTCATGAAATTCCTCTTGCATCAAAGGATATTTTGTTGCAAGAAGATGAAATCATTGATAATTTCCTTAAAATTACTCTACCTTCTATTCACTCTAATGCACTCTCTTCTAGAGATGATTCATTATTGAATGATGAATCTACCCTTCATTCCAATGCTCTCTCTTCTAGAGACATTACATTAGTGAATGATGAATCTCCTTCCACATTTGATCTTGTTCGGATTGATGTTGAGAATGTCTTTAGATAATTATTCTACTAGTTTGATGATTATGTAAATGTAATCTATGTCTCTGTTGCCCCTGAAAGTCCAAAGAGACCATTCATTTATGTGACTATAGCTAGTCCTCCTAAAAGGATTTGTTTGATTGAGGGTGTCCCATTTGATATCAATTCCTTTGATCTTTGTAAGGCCCCCTCTTATAGAGTGGTAGCCCATACTTATAAGAATAGAATGAATAAGCAACCAAGTCTTCCTTCAACTCCTAAACCTACAACTAAAGCACCTAGTGATTATGATCTTGTCGAGAAACTCTATACTACTCCAACCAAAATCTCACTATGGGACTTGCTTTAGTCTACATCACTTTATCAAGGTATACTTTAGGAAGACTTGCAAAAGATCCTCTTGCATTATTATGCCAAGCCGATGGATGCTAATGGATTGATAGCTCATATGCATTGATTTTGATTGGTTGAAAATACTTCCTCATCATTCTAGTCCAGTCAAAATCACTAAAAGATCAGTTTTACCCTAGTCGATCTATTATGTTTTTTCAAAAGCTTTTTCAAGAGCTCTAAGGCCATTAATGGAGGTCAGTCAGCTACCAGGTGTCAAATTCAAACATTCAAGCACTAAATAGAAGATGAGAAATGATGAACATGCACGTAGAACAAAGAATGGAGAAGAGGAGCTATCAAAGTTGAAATCATCAGAAAATATTCTAAGTATGGAGAACTCGGGCGCCCAAAAGAAAATAGGTACCCAGGGTTTTAAAGGCCTAAATCCATCAGTTAGAGTTTGCAAATGTATTCAACCTCTTTAGAATTCTGCCAACTTTGTAGTGAATATCTTGGCATGATGATCAAATTCATTAGTTGTTAGAAAACTCGGGATGAACAGAAGGAATTACATGAGGTCTCAAGCTTCAAGGTTGAAAACTGAAGAAAAATAACTGTGGAGATCATGGGTGCTCCAGAAGGATATAGGCGCCCAAGATTTTGGGGCATCAAATGGAAAAATTTGCAGTTGCAGTCTCCAACATGACTTCTCCAGTCTTGATCAAACTTTCCAATGCAACTATCAACAAGTCCATCAGAGTTGAAAATCATCAAATATTACAAACTGATGGAGGGGTAAAACCACAAAAAATATCAGAAGTCAAAAGAAAGGTGAAAATCACATAAAATAAACTAACTCTGAAGGAGTTGGGTACCCCAATTAGGCAGGGGTGCTCAAGATTTTGACCCCCTAGATTTAGTTTTTAGAAGAGATCATCTCTAGAAGACTGTCATAATTCATCAAGCTATTCAACAAATCTCACACTCAGTCAATCAAGTAAGTCTAACTCCCTAAATTGAGAAATGACGAGATGAAAAATGTGAAGAAATGGCTAACAATGGTAATGATGGGCACCCTAGGAGGAGATAGGCGCCCAAGCCTTTGAAGCCCTAAATCAATATTTTCAGGAAATATCATTCCCAAGACACCCCCTTCAAAATCCTTTGAGCTATCCAATGGGCCCAACCATCAATTCATTAGACCTCTGGATCATCTAGGATTGTAAAAAAGATTTGAAAATGAGAAATCAAGTAAAAAGTTGGAAAATATGAAAAAATGACTATCTCTAGAGATCATGGATGCCCCAGCTAGCCAGGGGCGCCCAAACATTTGAAGGCTTAGAATTAGTTTTTAGGGTTTGGCATCTCCAAAACAATCATCTCATATTTAGTCAAACTACACAATGGAGTAGTCAACTAGATCATTGGACCTCCTGAGCTCCCAAATTTGTAGCTTCATTTGAAGGGAAAAAAAAATAGTGATAAGAGTTGAAGAACGTAAAAATGTCTAACTCTGGAAGAGTTGGGTTCCCCAGGTAGCCAGGGGCGCCCAACATTTTGAGGGGTCAGATGAAGTTTTATGAAAAGTTTCCTCCAAAAAAACTTCACCAAATTCACTCAAGCTCCATGATGGGTCATTCTTCCAGATCATGGATTCATCAAGCATCTTGGAATCAAGGATAAAATTTAGGTTAAAAATTAAAAAAAGTTGAAAATGGTGAAATTTTGGCTAAGTTTGCCAAGCAAAAGCACCCCAGTCCAAGAGAAGCATCTAAGAATCCATGCCTTAGTCAAATTTTCAAATTTCATCCTCCAACATTCCAAACAGTGTCCACATTCGATGAACCTACTTAGAATAGGCTTCGAAAGATTTAAAGCAAAAAGAAAGCAGATTTTCTCAAACCTCAACTTATTTAGGACATCTTTGCCTTCCATTCATTCACTTTTTGCAAGTTGGCATCAAGAGCAAGAAGATTTTCCCTTTTCTCTCAACAAAGATTTGAAGACCCAAACGACATGCTTTTTTGGTGTTCTTTGTGATTCCAAGATCAATGAGCAAGGAGGAACACTTTTTCAAGCTCCGAACTTCTAGGGTGTTGCTTTTTCAACACAACCACTCAACTTTTTCTATTTCTGATCACATGGGTCTCTTTGCTTTTTCATTCTCTTCAACATTGAGAAACTTTTGCCTCTTCTAGAAACTACTTTTTGGTTTCTTTTTTAGGATGGATTTAGCTTTTTTAGTTTCCAAACATCTGGGTTTCTTCATAACATTATTTTCCACAAAACCCAAGTCCCAACTTTTTTTGGAGAACTTGCTTTTTCAAGGCACATCAACATTCTATTTTTAGCAACACTCTCCACTTGAAATCAAGAAACAAATCAAATTTTTGGCAGATGTGATTGAGATTTAAAGCAACAATCATCTAGAAGTTTTCTTCCAACTTTCTTTCTATTCTTGTCTCAATTTTTATCCTCTATTTGAAAAAGAGAAAGAAAACAAGTTGTAATAGTTGGAATTTCCTATTTTTATTCTTTATTAGGTGGTTAGATGCTTATCTTGTTTTAGTTTTAGAAATAAAGTTTGCATGTTGGCAAGTCTTAGTTGTAAAAGCAAGGAGATTTTAGGGTTCCCTACTCCCCTTCTTGTGTATAAATATGGGAAGCATTTCCCATTATTATTTTTAACCATGCTTGTGATAGAAAATTGCAAGCCTATAATGCTGCAAGTTGTTATTCATTTTCAGCTCACTTTGTGTAAGAGCAAGTTTGCATTCCTCTTTAGCTGCAAGTTATTGTTCAGTTCTTGTGTATTGTGTCAATGTGTTCTGGTTGATCACTAAAATGTAATCCTATTTTGCTACAATCTTGTTGTCCCAGAAGTGTAATCTTTGTTCTTGAGATTTGAGAAATAAAGTCTTGTGCCTACTTTTCCCTGATATAATTTCTCAGATTTCCATTTTATGTGTTATGCTTGTATCATCTTTATTTCAACTTGCATTGAAAGTAAGTTGATGTGCATTGGGAGAAAATTTGATTTAAGTATTTATGTCAGAGAATCCTTCCTTGTCCATTTCTAACTCTCTTGCTCTGTGTTTACTTGAGAAGTTAGAAACGTCATTAGAGTAGGCTTAGTTGTAGTTAAACTTCTAAAATAAAAAATCTTAGCTATGACACTTGAGTTTTATAACCTTGTGCTCTTCGTTGAACAAAAAGATAGGAAAACTAGTTTTGATTTACTTTCTTGAGCAACATCAGCAAAGAGGGAGCTTCCCCTCCTAATTCAAAGAGAAATTTATCTATGCATAGTTTTCCATTTCTAATCTGCATTCCATAGGTGCAAATTGAAATGCCAACAATTTTTTGGCACCCACCATGGGGCACGGGGCATAAAACTTCAAGAAAGCTTACGCCTTATGATACGAAAATGACCATTTGGCGCCCTATTGCATGGTCCAGCTAGAAGCAATGGGTGATAACAAAAATAATGATGGTAGGAATCTGAGACTTTCACGCCCATTACCTTGGGGTAATAACATTGGAGCTTTTGCTTTGCAAGCAAATCATGAATTACCTTAAGGGTCAAGGAAGCACTTTCCACAATTTCATGGTGATGGAACTCAACATCCTTATGATCATCTTTCTACCTTCTCAACGGCCTTGCCATCTTGCACATGGCACACGAATACATCATTGTGCATCTCTTTGTGGAGACTCTTGTTGGGAATGTTGTCGACTAGTTCAATCACTTGGGGTTAGGCATTATTACAAGTTGGGAAACTATGAGCAAAATTTTTTTGGCACAATTCAAGCCTACTGAAGACAATCATTGGTTGTTTTCCCAACTTGAAAATTTATATATGGAGTACAATGAGCCCATGAGGGATTTTGTAGCAAGATTTAATCATCTTGTTGCATGAATTTCTTCTACACTTAATCCATCACCATAGATTCTAATAAGCTACTTCATAAATGCTCTTCCATCAAAGATAGCCTTCTTCTTGAAGATGGAAAGACATGCAGAATTGACGGATGCACAAGAACACACCATCGAGTTGGAGGATAATAAGATTACTTCTAACATAATGAAGAAGGATTCAATCAGGCTTCAAGTTTAGAGTTCTATAGATCCATTGCTATAGAAGGTAGCCAATGAGATGCTTGCACTACTACCACCACAATATCAATTTTAGCAACTGTACCAATCAAAGAGAAATAATTTTCAGCCTTACAACAATTACAAGCCATGGTTGACAACAACTCCACCAAGACCAATAGTTGAAGCTACACAAAATGTAGTATTTTTTCCTTTCCATGATATCGACACACATACATGTACTACATGTCCTGAGAATTTAAGAATGAACCAGATTATGGGATATGTTGAGGTTGTACCTAGTTTCAGTTTTGTCCCTACACCAAGTTCAAATGTCGTCTTACCATAGATGGACAACTTTGATGGTGACTTTGTTCTAGAATACTTTCAAAGTGAACCCATTATTGAAGAAAAAGAATACCTATGCCACTACTCTCTTACAGCAAATCACAGAAGACACTCTTTGCATGTGTTTACAAGTGCTATGCACTTGCAAGTGCAAAAGGAAGAAGAAGAGAGGCAAAAAGCTAAAGAACAAATTAAGGAAGTGGTTACAACTTCCACTTCTTCCACTTCTAAAAGTTCACAAGAGAATGCTAAAGTGGTTGCTCAGGACCCATCTTCTATAAATTTTGACATTGTAAACTCCATGATAAAGACCAAGATTGAGATTTCACAATTGGAGTACCTTTGTGATCATCTTGAGCAATTGTACAAAATAATACATGTAAATAAAGAAGCTTCAATTCAGCTTACACTGCTCGAATCATCTGTGCCAATCCAAGAAAAGCCCAAACCTTTCTATATATCTTTGTATATAGGAGCATTCAAACTGAGCAATTGCATTATTGATTCACAAACCTCAAACAACATCATGCCTATAGAAGTGATGAAAACATTGGGACTCTCATGCAAAAAAACTCAGAACGAGTGCTATTCACTTCAGTTAATTTAGTGTCATTAGTTGGTCAATTCAAGGACACTCAAGTAAGGTTGGTAGCTTTCCTAGAGAAAAAGATAAAAATGACCATCCTAGTGGCTGACATTCCACCCAAATATGGGATGTTGTTGAGTTGAAGCTTCTGTAGAGATCTTGGTGGTGCAATGTAGTTAGATTGGTCATCTGTGACCATTCCTATGAAAGAAGGTAGAATCAAGATAAAACCTAAACCCAAATACCAGTTCATGGTGGTGAGAATCCCAAACCCCCCAACCCAAACTTTATATCAAGAAATGGGTCTTGGTACTTGTGTGACACTATCAGAAATAGGAATTGAAGACCAAAACATTGCTTGTTCTTAAAGGAGACTAACAAAGGATACAAAGCTATGGAGAATGCATTTAGATGGGGGTTGTTCAACTGTAGGTTCAGAAGAAGGGAAAATGATCATCTCCCCTAAAGGATTGTTGCAATTGGAATTCACTGAATCTGAAAAAGAGGCGCCTATGTTAGGCCTCAAAAATGTCGAAGACATGGGAATTGAACGCCTATGTGTTAAAGGGGATGTAGAGATGATCGATGATCCAATCAAGGATATTTTTAGGCCAGAAAGGATCATCTATGACATTATAGAAATTAGGTTTGGAAGATGATCGATTGATTTGAAGAGTTAGACAATAGAGATATCTTGAAGATTGACAATAGAGACATCCCGAAGATGAACAACAACCAAGTTGGTGACCCAGTGGTACTTGCTTCTTTCCTTATGCCATATTTTTAATTTTGTCAAGGTGCCTCTTCCTGGATGTATGAAGATATGAGAATATTCATCCCAGAAGATTTATCTCCTATGATACCCATGCGAAGAGAAGTAAAGCTTTTCAGGCATAAATGACTTCCTTCAAAGATGGAGTAATTTTCTTTTGTTTTCATGATGTGTTTCCCCTTTCCCTAATGTGTTCATTATGTTGTGTTTCCCCTTTACGTAATAGTTATGTCATGTTTTAGGTGATTAGGCATCTTATTTTAGGTGATTTCTAGGGAATTCTAACTATTAGGTGATTCTAGGAAGTCCTGTCATAGGTGACTTGGGGAAAGTCTTGCAATAGGTGATTAGGAAATGTTGTTGAATTTGATGCCCAATGGATAAGGCACTGGTCTAATCTTAAAAATATAGAGATTCGTTGGTTCTCCTATGTCGTAAGTATCCAACATGGCCCCTAGACAGAGCCAATTGTTACACCCAAAATTAAAAATTTTCCTACACTTAGGCATTTTGCATAAATGGTTGAAAGTCAGTCAAAATTGTCAAAAAAGGTCAAAATTTGGGTTTGTATGTCTTGCATGAGGGTCAAAAATTCAAAATTTTCAAAATATAACGATCTAGTTTGTGTTCTAACATAGAACACATTACATTAAAATAATCATCTCCTAGAGGAGCATGCATAATGGCATGCACATTTTTGAAAGAACTATCTCCTCAGACCAGGACCAACATACATCCAATTGGCTAATTTCATAAATTAGACTTTATCTCTATCTTAATTTGATCTGTATTCCCATCCTACACCACAAAAATATCCCTTTTTCTATTTAGATCTTATTGAAATCATATTTCCGTTCTATAAGTATAGTCTGCGAAAGGATGAGAAATCAAAAAGAAATTTTTTCTTCTTATTTATTTATTTTCTGATTTTTCAAAATAATACTAATATTCCACCCCAAGATGTATTATGATTCAACTCTTCATAATAAAAGGCGCTACCAAAACCCCATTTGCTCCACTCGGCCATTTCCCATTAAGTTGTTTTATTTTAATCAATTTAGAAACGAAGCAATGGCTTTTTACGCCAAATCAAATCGCACATTATAATTCAATAATGCTTAGAGTGCATCAAAGTCCACAAAACCCAACCTTAGTTTTTCACCCTAATTTTAGGAAAAAAATTCTCATTGTGGTAACCCCTGTAAATAGAACTTTTTCTGGGTTTCTTTCAAAATGGATGCGAGCAAAATTTTCCAAAAATAGAAAATTTCTAAAAATAGAAAGTTTGGTTGTTCGGGTTCAAACTAATTTTGATTGGTCGAAAATACTTCTTCATCAAGTTGGTCCAGTTAGAATCATCAAAAGATTAGTTTTACCCTAGTCTATCTATTCTACTTTTTCATAAGCTTTTTCAGGAGCTACAAGGCCATTAATGGAGTTCAATCAACTGTTAGGTGTCAGATTCAAACAATCAAGCGCTAAACAAAAGATAAGAAATGATGAGCGTGCACGTAGAAAAAATAATGGAAAAGGGGAGTTGTAAAAGTTGAAATCGTCAGAAAATATTCTAAGTCTAGAGAACTTGGGCACGCCAGAAGAAAATAAGTGCCTAGGATTTTAAAGGCCCAAATCAAGCAATTAGGGTTTTCAAATATATTCAATCCCTTCATAATTCTACTAGCTTTGTAGTGAATATCTTGGCATGATCATTGAATTCGTTAGTTGCTAGAAAACTCAGGATGAACAAAAGGCATTACTTAAGGTCTCAAGCTTCAAAATTGAAAAATGAAGAAAAATGACTAAGTGTGGAGATCATGGGCACCCCATAAGGAGATAGGCACCCAAGCTTTTGGGGCATCAAATGGAAAAATTTGCAATTGCAGTCTCCAACATGACTTCTCCAATCTTGTTCAGGCTTTCCAATGCAACTATCAGCAGGTCCATCAGAGTTGACAAGCATCAGATATTACAAACTGATGGAGGGGTAAAACCATGGAAAATATCAAAAGTCAAAAGCAAGGTGAAAATCACAGAAAATAAACTAACTTTGAAGGATTTGGGTGCCCTAGCTAGCCAAGGGTGCCCAAGATTTTGACCCCCTAGATTCAATTTTCAGAAGAGATCATCTCTAGAAGACCCTCCTCATAATTCAACAAATTTGACAGCTAGTCAATCGTGTCAGTCTAACTCCCTAAATTGAGAATTCATCAGAAGATCAAGAAAACATGAAGAGATGAAAAATATGAAGAAATGGCTAACACTGGTAATGATGGGTACCCCAAGAGGAGATAGCGCCCAACCTTTTGAAGCCCTAAATCAAATTTTTAGGAAATATCATTCCCAAGAGACCCCCTTCAGAATCCTCTAAGCTATCTAATGAGCCCAACCATCAGTTTGTCAAAACTCTGACCCTACATCAACCTTTTTCCCCTCTCAAGATGCTCAACACCCCTTTACAATAGCTACCCTCGTGCATCAGCGTTGCGTGAAAACTTGTGATTTTCCCATTCGTGTTGTTTTGTAGCATGACTTGTCTGGACACTAGTATGTCGCACAAATGTCTACACACCACACTAGCGTCCTACGATGTTTCAACATTCAAATGACCATTTTTTTGCATGTTTTCCACTTGTCACCTACTTTTGTCGGTGGTTTCAGCTGGGGATACCTTGAAATGGTTTCAAGGGATACTGTCCCTAGATTCTATCTTTGACACATTCTCTATCTCTAATTATCTTGTTTGTATATATTTTGCTATAGCTTTGCTATAAATAACATTTTTTTTGAAATATTTCTTACAACTCTCCTTTCTTTTTGTAATCTTAATTTTGGTTTCCTGCAAATTATTCTTTTTCTCCTTTCTTTAGGAAGCTCTTGATTCTAGAGCTTTTATTCTGATGGAGCTATGAGATTCTTGATTCTGAGATCATGCAACTATTGCATCCTTACTTTTGTGACACCGGGTTCTCCTCCCTTGAGCTGACTGTTTTTTCACCCCATATTTGGTGGTGCTGGTTCTAATTCCTAAAGTGGGCTTTTGCTTTCACCATGCGCTTTGTCCATTTTAGATCTTTTATTTCTTTCTATCTGGCTGTCCGTGGAGGTGGGAACATCAAAACGGGGGTTTGACTGAGGCAAACCCCTATACATCCCCAACACTTTCTCTAGATCTTACACATGCAGGTTTTGAAGACATTCACGTACTGGAGGCTTCATCACTTGTGTGGTTGTGAGCATTTCATTTCTATCTCTTATTCTCTTTATCATTTCTATTTTACTTTATTTCATCTTTATCACATTCTATTATTTTCCAATACTTTGAAGTTCTTAGTAATTGGATTGTAAGTAGCCACTTTGTCATTTTTGTGATATTCTCTACTTCTAGGTTCTGTATAAGATGCTGTGGCACCACATTGTTAAGTCCATATGCTTATCATCCTGAAGCCAAAAGTTTTCCAATACTTATTCCTAAAAAAAATCTTGTAGTAACTTGGTTTTTTTATTCTCTAGAACTCTCTGTGGTTGTTCCTGAGGGCAGCCAGTAGTTTCCCGCTTATGCCCTAAATGAAGAGAACTCGTGAGTAGCGAATCTCCCTTCTCTACATTTTGGTGAACCTGACATGAAGAAAGGTATTTTTCAAAAAACTAGGAATTTATTTACCCCTACTTCGCAGGGTCATAACTTTTGACTTGGTGCTCGGAGTTCAAAACCATTTGCATCGTTGGAAAGGTCTCCAAGAGAAATAGTTCAATCCCTAAAATACAATGCCTTTGACTATCAAATTTTAGGGATTGACACAAGTTCTGACCTCAAATTCCACTCTGAAGACATTCAAAAATGCAAATTATTAGAACCTAGAAAGTACCAAAAAAATATGAAAAATATAGATTCTCAGTTTTTATTAGTTTTGTCACCGAAATGAATTTAATATCCTCTTTTATTAGTTCAGTATCTAATTTTGTTCAAAATTTTAGTGATATTCCATTTCATGCATGTGATGGTGACTTGGCTTTACCCATGTCACTCAGTATCTTTGATCCTTCTCATGAAATTCCTCTTACGTCGAAGGATATTTTGTTGCAAGAAAATGAAATCATTGATACTTTCCTTAATGTTACTCTACCTTCTATTCATTCCAATGCACTCTCTTCTAGAGATGAGGCATAGTGAATGATGAATCTTCTCATCCCAATGCACTCTCTATTAGATACATTGCATTTTTGAATGATGAACCTCCTTCCACATCTAATCCACCTTAGGTCAATGTTGAGAGTATGTCTTCAAATAATTAGTCCACTAGTTGTGATGATTATGTAAATGAAATCTATGTCTTTGTTGCCCCTCAAAATCCTAAGAGATTGATCATTTATGTGATTCCAGCTAGTCCTCCTAAAAGGATTTGTTCTATTGATGGTGTTCCATTTGATGGCGATTCTCTTGGTCTTTCTAAGGCTCCCTCTTATAGAGTAGTAACCCATACTTATGAGGATAGAATAAATAAGAAACCAAGCCTTGTTCAAGCTCCTAAACCTATGACTAAAGCACTTGGTGATTACAATCTTGTCAAACAACTCCAAGTTACTTTGGCTAAGATATCATTATGGTACTTGCTTCAATCTGCTATGATTTATCAAGGTATACTTCAGGAAGCCTTGCAAAATATTATCTTGCCTTCTTCCTCTAGGCTGGTAGATGTTGATGCATTGATAGCTTATATATGTGCAAATTCACCAAATATTACGTTCTATCCACAAGAACACCTGCCTCTGGAAGTGCAAAAATTGGTAGACCCTCTAATGATTATATTTAACATTAATAATAATGGCATTAGGAATACTCTCATTGACACCAGTTCAATGCTCAATGTATGTAGCATTGATCTATTACCTAACATTAATATTGATTCATCTTCTCTTAATGCTTATTCGGTTGTCATTCGTGGGTTTGATAATATCAGTCGATGAGCCCTATGCATGATAGTCTTGCCTTTTAGGTTGAGACTCGTTACATACCTACCCTTGTATATGTTGTGTCAAAAAAATTACCATATAATCTTTTCTCAATAGACTGTGGATTCATGTGATGGGTGCAATCCTATCTACCTTACATAAATCTATTAAGCTCATTTGCAATAATTGAGTAGTCGCAGTCAAGGCTGACCCTAAGGCTATGCACTTATGTGAGATGGTAGCTTTTGGTCAGGTTTCGGTTGTGCCTACTCTTATTCCTTCAATATATTTGAGTGTTTTGATGTTTACTCCAGTAGTACCTACTACAAAGGATACTCTTGAGGTAGATGTCCCTAAAGAAGATCCTTCTTAGGCAAGAAATCTTAAGTCTACTCCTCAAATGAATGCATGTTTTGGTGTTAATTGAGGTTCCTTAGACTTTACAGATTCCTTCATTAGTGAATATGAAGTCAGCTCGATCTACTTAGACCTTCTGATAACATCATCCAAACCCACTATCAAAGATGGCTATCTTTTGTATCGCGGGGTATGTGAGCAATAGTTGTAATATCCTTAATGTCGATACTCTTTTGAGGAAAATGATCACACCCTTATTAAAGTAGATAATGTTGGAAGTCCTGTTAATAAGGATGATGGTGATCCCATAGATGAGTATAATCCCATTGCTAGAACAATGCTCTCTATGAAGATCCTCCTCCTTCTCAAGATTTGCAAACACATTATGGCCCTGGCTTTAGGCTTGCCTCTGAATATGGACATGGGCATAAAGGTTGTAGGTGTAATGAACAAGGCATTCAGGTCCCTATATAATTTTCACCTCGCAAGCATAATTTGGTGCTTGGCTACTCGAATGAACAATCTAAACAGAAGCCATGGTTGAGTAACATGAATTCTTCTCAACCTCGTTATGTTGAAAAGATTCATCCTCCATTGTCTTTTATCTTTGTATCTTCTTCTTGTGATCAGTATAGCTTTTATCCACAAGAGAAAGGGTTGCTTCCTTCTCCTCATTCTTATTTGAGAAAGATTTTATTTTGTTTCAGCTTCTCAAAGCCCACTTAATTACTCTTCCTTCTCCTACATGCAAGAAATTAAGAAAAGCATTCTTTTTGTGCATACCATTGAGTGTCTGGTCATTCCACTAGAGAATGTAAGGCCTTGAAGGATAAAATAAAACTTTGTGATTCAAGTGTCATCACCCATTTATTTGTTGATGCACTTTCCTTTTCTTCACATCATAAATGATATCGAGGTTTACCTCTATCTTGTATGTTCTAAGTATCTTACATGGTTTTCCTCCCCTGTGTGTTGGGGGAAGTGATAACTCATTTTGGAGATGTGTGTCCTTCTTAAGGACCCCCTCTCTCCTCTTTATACACTTTCAAACAAAATTTCCCTCAAGTGGACCCATTTTCTTTTGAAGGGTTCCCAAAGGACCCCTTTGAAAGCCTTCCAATTTGTCGATGGTTTGTGTGACTATCCACTTATTTTCTTGCATGGTTGCTTTGTTCTCTGGAATGTTTTATTTGTGGATTAACTTGTTGCTTCGCAGGTGTTCCTGTGAAGCCTCTTTTTGACTCTACAGAGTCCCCTTTTCTAGGTTTCCTCCATGTGAGAGATCTTGAGGGAAGCCTCCTTGCAAGTATGCAGGCCTATGAGGTGATTTCATCTTGGTTTCCTCCATGTGAGAGATCTTGGGGGACGCCTCCTTGCAGGTCTATGGGCCTATAAGGTGCTTTTTCCTCCGGGTTTCCTTCATATGAGAGATCTTGGGGGATACCTTCTTGCAAGTGTATGGGCCTGTAAGGTGTATACTTCATAGGGCTTCCTTCATGTGAGAAATCTTGGGGGATGCCTCCTTGCAGATTTGTAGGCCTATGAGATGCTTTCATCTTTGGAATTTGACCATCGTTGGTTTGAGGGCCTTTAGTGTACTTTGTGCAACTTCATAGTTCTATGGAGTTGTGAAGTCCTTTTATTCAAAACTCCCAGGAGGAGTACTTGTGGAGCCATCTCTCTTGGAATTTTCATTCCTTTCTAGCTTCTCCATCTCTTTCTTAAATTCTCTTCTCTTTTGTTCTCAATTGTATATATTGGATCGAAGATCTACATCTTCATCATCTTGGGTATATGCTCTTTCTCTCTCCGACATCTTAGAGTTCTTCTATGTATTGTTTTCAATTTTTGGATGGCGCATAGTACTTAGACAACCTTTTACATCGAGGTCTCTCTACTTTGTTTACTCAAATTCCTTTAGTATTTTATGTTCTAACATTGTTGTTTGGTGCAGGATTTTCTTATCTAATGCATTTGTTTTGCAAGTCTTCAACCTAGGGGCATGCTTCCATGGTTTGAAGAGTCGTCTGCTTCCTCTACAGTATCCTTTTGGCATAATGATGCTATTTATGTTTAGTAGATTTCCTTTAGTGTCCATATTAGTGTAGATTCATATGCTTGCTAAAGTGGGGGAAAATGTAATGTCATAAAATTACACCCCTAGAAATTTCACATGCATTTTTGTATCCACTTTAGTGTCCACTCCCTTAGCATCTTGAGTAGGCTCATTTTAGCCTCTACATCAGCCTTTTTTCCCTCTTAGGATGCTCAACACCCATTTTTCAGCAGTTACCCTTATGTGTTAGCTTGGCATCAAAACTTGTGATTCCCCCATTTGTGTTTTTTTGTAGCGTGATGTGTTTGAACACTAGTGCACCATGCGAACATCTACATGATGCGCTAGCATCTTGTGACATTTCAAAGTTCAAATGATCATTTTCATGCATTTTTTCCACTTGTCACTTGCTTTTGTCACTGGTAATGACCAAGGATGCCTTGAAACTATTCAAGAAGCTTCTTTTCCATCCTTAAATGCTATATTTTCCATCTATTTGGTCCTCTAGCTTCATTCTAGCTTCTTCTCCTTCTAGGCTTCTATCTTGACACATTCTCCCATCTTGCTATCTTGCTTGCACAGTTCCATATAGCTTGTTATAGTAGCATTCTCTAAAAGATTTTACAACTCTCTTTGCACCACTCTTGGCTCTTGCAACTATCTTTCCCTCCCTCTTTGTAGCTCCTTTGGCTCTTGCAGCTTCATCTCCCTTATTTAATGCTTGTGAGCATCCTAGGATTCCATATCCCCCATATATTGCATCCTTTGTGATGTAGGTTCTCCTCCTCAAGCGGTGATTTCTTTTATCACTCATACTTGGTGGTGCGGGTTCTACTCTTGAAGCGAGTTTTGCTTTCACCACATGCTTTTTCCATTTTGATTATACTCTTTCTTTCTATTTGGTTGTCTATGGAGGTGGGAACACCAAAATGGGGGTTTGACTATGGCAAACCCCTACATAGGCCCAACACTTTCTCTAGATATTATGCAAACAGGTTTTGAAGACATTCATGTACTGGAGGATTCATCACTTGTGTGGTTGTGAGCATTTGATTTCTATCTCTTATTCTCTTTATCATTTCTATTTTACTTTATTTTAACTTTATCACATTTTGTTATTTTCTAGTACTTTTGAAGTTCTTACTGTTCCCATGGGGGGGCTTGGGATTTTATATTCATGGATCAAGCGGTCCCATGAAGCAAAAAAAAATATGCTACGAGATTAATTGGAATCTTCTCCTAAAAAATAGCACCCCCTACCTTTTAGAATTGCAAATTTGAGCGGGTGAAATTGAGGTGGGGCTAGAAATTTCCCTTACAACTTAGGAATTTTTTTTGCCACTTCTCTATCACTTAGAATTTTAAATTCCTTAAAAAAACTAAAAAATGAGAGAATTTTTATTTATTAATTAATTTTTATCAAATTACTCCACTCCATTCCTTGAATTTTGGAGCTCAGACTTTTAAGTTGAATTGCAAAATTGAATTCATGGGACCACTAGCTTTAAAATATTCCTAAAAAATCTAAATAGCACCCGTTGAAATTTTTTAGGAAGCCCCTTCCATGGGACTGTACCCTTATTAATTGGATTGTAAGTAGCCACTTTGTCATTTTCTGTGATATTCTTGCTTTATGGTCTGTATGAGACGACAACGCACCTCTTGGATGCAAGAACTCTGCGTTGTCATTCTTATTCCACATTGTCATCCTTCGGCTAAGAGCTCGTCAATTTATCCAAAAAATCTTCATGACTTGATCTTTCTAATTCTAAAACTCTCGTGTTGTTCTTGAGGTAGTTTAGGGAAGTTCACCTCGCGAGGATCTCTAAATGGAGAGAACTCATGAGTAGTGAATCCCCCTTCTCTACAATTCGATAGTGTCGGTCAACAAGCCCTAGGCACAATAGTATTTCCTTTGAGGTTGGGACTCGTTATTGTACCCACCCTGGTATATGTTATGTCAGAAAAATTAACATATACCCTCCTTCTTGGTAGATCATGGATTCATGCTATGGGTGTAGTCTCGTCTACTTTGAATAAATCTATCAAGTTCATTTGCAATAATCGAGAAGTCACAGTCAAGGTTGACCCTGAGGCTATGTACTTATGTGAAATGGTAGTTGTTGGTCAGGTTTCGGTTGTGTCTACTCTTATTCCTTTAATGTATTCCAATGTGTCGATGTTTACTCTAGCAGTACCTACTACAAAGGATACTCTTGAGATAGATGTCCCTAAAGAAGATCCTTTTGAAGCAAAGTCTACTCCTTCTCATGAAAATGCATGTCTTGGTGATGATTGGGGTTCTCTAGACTTACAAATTCCTTCATTGGCGAACATAAAGTCATCCCAATCCACTTAAACCTTCCAATAACATCATCCACACCCACTATCAAAGATGATTATTCTTTTGTATCACAAGATAGTGTGAGCATAAATTGTAATGTTCTTAGTGTTGATCTTCCTTCTAAGGAAGATGATTACGCTTCTACTAAAGAGGATAATGTTGGCAGCCCTATTAATAAGGATGATGGCATTCCCATAGAGGAGCATAATCCCTATTTCTAGAACAATTCTCTCTATGAAGATCCTCCTCCTTCTCAAGATTTGCAAACATGTTATGGCTTTTGCTTTAGGCTTGCCTCTAAATATGGTTATGAGCATAAAGGTTGTGGGAATAATGAACAAGGAATTAAGTTCCCTACAGAATTTGTACCCCATAAGTGTAATTTGGGGCTTGGTTGCTCGAATGAACAATCTAAAGAAATCCATGGTTGAGTGACATGAATTCTTCTCAACCTTGTTTGTTGAAAAGATTCATCCTTCATTGTCTTCTATCTTTGTGCCGTCTTGTGAGCAGTCCAGTCTTTCTCCACAAGAGAAAGGGTTTCTTCCTACTCCTCATTCTTTATTTGAGCAAGAGTGTATTTTTTTGTGGCTTCTTAAAGCCTGCTTGATTACTCTTCCTTCTCCTACACGTAAGAAAATTCATAAGCATGATAAAGAAAAACATTCTTTCTATGCATACCATCTAGTGCTTGCCCATTCCACTAGTGAATGTAAAGCCTTGAAGGATAAAATATAACTTTCCGATTTTGGTGCCATCAAACTCCCATTTGATTGATACGCCCACCTTTTCTTTACATGACAAGTGATATCGAGGTTTACCTCTATCATGTATGTTCTAAGTATCTTGCATGGTTCTCCTCCCTTGTATGTTGGGGGCAACGATAACTTGTTATGGAGATATGCGCCCTTCTTCTAGGGAACCCCCTCTCTTCTCTCTATCTGTCAAATGAAGTGTCCCTCTAGTGGACCCCTTTTTCTTCTAAAGGGTTCCCAAGGGACCCCCTTTAATTTTTTTTATCTCAAATGAATTCTATGGTGTCTAGTTTGGGGGTAGCCTGACTAGGCCCTTCTTTTATGTGACTATTTTGTAACACAACTTGTAGTAACCATAGGCTTCTTTGATTAGTCTTGCTCTATAGGACTAAGAACTTGTAGAGATCCTTTGTATTAAGCTTTCCTAACATTTTTAAACATGTTGCTTTGTAAGTGCACCTGTGAAGCCACTTTCTAATCTAACTCTATAAAGTACCCCTTCACTTGGTTTCCCTCATGTGAGAGATCTTGTGGGATGCATACTTGTAGGTCTACGAGCCTATAACGTGCTTACATATCTGGGTTTCCTCCATGTGAGAGATCTTGGGGGATGCCTCCTTGCAAGTTTGTTGGCCTGTAAGGCACTTACTTTACTGGGTTTCCTCCATGTGATAGATCTTGGGAGACGCCTCCTTGCAGGTCTACGGGCCTATAAAGCGCTTACATCTCTGTGTTTCCTCCATGTGAGATATCTTGGGGGACACCTCCTTGGAGGTCTACAGACCTATAAGGAACTCCTTGTAGGTCTATAGACCTATAATTCACTTAATTTACTTGGTTTCCTTCATGTGAGAGATCCTGGGGGATGCCTCCTTGCAAGTCTATGGGCCTATAAGGTGTTTACATAAATGGGTTTCCACCATGTGAGAGATCTTGGGGGACGTCTCCTTATAGGTCTATGATCCTATAAGGAACTTACATCTCTAGGTTTCCTCCATGTGAGATCTTGGGGGACACCTCCTTGCATGTATGTGGGCTTGTAAGACGCCTTGCTACTAGGTTATATTCCTCCATTTTCAAAATATGCAAAGTTCAAAGGAGAGGAAAGGGTTTTCAGTAGTTGAATTGAAAGGTGCATTTAAATAAGAACAAAATTCTAGCATAGTAGAAGTGGTTAATTGAGGTTGTTGAACAAGAACAGGATAAAACTAATGAGTTCAAATATTAAAGCATATCATGGGAGGTGATATAATATGCAAAGAACTAACAATACATGACCAATTGTTGGATGACAAGTCTACTTTTTCCCATTTTCCAGCAAGATGGTTGGTTATAATAGTTTTTGTAGCTCACAAAATTTAATGAGGTTATGACCCAAAATTTTGTAGCCACATTGTAGAATGATGAAGTAGTTGTTAGGGGCTTAAGGGTAGATGCTTCAAAAGTTGTCATTGCTAAAGTATCTGGATTTCCAAGGATAGGAGAAGAGTTTTTAGTTAGGGAAGTGTAATTTTGTAAAATTGAACCCCTTGCAATTTCACATACATTCTTATGTCTGCTTTGGTGTTCACTCCCCTAGAACTTGTGTAGGCTCATTTTAGCCCCTGCATCAGCCTTTTTCCCCTCTCAAGATACTCAACATCCTTTTTCAATAGCTACCCTCACACGTCAACTTTGTGTTAAACCTTGTGCTTTTCTTGTTCATGTTGTTTTGTAGTGTGATGTGTCTGGACACTAGCACACCGCAAAGATGTTTGCACAAAACACTAGTTTCCTGTAATGTTTCAACGTTCAAACGACTGCTTCTGTGCATGTTTGCCACTTGTCATCTGCTTTTGTCAATGGTAATGGCTCAAGATGCCTTGTAACCACTCGAGAAGCTTCTTTTTGCTCCTCCTCTCTCCTTAAATTTTATCTTTTCAATCCATTTGTGTCTCTAGCTTCATTCCATCTTCTAGCTTTTTTCCATCCTTGGCTCTAGTATTTTCCCTCTTGTTG
The DNA here is from genome assembly GCA_007258455.2 of Sequoia sempervirens. Lineage (NCBI taxonomy): Eukaryota > Viridiplantae > Streptophyta > Pinopsida > Cupressales > Cupressaceae > Sequoia > Sequoia sempervirens. The sequence goes on along the minus strand of VDFB02353493.1, from coordinate 363,702,519 downwards.
TTTTGCTTTCACAACTCAATGTAGCTTGTTACAACATCTTCAAGCACTCTCAAGATCTCTTAGCAACATTATTTGTATCCTTATTAGATCTTGCATCTATCTCCCTTGCCTTATGCTTATGAGCATCCTAGGATTCCATATCCCCTATCTATTGCATCTTTACTTCATAATATGAGTTCTCCTCCTTGAGCGGGGATTGCTTTTATCACCTACATTTTGTGATATGGGTTCTCCTCCTCGAGCGGGGTTTGCTTTTATCACTCATACTTGGTGGTTTGGGTTCTAATCTTGAAGTGGTTTTTTCTTTCACCATGTACTTTATCCATTTTGGTTCATCTCTCTCTATCTTTTTTATTGTCTATGGAGGTGGAAACACCAAAACATGGGTTTGACTGAGGCAAACCCCTATACAACCCCAACAATTTCTCCAGATCTTACACATGCAGATGTTGAAGAAATTCATGTGTTAGAGGCTTCATCGCTTGCGTGGTTATGGGAATTTCATTTTCTACCTCTTATTCTCTTTATCATTTCTATTTCACTTTATTTCAACTTTATCACATTCTATTATTTTCCAATACTTTTGAATTTCTCAGTAATTAGATTGCTAGTAGTCACTCTATTTTTTTTCTATGATAAAATTAGTTCCTAGACCGTACGAGATGCAGTCATGTCTCTGGGACACAATCACATCATGCTATCATTCATATTCTACGTTGATGTCCTCTAGCTGAGATCTCATCAATTTGTCTAGAAAACCTTTGTGATTCACTTCTTTTCGATTCTAGAACTCTCGCACTATTCCTTGAGGTAGTTTAGGGAAATTCGCCCTGTGAGGCTCTCTGAATGAAGAGAACTCATGAGTAGTGAATCCCTCTTCTCTACACTTTGGTGAACCTGATGTGAAGAGGAAAACTAGGAATTTATTTACCCCAACTTGGTGGGGTCATAACTTTTGACTCAATGCTCATAATTTAGAGTCGTTTACATTGTTGGAAAAGTCTCCAAGAGGACTAGTTCCATCCCTAAAGTATTGTGCCTTTGGCGGCCAAAGTATAAGGACCGACAAAATTTTGGACCCCAAATTCCACTCTGAAGACCTCCGAAAATGCAAATTACTAGAACCTAGAAAATATTAGAAAAATCTAAAAAATATAGATTTTTGGTTTTTCTTAGTTCTATCGCCAAAATGAATTTAATATCTTCTTTTATCAGTTCAATATCTAATTATATTCAAAATGTTAATGATGTTCCATTTCATGCATGTGATGGTGACTTGGCTTTACCCATGTCACTTAACATCTTTGATCCTTCTCATGAAATTCCTCTTGCATCAAAGGATATTTTGTTGCAAGAAGATGAAATCATTGATAATTTCCTTAAAATTACTCTACCTTCTATTCACTCTAATGCACTCTCTTCTAGAGATGATTCATTATTGAATGATGAATCTACCCTTCATTCCAATGCTCTCTCTTCTAGAGACATTACATTAGTGAATGATGAATCTCCTTCCACATTTGATCTTGTTCGGATTGATGTTGAGAATGTCTTTAGATAATTATTCTACTAGTTTGATGATTATGTAAATGTAATCTATGTCTCTGTTGCCCCTGAAAGTCCAAAGAGACCATTCATTTATGTGACTATAGCTAGTCCTCCTAAAAGGATTTGTTTGATTGAGGGTGTCCCATTTGATATCAATTCCTTTGATCTTTGTAAGGCCCCCTCTTATAGAGTGGTAGCCCATACTTATAAGAATAGAATGAATAAGCAACCAAGTCTTCCTTCAACTCCTAAACCTACAACTAAAGCACCTAGTGATTATGATCTTGTCGAGAAACTCTATACTACTCCAACCAAAATCTCACTATGGGACTTGCTTTAGTCTACATCACTTTATCAAGGTATACTTTAGGAAGACTTGCAAAAGATCCTCTTGCATTATTATGCCAAGCCGATGGATGCTAATGGATTGATAGCTCATATGCATTGATTTTGATTGGTTGAAAATACTTCCTCATCATTCTAGTCCAGTCAAAATCACTAAAAGATCAGTTTTACCCTAGTCGATCTATTATGTTTTTTCAAAAGCTTTTTCAAGAGCTCTAAGGCCATTAATGGAGGTCAGTCAGCTACCAGGTGTCAAATTCAAACATTCAAGCACTAAATAGAAGATGAGAAATGATGAACATGCACGTAGAACAAAGAATGGAGAAGAGGAGCTATCAAAGTTGAAATCATCAGAAAATATTCTAAGTATGGAGAACTCGGGCGCCCAAAAGAAAATAGGTACCCAGGGTTTTAAAGGCCTAAATCCATCAGTTAGAGTTTGCAAATGTATTCAACCTCTTTAGAATTCTGCCAACTTTGTAGTGAATATCTTGGCATGATGATCAAATTCATTAGTTGTTAGAAAACTCGGGATGAACAGAAGGAATTACATGAGGTCTCAAGCTTCAAGGTTGAAAACTGAAGAAAAATAACTGTGGAGATCATGGGTGCTCCAGAAGGATATAGGCGCCCAAGATTTTGGGGCATCAAATGGAAAAATTTGCAGTTGCAGTCTCCAACATGACTTCTCCAGTCTTGATCAAACTTTCCAATGCAACTATCAACAAGTCCATCAGAGTTGAAAATCATCAAATATTACAAACTGATGGAGGGGTAAAACCACAAAAAATATCAGAAGTCAAAAGAAAGGTGAAAATCACATAAAATAAACTAACTCTGAAGGAGTTGGGTACCCCAATTAGGCAGGGGTGCTCAAGATTTTGACCCCCTAGATTTAGTTTTTAGAAGAGATCATCTCTAGAAGACTGTCATAATTCATCAAGCTATTCAACAAATCTCACACTCAGTCAATCAAGTAAGTCTAACTCCCTAAATTGAGAAATGACGAGATGAAAAATGTGAAGAAATGGCTAACAATGGTAATGATGGGCACCCTAGGAGGAGATAGGCGCCCAAGCCTTTGAAGCCCTAAATCAATATTTTCAGGAAATATCATTCCCAAGACACCCCCTTCAAAATCCTTTGAGCTATCCAATGGGCCCAACCATCAATTCATTAGACCTCTGGATCATCTAGGATTGTAAAAAAGATTTGAAAATGAGAAATCAAGTAAAAAGTTGGAAAATATGAAAAAATGACTATCTCTAGAGATCATGGATGCCCCAGCTAGCCAGGGGCGCCCAAACATTTGAAGGCTTAGAATTAGTTTTTAGGGTTTGGCATCTCCAAAACAATCATCTCATATTTAGTCAAACTACACAATGGAGTAGTCAACTAGATCATTGGACCTCCTGAGCTCCCAAATTTGTAGCTTCATTTGAAGGGAAAAAAAAATAGTGATAAGAGTTGAAGAACGTAAAAATGTCTAACTCTGGAAGAGTTGGGTTCCCCAGGTAGCCAGGGGCGCCCAACATTTTGAGGGGTCAGATGAAGTTTTATGAAAAGTTTCCTCCAAAAAAACTTCACCAAATTCACTCAAGCTCCATGATGGGTCATTCTTCCAGATCATGGATTCATCAAGCATCTTGGAATCAAGGATAAAATTTAGGTTAAAAATTAAAAAAAGTTGAAAATGGTGAAATTTTGGCTAAGTTTGCCAAGCAAAAGCACCCCAGTCCAAGAGAAGCATCTAAGAATCCATGCCTTAGTCAAATTTTCAAATTTCATCCTCCAACATTCCAAACAGTGTCCACATTCGATGAACCTACTTAGAATAGGCTTCGAAAGATTTAAAGCAAAAAGAAAGCAGATTTTCTCAAACCTCAACTTATTTAGGACATCTTTGCCTTCCATTCATTCACTTTTTGCAAGTTGGCATCAAGAGCAAGAAGATTTTCCCTTTTCTCTCAACAAAGATTTGAAGACCCAAACGACATGCTTTTTTGGTGTTCTTTGTGATTCCAAGATCAATGAGCAAGGAGGAACACTTTTTCAAGCTCCGAACTTCTAGGGTGTTGCTTTTTCAACACAACCACTCAACTTTTTCTATTTCTGATCACATGGGTCTCTTTGCTTTTTCATTCTCTTCAACATTGAGAAACTTTTGCCTCTTCTAGAAACTACTTTTTGGTTTCTTTTTTAGGATGGATTTAGCTTTTTTAGTTTCCAAACATCTGGGTTTCTTCATAACATTATTTTCCACAAAACCCAAGTCCCAACTTTTTTTGGAGAACTTGCTTTTTCAAGGCACATCAACATTCTATTTTTAGCAACACTCTCCACTTGAAATCAAGAAACAAATCAAATTTTTGGCAGATGTGATTGAGATTTAAAGCAACAATCATCTAGAAGTTTTCTTCCAACTTTCTTTCTATTCTTGTCTCAATTTTTATCCTCTATTTGAAAAAGAGAAAGAAAACAAGTTGTAATAGTTGGAATTTCCTATTTTTATTCTTTATTAGGTGGTTAGATGCTTATCTTGTTTTAGTTTTAGAAATAAAGTTTGCATGTTGGCAAGTCTTAGTTGTAAAAGCAAGGAGATTTTAGGGTTCCCTACTCCCCTTCTTGTGTATAAATATGGGAAGCATTTCCCATTATTATTTTTAACCATGCTTGTGATAGAAAATTGCAAGCCTATAATGCTGCAAGTTGTTATTCATTTTCAGCTCACTTTGTGTAAGAGCAAGTTTGCATTCCTCTTTAGCTGCAAGTTATTGTTCAGTTCTTGTGTATTGTGTCAATGTGTTCTGGTTGATCACTAAAATGTAATCCTATTTTGCTACAATCTTGTTGTCCCAGAAGTGTAATCTTTGTTCTTGAGATTTGAGAAATAAAGTCTTGTGCCTACTTTTCCCTGATATAATTTCTCAGATTTCCATTTTATGTGTTATGCTTGTATCATCTTTATTTCAACTTGCATTGAAAGTAAGTTGATGTGCATTGGGAGAAAATTTGATTTAAGTATTTATGTCAGAGAATCCTTCCTTGTCCATTTCTAACTCTCTTGCTCTGTGTTTACTTGAGAAGTTAGAAACGTCATTAGAGTAGGCTTAGTTGTAGTTAAACTTCTAAAATAAAAAATCTTAGCTATGACACTTGAGTTTTATAACCTTGTGCTCTTCGTTGAACAAAAAGATAGGAAAACTAGTTTTGATTTACTTTCTTGAGCAACATCAGCAAAGAGGGAGCTTCCCCTCCTAATTCAAAGAGAAATTTATCTATGCATAGTTTTCCATTTCTAATCTGCATTCCATAGGTGCAAATTGAAATGCCAACAATTTTTTGGCACCCACCATGGGGCACGGGGCATAAAACTTCAAGAAAGCTTACGCCTTATGATACGAAAATGACCATTTGGCGCCCTATTGCATGGTCCAGCTAGAAGCAATGGGTGATAACAAAAATAATGATGGTAGGAATCTGAGACTTTCACGCCCATTACCTTGGGGTAATAACATTGGAGCTTTTGCTTTGCAAGCAAATCATGAATTACCTTAAGGGTCAAGGAAGCACTTTCCACAATTTCATGGTGATGGAACTCAACATCCTTATGATCATCTTTCTACCTTCTCAACGGCCTTGCCATCTTGCACATGGCACACGAATACATCATTGTGCATCTCTTTGTGGAGACTCTTGTTGGGAATGTTGTCGACTAGTTCAATCACTTGGGGTTAGGCATTATTACAAGTTGGGAAACTATGAGCAAAATTTTTTTGGCACAATTCAAGCCTACTGAAGACAATCATTGGTTGTTTTCCCAACTTGAAAATTTATATATGGAGTACAATGAGCCCATGAGGGATTTTGTAGCAAGATTTAATCATCTTGTTGCATGAATTTCTTCTACACTTAATCCATCACCATAGATTCTAATAAGCTACTTCATAAATGCTCTTCCATCAAAGATAGCCTTCTTCTTGAAGATGGAAAGACATGCAGAATTGACGGATGCACAAGAACACACCATCGAGTTGGAGGATAATAAGATTACTTCTAACATAATGAAGAAGGATTCAATCAGGCTTCAAGTTTAGAGTTCTATAGATCCATTGCTATAGAAGGTAGCCAATGAGATGCTTGCACTACTACCACCACAATATCAATTTTAGCAACTGTACCAATCAAAGAGAAATAATTTTCAGCCTTACAACAATTACAAGCCATGGTTGACAACAACTCCACCAAGACCAATAGTTGAAGCTACACAAAATGTAGTATTTTTTCCTTTCCATGATATCGACACACATACATGTACTACATGTCCTGAGAATTTAAGAATGAACCAGATTATGGGATATGTTGAGGTTGTACCTAGTTTCAGTTTTGTCCCTACACCAAGTTCAAATGTCGTCTTACCATAGATGGACAACTTTGATGGTGACTTTGTTCTAGAATACTTTCAAAGTGAACCCATTATTGAAGAAAAAGAATACCTATGCCACTACTCTCTTACAGCAAATCACAGAAGACACTCTTTGCATGTGTTTACAAGTGCTATGCACTTGCAAGTGCAAAAGGAAGAAGAAGAGAGGCAAAAAGCTAAAGAACAAATTAAGGAAGTGGTTACAACTTCCACTTCTTCCACTTCTAAAAGTTCACAAGAGAATGCTAAAGTGGTTGCTCAGGACCCATCTTCTATAAATTTTGACATTGTAAACTCCATGATAAAGACCAAGATTGAGATTTCACAATTGGAGTACCTTTGTGATCATCTTGAGCAATTGTACAAAATAATACATGTAAATAAAGAAGCTTCAATTCAGCTTACACTGCTCGAATCATCTGTGCCAATCCAAGAAAAGCCCAAACCTTTCTATATATCTTTGTATATAGGAGCATTCAAACTGAGCAATTGCATTATTGATTCACAAACCTCAAACAACATCATGCCTATAGAAGTGATGAAAACATTGGGACTCTCATGCAAAAAAACTCAGAACGAGTGCTATTCACTTCAGTTAATTTAGTGTCATTAGTTGGTCAATTCAAGGACACTCAAGTAAGGTTGGTAGCTTTCCTAGAGAAAAAGATAAAAATGACCATCCTAGTGGCTGACATTCCACCCAAATATGGGATGTTGTTGAGTTGAAGCTTCTGTAGAGATCTTGGTGGTGCAATGTAGTTAGATTGGTCATCTGTGACCATTCCTATGAAAGAAGGTAGAATCAAGATAAAACCTAAACCCAAATACCAGTTCATGGTGGTGAGAATCCCAAACCCCCCAACCCAAACTTTATATCAAGAAATGGGTCTTGGTACTTGTGTGACACTATCAGAAATAGGAATTGAAGACCAAAACATTGCTTGTTCTTAAAGGAGACTAACAAAGGATACAAAGCTATGGAGAATGCATTTAGATGGGGGTTGTTCAACTGTAGGTTCAGAAGAAGGGAAAATGATCATCTCCCCTAAAGGATTGTTGCAATTGGAATTCACTGAATCTGAAAAAGAGGCGCCTATGTTAGGCCTCAAAAATGTCGAAGACATGGGAATTGAACGCCTATGTGTTAAAGGGGATGTAGAGATGATCGATGATCCAATCAAGGATATTTTTAGGCCAGAAAGGATCATCTATGACATTATAGAAATTAGGTTTGGAAGATGATCGATTGATTTGAAGAGTTAGACAATAGAGATATCTTGAAGATTGACAATAGAGACATCCCGAAGATGAACAACAACCAAGTTGGTGACCCAGTGGTACTTGCTTCTTTCCTTATGCCATATTTTTAATTTTGTCAAGGTGCCTCTTCCTGGATGTATGAAGATATGAGAATATTCATCCCAGAAGATTTATCTCCTATGATACCCATGCGAAGAGAAGTAAAGCTTTTCAGGCATAAATGACTTCCTTCAAAGATGGAGTAATTTTCTTTTGTTTTCATGATGTGTTTCCCCTTTCCCTAATGTGTTCATTATGTTGTGTTTCCCCTTTACGTAATAGTTATGTCATGTTTTAGGTGATTAGGCATCTTATTTTAGGTGATTTCTAGGGAATTCTAACTATTAGGTGATTCTAGGAAGTCCTGTCATAGGTGACTTGGGGAAAGTCTTGCAATAGGTGATTAGGAAATGTTGTTGAATTTGATGCCCAATGGATAAGGCACTGGTCTAATCTTAAAAATATAGAGATTCGTTGGTTCTCCTATGTCGTAAGTATCCAACATGGCCCCTAGACAGAGCCAATTGTTACACCCAAAATTAAAAATTTTCCTACACTTAGGCATTTTGCATAAATGGTTGAAAGTCAGTCAAAATTGTCAAAAAAGGTCAAAATTTGGGTTTGTATGTCTTGCATGAGGGTCAAAAATTCAAAATTTTCAAAATATAACGATCTAGTTTGTGTTCTAACATAGAACACATTACATTAAAATAATCATCTCCTAGAGGAGCATGCATAATGGCATGCACATTTTTGAAAGAACTATCTCCTCAGACCAGGACCAACATACATCCAATTGGCTAATTTCATAAATTAGACTTTATCTCTATCTTAATTTGATCTGTATTCCCATCCTACACCACAAAAATATCCCTTTTTCTATTTAGATCTTATTGAAATCATATTTCCGTTCTATAAGTATAGTCTGCGAAAGGATGAGAAATCAAAAAGAAATTTTTTCTTCTTATTTATTTATTTTCTGATTTTTCAAAATAATACTATTCCACCTGGGACGGAAGGATTCAAACCTTCACAATAAAAGGACCAAAACCTGCTGCCTTACTGCTTGGCCATGCCCCATTGGTGTTGTTTTATTTTAATCAATTAATAGAAATTGAAGCAATGTTTTATTGTAATCTGAATTGCATATTATAATTCAATAATGCTTAGAGTGACCAAGTCCACAAAACCCAAATCTTAGTTTTTCGACCCTAAATTTTTAGGAAAAATTCTATTTTTAGAAACTTTTTAAAAATAGAACTTTTTCTGGGTTTCTTTCAAAATGGATGCGAGCAAAATTTTCCAAAAATAGAAAATTTCTAAAAATAGAAAGTTTGGTTGTTCGGGTTCAAACTAATTTTGATTGGTCGAAAATACTTCTTCATCAAGTTGGTCCAGTTAGAATCATCAAAAGATTAGTTTTACCCTAGTCTATCTATTCTACTTTTTCATAAGCTTTTTCAGGAGCTACAAGGCCATTAATGGAGTTCAATCAACTGTTAGGTGTCAGATTCAAACAATCAAGCGCTAAACAAAAGATAAGAAATGATGAGCGTGCACGTAGAAAAAATAATGGAAAAGGGGAGTTGTAAAAGTTGAAATCGTCAGAAAATATTCTAAGTCTAGAGAACTTGGGCACGCCAGAAGAAAATAAGTGCCTAGGATTTTAAAGGCCCAAATCAAGCAATTAGGGTTTTCAAATATATTCAATCCCTTCATAATTCTACTAGCTTTGTAGTGAATATCTTGGCATGATCATTGAATTCGTTAGTTGCTAGAAAACTCAGGATGAACAAAAGGCATTACTTAAGGTCTCAAGCTTCAAAATTGAAAAATGAAGAAAAATGACTAAGTGTGGAGATCATGGGCACCCCATAAGGAGATAGGCACCCAAGCTTTTGGGGCATCAAATGGAAAAATTTGCAATTGCAGTCTCCAACATGACTTCTCCAATCTTGTTCAGGCTTTCCAATGCAACTATCAGCAGGTCCATCAGAGTTGACAAGCATCAGATATTACAAACTGATGGAGGGGTAAAACCATGGAAAATATCAAAAGTCAAAAGCAAGGTGAAAATCACAGAAAATAAACTAACTTTGAAGGATTTGGGTGCCCTAGCTAGCCAAGGGTGCCCAAGATTTTGACCCCCTAGATTCAATTTTCAGAAGAGATCATCTCTAGAAGACCCTCCTCATAATTCAACAAATTTGACAGCTAGTCAATCGTGTCAGTCTAACTCCCTAAATTGAGAATTCATCAGAAGATCAAGAAAACATGAAGAGATGAAAAATATGAAGAAATGGCTAACACTGGTAATGATGGGTACCCCAAGAGGAGATAGCGCCCAACCTTTTGAAGCCCTAAATCAAATTTTTAGGAAATATCATTCCCAAGAGACCCCCTTCAGAATCCTCTAAGCTATCTAATGAGCCCAACCATCAGTTTGTCAAAACTCTGACCCTACATCAACCTTTTTCCCCTCTCAAGATGCTCAACACCCCTTTACAATAGCTACCCTCGTGCATCAGCGTTGCGTGAAAACTTGTGATTTTCCCATTCGTGTTGTTTTGTAGCATGACTTGTCTGGACACTAGTATGTCGCACAAATGTCTACACACCACACTAGCGTCCTACGATGTTTCAACATTCAAATGACCATTTTTTTGCATGTTTTCCACTTGTCACCTACTTTTGTCGGTGGTTTCAGCTGGGGATACCTTGAAATGGTTTCAAGGGATACTTATTTTCCTTCCTTAAATGTTATATTTTCCATCTATTTGGTCCTATAGCTTCTTCTCCTTTTGGGATTCTATCTTGACACATTCTCCCATCTCACTATCTTGCTTGCATATTTCCATATAGCTTGCTACAACAACATTTTCTGAAATATTTCACAACTCTCTTTGCACCACTCTTGGCTCTTGCAACTATCTTTCCCTCCCTCTTTGTAGCTCCTTTGGATCTTGTAGCTTCATCTCCCTTATTTTATGCTCATGAGCATCCTGGGATTCCATATCCCCCAACTATTGCATCCTTACTTTGTGACACAGGTTCTCCTCCTCGAGCGGGGATTGCTTTTTTCACCCATACTTGGTGGTGCGGGTTCTACTCCTGAAGTGGGTTTTTCTTTCACCACACACTTTTTCTATTTCGGTTACACTCTTTCTTTCTATCTAGTTGTTTGTGGAGGTGGGAACACCAAAACGAGGGTTTGATTGAGGAAAACCCCTACACAGCACCAACACTTTATCCAGATATTATACACATAAGTTTTTAAGACATTCACGTACTAGAGGCTTCATCACTTGTGTGGTTGTGAGCATTTCCTTACTATCTCTTATTCTCTTTATCATTTATGTTTTACTTTATTTCTACTTTATCACATTTTGTTTTTTTCTAGTACTTTTGAAGTTCTTAGTAATTGGATTGTAAATAGCCACTTTGTCATTTTTTGTGATATTCTCACTTTCTAGTCTGTACAAGATGCCAGGGCACCACATTGTTGTCCATATTATGCGCTATCATCCTTTAGTCAAAAGCTCATCAGTTTGTCTAAAAAATCTTTGTAACTTGCTCTTTTTGATTCTAGAACTCTCGTGTTGTTCCTAAGGCAGTTTAGGGTAGTTTTCCCCATAAGGCTCTCTAAATGAAGAGAACTCGTGAGTAGCGAATCTCCCTTCTCTACATTTTGGTGAACCTGACATGAAGAAAGGTATTTTTCAAAAAACTAGGAATTTATTTACCCCTACTTCGCAGGGTCATAACTTTTGACTTGGTGCTCGGAGTTCAAAACCATTTGCATCGTTGGAAAGGTCTCCAAGAGAAATAGTTCAATCCCTAAAATACAATGCCTTTGACTATCAAATTTTAGGGATTGACACAAGTTCTGACCTCAAATTCCACTCTGAAGACATTCAAAAATGCAAATTATTAGAACCTAGAAAGTACCAAAAAAATATGAAAAATATAGATTCTCAGTTTTTATTAGTTTTGTCACCGAAATGAATTTAATATCCTCTTTTATTAGTTCAGTATCTAATTTTGTTCAAAATTTTAGTGATATTCCATTTCATGCATGTGATGGTGACTTGGCTTTACCCATGTCACTCAGTATCTTTGATCCTTCTCATGAAATTCCTCTTACGTCGAAGGATATTTTGTTGCAAGAAAATGAAATCATTGATACTTTCCTTAATGTTACTCTACCTTCTATTCATTCCAATGCACTCTCTTCTAGAGATGAGGCATAGTGAATGATGAATCTTCTCATCCCAATGCACTCTCTATTAGATACATTGCATTTTTGAATGATGAACCTCCTTCCACATCTAATCCACCTTAGGTCAATGTTGAGAGTATGTCTTCAAATAATTAGTCCACTAGTTGTGATGATTATGTAAATGAAATCTATGTCTTTGTTGCCCCTCAAAATCCTAAGAGATTGATCATTTATGTGATTCCAGCTAGTCCTCCTAAAAGGATTTGTTCTATTGATGGTGTTCCATTTGATGGCGATTCTCTTGGTCTTTCTAAGGCTCCCTCTTATAGAGTAGTAACCCATACTTATGAGGATAGAATAAATAAGAAACCAAGCCTTGTTCAAGCTCCTAAACCTATGACTAAAGCACTTGGTGATTACAATCTTGTCAAACAACTCCAAGTTACTTTGGCTAAGATATCATTATGGTACTTGCTTCAATCTGCTATGATTTATCAAGGTATACTTCAGGAAGCCTTGCAAAATATTATCTTGCCTTCTTCCTCTAGGCTGGTAGATGTTGATGCATTGATAGCTTATATATGTGCAAATTCACCAAATATTACGTTCTATCCACAAGAACACCTGCCTCTGGAAGTGCAAAAATTGGTAGACCCTCTAATGATTATATTTAACATTAATAATAATGGCATTAGGAATACTCTCATTGACACCAGTTCAATGCTCAATGTATGTAGCATTGATCTATTACCTAACATTAATATTGATTCATCTTCTCTTAATGCTTATTCGGTTGTCATTCGTGGGTTTGATAATATCAGTCGATGAGCCCTATGCATGATAGTCTTGCCTTTTAGGTTGAGACTCGTTACATACCTACCCTTGTATATGTTGTGTCAAAAAAATTACCATATAATCTTTTCTCAATAGACTGTGGATTCATGTGATGGGTGCAATCCTATCTACCTTACATAAATCTATTAAGCTCATTTGCAATAATTGAGTAGTCGCAGTCAAGGCTGACCCTAAGGCTATGCACTTATGTGAGATGGTAGCTTTTGGTCAGGTTTCGGTTGTGCCTACTCTTATTCCTTCAATATATTTGAGTGTTTTGATGTTTACTCCAGTAGTACCTACTACAAAGGATACTCTTGAGGTAGATGTCCCTAAAGAAGATCCTTCTTAGGCAAGAAATCTTAAGTCTACTCCTCAAATGAATGCATGTTTTGGTGTTAATTGAGGTTCCTTAGACTTTACAGATTCCTTCATTAGTGAATATGAAGTCAGCTCGATCTACTTAGACCTTCTGATAACATCATCCAAACCCACTATCAAAGATGGCTATCTTTTGTATCGCGGGGTATGTGAGCAATAGTTGTAATATCCTTAATGTCGATACTCTTTTGAGGAAAATGATCACACCCTTATTAAAGTAGATAATGTTGGAAGTCCTGTTAATAAGGATGATGGTGATCCCATAGATGAGTATAATCCCATTGCTAGAACAATGCTCTCTATGAAGATCCTCCTCCTTCTCAAGATTTGCAAACACATTATGGCCCTGGCTTTAGGCTTGCCTCTGAATATGGACATGGGCATAAAGGTTGTAGGTGTAATGAACAAGGCATTCAGGTCCCTATATAATTTTCACCTCGCAAGCATAATTTGGTGCTTGGCTACTCGAATGAACAATCTAAACAGAAGCCATGGTTGAGTAACATGAATTCTTCTCAACCTCGTTATGTTGAAAAGATTCATCCTCCATTGTCTTTTATCTTTGTATCTTCTTCTTGTGATCAGTATAGCTTTTATCCACAAGAGAAAGGGTTGCTTCCTTCTCCTCATTCTTATTTGAGAAAGATTTTATTTTGTTTCAGCTTCTCAAAGCCCACTTAATTACTCTTCCTTCTCCTACATGCAAGAAATTAAGAAAAGCATTCTTTTTGTGCATACCATTGAGTGTCTGGTCATTCCACTAGAGAATGTAAGGCCTTGAAGGATAAAATAAAACTTTGTGATTCAAGTGTCATCACCCATTTATTTGTTGATGCACTTTCCTTTTCTTCACATCATAAATGATATCGAGGTTTACCTCTATCTTGTATGTTCTAAGTATCTTACATGGTTTTCCTCCCCTGTGTGTTGGGGGAAGTGATAACTCATTTTGGAGATGTGTGTCCTTCTTAAGGACCCCCTCTCTCCTCTTTATACACTTTCAAACAAAATTTCCCTCAAGTGGACCCATTTTCTTTTGAAGGGTTCCCAAAGGACCCCTTTGAAAGCCTTCCAATTTGTCGATGGTTTGTGTGACTATCCACTTATTTTCTTGCATGGTTGCTTTGTTCTCTGGAATGTTTTATTTGTGGATTAACTTGTTGCTTCGCAGGTGTTCCTGTGAAGCCTCTTTTTGACTCTACAGAGTCCCCTTTTCTAGGTTTCCTCCATGTGAGAGATCTTGAGGGAAGCCTCCTTGCAAGTATGCAGGCCTATGAGGTGATTTCATCTTGGTTTCCTCCATGTGAGAGATCTTGGGGGACGCCTCCTTGCAGGTCTATGGGCCTATAAGGTGCTTTTTCCTCCGGGTTTCCTTCATATGAGAGATCTTGGGGGATACCTTCTTGCAAGTGTATGGGCCTGTAAGGTGTATACTTCATAGGGCTTCCTTCATGTGAGAAATCTTGGGGGATGCCTCCTTGCAGATTTGTAGGCCTATGAGATGCTTTCATCTTTGGAATTTGACCATCGTTGGTTTGAGGGCCTTTAGTGTACTTTGTGCAACTTCATAGTTCTATGGAGTTGTGAAGTCCTTTTATTCAAAACTCCCAGGAGGAGTACTTGTGGAGCCATCTCTCTTGGAATTTTCATTCCTTTCTAGCTTCTCCATCTCTTTCTTAAATTCTCTTCTCTTTTGTTCTCAATTGTATATATTGGATCGAAGATCTACATCTTCATCATCTTGGGTATATGCTCTTTCTCTCTCCGACATCTTAGAGTTCTTCTATGTATTGTTTTCAATTTTTGGATGGCGCATAGTACTTAGACAACCTTTTACATCGAGGTCTCTCTACTTTGTTTACTCAAATTCCTTTAGTATTTTATGTTCTAACATTGTTGTTTGGTGCAGGATTTTCTTATCTAATGCATTTGTTTTGCAAGTCTTCAACCTAGGGGCATGCTTCCATGGTTTGAAGAGTCGTCTGCTTCCTCTACAGTATCCTTTTGGCATAATGATGCTATTTATGTTTAGTAGATTTCCTTTAGTGTCCATATTAGTGTAGATTCATATGCTTGCTAAAGTGGGGGAAAATGTAATGTCATAAAATTACACCCCTAGAAATTTCACATGCATTTTTGTATCCACTTTAGTGTCCACTCCCTTAGCATCTTGAGTAGGCTCATTTTAGCCTCTACATCAGCCTTTTTTCCCTCTTAGGATGCTCAACACCCATTTTTCAGCAGTTACCCTTATGTGTTAGCTTGGCATCAAAACTTGTGATTCCCCCATTTGTGTTTTTTTGTAGCGTGATGTGTTTGAACACTAGTGCACCATGCGAACATCTACATGATGCGCTAGCATCTTGTGACATTTCAAAGTTCAAATGATCATTTTCATGCATTTTTTCCACTTGTCACTTGCTTTTGTCACTGGTAATGACCAAGGATGCCTTGAAACTATTCAAGAAGCTTCTTTTCCATCCTTAAATGCTATATTTTCCATCTATTTGGTCCTCTAGCTTCATTCTAGCTTCTTCTCCTTCTAGGCTTCTATCTTGACACATTCTCCCATCTTGCTATCTTGCTTGCACAGTTCCATATAGCTTGTTATAGTAGCATTCTCTAAAAGATTTTACAACTCTCTTTGCACCACTCTTGGCTCTTGCAACTATCTTTCCCTCCCTCTTTGTAGCTCCTTTGGCTCTTGCAGCTTCATCTCCCTTATTTAATGCTTGTGAGCATCCTAGGATTCCATATCCCCCATATATTGCATCCTTTGTGATGTAGGTTCTCCTCCTCAAGCGGTGATTTCTTTTATCACTCATACTTGGTGGTGCGGGTTCTACTCTTGAAGCGAGTTTTGCTTTCACCACATGCTTTTTCCATTTTGATTATACTCTTTCTTTCTATTTGGTTGTCTATGGAGGTGGGAACACCAAAATGGGGGTTTGACTATGGCAAACCCCTACATAGGCCCAACACTTTCTCTAGATATTATGCAAACAGGTTTTGAAGACATTCATGTACTGGAGGATTCATCACTTGTGTGGTTGTGAGCATTTGATTTCTATCTCTTATTCTCTTTATCATTTCTATTTTACTTTATTTTAACTTTATCACATTTTGTTATTTTCTAGTACTTTTGAAGTTCTTACTGTTCCCATGGGGGGGCTTGGGATTTTATATTCATGGATCAAGCGGTCCCATGAAGCAAAAAAAAATATGCTACGAGATTAATTGGAATCTTCTCCTAAAAAATAGCACCCCCTACCTTTTAGAATTGCAAATTTGAGCGGGTGAAATTGAGGTGGGGCTAGAAATTTCCCTTACAACTTAGGAATTTTTTTTGCCACTTCTCTATCACTTAGAATTTTAAATTCCTTAAAAAAACTAAAAAATGAGAGAATTTTTATTTATTAATTAATTTTTATCAAATTACTCCACTCCATTCCTTGAATTTTGGAGCTCAGACTTTTAAGTTGAATTGCAAAATTGAATTCATGGGACCACTAGCTTTAAAATATTCCTAAAAAATCTAAATAGCACCCGTTGAAATTTTTTAGGAAGCCCCTTCCATGGGACTGTACCCTTATTAATTGGATTGTAAGTAGCCACTTTGTCATTTTCTGTGATATTCTTGCTTTATGGTCTGTATGAGACGACAACGCACCTCTTGGATGCAAGAACTCTGCGTTGTCATTCTTATTCCACATTGTCATCCTTCGGCTAAGAGCTCGTCAATTTATCCAAAAAATCTTCATGACTTGATCTTTCTAATTCTAAAACTCTCGTGTTGTTCTTGAGGTAGTTTAGGGAAGTTCACCTCGCGAGGATCTCTAAATGGAGAGAACTCATGAGTAGTGAATCCCCCTTCTCTACAATTCGATAGTGTCGGTCAACAAGCCCTAGGCACAATAGTATTTCCTTTGAGGTTGGGACTCGTTATTGTACCCACCCTGGTATATGTTATGTCAGAAAAATTAACATATACCCTCCTTCTTGGTAGATCATGGATTCATGCTATGGGTGTAGTCTCGTCTACTTTGAATAAATCTATCAAGTTCATTTGCAATAATCGAGAAGTCACAGTCAAGGTTGACCCTGAGGCTATGTACTTATGTGAAATGGTAGTTGTTGGTCAGGTTTCGGTTGTGTCTACTCTTATTCCTTTAATGTATTCCAATGTGTCGATGTTTACTCTAGCAGTACCTACTACAAAGGATACTCTTGAGATAGATGTCCCTAAAGAAGATCCTTTTGAAGCAAAGTCTACTCCTTCTCATGAAAATGCATGTCTTGGTGATGATTGGGGTTCTCTAGACTTACAAATTCCTTCATTGGCGAACATAAAGTCATCCCAATCCACTTAAACCTTCCAATAACATCATCCACACCCACTATCAAAGATGATTATTCTTTTGTATCACAAGATAGTGTGAGCATAAATTGTAATGTTCTTAGTGTTGATCTTCCTTCTAAGGAAGATGATTACGCTTCTACTAAAGAGGATAATGTTGGCAGCCCTATTAATAAGGATGATGGCATTCCCATAGAGGAGCATAATCCCTATTTCTAGAACAATTCTCTCTATGAAGATCCTCCTCCTTCTCAAGATTTGCAAACATGTTATGGCTTTTGCTTTAGGCTTGCCTCTAAATATGGTTATGAGCATAAAGGTTGTGGGAATAATGAACAAGGAATTAAGTTCCCTACAGAATTTGTACCCCATAAGTGTAATTTGGGGCTTGGTTGCTCGAATGAACAATCTAAAGAAATCCATGGTTGAGTGACATGAATTCTTCTCAACCTTGTTTGTTGAAAAGATTCATCCTTCATTGTCTTCTATCTTTGTGCCGTCTTGTGAGCAGTCCAGTCTTTCTCCACAAGAGAAAGGGTTTCTTCCTACTCCTCATTCTTTATTTGAGCAAGAGTGTATTTTTTTGTGGCTTCTTAAAGCCTGCTTGATTACTCTTCCTTCTCCTACACGTAAGAAAATTCATAAGCATGATAAAGAAAAACATTCTTTCTATGCATACCATCTAGTGCTTGCCCATTCCACTAGTGAATGTAAAGCCTTGAAGGATAAAATATAACTTTCCGATTTTGGTGCCATCAAACTCCCATTTGATTGATACGCCCACCTTTTCTTTACATGACAAGTGATATCGAGGTTTACCTCTATCATGTATGTTCTAAGTATCTTGCATGGTTCTCCTCCCTTGTATGTTGGGGGCAACGATAACTTGTTATGGAGATATGCGCCCTTCTTCTAGGGAACCCCCTCTCTTCTCTCTATCTGTCAAATGAAGTGTCCCTCTAGTGGACCCCTTTTTCTTCTAAAGGGTTCCCAAGGGACCCCCTTTAATTTTTTTTATCTCAAATGAATTCTATGGTGTCTAGTTTGGGGGTAGCCTGACTAGGCCCTTCTTTTATGTGACTATTTTGTAACACAACTTGTAGTAACCATAGGCTTCTTTGATTAGTCTTGCTCTATAGGACTAAGAACTTGTAGAGATCCTTTGTATTAAGCTTTCCTAACATTTTTAAACATGTTGCTTTGTAAGTGCACCTGTGAAGCCACTTTCTAATCTAACTCTATAAAGTACCCCTTCACTTGGTTTCCCTCATGTGAGAGATCTTGTGGGATGCATACTTGTAGGTCTACGAGCCTATAACGTGCTTACATATCTGGGTTTCCTCCATGTGAGAGATCTTGGGGGATGCCTCCTTGCAAGTTTGTTGGCCTGTAAGGCACTTACTTTACTGGGTTTCCTCCATGTGATAGATCTTGGGAGACGCCTCCTTGCAGGTCTACGGGCCTATAAAGCGCTTACATCTCTGTGTTTCCTCCATGTGAGATATCTTGGGGGACACCTCCTTGGAGGTCTACAGACCTATAAGGAACTCCTTGTAGGTCTATAGACCTATAATTCACTTAATTTACTTGGTTTCCTTCATGTGAGAGATCCTGGGGGATGCCTCCTTGCAAGTCTATGGGCCTATAAGGTGTTTACATAAATGGGTTTCCACCATGTGAGAGATCTTGGGGGACGTCTCCTTATAGGTCTATGATCCTATAAGGAACTTACATCTCTAGGTTTCCTCCATGTGAGATCTTGGGGGACACCTCCTTGCATGTATGTGGGCTTGTAAGACACTTACTTTACTAGGTTATATTCCTCCATTTTCAAAATATGCAAAGTTCAAAGGAGAGGAAAGGGTTTTCAGTAGTTGAATTGAAAGGTGCATTTAAATAAGAACAAAATTCTAGCATAGTAGAAGTGGTTAATTGAGGTTGTTGAACAAGAACAGGATAAAACTAATGAGTTCAAATATTAAAGCATATCATGGGAGGTGATATAATATGCAAAGAACTAACAATACATGACCAATTGTTGGATGACAAGTCTACTTTTTCCCATTTTCCAGCAAGATGGTTGGTTATAATAGTTTTTGTAGCTCACAAAATTTAATGAGGTTATGACCCAAAATTTTGTAGCCACATTGTAGAATGATGAAGTAGTTGTTAGGGGCTTAAGGGTAGATGCTTCAAAAGTTGTCATTGCTAAAGTATCTGGATTTCCAAGGATAGGAGAAGAGTTTTTAGTTAGGGAAGTGTAATTTTGTAAAATTGAACCCCTTGCAATTTCACATACATTCTTATGTCTGCTTTGGTGTTCACTCCCCTAGAACTTGTGTAGGCTCATTTTAGCCCCTGCATCAGCCTTTTTCCCCTCTCAAGATACTCAACATCCTTTTTCAATAGCTACCCTCACACGTCAACTTTGTGTTAAACCTTGTGCTTTTCTTGTTCATGTTGTTTTGTAGTGTGATGTGTCTGGACACTAGCACACCGCAAAGATGTTTGCACAAAACACTAGTTTCCTGTAATGTTTCAACGTTCAAACGACTGCTTCTGTGCATGTTTGCCACTTGTCATCTGCTTTTGTCAATGGTAATGGCTCAAGATGCCTTGTAACCACTCGAGAAGCTTCTTTTTGCTCCTCCTCTCTCCTTAAATTTTATCTTTTCAATCCATTTGTGTCTCTAGCTTCATTCCATCTTCTAGCTTTTTTCCATCCTTGGCTCTAGTATTTTCCCTCTTGTTGTTTTGCTTTCACAACTCAATGTAGCTTGTTACAACATCTTCAAGCACTCTCAAGATCTCTTAGCAACATTATTTGTATCCTTATTAGATCTTGCATCTATCTCCCTTGCCTTATGCTTATGAGCATCCTAGGATTCCATATCCCCTATCTATTGCATCTTTACTTCATAATATGAGTTCTCCTCCTTGAGCGGGGATTGCTTTTATCACCTACATTTTGTGATATGGGTTCTCCTCCTCGAGCGGGGTTTGCTTTTATCACTCATACTTGGTGGTTTGGGTTCTAATCTTGAAGTGGTTTTTTCTTTCACCATGTACTTTATCCATTTTGGTTCATCTCTCTCTATCTTTTTTATTGTCTATGGAGGTGGAAACACCAAAACATGGGTTTGACTGAGGCAAACCCCTATACAACCCCAACAATTTCTCCAGATCTTACACATGCAGATGTTGAAGAAATTCATGTGTTAGAGGCTTCATCGCTTGCGTGGTTATGGGAATTTCATTTTCTACCTCTTATTCTCTTTATCATTTCTATTTCACTTTATTTCAACTTTATCACATTCTATTATTTTCCAATACTTTTGAATTTCTCAGTAATTAGATTGCTAGTAGTCACTCTATTTTTTTTCTATGATAAAATTAGTTCCTAGACCGTACGAGATGCAGTCATGTCTCTGGGACACAATCACATCATGCTATCATTCATATTCTACGTTGATGTCCTCTAGCTGAGATCTCATCAATTTGTCTAGAAAACCTTTGTGATTCACTTCTTTTCGATTCTAGAACTCTCGCACTATTCCTTGAGGTAGTTTAGGGAAATTCGCCCTGTGAGGCTCTCTGAATGAAGAGAACTCATGAGTAGTGAATCCCTCTTCTCTACACTTTGGTGAACCTGATGTGAAGAGGAAAACTAGGAATTTATTTACCCCAACTTGGTGGGGTCATAACTTTTGACTCAATGCTCATAATTTAGAGTCGTTTACATTGTTGGAAAAGTCTCCAAGAGGACTAGTTCCATCCCTAAAGTATTGTGCCTTTGGCGGCCAAAGTATAAGGACCGACAAAATTTTGGACCCCAAATTCCACTCTGAAGACCTCCGAAAATGCAAATTACTAGAACCTAGAAAATATTAGAAAAATCTAAAAAATATAGATTTTTGGTTTTTCTTAGTTCTATCGCCAAAATGAATTTAATATCTTCTTTTATCAGTTCAATATCTAATTATATTCAAAATGTTAATGATGTTCCATTTCATGCATGTGATGGTGACTTGGCTTTACCCATGTCACTTAACATCTTTGATCCTTCTCATGAAATTCCTCTTGCATCAAAGGATATTTTGTTGCAAGAAGATGAAATCATTGATAATTTCCTTAAAATTACTCTACCTTCTATTCACTCTAATGCACTCTCTTCTAGAGATGATTCATTATTGAATGATGAATCTACCCTTCATTCCAATGCTCTCTCTTCTAGAGACATTACATTAGTGAATGATGAATCTCCTTCCACATTTGATCTTGTTCGGATTGATGTTGAGAATGTCTTTAGATAATTATTCTACTAGTTTGATGATTATGTAAATGTAATCTATGTCTCTGTTGCCCCTGAAAGTCCAAAGAGACCATTCATTTATGTGACTATAGCTAGTCCTCCTAAAAGGATTTGTTTGATTGAGGGTGTCCCATTTGATATCAATTCCTTTGATCTTTGTAAGGCCCCCTCTTATAGAGTGGTAGCCCATACTTATAAGAATAGAATGAATAAGCAACCAAGTCTTCCTTCAACTCCTAAACCTACAACTAAAGCACCTAGTGATTATGATCTTGTCGAGAAACTCTATACTACTCCAACCAAAATCTCACTATGGGACTTGCTTTAGTCTACATCACTTTATCAAGGTATACTTTAGGAAGACTTGCAAAAGATCCTCTTGCATTATTATGCCAAGCCGATGGATGCTAATGGATTGATAGCTCATATGCATTGATTTTGATTGGTTGAAAATACTTCCTCATCATTCTAGTCCAGTCAAAATCACTAAAAGATCAGTTTTACCCTAGTCGATCTATTATGTTTTTTCAAAAGCTTTTTCAAGAGCTCTAAGGCCATTAATGGAGGTCAGTCAGCTACCAGGTGTCAAATTCAAACATTCAAGCACTAAATAGAAGATGAGAAATGATGAACATGCACGTAGAACAAAGAATGGAGAAGAGGAGCTATCAAAGTTGAAATCATCAGAAAATATTCTAAGTATGGAGAACTCGGGCGCCCAAAAGAAAATAGGTACCCAGGGTTTTAAAGGCCTAAATCCATCAGTTAGAGTTTGCAAATGTATTCAACCTCTTTAGAATTCTGCCAACTTTGTAGTGAATATCTTGGCATGATGATCAAATTCATTAGTTGTTAGAAAACTCGGGATGAACAGAAGGAATTACATGAGGTCTCAAGCTTCAAGGTTGAAAACTGAAGAAAAATAACTGTGGAGATCATGGGTGCTCCAGAAGGATATAGGCGCCCAAGATTTTGGGGCATCAAATGGAAAAATTTGCAGTTGCAGTCTCCAACATGACTTCTCCAGTCTTGATCAAACTTTCCAATGCAACTATCAACAAGTCCATCAGAGTTGAAAATCATCAAATATTACAAACTGATGGAGGGGTAAAACCACAAAAAATATCAGAAGTCAAAAGAAAGGTGAAAATCACATAAAATAAACTAACTCTGAAGGAGTTGGGTACCCCAATTAGGCAGGGGTGCTCAAGATTTTGACCCCCTAGATTTAGTTTTTAGAAGAGATCATCTCTAGAAGACTGTCATAATTCATCAAGCTATTCAACAAATCTCACACTCAGTCAATCAAGTAAGTCTAACTCCCTAAATTGAGAAATGACGAGATGAAAAATGTGAAGAAATGGCTAACAATGGTAATGATGGGCACCCTAGGAGGAGATAGGCGCCCAAGCCTTTGAAGCCCTAAATCAATATTTTCAGGAAATATCATTCCCAAGACACCCCCTTCAAAATCCTTTGAGCTATCCAATGGGCCCAACCATCAATTCATTAGACCTCTGGATCATCTAGGATTGTAAAAAAGATTTGAAAATGAGAAATCAAGTAAAAAGTTGGAAAATATGAAAAAATGACTATCTCTAGAGATCATGGATGCCCCAGCTAGCCAGGGGCGCCCAAACATTTGAAGGCTTAGAATTAGTTTTTAGGGTTTGGCATCTCCAAAACAATCATCTCATATTTAGTCAAACTACACAATGGAGTAGTCAACTAGATCATTGGACCTCCTGAGCTCCCAAATTTGTAGCTTCATTTGAAGGGAAAAAAAAATAGTGATAAGAGTTGAAGAACGTAAAAATGTCTAACTCTGGAAGAGTTGGGTTCCCCAGGTAGCCAGGGGCGCCCAACATTTTGAGGGGTCAGATGAAGTTTTATGAAAAGTTTCCTCCAAAAAAACTTCACCAAATTCACTCAAGCTCCATGATGGGTCATTCTTCCAGATCATGGATTCATCAAGCATCTTGGAATCAAGGATAAAATTTAGGTTAAAAATTAAAAAAAGTTGAAAATGGTGAAATTTTGGCTAAGTTTGCCAAGCAAAGCAAGCACCCCAAAGAGATGCATCTAAGAATCCATGCCTTAGTCAAATTTTCAAATTTCATCCTCCAACATTCCAAACAATGTCCACATT
The DNA here is from genome assembly GCA_007258455.2 of Sequoia sempervirens. Lineage (NCBI taxonomy): Eukaryota > Viridiplantae > Streptophyta > Pinopsida > Cupressales > Cupressaceae > Sequoia > Sequoia sempervirens. The sequence goes on along the minus strand of VDFB02353493.1, from coordinate 363,678,649 downwards.
CGATGAACCTACTTAGAAATAGGCTTCAAAGATTTAAAGCAAAAAGAAAGCGATTTTCTCAACCTCAACTTATTTAGGACATCTTTGCCTTCCATTCATTCACTTTTGCTGGGACTAGAGAAAGTGTTGGGACTGTATAGGGGTTTGCCTCAGTCACACCCCCATTTTGGCGTTCCCACCTCCACGGATAGCCAGATAGATAGAGAGAAATGAGCCGAAATGGAAAAAGCATGTGGTGAAAGCAAAATCTGCTTCAGGAATAGAACCCGCACCACCAAGTATGAGTAATAAAAGAAAACACTGCTCGAGGAGGAGAACCTGTATCACCAAATGTGAGTGATAAAAGCAATCCCTGCTCGAGGAGGAAAACTCGTATCACGAAGTAAGAATGCAGTTGATAAGGGATATGGAATCCCAGGATGCTTACAAGCATGAAGTGAATGAGATGAATTTGTGAGACTTAAGGAAACCAAAGAGGGAGACAAAGGGGGTTGCAAGATCCAAGAGTGTTGTAGAGAAAGCTTCCAAGAGAGCTTAAAAGTTCTTGAAGTTGTTGTAACAAACAAGGGAGATGTGAAAGCAAGAGAGCCAAGAGGGAAAAGGGAGAAGCCAAGTGTTGGAATCAAGAAACACTAAGAGGGGGGTGAATAAGTGTTGTGCAATTTTTTTAACTTTATTAATTTGTTCTCTCAAGTCCTTAAAACATTCAATCAAAAGAAAGATGCATGAACAAAGAACAATAAGACACAACACCATAATACAAGGATTTTTATGTGGAAACAATGTTAGGGTAAAAACCATAGTGGAGGTCAATCCACAATTTGAGTACTCAAAATATAAGTGTTTTACAAAATGGGAATGCACTTGCATTCAGGCACACTACCTAGAGCTCACTGCTCAAAATCGGGAAGGCTCACTACCTTACAAAAGATTTGGATTACAAAAAAAGGTTGAACTAAGAAAGTAGCATATACAAATGCTTGATTATAGTTTTGGTTAGGCTCATAGATCATATTCTGGACCTTTTGTCTAATTCTGCACTTTGCTCTATTATGTCTCAATTTGCTTCACAAAATTCTCTACTGCACAAGTGAAATCACTCAACTACTCCTCTAATGTTTGCAACATACATCTACACATCTCTAATACACACCAAACATATCTTAAAATGAATTAATCAATCTCTTATATATATTTGCTACCAAGAATTTGATTGCATCATGTCAGCTTCAATAAAATGGAAAATATTTTCCAACTGTTGGCTCAAATCATGAGCAACATTTAATGCACATCCACCAAAGTCGGCCATATCATAGTGAGGACCCAAAAAAAAATATCCAATACAAAAATACTTCAAACAATTCTGCCTTAAACATCTGCAACACCCAACATTCACTAAATCGACCTTCAAACATTATTGAACAGAAAATCAACCGACTGGATCTCCTAACTTACCACTTGATGGGATTGTAGAAAACTCGAGAATAAGAAATTTCATGTACCCAATGACCTTCCAAGAAATCCACAACCAAAACTGATAAATTGTTAATGCAAACCACTTGACAGATTCAACTTCAGTCGGATACCCTATTCTTTACTTTGTCTTACAATATGGTCAGATACTGAAGAGCGAACTAGATCAATGACTTAGGTTTCCATCAATGGCAACACTAGAAGCCATATACCAACACCAAGATGATAGATTGAAGCTAGAAGTTAGAGGAAGACTAAAAATGAATTGAAGAGATAGCTTTTAAGGAGAGCAGAGAAGCAAAAAGAAGCTTATCAGGCAGTTACAAGGCGACCTGAGCCATTACCACCAACAAAAGAGGCTGGCAAGTGAAAAACATGCTCGAAGGAAGTCATTTGAATGTTGAAATTTTGCAAGACACTAGCGTGATGTGCTAGTGTTTGAACATGTCATGTTACAAAACAACATGAATGGGAAAAGCATAAGGTTCAATGAAAAGCTAACACACTAAGGCAGCTGCTGAAAAGGGGTGTTGAGCATCCTAAGAAGGGAAAAAGGCTAATGCAGGGGATAAAATGATCCTACACAAAATGCTAAGGGAGTGGACACCAAAGCAGATGCAAGAATGCATGTGAAATTACAAGTGGTGCAATTTTACGATGTTACATTTTTCTCCCACTTTAGTGGGTATATGAATCTATGCTAATATGCACACTAAAGGAAATCTACTAAACATAAATAACATCATAATGCGAAAAGGATACTGTAGAGGAAGTAGAAACTCTTCAAACCATGGAAGTGCTCCCCCAGGCTGAAGACCTACAAAACAAATGCATTAGACAAGAAAAACTTGCACTAAACAACAATGTTACCACACAAAAAACTAAAGGATTTGAGTCATCAAAGTGACAGAGACCTCGGTGTAAAATGTTATCTTAGTATTATGTGTCATTGCCAAAGAATACTTAGAAGAACTCTAAGATGTCGAAGAGAGAAAGAACATATACTAAGGATGAAGAAGATGCAAATCATTGATCCAGTATATACAATTGGGAAGAGAAGAGAAGAGAAGGCTCAACAGAGAGAAAGAAGGAGGAGTGAAATTTAGAAGAGGGATGGCTCCACAGGTACTCTATCCTGAGGAGGTTTGAAAGAAGTGCACTGAAGGTTCACATACCAACAATGGACATATCTTGTAGGATGAAAGTGTCTTATAGGCCCGCAAACCTGCAAGGAGGCAACCCCCAAGATCTCTCACATGAAGGAGGCCCCATGAAGTAAGTGCCTTACAGGCCCACAGACCTGCAAGGAGGTATCCCCAAAGATCTCTCACATGGAGGAAACCCAAAAAAAGTTCCTTACATGCCTATAGACCTACAAGAAGGTATTCCCCAAGATCTCTCGCATGAAGGAAACCTAGATAAAAAAATCACCTTACAGGCCTACAAACCTATAAGGAGGCGTCCCCAAAGATATATCTCATGGAGGAAACCCAAATGAAGGAGACTCCATAGAGTTGTATTCGAAAGCAGCTTTACAGGTGCACCTACAAAGTGACATGTTTACCCGCAAATAAAACATGTCTAAAAATAAATTGGCCACACATTTAATCAAGCAGATAGTCACACAGATCATCGAAAAATTGGAAGGATTTCAAAGGGGTCTCCTAGGAACCCTTTAAAAGAAGAGGGGTCCAGTAAAGGGACACACTGTTTGAAAAGTGAGGTCTAGCCAGGCTACCCCCAAGCTAGACACAAAGATATGAAATAGGCCTAGTCAGGCTGCCCCCAAGCTAGACACTGATGAATTTATTTGAGAGAAAAGCTTTCAAAGGGGGTCCCTTAGGAACCCTTGAAGAGAAAAATGGGTCCACTCAAGCGATGCTTCATTTGAAAGACATAGAGAAGAGAGGGGGTCCTTAAGAAGGACACACATCTCTAGAACAAGTTATCACTGTCCCCAACATATAGGGGAGGATAACTATGCAAGACTTAGAAAATAGAGGATAGAGGTAAACCTCGATATCACTTGTCATTTGAAAAAGAGGTAGGTGTATCAGCAAATAAATGACTGATGACACCTATATCATGAATTTTTCATATTTTATCCTTCAAGGCCTTACATTCACTAGTGAATTGGCTAGGCACTCGATGGTATGCACATAAAGAATGTTTTTCTTTATCATGCTTATGAAATTTCTTGAGTGTAGGAGAAGGAAGAGTAATCAAGTGGACTTTGAGAAGCCTCAACAAGATACACTCTTGCTGAATAAGGAATGAGGAGCAAGAAGAAAAACTTTTTCTTGTGGAGAAAAGTTTCACTACTCACAAGAAGAATATAGAAAGGTAGCAAACAATAGAGGATCTACATGGAGAGTATTATTCTGACAACAAGGATCATACTCCTCTATAGGATCACCATAATCCTTCTTGATAGGACTACCAACATTAACCTCCTTAACATAAGTGTGATCATCTTCCTCAAAACGAGGATCAACACTAAGAACATTACAATTTGCATTCACCTTATCCCGTGCTTCAGAAGAATGACCATCTTTGATAGCAAGTTAAGATGATGTTATTGGAAAGTCTAAGTGGACCGGGTCAACTTTATATTCCCTAATGAAGGAATTTGTAAAGTATAGAGAACCACAATCATCGCCAAGTCATACATTTTCTTGAGAAAAGGAAGGATCAAACTTAGTATTCCTTGCTTCAGAAGGATCTTCTTTAGGGACATTTGCCTCAAGAGTATCCTTTGTAGTGGGTACTATTGGAGTAAACATCGACACATTGGAAGACACTTAAGGGATAAGAGTAGGCACAACTGAAACCTGACCAACAAATGCCATCTCACATAAGTGCATAACCGTAAGGTCAACCTTAACTGTGACTAATCGATTGTTACAAATGAACTTAATAGATTTATGCAAGGTAGACGGGACTGCGCCCATAGCATGAATCCACAGTCTACCAAGAAGAAGGTTATATTGTAATTTTTTTGATATAACATATACAAGGGTGGGTATAGTAATGGGTCCAAGTTGCAAAGGTAATACTATTGTACCTAGAGCTTTTCGACTGCCATTATCAAACCCATGAATGATAACTGAAGAAGCATTGAGAGAATATGAATCGATATTAATCTTAGGCAATAGATCAATGATGCATTAATTAAGTGTCGAACCAGTGTCAACGAGAGTGTGTCTAATACCAATTTTATTAATGTTAACTATGATCATTAAAGGGTCTACTTGCTTATGTACTTCTAGAGGTGGGAGTTCATGTGGATAGAATGTAATATTCAATGAATCTACATGAATATAAGCTATCAATGCATCAACATCTACTGGCCTAGCATAAGAAGGCAAGAGGATCTTTTGCAAGGCTTCCTAAAGCATACCTTGGTAAACCGAAGTAGATTGAAGCAAGTTCCACAGTGAGAACTTAGCGAGAGTAACTCGAATTTTCTCAACAAGATCGTAATCATTGGGTGCTTTAGCTATAGGTTTAAAAGTTTGAAGAAGGCTTGGTTGTTTATTCATTCTATTCTCATAAGTATGGGCTACCACTCTATAAGAGGGAGCCATAGGAAGATCAGGAGAGTCACTATCAAATGGAACACTACCAATAGAACAAATCCTTTTAGGAGAAGGCTAGCTGGAGTTAGGTAAATGACCAATCTCTTAGGCCTTTGAGGGGAAGCAGAGAAATAGATTACATTTACAGAATCATCACAACTAGTGGAATAATTATTTGAAGACATATTCTCAACATTGATCGAAATAAGATCAAATGTGGAAGGAGGTTCATCATTCGCTAATGCATCATCTCTAGAAGAGAGTGCATCATAAAAAAAATGAGATTCATCATTCACCAATGCAACATCTCCAGAAGAGATTTTATTGGAATAGAAACAAGATTCATCATTCACCAATGCAACATCTCTAGAAGAGATTGCATTGGGATGAAAATAAGGTAGAGTAACATTAATAAAGGTATCAATGATTTCATCTTCTTGCGACAAAATATTCTTTGAAGCAAGAGGATTTTCATGAGAAGGATCAAAGATATCAAGTGACATAGGTAGAGTCAAGTCACCACCTCAAGCATGAAATGGAATATCATTAAAATTTTGAATAAAATCAGATATGGAACTAATAAAAGAGGATTTTAAATTCATTTTGGTGATAGAACTAAGAAAAACCAAAAATTCATATTTTCAAATTTTTTCAGTATTTTCTAGGTTCTAGTAATTTGCATTTTCAGAGGTCTTCAGAGCAGAATTTAAGGTTGGAACTTCCGTCAATCCCTAAAAATTTGTTAGCCGAAGGAATTGTATTTTAGGGACTGAACTAGTTTTCTTGGAGACCTTTCTAACAGTGCAAATGGTTTTGAATTTCGAGCACCAAGTCAAAAGTTATGACCCCACCAAGTAGGGGTAAATAAATTCTTATTTTTTTTTAAAAATACCCTCTTCACATCAAGTTCACCAAAATGTAGAGAAGTGGGATTCACTACTCATGAGTTATCTTCATTCAAAGTGCCTCACGAGGCGAACTACCCTAAACTACATCTTCAAGGAACAATACGAAAGTTCTAGAATCAAAAGAGTAGATCACAAAGGTTTTTTAGAAAAACTACCAAGCTCTTGGCCAAAGGATGATAGTGCATGATATAGACGACAACGTGACGTGCTAGCATCCTAGAGGTGCACTAGTGTCTCATATGGACCAAAAAGCAAGTTTATCATAGAAAATTACAAAGTGGCCACTTCTACTTTAATTGCTAAGAAATCTTGGAATGTGAGAAAGCAATGGAATATAACAAAAGTAAAATAGAGTGAAGTAGAAATAACAAAGATAAGTAGAAGAAAGAAAGTTCTTACAACCACTCAAGTAATCAGGCCTCTAGCATGAGAATGTATTCAATACCTACAAGTGTAAGATCTGGAGAAAGTGTTGGGTTTGTATGGGGGTTTTCCTTAGTCAAACCCCAATTTTGGTGTTCCCACCTCCACGAACAACTAGATAGATAGAGAGAAATGAACCAAAATAGAAAAAGTATGTGGTGAAAGCAAAACCCACTTCAAGAGTAGAACTCACACTACCAAGTATGAGAGATAAAAGCAAACCCCACTCGAGGAGAACCCGTATCACTAAATGTGAGTGATAAAAGAAATCCTCGCTTGAGGAGGAAAACAAGTATAACAAAGTAAGTATGTAGTTGATAGGGGATATGGAATCCCAGGATGATTACAAGCATGAAGTGAAGGGGATGAAGCTACGAGGCTTAAGGAAGCCAAAGAGGGAGACAAAGGAAGCTGCAAGATCCAAGAGTATTGTATAGAAAGCTACCAAGAGAGCTTGAAAGTGCTTGAAGTTGTTGTAACAAATAAGGGAGATGTGCAAGCAAGAGAGTAAAGAGGGAAAAGAGAGAATACAAGATGATAGAGTGAAGCTAGAAGTTATAGGTAGACCAAAAATGAATTGAAGAGATAGATTTTAAGGAAAGATGAGAAGCAAAAAGAAGCTTCTCAAGCGGTTACAAGGTGACCTGAGTTGTTACCACTAACAAAAGAGGTTGACAAGTGGAAAACATGCTCAGAGGTGATTGTTTGAATGTTGAAATGTCATAGGATACTAGCATGGTGCATAGACATCTATGTGGTGCGCTAGTGTCCAAACATGTCACGCTATAAAAAATACAAACAAAAAAAACACAAGGTTTGATGCAAAGCTGACATGTGAGGGTAGCTACAAAAAAGGGGTGTTGAGCAGCCTGAGAAGGGAAAAAGACTGATGTAGGGGCTGAAATGAGTCTACACAAGATGCTAAGGGAGTAGAAACCAAAGCAGAAGCAAGAATGTATGTGAAATTGCAAGGGGTGCAATTTTATGACATTACAACATGCTACTAAGACAACCTTTTACATTGAGGTCTCTTTCACTTTGCTGACTCAAATACTTTAGTTTTTTGTGCACTAAGATTGTTGTCTAGTGCAAGTCTTTCTTGTCTAATACATTTGTTTTGTAGGTCTTTAGCCTGGGGGCATGCTTTTGTGGTTCAAAGAGTTATCTACTTCCTTTGCAATATCCTTTTGGCATAATGATGTTATTTATGTTTGGTAGATTTCCTTTAGCATGCATATTAGTGTAGATTCATAAACCCGCTAAAGTGGGGGAAAAATGTAATGTCGTAAAACTACACCCCTTCTAATTTCACATACATTCTTGCATATGCTTTGGTGTCCACTCCCTTAGAACTTGTGTAGGCTCATTTTAGCCCCTACATTAGCCTTTTTCCCCTCTCAAGATGCTCAACACCCCTTTTTAGTAGCTACCCTCACGAGTCAACTTTCTGTTAAATCTTGTGCTTTTCCTGTTCATGTTGTTTTGTAGCATGATGTGTTTAGAAACTACTTTGTCGCATAGACATCTGCATGATGCACTAGTACCCTACGACATTTCAATGTTCAAATGACCTCTTTCATGCATGTTTTCCACTTGTCATCTGCTTTTGTCGGTGGTAACAGCTCAAGATGCCTTGTAATTGCCTAGGAAGCTCCTTTTTGCTTCTCCTCTCTCCTTAAATGTTATCTTTTCAATCCATTTGTGTCTCTAGCTTCATTCCAGCTTCTAGCTTTTTCTAGCCTTGGCTCTAGCATTTTCCCTCTTGTTGTTTTTTCTTAAACAACTCAATACAACTTGTTACAACAACTTCAAGCACTCTCAAGCTCTTAGCAACATTCTTTGTATCCCTCTTGGATCTTGCATCTATCTCCCTTACCTTATGCTTGCGAGCATCCTTGGATTCCATATCCCCTATCTATTGCATCTTTACTTCGTGATATAGGTTCTCCTCCTCAAGAGGGGATTGCTTTTATCACCTACATTTTGTGATATGGGTTCTCCTCCTCGAGTGGGGTTTGCTTTTATCACTCATACTTGGTGGTGTAGGTTATACTCCTGAAGCGAGTTTTTCTTTCACCACATGTTTTATCCACTTCAATTCATCTCTCTCTATCTTTTTGGCTATCTGTGGAGGAGGGAACACCAAAACAGGGGTTTGGTTGTGGCAAACCCCTATACAACCCTAAGAATTTCTCCAGATCTTACACATGTAGGTATTGAAGGCATTCAGATGTTGGAGGCTTCATCACTTGCATGGTTGTGAGCATTTCCTTTTCTAACTCTTATTCTCTTTATCATTTCAATTTCACTTTATTTCAGCTTTATAACATTCTGTTATTTTCCAGTACTTTTGAGATTCTCAGTAATTAGATTGCTAGTAGTCACTTTATTGTTTTTCTATGAGAAACTTAGTTTCTGATCCGTATGAATCACCAACACACCTTTGGGACGCAATTGCACTGCACTGTTGTTTGTATTTTGCGTTGATGTCCTCTAGGTGTGAAATCATCAGTTTGTCCATAAAACCTTTGTGATTCGCTTCTTTCTAATTCTAGAACTCTTGCACTATTCCTTGAGATAGTTTAGGGAAGTTCACCCCGTGAGGATCTCTTAATGAAGAGAACTTGTGAGTAACGAATCCCCCTTCTCTACATTTTGGTGAACTTGACGTGAAGAGGAATACTAGGAATTTATTTAACCCAACTTGGTGGGGTCATAACTTTTGACTTTGTGCTCAAAATTTAGAACTGTCTACATCATTGGAAAGGTCTCCAAGAGGACTAGTTTAGTCCCTAAAATATTGTGCTTTTGGCAATCCAATTTTAGGGATCCATGCAAGTTTGGACCCCAAATTCCACTCTGAAGACCTCCAAAAATGCAAATTACTAGAACCTAGAAAATACTGGAAAAATCTAAAAAAAATGATTTTTGATTTTTCTTAATTCTATCACCAAAATGAATGTAATGTCTTCCTTTATCAGTTCAATATCTAATTATATTCAAAATTTTAATGATGTTCCATTTCATGCATGTGATGGTAACTTGGCTTTACCCATGTTATTCAACATCTTTGATCTTTCTCATGAAATTCCTCTTGCATCAGAGGATATTTTGTTGCAAGAATATGAAATCATTGATAATTTCCTTAACATTACTCTACCTTCTATTCATTCCAATGCACTCTCTTCCAGGGAACTTGAACAATAGGAGATTGAAGTGAAAAAGTTGAAAGTAAAAAATGAGATGGTGGTAGATAAAACAACACAGTTGTTGAATGCAAGCCACTTGCAAGGGTTTATGCATTATTTCTTCAAGAAAAATATTTGTGTTTTCAATTCATCCAATTGATTAGTGGTCCGCCTATTTTCATAAACAAAAAAATTGTGTTTTTAGATACTTTCTTCAATTCTACACCAGACATGTGTCCACTCATGAACACCAAGTTGATTGAACATTAAAAAGGCCTTGCACAATCTTTCAACCATTTTCATTTTATTGAGGAAAAAACTTGATACTAAACTAAAATTTCCATATCTTTGGTACCATATTCAACTTTCAATTATTTCACTAGTTCTTAAGGCCTAATCTCTTTGAGGGAAATAGAAAGGAAATATTTTACTAATTATTTTTTCTCTTGCAATAAATTTGTTTATAGTGATTCAACTCTAATTATTTACTCACATTTACCCAAAATTACTTGATAATTTTGTTCTAACATTTATCCAATAGAAAAAAAAATTAAGTACATGAAACAATAAGGTTTCAAAAACATATTTTATCTTACCATGTTTAGTTGTAACTACAATTGTACCCTTTCCATTGATTTCGTTGGACTAACTATCTTCCAATACTATTGTGCAATTATACTTTTTTATCTAAATTAATGGATTTTTTTTATTAGATTTCATATGAGAATAACATCCAAAATTAATGCACAACACATTATGCTCATGGGAATTTGTATTGAAGTAAAAAATGAACAAATTTCATTCACCTCCAATTGTATTATTAATAGCCTATTTATCCCAACATTCCAATTCATAGTGATCAAACTTATTTCAATAAAAATATTGAAAAAATCTTTTATAATTATTATCTCTACCATTATTCATGCTTCTTTTTCACCATCTCTTAAAACTATGACTTTTGTTAATCATGCATTAGCTAATAATTAATTAATCTTTAATTGATTATTAGTCTAATTCATTTCATGCACTTAAGTTAAAATTAGGAGTGTTTTTTTTTCTGTTAACTAGAGTGAGCTATTATTAGATCATTATGTCTCATCACATAGAATGGTGACACTTTTCATGATCTAATCCCTTTATCATTTAGGGTTTCTCTAATAAAAAAATCTCCCTCATTGTATTATCTCTTGAGTTTCAAGCAAACTTTTCGTTTTGTAAGTTTTTCTAGTTGATAATATAACATATTATTATTTGTAGCTCTCTTGCATGGAAGGGGATTTTTTTGTTGTTTGATATTACATCTTGTATTATTCACAATTCTAACATGGTATCAAAGTGTGGATTTGATGAACCCCTTCTCGATTTTTTAGTTTTTTTCTTCAACTAGGGTTACAGCTTCAAATCTAGAATTTTTATTTTTTTTTGCAATTTTTGGAGTAGGGAAAATTTTTGGTGCATTTTGGCATGAAAAGGACTTGAACATTGCATTCAAGAGGTCAAATAGACAAATTTTGACTATAAATTTTCCTATAGTCGACATTAGAAACTTCTAAGGCAATTTTTTTGTACATGGGTTATACGATCCTATATGAATGCAAGTGCAGTGATTTTTAAAACTAATATTAAACACTAGCACAAGAGTATAGGGGTCTCACACACAAGGTATTTCCCTGGTAGCAAACTTGTACCCCTACATGGTCACTCTCTTTTCATTTTCATGGCCTTGGGTTTTACCCCCACCACCTAGCCATTTGTGCATGTAGCAACCACTTAGAGACATATTTAAATAAACGATGACCTTTCCCCTCTTAGTTAGTGGAAACCCATCCATCGAAAATGGCTTTAAAAACTCCAAAGCACCTTAAAAGATCTTGGAAATTTGGCACTAATTGTGAAATGTTTTTAGCGGAGCATTTTTTCCAAAATATTCCAACAAGAGGCATAAACCAATGACAATTTTTTTCAGGAGTGCATATTTTTTTTAACCATCAAGAAGTATTTTCTAGAATATTCTATGGACATCACCATGATGTCATGCTAATGTCATCGACACAAACAGCTGGTAGGGCCCCTTTCAAGCCCCCTTTGGCCTTAAAAGAGAGATATTTTTTTCTTTTGGCCAGAACTTGGGTGTACGATATCGAAATTGGGGCGAATGAGATATAGTTAGAAAGCTAGTTCCATGAAATTTCCAATGGTGTGGTTCTCATCACCATTTTTTTGTTTGGTACATTTTATCACCTGTTAAAGTTAGATGTATTGTTTTCACTCTTGAGCTCACAAATTTTGACCCATTTCCCTATTTTTCACAATTCCAATAGTGTTGGAAAAATTTTAGAGCTCTTCATAGCCATCCATGCACTTTTACATATTTTTCTCTAGGTATATTTTATTCAGTTTTTGTGTTTTCACATTCTAGTGAACTAATTGGACATTTTCGCTCCTAGAAACTTTTTGTATATGTGGGATGATTTGTTTTAGACTATTCTACATTTATTTCTAGATTTTTATCTTATTTGAGCATATTGATAATATTTCTCACCATTTTCTCTTTTGGGTATGCACTAAGATAAAGTGTCATTCTAGTGTATGTTTTTTTGGGGATTTCATACATCTTGTTGTGCCTTTTGTACTCACACTATGATATAAAGTGTCATGGGCAGGTTATGAGTGCTTTTATTTTTCCATCACACCTTTTTCAAGTGAGTGTCCCTTCCATGTTAGCATTGAATCTTAGTGATTCATGTCTCATGCGTGTGTAGAGAGAGATGGATAGAGGGAGAGAGAGGTCATACAAAGAGGTGTAGAGATATATTGGGGAGATTAAGAGAAGTAGAGAGGGAATGAGAGGAGGGAGAGGTATGGAGGAAGAGAGAGAGAGAGGGAGGTGAGAGTGAGAGAAAGAGAGGTAGGGAGTGATAGATGGAGAGGTAGGTAGAGAGAAGGAGAGGAGAGATAAAGAGAAGTAGAGAGGGAAGAAGAGAGGGAGGGAGAGGTAGGGAGGGAGAGAGATAGAGGTGAGATAGATATAAACAAAGAGAGGGAGGGAGAGGGAGAGGGATAGGGAGAGAGGAGATAGAGAGATGTAGAGAGGGAATGAGGGAGGGAGATAAAGAGAATTAGAGAGGGAAGGAGGGAGGGAGGGATGGAGAGAGGGAGACAAAATAGATATAGAGATAATTAGAGAGAGAGAGAGGTGAGATAGAGAATAGAGAGAGTGTTTGTGTTCTTAAGCTCAAGGGAGAGAGTTAGATAAAGGGGTGGAGAGAGTGAGTAAGATAGAGAGAGATGATACAACTTTTTGATTACTAAAATTTAACCTCCTAATTACTGGAATTTGACATGTTGATTATTGAAATTTGATTGTCTAAAAAATTATAAGATCTTCCAAAAACTAGAATTTATATTATAACTCCTAGAGCTCCTAAACCACTCTCAAACATCCCAAAACTATATACATGAAATATAACTTGAATTATAAGAAAGTAAATGTCCATATGTAAATTCCAACTTATACTTAAATGTGCTCGCATTATAACACACTCTCATTATAACGTGTTCATTTATGGCTTGGTAATGACTGAGCCTAGGTCACTACCAACTCATAATGTGAGTGCGTTCATTATAACACACTCATGTTTTCTCTATATCAAGACCAAAAATTGGAGTGACCACTTTTTGGCTCCCCATATTTTTGTTGTAAGGAAACTTGCAGCCATTATCTTACAATTTCCACATAACCCAAAAGAGATAACAATGCAAATAAGTGATCAAAATCTGCATGTAAGAGAATAAACAACATACCCATCAAAGATGACACAAGATATACCCTAGGAAAACCCTCAAGAGGGAAAAATATAGCCTCCAAAAGCATCCATACTCCATCATATTAATCATCCATGAAGCAAATACAAGAGTTACAATGAACACCTCTGAAACATCAAGTCCTCCAATGCATTCCCATGTGTCCAAACATGAATCGACACATCCCATGCCATGCTTCAAAAATGCACTCTCAAGAAGACTCAATAATGACAACCAAACCACTCAACCAACCCAAACCACTACATATTTGTTTGCTTTTATAGACACAAGCTCACACATAATGCAACTAGTGGTAAGGTGAAACTATGTAGCACAAAACCATGTGAATACAAAACCACTAACCCCTTATTTAATATTGGGTACTAAGACATCATATTATTTAATATTTCCCCAATATTAATTATCACATGTCTCCCAGACAATAAATAATAATATAATGTTACAATACAACATCAAGTAGGTCCCCAAATAATTATCTAGTGTGATTAACAACACCACGAAAGGTGTATCATAGCTAAGTAATTATTTAATTACAATAATATGATGAATCAATTTATGCAATAGTGCACAACACCAGATCCCAACATTCTCCCACTTGTTGTACACATTGCATAAGGGATAAATACGTGAAATACATCATCATACCCATACATGAAACCACATGAATCTGTAACATGCTCTCGTGCTCCACCAAGATACCTGCAATAAGAAAAAACTGACCACCATCTCAAGCAAGAACTCTTCTCATCCTCCAACATGCCACCTATGGAAGAAAAGGAACATTCCAAGGTGAAGATGCACCAATCCACAAGCACAAGCATCAAATCCAAGTGTTAACAAAGTCTCTAACAAAGTTGTCAACTAAAAAATTTACACGATCAAAAATAGCATCCACAACACATGCTAATACATCTGACCATCCATACCTCCAAGGTATCAATACATTAGTAAACTCATGCCAATAAAATATGCAACCTATAAATTTCAACCACAAGCTCCCTATATAAAACTTGTCAATGAAGTACATATCCAAGAACTCCCACTACATAGGTAATGTCAAAGCATATCAAGTCTACCAATCAACACTATACATCAAGGTGTGATAAGTAAATGAAAGCATGAAGTACCAAGAACAACAATAATAATCCACACATGCAACCCAAGAAGCTACATAATCTCTCACAACATGTTGCTACCATCCTCCCAAAAACATACGAACATGAACATCCAAGGAACCATGAAGAGAGAAACCTGTAAACCATAATGTCCTCCTACCAAAACCTCAAAAGTTTACTATTGTGTCAAGTATGATCTCCTAACAAACCCAAATGAAAAGCCTCAACAACATCCATAACACCCAATCTCATAGACCAAGTAAAACATATGAATCAATGTAACAATGCCAACATGGATGTAAGCCTCTCTAATTAAGAAGATCAAACTAATAGAAACCATTCCCATAACTAGAAATCAACCCATAAACCATCTCTTAACAATTCTCAACAACGAATGATATCATAAACTCAAATGCACAAGGAGATAATTATGCCATAACATCCCTCAAAATGAATCCTCCAGAACTAACTATCCATAGCTCAAGATCCATATGTATGAAAGATAAAGCATATAAACTCATGCTAAACCATCCTCAAATGAGTGTCCATAATCAACCACCATGAATCAACTCAATCCCATGAGAATCAAAGCACAAAACATAACACATCTAAAAGATATCATGGGAAAATACCTCACAAATCATAAGCTGCCGAGTAGACCAAGAGTAGGGAATGAGAATGCTCCTCCAAGATAACCAAGTTAGCATGACTCACTACAAGATCAATCTCCTTTATCAGTCTAACATGAACTCATGTCCATATCCAGGTGAAACTCCCAAAGAGTAAGTATCAAGCAAATGTCTCTAATCACAAGAGAACTGCAACCATCACCTAAGTCTCCAAGTATCCATGAGTACCTGCAACCAATCAATCCATGCCAAACTCCAAATGCAACATCGCACCAACATGAAGTAATCAAGCAAATGATCAATGTACCTAATACAAAGAGAACTACTATGATCAATGTCAAAGCCCTAATCATGAATCCAGAACATAAACATGACATCCATGATCCAACCATCTCCTCCTAGGAGATTCATGCACCATAGCATATAAATAAACATCCTAGTCTTAAGAGAACAAGTACCATGCCAAAATTTAAGCGTGCATCAAGAGTAAACCATGAGATAATATATCAAACACTCTAAACCAAGAAAACATATCCCCAATCACGTGAGATAACCATACCAATAATGCATCCTCGTCATTGCCAACAACTCCCACTGAACCGTGGTACAAGCTACACATGGCATTATGACAACCATCCTCTCCATGAAGATCATCTAGGTTTGCACACACTCAACTACAATATCAATAACATACAAGTGAAACCAAGATCTCCAAGCCAAGAAGATACCTACAACCTCCAAACCATCAGAAACATATTCATCACCACCAAACTATCACTGTCAAAAGCTCCCATTGAAAGTGTATAGGCAATGAATTTAACAAGCTATCATGACATCATGATACAATCTCCTAATGAAGATCAACCAAGAGTTGCCTCACACAATCAAAGAACTCAAATGCAACATGATCTCCTCAATAAGAAAGCAAAGTAAACCATGATCCTCATACCAAGAAGATTCATCGCTATAACCTCAATCAGGATACAATCCAACACCACCAATAATGCACCCGCATAAACCATCATGACATGCCAAAGTCTCTAAAGCACAAGAAACATCCATGACACAATGATCGCCACCAAATGTACCAACAACTCAACCTAACCGTGTCCACATATTTGCATAACATAGTCAACTACATAGGTATCATATCATGACTGCACCTGGTAACACCATATTACCTCCTCAACATGACATCAAAACCAACAAACCAAGTGACTAAACCAAGCCATCCAAACTGAAAATACATCAACACTGAAATATCTATGGGCATAGACAACCCATGTCCAAATCATAGGTGTAATAAGTATAGACCGCCTGTAATGCTACACAACTTGTAGATACAATAATGAAGCATACAAATCCAACCAATATTGATAACTATATAAAAAAGAGAGTAATCTGAGATGTACAACTGAGCATACAATGAATCCAACACCAAATCTCCTAGATTTGACAATCCATAAGCTCATAGTATCACCATAGTCAAAACAACCCATAAAATAGCTCAAGATAGAATATCAACAAATAAATCATGTCAAAACTACTCCAAATATGATCCAGTGTGTAGTGCTCTGAGCAATCTTTTCGTTGACTATTTGAAGTCCAAAATCTAACTTTGTACGCATCCGATATGACCTCTCGAAGCTCAAAACAAACATCTAACTTCCAACAAGAAAAACACTACCAAAATTGCAAAATATGGGAAAATATATGGCACCACAATGTAGAGCTTTGAGTCACCTTTCCAATGAGTCCAAGAAGATCAAAAAAAGACCACTTGGGTGAAAGTTATGCCCCTCAGAAGAAAGTTGTTCAATTAGGGTATTTAAAGTAAAAGAATGCCCCCTCGTGGTGGGGTGGTGGTCCACTGGTGGTGGCAGAGCCACCTGACAACACCACCCAATTTCTCCACCAAACTTGAAATATTATGCATTTTATTTAAATTTACTTCTCACCAAAAAACCATCGGGCCCTATTAATAAAAAATACATGTGGGTGGTTAAAAATTTTAAATATTAAAAATTGCATTAAAAATGTTTTGACCAATGGTAATAAATAAATATTGAATTTTTTTAACAGGCAGTAGGCCCGACAACCCTGATGGTCAGGAGACCACTGGACGGCGGAACACCACTGACAGTACCTTGTTGGCACTGCCATGTGCAAAGCAGTGTGGTGGGTCCGACCCCTCAAACTTTATTATATTTTTTATTTTTAAATTTTCAATTAAATCTTTTTTTTGTAGGGCCCTCTTTTAATTATATATATTTTATATTTTATATTTTGTATGAAATTATTTTCCACTGATGGAATTTAAAAAAAAAAATTAAATTTTTTGAACAAAACTTGACGGTCGTACAACTGCAAAATAAGGCATTTTACAAAAAAATATTTTTTTTTTCTAGTAACCAAAATAGGGAAAATTATATATCAAAAATCATCTCTCAACCAATCAGAATCCAACCATGAGGTTTATTTTGTCCCAAGAGCTCATTTGTGAAATTTCTCCCACAAAACCCCCCATTTGAATGCACAACCAAGAAACCCTATTTTCCCCTAATTTTTCCACACCCCAAATCTGCAAACAACCCATCATAATAGCAAACCCAAAAACCTTAGATTTGCAATAAACAACCTGCAAAACCCTCATATCTTGCCATGTCTTCCATTCTCTCGTGCATTGCATAGATTCAAACTTAACCAACATTTTCTCAACCTAGGGTTATAACAAAAAATCTTCAACCATGAAAGCTCTGATACCACTTGTAAGGAAACTTGCAGCCATTGCATGACAATTTGTGCATAACCAAAAAGAGATAATAATGCAAATAAGTGAACAAAATTCATAAGCAAAAGAATAAACAACATACCCATCAAAGATGACACAAGATATACCTTGGGAAAACCCTCAAGAGGGAAAAACCTAGCCTCCAAAAGCATCAATACTCCAGCATATTAATCAACCATGAAGCAAATACAAGAGTTACAATGAACACTTGTAAAGCATCAAGTCCTCCAATTTATTCTCATGTGTCCAAGCTTGAATCCACACATCCCATGCCATGCATCAAAAATGCACTCTCAAGAAGACTCAATAATGACAACCAAACTACTCAGCCAACCTAAACCACATTAACATATGTGTTTGCTTCTATAGACACAAGCTCACACATAATATAACTAGTGGTAAGGTGAAACTATGTACCACAAAACCATGTGAATACAAAACCACGAACTCCTTATTTAATATTGGGTACTAAGACATCACATTATTTAATATTTTCCCAATATTAAATTATTATCACATGTCTCCCACAGAATAAATAATAATACAATGTTACAATACAACATCAAGTGGGTCCCCAAATAATTACCTAGTGTGATTAACAACATCACGAAGGTGTATCACAAATAAAAAAATATTTAATTACAATAATATGATGAATCAATTTATGCAATGGTATACAACACCATATCCCAACATTTGCACTTACCCTCCATGTTTGTTGAAGATTAATATATACCTATCTTCTTTTTCGTTGAGATTTTTCTTCAAATATTTTCTCGATATAACCTTGGGTCACTATCATTTATTGATTTTATTCCTATTTCTAATTAATTCATTTACTTATAAAATTTAATGATAATCTGATATTAAGAAATTAATTTTAGATTTGCATACAATTTAAAGATTTTTTTTATTGTAGTAGTTTCACCTTGTTTCTCAACAAACTTTTAGGGTTTGGTTTTAGGTACCTTGATAGTAAATTAAAGCTTTTTTTGGTCTAATTTGAAATGTGCAAATAAAATTGATAAATATGTCTTATGGTGACTTTCCTTGGACTACTTTATAGAATTGATAAAATTATGTCATATCGTGTCTTTCCTTGGACTATTTTGAACATATATAAATTTATAAGTGATGAAATACATTTTTTAGTATGACAATCTTTGTAAAAACCTAGTTAGCTTATTCTATTGATGTAAACAAAAGCTATATAGAATAAGATAAAGAAAATGAAGAGATGACAAGTAATTAGCCTACTAAGTGGATGACTTGTCCTTAGTGTAGATGCACAAACACTAATTTTTACTAGTTCATTAACTATAATGTCAACCAACCTTTCCATTGGTGCAAAGAATGCCACATATATTGGCTATTTTGGGGCTATGAGGATGTCCCTATTAGAGCTAGTTTTATTTAGACCATTAGATAATATCCACGTATGAATTCACGAGCTATTCATTTGGCCTTTGAACAAATTAAACGAGATCAATAATATTTTAGCCTTTTCCATTTATAGAAGACATGGATATGTTCTCTAGTTTGAATTCTTGTATATATTTGTTATTTTTCTCTTTGGTAGAAGTTATATATTTTTACAATCTATTTGTAATATGAGACAATTCTACTTTTATCTCTAAAGAGATTGAAATGCAAATTCTTGTTAGCCTTTTCTTAGACCTTAAAATGTTTGTAGATGTTTTTCCTTTTGATAAGATTTTTCATTTTTATCCATGCGTAAATATAATTAAGTTCATTATGTCTAAATATGATTAAGTTCATTATGTTGGAGTCATCAGAAGGTCCAATATTATAGTGCTTCAAAACCATCTTTAGTAAGGCATGCACAAGGTAGCTCCACTCTTGAAAGTTGCTTGTAGTGTGTTTTCTATAATGTTGTTTTTTTAACCCTTTGAATAAAAGCATACTTGCTACTTGCAATTCAAATAATTTAGCTTGGATTTTGTTGGATTGGGTTGTGACTCCTTTAGTGAAGATCCATAGGTGAAGTCCTCATCAACAAGATCAATTTTGTTATCTTGCACAATTGGGTGATGGGGTTTGAAGTCATGCCAATTGTTAACACCTTCTAGAAATTATATGTAAATGATAATGTTTAAGCTTATGTATAGATGGGTGCAATTAAATTTAATATTGCCTGCTAAATCTTAACACATTTGTTGAAATTGGTTTAATAAAAAATAATATCTAATTTACATAATATAATCCTTTGGACAAGTTTATACACATTAAGGGATTAACTCTAAAATAAATTTAACCCTATGTATGAACACCATGAAAATACATATATAGGGGCAAATTTCACTTGGAGCACAAATATTGTATCGTATTTGATTTGCATTCTTCTAATAGTTCAAGCACGTGTAAAGTTCTACGTTCATCCACATAAAATTCAAGTCTAACTTTCACTTGCAAACTTATTAGAGTCATGATTACCAATAGAAAAGCCTATTTTCACCATTTGGTAGCATAACCTTCATTGTCTTTACTTGTTTATTTTTATATTCTTAACTTTGAGTAGAATAATTTAGAGTTCTTACATTCTTCTAAAACATCCCCTACTAAAACGCTTGAATTTGATGTTAAAAAAACTAGGTTTTGGCCTTTGCCAAAACAATTTCTAAGATCAATAAATTTGAGAGCATATACTTTCACATTTCTCATGAAAATCTAGTGCAAAAGAAATTTAAATTTAATTGCAAGTTGAGTTTATTGAACCATTAATCTAATAGACCAACAACAAAAACTCAAACCTTTGTGGCAATTACCTTTACAACTTACATAGAACACACATTTCTTTTAGGGTAAAAATAAAATAAAATAGGTAGGTATTAGTCATTGGTTGTGAACACATATTGAAAATGAGATGAATTGCATGGTGGTATGATGTACTTATTACTTTAGTAAATAGGTAGTTATTAGTCATTGGTTCTTAACACATATTAAAAATGAGGTAAATTGGATGATAGTATGATGCACTTACTATTTTTAGTAAATAGTTAAAATATTGTGATGTGTACTTTGTGTTTGTCTTTCCTAAACATGACTTAAAAAAGAAATCCACACAACTTACTAATAAATAAAGAAATTTAATCAAGTCTATAAGACATTGTGAACACATATTGAAAATGAGATAGATTGGATGATGGTATGATGCACTTATTATTTTTAGTAAATAGTTAAAATATTGTGATGTGTACTTTGTGTTTGTCTTTCCTAGACATGACTTAAAAAAGAAACCCACACAACTTACTAATAAATAAAGAAATTTAATCAAGTCTATAAGACATTGTGAACACATATTGAAAATGAAATAAATTGGATGATAGTATGATGTACTTATTATTTTTAGTAAATAGTTAAAATATTGTGCTTTGTACTTTGTGTTTGTCATTCCTATACATGACTTCAAAAAGAAACCCACACAACATATTAATAAATAAAGAAATTTAATCAAGTCTATACAACATAATAATAAATGGTAATTTAAACAAGTCTATATCACCCAATAAAGAATAATATGATTTTTGGAAGAATACCAAAACACACATAAGATTAAAACAACAAAATAATATTTCTTTTTTTTTCATATTTTAAAATTGTTTATTTTAATTTAGAAAAAAATAACAATTGTAACTTGAAGCCTACCGGAATCGCAGAGTTGGCTTGGGTCGATGAACTTGTATACATTAGATTATCCATGAAACCTTTACATTATTATTTTATATACTTTTCCATATGACTAAAGTTTGACTATCTAGATGATTAGAAAAATGTGGGGTACCTTTATATCATTTTATAGGACCCATTGCTCACGATAATACTTTTCATCTAGGTCAAGTATCTAGCAAGGATCTCAACTAACCCACCAACTTAAGCGCGTAAAAGTTGAATCATATTTGTTTAGAAAAACATGGCTAAATTTAGGCCGTTCAATTTCTTTCCCCCTCCCCCCTCTTTAAACGTGCAAAGCAATGAAATTAAATTAGACCTAGAATAAGGATTCCTTTCAAGGTGATACCAAATTTAAAGGGGTAGGTATTTTGGCTAGTTGTGAACATCTTTGAAAATAGACAAATTTGGTGGTGGTATGTTGTATTTATAATTTTTAAATAGTGAAATTTTTTATATTTTATATTTTGTGTTGGTGGTTTTTAGAGAAGAATTAGAAAAAAATAGAATTTCATACAAAAGAATCACAAATGAAAATTTAATTAAGTTTATACAATATAATATAAATGAAAACATACCAAATTCATACAATATAATAATAAGATTTTTAAAAGAATGTCTAACTCTATATAAGATTAAAATAATATAAATAATATTCCTTTCTTTTGAATAATTTAAAACTGTATATAATTTAAAAGAAAAAATGATATTTATAATTTATGAAACTTCTTAATTAATAAATAATTTTTATATAAAATTACATAATATCTATATCACTTTCCATATCACTCTCATATGATTAAAAAGTTGATTATGTAAAAATTCTGTACCTTAGAAGAGAAAACTGTGGGGTACCAAGAAATTGAGCAAATTCAGCTAATAACAACTATGTTTTGTTGGGGTGTTGTAATAGACGGCTTTTCCCTTGTAATCTTTGCTTTGATTTAATTAAAAAAAAATCATATTAGTTGACAACCACGTGGCTAATCCTAGACCGTTCTGTTGGTCTGTGCTGCTTTTTTCCCCTCTTAAAATGTGCAGAAGCATTACCTTACCAGACAGTACCAAACAGAGGTGAAGCATAGAAAAAATGGTTAAGAACAAAGAAGTTGTCTTAGTTTCGTACGCCAATGAAGGGCCTGTCACAGATGAACATGTGAAGATCAGAGAAACCCAATTGAACTTAAATGCATGTAAGGAAGGAGAAGTTGCAGTGCAGAATTTGTGGGCCTCAGTGGATCCATATCTCAGATGGCGAATGAAGGAAGACACCAACAGGGGACTCTATTTTGAAAACTTTAAACTAAACCAGGTTTTGTGTTCAGTTCTCAGCCTTGCCTAATTGGTTTTTCAATGTTTTATGCAATTATTATAATCTCTTAAAGATCAATCATCAATGCAGTAGAACTTCTTTGTGCATTGTGCAGCCCATCGCTTCTCTCATGGTTGGGAAAGTAGTTGTTTCTGCCAATGCTGGGTTTCAAGTGGGTGATTTGGTAACTGGGCTGTATGAAGTGTCGGAGTACACCATAGTAGTAGGAGCAATGCTGATAAAACTTGATGCCAATTTGGCTAAACCTTCTGATTACATGGGGCCTCTGGGTACTGATCTAACATTTTATTGAAATTAATATTTTAAGGTTTTCTTGTATTTTGAGATATATAGCTTTTTATACATCTTTAGGTGGGCATTTTTTTGGGATTGAAGGTTTGTGTGGATTTGACCAGGAATGGTAGGAATGACTGCTTGGGGTGGTTTACTGTCACTTGGAGAGCCTAAACCTGGAGATGAAGTGCTAGTTTCAGCTGCAGCAGGGGCAGTTGGACTTTTAGTGGGTCAGTTGGCTAAAATCAAAGGCTGCCGCGTTGTTGGCAGTGCTGGTAGTGACGAAAAGGTGATATATATTGATCTTCTGCAAGATTTAATTAAATGCTTAGCCTGGTTGAGGTTCTATGGCTTTGAGAATTCTTCCTGCTATGTCTCTAGAACCTGTGAAGCATTGATTGTTCTCTTCTAAGATTTCATATAAACATAGGAAGATGTGATTGCAAACAGAGTAATTTTGAAGGTTTTGTAGAACCCGTCTAGATCTGTTTGATGGTTATGATTTGAAATTTAATGTTAAGATAAATTTTAGTATATTTTGTTTATATCTCTATTATGAAAAAGAAAATGTTCAAAGCAAACAGGTGTAACAGCCATACCATTTGCGGATATGAAAAATTTTGTTGCTTAACGGACTTATGGATGGCTTCATCTACCAGTGTTTTGGTTTCCATCTAGCACTCTGACTCTAACGTCGTATGCTCCTAGTTGAAAGTTAATAATACTTTTATAATGTTAAAAGTTATATCATCTGAACTTTTTCACTTTTATGCCTTAAACAATTCAGTGGAGGGGACAGCTCTTCTGAAAGGGCTGGAGGAAGGAATAAGTTGAACATAGAAGGTGACTCGAGCGTGATAATGTACAGTCTGGTTGTTGGACGTGATTACCTTAAGTGTCTCAGAGAGGGTCAAGAAATTTGATGCCGTTACCTCTTCTCAGAGCAGGAGAGAGGTCATGCGGCTGATTGGGAAACCTATCGAGGGCTTGGTCTGATGGAGAGGAAAGACGTGTGAATTAAACAGTGGATTGGTCCTTTACCATGTCCAGCTTAGACTTTGTTGATAGGGGATCTATTGGCCTACGAATCAGTCGGCCCTGTATCAGATGGTTAGGCATTTATGATGTGGTAAGGCCGGATCTTCCTAGTACTGAATGTTTATTGTGAGGAATGATGTAGAAGGAGGTGGCTCAAAGGCATAACGGCCTTGACGGTAGGAACTTTTATCGATTCTCTTTTGAGTTTCATTCTGGACTCTGCTGTGGCAGGTGGTGGTGAGGTTTCAAGGTTTCAATACGGTGCATGCATAATCAGAAGCATGGCCTTAGGGTTTGGGTGTGGATCCAAAACATAAAATTCCAAGGGGAAGAAGAAGTTGAGACCTAAAGTTGAAATTATAATCGAGGAGATACTTGGTATTGGTAGGATGAGTGTTGCTAGGGTTTTTGAATGTTTTGCTAACTAATTTCTCACGACTTGGTTAAGTTGGAGCTACTTGTTTGGATGTTGTGACTTTGAGGAATGATGAAGGGGATCGACAGTGATGATGTCATGGAGATTAGGGAGCGAAGATCAAAATGATGTTGGACCCCAGACAATCAATTGGGTAGAGAAATATGTTTTTATGTGGTCTAATCTCTCAACAACACCTCTGTGTTGTCCATGGTGGCTGGTTCCTTTATGGTGCGTAAAGACACCGAGGAAATTAAGGAGTAGGTGGACGCTGGGCTGGATTGTCTGATTGAGCATCTGCATTCAATAATGTGAAATCAAGGTGCACTACTTTGGTGCTTTGGGATTTTGGATAATTCCTTCCATATCAAGTTTGCTGATGATCTCAAAATTAAGGAGGTGCTTTGTTGCAATGGGATTTTGCCGGGTGATGTTAAGCCCTAAGTTGATGACTGTAGATACTTAGGTAGGGAAGGTCCGTGTAGTTTTCATCCTGTTCCCTCGCCTGCACTGTCTGTCTTTTCCAAACTATGCAAGTAGAAGACCTTGCATTAAACCTTGGATGTTATTTGGTTCCTTTTTAATTTGAGGCAGAGACAGTATGGCCGCTGGGTGACAATTGATATAGTTTCTTTTTGGTAGTATGGCAGATTTGGTGTATGTCTATAGTATAATATGAATGGAATAATATCTGATATGATAACCAGTTCACTACAAGTTAATCTTCTATCTTTTTTTCTTCATAATGAATCCATTAAACTACATATTATCAGAATCCAAACTTTTAACATTCTTTTTACCATAGTTTGAAAACTTGGACTCGGCAGTCCAAAATTTTGACTCAGACTCAGGACTCGGCAAAAAACTCGGCATGGACTCGACAAAAAAAACCTCATAATTACACAAAAGAAAAAGAAATAAATGCATTTAGAGAACATAAAAATCTAATTTGACGATCAATTTGTCATAATTCAAACATTACACATGTCATGATCCTCGAACTCTCAAAATTTAAGATTTCAGCCACTATGTATGTTATGTTCAGGTGCCTGAAGAGTCTGAGCTCAAGACTTGGGAGTCTGAGCCTAAGACTCGGGAGTCTTGGAGCAGGACTCGGTCAAGTACTCTCCAAGACTTGGCTAGACTCGGCTCGGGAGTCTGGTCGACTTGACTCGGCCAGCTCAGAGACTCCGGAGTTTGGAGAGTCTTGCAGAAAACTCGGAGAGTCTTCAAACTATGCTTTTTACAACACCTAAGTGTTTAACCCTAACTGTTTTAGAAAAAATTAAAAAAAGAAATCATCACCCTCACCTCATCGCTGAATTTGTACAATTTTATTTACTTCATTCTTTTGCCCACTGTTAGGGTTGGATATCATACAGCTATAGAAAGTGCTTGTTTTTTTAACTTCGACTCTTAACATTTTATTTAGGTCCTCTTAACTCTAAATCGCTCTAATCCATTAGCAGCCCATTGGCTTTATTCCTTTAACAGGTTAAGATGTTGAAAGAAGAATTTGGATTTGATGATGCCTTCAATTACAAGTCTCAGACAGATTTGGATGCAGCACTGTCCAAGTAAGTTTTTATTGGGAAATTAAATAATTTTTACATATAGTATACAGTTCAATTACAAGCCTGAGACAGATTTGGATGAGAAACTCTATTTGATTAAGAATCCCGAAGTACTTTGTATTGCATTGCAAAATAGTAGTGAAGCTTGTAAAGTTAGCCCTCTTTCTCTGAATAAGAGTTCAATGCTGACTTCTGAGTCCTGAACAGGTACTTTCCAAGGGGAATAGACATTTACTTTGAAAATGTGGGAGGGAAAATGTTGGAGGCTGTTCTCAACCACATCAATATGAATGCTAGGATTCCCGTATGTGGAATGATCTCTCAATATAACCAGGTAAGACAAATTTATATCTGTGAAGTTTGGAGTTAAAACAGTTGATGCAGAGTGCTAATGCTATAGATGAATCTGATGCATTGTGCATTGCAGGAGCCGGAGAAATGTTATGGAGTGAGAAACCTTATAAATTTGGTAGGAAAATGTGCGAAAATGCAAGGGTTTCTTTCTGGAAGCTTTCTAAATCGTAGGGAGGAATTTGTGAAGGAGATGGGAGGGTATATGCAACAAGGTAAAATCAAATTCAAACAAGATGTGAAACAGGGAATAGAGAGCTTCTTAGAAGCATTCAATTCTCTGTTTACTGGGGGAAATACAGGGAAAGTTCTCGTTCAGCTCACGCCCGGCGAATAAGCATAATGCGTCGTTTTCATTTGGAAATGTGTTTAGAACATTCTGGGAACTGAAATTCCTTATAATAGAAGTAGTATTCTTTATCAGTCCAGTTATCGGGAAAATATGTTTATGGTGGAAGCGCTTAAAATTCTTTTATGTTGTGATTTCAGTTTAGTTGAAATAAAAGTAACCAGTAGTAACAGACTTTGCATGTATATATTGTGGGAACTTTCAGCCGGAAACCTGTTAGACGCCACTAAACAACAAATTTTTATCAGAAAACAGGAATGTTTCCAGTCTCTGCATTGAATGAATAAATGAATTAGCTGGAGTGTTGCTCGTATCTTTGCATTGAATGAATAAATGAATTAAGTGGAATGTTGTTCGTATCTTTGCATTGAATGAATACATAAATTGGCTGGAATGTTGCTCGCAAGAAGGGTTGCACGGAAATTTGACCGTTGAAGGAATGCTTCGGCAGCTTTTTTGAAAAAAAAATCATTACAAATTGTATTTGCTCGGAAATATTTAGAAATTTAGAAATTTGCATATTTTATATTTTATAAAATGAAAACATATTTATTTTAATATTTTTTTAAATATCACCTGGCAGACAAGACAACACTTGGGAGGAGGCTTGGTAGACATGTTTAGGGGAGAGGGGCCCATAATGGAGCAGGGTCCAATAATGGGGATAGAAGTAGTCCTTAGTGGGTCTTATAGTGGAGCACCTTAATATCCAATTGTAAAACATTTTTTATCCATTAAGTACACAAACTGACAAATCATGTGATGCCACATCAGCGCACCAATAAAACATGACTTAGTGCACCACTATCCGTCTCACTTTTTTTTTGGGCCTTTTTGGATACTTCAACAATAAGCATGCTGATGTGGCACCATATTTGATGATGTGGCCCTAAAACGAAATATAGAAGTACGTAAGTTGCCAAATAAATTGCTGTACAAAATTGGGAGTGATTTGAAATTTCCACATAGGATTTTGAGAAATGCGAAGTTAGGGTGCTCCACTATAGGCCCTCTCCCCTATATGGAAATGAAAATTATTGTAGATTTCTTTAAAAGAAGGCAATTAGGTGGTTTTGAAGTAATTTAAAATGGTGTTCCAAGTTTTCTTTAAGTTGCAAAAATTTACACTATTTTTATATAGGGTAGTTAAATAAATAAAAAATAATTAATTTAGTTAATATGAGTTAAGTGATTCAGTTTAAGTATTTGCTTATTGTTATGTTGGGATATGGTCTTATATTGGCTCATTGTATTGTATTATTTTTCATTTTCAACTACTAGATAGTAGTTGTTATTTTTGTAATCTTGTTTTGATCAATAAAAAAAAAGTTAAGAACAATAATTAAAATAAATATCAAATTAAACTCAGTGACATCCAACTAGATTTTGTAGCACATGGTACCCATACGCACCCATGCACAAATATGTACTCTCTAACATATTAATATACATATAGGTTTCTATCAGCGTAATCCTTGAACCTCCTTTAGGTGCAAGCACTAGTATCAAATTGTTCAATAAGTAGGAGGTATTTTCCACAATGTGTCAAATTATGATATTGCTACCAGGATTCAACTGTGTAGTTTTCTAAGTCAAGGTCATTGACCCATGTTTCATGAATAGTGGTTCACAATAACCCATTTTCATGATAATGAATGGTCAACTTAGCACTCATTGCATTTAGGTGATGCTCATAGAGGTGAAGCATTGGGCCTACCCGAGAGGTCACCCATCCTAGTACTAGTCCAACTCAAGCATGCTTAACCATTCATTTTTGTTTCTCACAAGATAATGTTATGTTTTTTTTCTCTAATGATTTTTAAAAAGATTATTTTTAATTTAGTAACCTATCTTCAATTGTAATAATTGGCACTTGCACCCAAAGGAGGTTCAAGGATTACGTCAATAGAAAACTATATGTATGTTAATATGGTAGAGAGTACATATTTGTGCATGCAAATTCTAGTTGCATGGGGTGGATAAAACAATTAATAATAAATGCTAAATAATGGAATGAAATAAACTTACACAAATGTAGATTTTTTCCTCAAAAAATTAAGTATTATTTGATTATGAAATATTTGCATATAGATTTAAAACATAAAGCAATGCAAATGAAAAAAGAAAGTTGTCATCAAATTGACAAAAAAAACATTGTAAATGAAAATAGAATGCTCCCATCCGTGCCCTGAATTTGAGGTCACCTCACCACAATATATGAAAATTTTATGATGGTCCGTCATTTAAATGCCTGTAAAAAAAATTGTTTAATTTATGATTTTTTATATAAATTCTTTTATAAATGCAATATCTTGAAAAATCATAAAACAATGATAATTATTAGTAATAAATATAAAAATCTACTTTATAATTAACAATTAACAAAAGTTTCTAAGTTCATATTAAAAACAAATCTTGTTAAATATATTCTAAAAGTTAAAAATAATTATATTCTATTTTGAAAAGATTCTAAATTAATATATATTTTTATAATAATATTATAAATCACATATATTAATATAAAAAAATGATAATTATTATAAAAATATCAAAGTTTCTAAATTCATATTAGAAAATATTCAAAAAAGTTATATTCTATTCTAAATTAATTTATCTTTTTATAATAAAAATTATAAAATGATATATATTATAAATTAAAATACTATATTATATTTTGCTTATAATAATTTTTTACGGTTTAATAAAAATATAGCAAGTCAAACTAT
Source organism: Sequoia sempervirens (assembly GCA_007258455.2). Taxonomy (NCBI): domain Eukaryota; kingdom Viridiplantae; phylum Streptophyta; class Pinopsida; order Cupressales; family Cupressaceae; genus Sequoia; species Sequoia sempervirens. The sequence goes on along the minus strand of VDFB02353493.1, from coordinate 363,648,970 downwards.
CCAATTGTCAATTAATCAATATTTATTTGACTTTTATGTGATAAGTGAGATTTTGTAGGCTTTTACCTTATATTTTGGAGGCTTTTACCATTAAATGACAACTGATTTATCATTAAATGTCAGTTGAAACTTATTTTCTGACATCTCAATAGTGGTTTGCAAGCATGAGACTTATTTCAGGCTCAAATCTCACACTATATGTAGCCTATCAGCTAATAAATTAGAGCACTTGCTTTGTTTAAACAACTATTTTTCTTTTATTTTTATAATTTTGTTAGTTTTTTTAACTTATTTTAAAATATTATTTATTAATTGAAAGAATGTTTAATGTATAATTATTAGAAAAAAAATAGTCAATAGGTACATATACTTATAGTTTTATTGGCTAGGTATTTAAAAAAAAAATTCTACAGAAAAACATAATCATGTAGAATTTCTATAAATATGTGTTTATCAACTATTTAGTAATATGTTTAGGTGGTGTTATTAATTTTATTCATACTACACATTTCTAGGAAGATTGTTTTAATTAGGTCTTTTTAACATGGACACAATTGCAATAGTGACAAATGCATTTGGATGTCCTTTCTATTTAGTTTTGTGCCTACTTTGAGACTATGACTTGATACATGTGCACGATAAAAAATGATCTAATACAAAAGTCACTCTCATTTATCTAGTTCTATTGAATATTATCCACACATAATCCTAAATTTATTGGCATATATGCACATGCCCCCATATACTTGGCCTTATTGTCTAGTTACTTTTATTGAACTATGACTAATCCAATGTTATCCTATATTTGTCATGTCTAATCTACCTATTTGATCTTGGGTTAAGTAAATAGTTGTGAAGTTATCTACATGCATGAATTCAATTAGGCTAAAATTTCAAACTATTATGTTACTTCGGCTGTGCTATAATTATTTTCTAACACAACTATTATTAACTGTTGATAATCGAATGATTGCTACTTATCAATTTAAATTAAATCAAGGAACACAACTATTAATAATCTATTCTCACAAATCATTAACAAACAATCTAAATTACGAAGATTATTGCAGTTAACTCAAGTGGCATTGCTTAGGTGGCTACAATATCACAATATATTAATCAAATATCAACTTAGGAATCCATCTAATTGACTAAATCTATTTTATTTATTGCATTCTAAAATTATAATTCAAGGTTGATAACAAAAGTATTAATAACAAGAGTGTTGATAGCAAAATCTACTAGATCTTCAACTCACACACAATCTACTATATATATTGGATCCACATAGTCTAATTATATTTTGGACTCTAAACAACTTATCAACAAATGTCAACTCATCCACAAACATAGGGAGATGACTCATTCCTAGCTTAAGTAAAATACAAATAGGAAACTTAATAATGTAGAGGTGTGAGTATCATAATCTTTCTATAACTCTTCATCATAAAGAATGTAGTTATAAATGAAAACATGTATAATAGAGCATAATTCATATTCATGAACTACAATCTACTGCTATCATAAATTCCTTCACATCTTTGTATTTATCTTCATTGTTGGAGACAAAGTCAATGATAAAGACAACAAAATCAATGATAAAGAGAATGATTTATAAATAAACCACTCCCACAGTATTCAACTATTGTCTCCTTCAACTACGGGTGGTTGTGCCTTTTGCTATAGGTGAACATTCCTTTGGTTGCAGGATGATAAACGACCTTTGTTGTGGGTGACTGGTCCTTTGTTGCACATGGACCTTAGTTTTTCTCAAAAATATCTCCACACCATAAATTACCATAACTAACATAAATCACTATCATAGTTTATAAACATTCATAAATGCACACAACCATTCAACAATATAACATATACCATCCTCAATTCTTTAACACTTAAACAAAAAACTATGGATAATATCTTGAAAATGTTAGAAATATCATGAGAAATATGAAACTTAAAACAAGAAAATGAGGGCAATTTATAAGCTCATCAAGTTCCATAAGTTGAACACACATGTATTTGCTCTAGTAGATGAATTTCCTTCCTTTCATCATAATTTATTTTTCTATGCATTTTTACTTTGGCATGTATGCTAATTTAGTTGTGCATACATACTAAAGTCGGGACAAAATGTTGTGCAAAAATGTGTGTACCTTAAAACTTTTCCACTCTAATTTTAATACCACTTTAGATTGATGTCTTAGATGCATAATTCTAGTGCAAAATTTAATTATTTTGATGCATTCACTAACCCAAGACATAATCCACCACTCAAAATTGCCTCATTCTCCTATCTAGAAATATGTTGACCTTTTTTACATTAGTTTATTCATTGTGGATAAAGTTGCAAATCTATGATATTATCCCTAAACAAGACTACTAGTGTGATGTTGTATCCTAATTTCAAATTATAATTTTTTAAGAATTCCAAGGCCAATAACTTTGGGATTTGACTATTACCATCAATGTGCACACCAAAACTTAAGTTTCAGGTGTCTAGGGTTGTGCACTCAACATCCTAGGTCATTTGTACAAATGAGATCACTTGGATGAAATTGAATTTGTAAGTGCAATCTCCTATCCTTTTGCATGTACATTAGATGCACTAGTCTACAATTGTCATACATCAAAAAAGATCAGTCTCTCTTTATCAAATCAACATTCATTGTCAAGATTTACTTCAATGCACTATAACATAAATTATAGAAGTGGATGACAAGAAAAAAGACAACAATTTATCCCAAAAAATCAATCAACATGCCATCCACATATGTGCATTTATTACCTAGTAGATTTACTCTCTTTTCTTTTACTATTAAGTCAGTTTTAAGGCTTAAACAAGGTGCAAAGAGGAATTTAGTCAACTTCCACACTAGCTTAGCAAGCTCCACAATGCTTATTAACACCTCCAAGTTTTTCCTTTCTTTAGATAGCACTAGGTGAACACTTGTTGTAGGCATAATATACCCTCCTCTACTTTGAACAACATCCTAGGTTTCCATGATATAATCTTAGGTCTCCAAACAAAATCACAACTCTAAAGTCTATCCTCGTAGGTACAATTTTTCCCAAACACTCAATTTCTCAAGATTCAATCATCTCAACCCTTAAATCCACAATCTAGATTCAATTTCTCAATCACGTTAAAAAGTACACATCCCTAATCAATTCCAATTCCAATTTCAGTTTATTACATGTCAATTTATATTCACAATCAATTCATCCCAATCCTTTTATCAAACTCATATCTTTAATATCTTGAGAGATATTTCAATTCTATTTAATTTGTTGGCCCATTTAAATACTTATGAAAGGTTATGTTTTTCAACCTTTCACAAGGATTATAAACATTTTCAGTCTATAATTCAAAATGGACAATGAATAGTCACAACTTACCCTTTGGTACAATAAATTATAATTGATTTTATTTCTTAACATATACTTAATACTTTATAGTAACTCAAAATATATATCTTTAGCAGTGATTTTTTTTTTCTTTTTAGATGTTTATACTTGAGATTTAGACATACCTCTCTTTTTATTCTTTGAAATTTAAAATTATTTCATATAAGGTTTCTTTAAAATTACCTTCCATATCCACTAAGGTGGTTACAATCTTACCAAAGTCCAACAACAATAAATATTTTGCAACCTCCTTAAACTACCAAAGTCACCTCCCATTATTGATATTGTTGCCACATAGAATCATTAAAATAAACATCCTTTATAGTGTATAATTTTTTTTCTTCTTATTAATATAAAGCTTATCCTTTATTATATTTATTTATTTATATTTATATATAATATATATATATTTTAATTAATACAATTGTTATCCTTTATTATATTTATATTATAAATCTCTTGAAATGAAAATAAATATATTGTATTTCCCTATTTAGATTTCTATTCATTTTTTTTTTTCAAAGAACAACAAATATAAATGATTTTTAATCTTTGTAAAAATATTGATAGATCAAGAGGGGTAAGAGCCCTCTCCCTTTATATTAAGCTTTATGAGAACAATACAAAATTCCTCATGTGAAGTTTAGTAAGGATATTAGACTATTTGAAAATAGCATTGTTTTTTATTCATGTAAAAAAAAAGGTTTTGTAGGGACCCGAAACCCTTTATATCCAAAAGCAAGGCTACAATAAAGAACAACCTGCAGCCTACCAAAAACTAGTCCCCAAACAAGACCCATCAAGATTTACATTTAGAAGTGCTCTTGTTGGAACAAAGAATCATGTCAAAAGAAGGCCTAGATGATTTTGCTTTCTTGCTTTTAACAATGATCCAACCTTCTTCCACTTGCCCTGCCATATCATGCCAGGCCAACCCACAATTTTTCTGAAGATGAATGCTTGCAGCCAATGTTTTAGAGTTTTCATCACTATTCCTTCATGTAGAAAAAAGGCATCTCTGTAAGGCCACCAGAAGAGATAGCCTGAGATCCAATCTCTCGCTCAATAGGGGTAGCCGTCGCCGTAGCACTATCACCAGAAATGATAGCCTGAGATCCAAACTCATGCTCAAAAGGGAAGCCACAACAACCCCACCATTTGAGGCATCTGGAGGAGATGCCCCAAGACCCTGTGATTCCGAAGCAACCACCTCAGAAAAACTCACGTGTTGTTCAGATTTCTTCTCAACCGTATAATGTTGTTGAGAAGCACCTTTTCACCATGTTGTCGTCATTACTTTTTTCTCAAATCCGCATTGTGCAGCAGCATGACCTGTTTTAAAAAATCTTCTACACCGAAAGGGAATCCCTTCATAATCCAAAGGCTGGACCCAAGAACCCTTAGAAGATTTAAGTAAGACCTCAACAGGAAACCCTTTGGAGACATCTATTTCAACCAATATGCGAGCAAAAGTGGAATGAAAAATGTCAGATGATTCCTCATCCACCAGCAAAAAATCACCTAGGGCATCACCCACTTCCTCCAAAAGAGGGTCAGTCCAAAGGTGGAGGGGAAGGTTAGGCAACCAAACCCAAATCGAGATCTTGTTGAAATTTTTAGAAGCAGGGTTAAACTTAGGATGCCAAGGCTTAATCATCAACAAATATTTATCCTCCTAGCTAAAAAAATTGTCACATAAAATTTTATTTTTGTCCTGAACATTGTCAAACTTAGTGACAAAAAACCCCTTGGCCATGGGGAAAATGTGAACTTTACCAGAGATTAGAGGCTCCCATTCCTTGGAGATCCAGGAATGCAGCTGAGGGAGGCTGGGCCAAAAACCCCTAAACCGACAAATCACTCCATGAGCAGAGAGCTCTGAAACAGTCCCCACTATTTCCTCTAGTGTCTCGTCCTTCAGCTCCACTAAAATGGCACTTGTTACCGAAATAAAAGACGACAGCCTCCCTTGCCGGAAACCCACAATATAATGATAGTATGAGCATTATTATATAGACAATAGCATTGCTATAGGATACTATATATAGACAATATAATGATAGTATGAGCATTATTATATATATTTACCCTAACCAACCCTTTCAAAGAGGGTTTGCATACTATTTTGAGCCTAGTTCTAAGATATATTAAAACATAGTATATTATTATTCCCTAGGTGTCATCTTCACGATTCACTAGACCAATTCATCATTGTATTTTATTGCGTTCTCTGCCTTTGCCAACTCAAATCTCTCCTATAGAGGATAAGATTTTTCTAGCTTGCATAGTTTATGAATTTCCACAATAGAGATGTATGAGCTAGCACCAATACCACCTATTAAAAATCCTAAATGGAAGCCACCTCCTTAAGAAGAGCCTCCAATCTCAGTTTGATGCCCTTGGCATTACCTAATAATACCAATCCCCTAAATTCAAAAGTCAATACAAAGAAGAGAGGAAAGCTTCACTAGAGAAGCCTTATCCATGACTTCTTTCCAATTCAAAATTTAATCCTAGACAATATTTCTTGAGATCCTTGGTTAATTCCTTATTCCCAATAATAATAAATGCACTGCTTATAAACATGGAAAACAATTCTTGGTATCTCACTGTTTCCTCTATAAAATCACTACCCAACACCTCTTGAATCACTTCCAATAGGTCACCACCTTGGAAACATAACACTCCTAATTTTGGCCTTAATTATTTCATCACACCTAGGAAATCCATTTGGCACATGTTCCCTCCTAATGAAACAACTCCATGGAAATTGGAAATGCTACAAATAGAATCATTTTGGACCTACCAACAAAGAGAGCCAATGGATAACAAAGCCACTTTGTTGTGTGCAATGTTGGAGAGTACCTCCTCAAAGGAAGAGCAAGGAACAAATCTTATCAACTCCATTCTCCACCACCCTTGTTTGCGCTTGTAATTATTTCTTTAACATAAGAGTCTCATCAAGCTCATTACTCCAAAGCCTATGAAGATTCACCACTTATCAATAGTGTCATTTATGATGAGTTCTTCATTTGAAATAAAACTAATAATTTTATTCCTCTCTCTAATAGTGATTAATGGAGAAAGAAGAGAGGTTATCCAAAGAAGTCCAAGCATCATTGAGGATAATGTTGATCCTCAAATTTATTGAATGTTTATTTTTCAAGTAGAGGATGGTGACCATTGAATCCCCTTCAATCATAATATTATTGATGCTGCATGAATTCACTAATTGTATGTTTAGTTGCAAAGCTTTCACTTGTACTTGATTGTTATTCTTAGTTTGAGCTTCTTGAAAGCAATCTTGATTAGTCTACTTAAAAAATAACAAATAACACATCCTACCTAAAAAAAGATTACCACAAGATGCACTTTCAAAATTCAATTTCCAAATGTCTATTAATAAAAGATTCTACTTCATGTCAGAGTAATCATGAGAAGATAAGAACTTAAAATCCCATGAATGAGAATTCTTTGTAAAAATTTCACACATTCAGTCATATTTAAATGATAGAATGTGGACCTTGTAACTCTTTCCCAATACCACCGCTCTTGAAGCATATAATCCCTCATTAATGGCACTTGTATCATAATTATTATTATTAGCGGACCAACTTATTTGGAAAATATCAATGGAGTTTTTTTTTTTGATTCGTAATAGTATGCATTTTATATTAATATATCAAAAGAGTTACATAGTCCTCCATGTATAGAAAGTAGGGAACCACCCATGCCAAAGACAACTAACCACTAGTTCCAAGAACGACTAACCACCCATCCCAACCATCAACCGCACAATGATGAGACAACATAACAAAATTGGGGGCCCAATACCAAAAGGCCACCTTGAATCAACCTAACAACTACACATTATACCAGATTTGCAAAAGGCCACCGGAGGAAACATTAAACCACTAACCTATATAACCATTTGCGGCTGCAAAAGCATGGAAGTCTGGAACCACGCTGCTGCCAAAGGAATGCTCCATCTTAAACACCTGCAAAAGATAGCTCACCCCCATTGTCATGACCTATTTACGCTCAACCAATGCCATCCCCTTCAAGTCCAAGATGTATGGATAATATTTCACCACCTCCCTTGGTTTGTAGAAGGTAGGGTAATCATGGGGCTGAGGGATTCCCATACCTGAGATAGCTACAATTTTGTCCTCATTCCTATTTTGTCTTTTAGTGCCCTGTTATTGTAGCAGTTTTGTCATTTAGCTGATTTCCCTTTTGTTGTAGCTAAAACTGTTTGAAGGCTGCATTTTGTTTGATGTATTCCCAACATTCTCTTTAGTCAATCAAACGGGCCCCATTTACAGATTTGCACCATTGTGGGATGGATTAGCTGCCCCCCAATCTGATGAGACAACCCTTGATGGATCACGATTGTTTAATGAAAAGCAAGACAACTCTCCTAATGGGCCTCCTCGACGAACTAGCAGTAGGCTCCATAAATTCTGCATACACAAAACATAGTAAGTGCGTTCACATATAAATTCAGGTGAATATTAATCACATCCTACAAATCAAGCATTAGATCCATTAATACATTACCAAAAGATCATAAAACTCGTGTTTGGAGCTCATTTGGGCAATAAACATAAATGCGGGTCCCAGGGTGCGGGTTTCCCCTAGGGCGGAAGGATGGCGAACAATGGACGGATGACGGATGACAGATGACCAGTGGATGGAAGACAGAAGGCGGAAGGCGGAAAGCAGACGACAGACGACGGACAACCTTCCGCAGTGGCGGACCCGCATGTGCGAAAGGATGGCGGATGGCAGACATAAAGTAGACATAAGGTAGACAATGGACGAAAGGAAGATGGTGGACGATGGGCGGACGAAAGGCGAAAGGCGGAAGGCGGATGACCAATGGATGAAAGACGGAAGGCAGACGATGAATGATAGACAGCCTTCCGTAGGGGTGGACCTGCAAGTGTGGAAGGATGGCGGATGGCCGGCGGACGAAAGGCAAATGACGGATGGCCGACAGACGAAAGATGGAAGGCAGACAATGGACAACGGATAGCCTTCCGTAGGGGTGGACCCACAAGTGCGGAAGGACGACATATGGTAGACAAAAGGCAGATGGAAGGAAGACGGCGGACGACGAGCAGACGAAAGGCATGTGACAGACGACGGGTGGATGGAAGGTGAACGACAAAAGGTGGACGACCGACAGCCGGAAGGTGTAAGGCAGACGATAGACAACCTTTCATAGGGGCGGAGTCGTAAACGCGGAAGGACGACAGATGGTGGATGGAAGGCAGACGATGGACGACGGACAACCTTCTGCAGGGGTAGACCCGAAAGCGGTGGAAGGACGACGGATGGAAGGCGGACGGTCGTCAGATAGAAGGCAGTCGGAAGGCGGAAGGAAGATGGAAGGCAGACAAAAGAAGGATGGTGGACGACGGACAACCTTCCTCAAGGGCGAACCCACAAGTGGCGGAAGGATAGCAGACAAAAGGCATAAAGTGGACGAAAGGAAAATGATAGACGAAGGACAACCTTCCATAGGGGTGAACCAGGAAGAGGCGAAATGACGACGGACGGAAGGCAGACGACGGACAAAAGGCAGTCGATGGACGATCGATGGACAAAAGGAAAACAGAAGGTGGATGGCAGAAGGTAGACGGAAGGCGGACAAAAGGCGGATGGCAGACAGTGGACAACCTTCCACAGGGGCGGACCTGCAAGCGGCGGAAGCACAACGGACGGAAGGTAGACGATGGATGGCTGGCAGATGGTTGACAGACAGAAGGGGGATGACGGACGACGGACAACCTTCCACAGGGGAGGACCTAGAAGTGCTTGACCTAGTGGTTTTACCATCTTGAACCTCAAGTCCCGGATCATTGACAACATCTGCGATATGCACAACTCAGAATGGTCTTGAAAGCTTCATCGTTGAATGACAACGAAAGGGGCGCAACGGGTGCAGAGTCCGCAATGCGGGGAGAAGTTAAGGGTCAACCGCTACGAGAACGAAAAAATGGGAACAAAGTCGCACCTAGGGCTACCCAAAGGAGTGGGTTCGTGGAGCATGAAGGACGCGACGGCGAAAACGGGTGTAGGGTCTACATGTCGGGCGGATGTGGGGGATCAACTGTAAGCAAGTGGCAGGGTGGAACGACGAACAACAAAGGGAAACCCATGAATACAGTTCCGCAAGGTCCAACAGATGTCAGGCGAAAAGTAGAGAGAAAACTCCAGGATCCAACCCGCAAAGGGGAAAATGACTTAGTGAAACCTAGGTAGGTGAACCTGGCCAATATGAAATTGATCGCTTTAAGGCTCATGGCCGATTTGGGCATGGAAATAGAGGCGCACAAAATGAGACAAGGTCAAACGACCTGACCCGAGCAAAAAGAGGGGGTCCCTGCCCTTGGCGGGGCGTGTGTGCAAAACATGCACAACAACTACGAGGAACTAGGAGGTGATATATGTTCCGACCTGCTTGAATTCACTATTCTAGATGAAGCCCTTACCAAGCACCATTTTCACCGCTACCATGATAAACAAATCATACTTCTTCAAAATCTGCTTTGAACGTTGCTCCATGAACTCATCGTGAAAAGCCATCTCCCTCACCAAGCTGACCAATTGAATTAGGGTGTCTGCACCCATATTGGTTAATGTCTCTACAGACATTTTTACCACGAATGTTGAGCGCTCACCCATTATGCATCCAAACCTCACCACACCAACTCACAAAACACAAATATGGAGAAACGAAACCAACAAAGAGAAAATATGGACAACCAGTGGAGGAGGGGGTCACATCGGAAATAATGAGAGTGACAGGGAATTAAATCCAACTGTGCCAAATCTTCCCATCCAACTCATGAGGACGTCCAATTTGCACGATCCCATAATTGCATTGACAATGAGGCTCGATAAATTGAAAAGTTGTCCACATCACCTAGTGCCCTACCACCCTTTCGATCCACCACAGAAACAACGTCTAGCATGGCTAGAAACTTCTGACATTGATCACCGACCCTCCACAACGAAGTGTGGAAAGGGTGCCCTCCCAACCGCCCACAAGACCACCTAGTAGGTGTTAATTTCCTTTACTTTTTTTCCATCGACACCCAGATTTGAAAGTACATTCGCCTCTACATTCCCTTCCCTGAAGATGAGATTCATGACAACTAATTCAAATTTATCAGCAAGACACAAGGCAATGTCCAAATGCGCAACCAATTTCTAGTTTATTGAGCTGCGAGCATGCAAAGCATTGATTACAAATAAAGAATCACCTTCAATTACAATTCTTGAGGTTTAGTTCATGGCATAATCTTATCCCTAGGATCAAAGCTTACATCTCCACCATGTTATTCATTCCAATTGGAAGCGGATCGACCAATTTCCCAATACATCTGCCATCCCAATCCCTAACAATGCACCCTGCACCTGAGATGTCGAGATTGCCATGAGAGGCGCCATCAAAGTTTAATTTATGCCAACCTGATTTCAGAGGATACCATTTGACATTCTTCCTTTCTTCATCAGTCCCTATGCTGCCCTCCCTGCGAATTGGTGGAATGTTCAAGCCATGCCAACTTTGTCGAATACACACATCCCAAGCAGTGAATGTTGAGTTTTTGAGAGTTGGGACCTCCAATCTAGCATTTACCAACTCGATTAAACTCACCTCGATCTTGTTTTGTAGGGATTGAATAGGCATTTCCTTATCCCAAAATATATGTCTGTTACGCTCTTTCCAAATCTCCCATATGAGTAAAGAGGGACTGGCAACCGATAGAATGTGATATGTGGCATGTTTGTGAGGGGATGGCCACCCTTGGAGCCAGTCGGGCAAATTGTTTGGCATTGCCAATTGCCACTGAAGTTTGGAAATAAGCCAAACCCAACATTGATACGTAAAGGGGTAGTTCAGGAACAAATGGTCGCCAGTCTCCTTAGCTTGCCTGCATAGATTGCACGTAGAAGGCCCATGGAAACCCATCTAGGAAAACTATCTGTTGTAAGAGCCCAACCTTGTGAGGCAATCCAAGTGAAAATACCTGCCTTGGGAAGACAAGCAACATTCCAACATAATTCGCAAGGTAATTTTGACCCCTCTTCCCTATGCTCCATGAGCTGCTTGTATCCTTCTTTAACCGAGTAGTTCCCATTGGGAGATGCATTCCATCAAAGCACATCTTGGCCATCCCTTAAACAGATTCTACAATCCACCAACATCCTTTCAAACATCTCCACTTCCCCTTGAGCCAAACCCAAATTTCCCAAACTTTTCCAATGAGTCATGGTCCAACCATCTTAAGGAATGACTATTAGATAGTCTCTTACCTTATCTCCCCATGCCTGCTTTGTTGACTCTTTTATGTTGGTGAATTCAACTCTATTTTCCAACTTAGGGAAACCCTCCCACGAGTCTTCCCAAAAATCAGCTTCCCTGCCATCATTGACTTCCCAGGCTAAATGATCCAAAATCAAATCCCTACAACTACTTATGAAATTCCAAACCTGAGATCCCTTTAACAATGATCTGGAGGAAAAGATGTTCACATTGTCATCAAGACATTTGGCTTTCAGGATTTTAACCAATTTTAGGTTCTATCTTTGTGGATCGTCCAAACGAGTTTTTCCCCTAGAGCCTTGTTCTGAAGCAGGAGGTCCTTCAAACCCGTTCCATCACGCTCTTTGCTCTCACAAATTTGCTTCCATTTAACCCAGAGATATTTGTGTTGATCAAAAACACCCTTCTAGAAATTGTTTTTCATCTTCCTATTCAATTCTTTGCAAGCACCAACTAACAGAGGTAAACAAGATAATAAGAATGTTGGCAAAGCTGAAATCACTGATTTAAGCATAGTCAGGTGGCCAGCTAGTGAGAGCCAACAATTCTTCCATGAAGCAATTTTGTTGTTGACACTATCAATCAAACCATCCCATAATTTACCTAGTTGAGTTCCTCTCTTGAAAGGTAGCCCTAGATATTTACAAGGGAGCGATCCTTTCTCGAATTTTAAAATCTTCAAAATCTGGTTTTCCCACCTAGAAGAGGTGTTGAAGAAAAAAACCTTTGAATTTTCTAGGCTCACCTCCTGCCCTGAAGCCAACAAGTACTTGTTCAGGTTTTCCTTCAAATGGTGAGCCTTTCTTTCTAGTGTCGTGCCAAAAAGCATTGTGTCATCAATGAATTGCTAATGAGTAACTTCCGGTAAGCCCCCAGTAACCTGAGTTCCTTCAATCTACCCATTTTGCCATGCCCTTAGATTGATCTGCCAAGAGCCTCCACCGTAATAATGAAGAGGAAAGGGGAGATGGGGTCCCCTTGGCGGAGCCCCCGAGAGGAGTTAAAAAAACCTTATGAGGAACTGTTTATGAGCACTGAGAACCTTGGGCAAGCTATCCACCCAAAGATCCAATCCAACCACTTCCTGTTAAAGCCAAAGCCCTCCAACACTTTTAACAAAAAATGCCAATTGACCCGATCGTAGGCCTTTTTTATATCAAGCTTGATGAGCATTGCCTCCTTTTTTAGTTTATGGATGGAGTGAATTTCTTCCTGAGCAATGACGACTCCGTCAAAGACCGATCTACCCGGAACAAAACCAGTTTGCTCTTCAGAAATGAGATCCGATAAAATCTTCTTGAGTATGTTCGCCACTACCTTAGCCAAGATTTTGTAAATGGTGTTACACAAGGCAGTAGGTCTATAACCATCCAATGAATCAGGATTCTCTTTTTTTTGGAATTAGTGCGATGAAAGTGTTGGTTAGTTCTTTGAGAATTTGTCTTTTCGACCTTGCCTCCTTGATTGCCTCCATTATATCTTTCCCCATGATATCCCAAAATTTTTGGAAGAAACCAATAGGAAAACCATCCGACCTCAGGGCCTTGTCCAGATGGAGCTGAAAAAGAGCCATCCTAATCTCCTGCTCAATGAATCTGTTGTTCAACATTTCATTTTGTGCAACAATGACCAGCCTCAAAATGCCCTCCAAGAGGTCGAGCTGTACAAATAGGTTGGAACCTGACCAATAATTTGTAGGTTCTGAAAATACTCCACTACTGCAAGTTTGACATCCTCAATCTTGTCCAAAGACCTGACATCATTTTTCTTGATGCAAGAAATTTTGTTAATTTCTTTGCAAATCTTCTTCGAATTGTGGGAAAAATTTGTGTTCTTGTCCCCTGCATTGAGCCAAACCTCCCTTGATTTTTGTCTCCAGAAGATCTCTTCTTTTTCCATAAGATCATTCATTTTCTTCAAGAGCTCCTTCTCTTCCAAAAAAAGTTGATTATCCATTCCATCCACGAGGATCTTTTCTGAAAGTCCCTTCAGAGCCTCTTCACACCTTCGCTTCTCTTCAAAGATGATCTTGAAGTTTTCCTTGTTCCACCTTTTCAGGTTCTGCTTGATTAGCTTCAGCTTGGAAACAATACCAAACAACTTCGATCTGCCCAGTTGGCATTCATCCAACCAAGATTTTATCAGATGAAGGAAGTTCGGATCCCTAAGCCAAATATTCTCAAACTTAAAGGGACATCTGATAGGTTCCCTTTCTCCCAATATTTCTGACACCATAGGAAGGTGATTCGAACCATAGCTCGGTAGAATCTGGCAATCCATAATATATGGGAAAAGGCGGAAGTCACCTTTAAACAAAAATTTGTCCAATTTCTCAACAATGCTACAAAACCCAAATCTCCTGTTCGTCCAGGTATATTGTATGTTCCCTGTTTGAATGTCTACTAATAAGTTTCTCTCCACAAATTGTTCAAAATCCTCCTGTGATTGCAATTTCCTGCTCACACCGCCCTTTTTGTTTGTTGATTTTAAGATTGCATTGAAGTCCCCACCCAGAATACAAAAATCGAAGGCAGGGGAGCCACAAATGGTGTCCAATTCCCTCCACACATTCCTCTTTTGAATGCAATTATTTGGACCGTAGACATTAATTAACAAAAGACATAAGTTTGAGGCTAAACTTCTTACCTTACAGGCAATCCAACATTGACTTAATGCCACCTCTTCTATAATGACAGATTGTGGCTTCTAGAGGATCAAAAGGCCACCGAAGGGCCCATCAACATTGACCCCAATCAGATGCCAAGACTTCATTTTCTTCCCAAAATTCAACTTCTCTTGTTCTTCTAGTTTTGTCTCTTGTAGCAAACAAATATCAGGCTGCCTAATTAGTCACCGCTTGTTAGGGGCATTGAGGCCCCTAACATTCGAAGTTATTATTTTCATGGCTGTTCAGGAAGGGATTCCCCCTTCCCTACTTTGAGCATTGTATTTATTTTTAGCTGGTTGCTTGCTTCCCCATCCCATTTCAATTTCTCCTAGTTTGGAATTCTCCCTCTTTTCTTGCTTTCCCCACAATCTGGAGATAATTTAAGGGGATCTCTTTGGAAAATTCGCAACTTTCCCTTCTCTAGTGCCCCCGATGACTTTGTCCTTTGCCTTTTGTTCGAGTTTTGCACATAATCAACTGCCACTGTGTTGGGGTTCAGGTTTTCTTGGTCCTAGGAAATTATCTAGTTAGCGAGCCCCTCCTCTGTCTCCAAGTTGAAGCAATCGCTTTTAGCAGCCTCCACCACATCTACAAGTTCATTGCCAACCTCAATAAGTGAGTTTGACTCTTCCTCACTTACCTTGTTTCCCATCAATTCTTCCCTTATGGTGTTTCCTATCATATCTGTTGCTTTGGAGAGCTTTTGATCCAGCGAGTTGACTCTTCCTTGGACACCCGAATTGTCTGCCATATCTTCCTGATCCTCAGGTTCGGCTTGCAACTCCTTTCCATTTTCCCTAGTGCCATTAGATTCCTCTTGATGGGGCCCCTACTGCGATGAGTGGCAATTGGAAGATTGTGAAGCACATTCTCGTTTCCCCCCATCATGAGGCGATGATCTCCAACCCACAATTTTAACCAAGGAGTCTGAAGTGAAGGAGTCATCGGAAAGGATCCGAGTCCATTCGCCATGTTCCAAGACGAGCCCAATTTCCTTCCACAGTGCATGATTCAAATTATTTGCCACACAAATCCTTATGTGAGTGCCCATACCTTCCTGATCCATCCTTTCTTCCGTGCATAGAAAAGAGCCTAAGTTGTTTCCAATTGCTTCCAAAACATCTGGTTCCCAATATTCCAAAGGCAGATTTGGAAGAGTATACCAATCCTACACAATATCCATTTGATGGTGAAGCGGATCAAAACCAGCCCTCCAGTGACACAGATAAAAACCGCAACCATCCATGATCCATATTTCGTTCAATATCTTCTCTCGGATGTCCATGGTTGGACAAACCACCACGAAAAAACCATTGGCCAAAGATTTGAATTCGAGATCAGAGCCCCATTTGCCATGCCACTAGACTCTTAGACTCTCCCAATTTAGGGTTTTCCCATACCATTTGGCAATCAGGGTAACATTTTCCAACCTCGCAATCTCCGCTTAAAGCTTTGTCGAGCCCAAGTTTATTGTTTTCTTGGTGTTGCCATCCGGGGCTAGTCCATCTATATTCAATTCTTCGTGCCATCGCCCTGGATTCCATGTTGGAGGACGCCAACCGTTTTGACTCCTATTTCTGCCCCTCCTACGGTTTTGACCCCTTCTACGTTCCCCGACACCACCTTTGAATCCATATTTGTTCCATTGCCTTTGGTCTTGGTGCCTAGGTCTACAAAATTCAGGATTAGTGTATCGTTGCTGACCTCATCATCCATGCCCCCCTGGATTTCTCCTCTCATGAAAATGATCTCCTTGATCTCGCAATTGCTTAGAATTCGCACACTGCTGGACTCTTTCCATCGAAATGTCAGCCTCTATTTCCCTTGCCCATCTCCCTTGACGCCAAATTCTTGCAATATCCACCTGCCAAGGCGCTCTCCCAACTGTACCACGCCTTTCGCCATCGATCCTCTGCAATTCGTCCCTTCACCACTGCCCTGCTTTTGCTTGCGCCATGATGCTCCAATTCGACCACGTTGATTTTTACATTTTACTTGACAATTTGCAATACATTAATCACATTACCAATAATGAATTTTATTGATGTTCCCTTTTATCTATCGCCTTCATGGCAGCTTTGATTTAAGAATTGCCTCTAATTTGTCACATTACAAATATAGAATGCTGCTAAATATTCTACAACTGAAGGCTGCCCAGATTTCCCTTCAAGGTAGTCAACAAGGCCTAAATTTGACGATTAAAATATCAATGGAGTGTTAACCGAGTATATTCGAAAAATATATTTTCAAGCCTTACATTTACACAGCCACACCCTCGAAGAAACCATTTACACTCCTAATACAATTAAAGGATGTAGTTGGTGCAAACAGAGTGAGTTTACAAACATCAAGAAAGCAAAAGGATTTGAAGTAAACTTTAGAAATCTTTAATTATAAATGAGAAAAAATCCACATGGGGATGGCCATACAAAATAACAGGGTTTAGTGGACTTAGGATCTATGAAGAGATATTCTCCCTATCATCGCCAAATATTGGATTGATTGTAAACCCTTTCACATTTCCTGTTGGCCAAGCATCTTTCCATTTCCTTTAAGAGTGTCTCTCATTTTATTTTTATCCCATTCTCCAAGTCCCCCAGCTTTTCAGGTGAGACATGCGCAGGTTTCCTGAAAACAGTTCAATGTCATGACACCATCGTTGTATTATACAACAGAAATTTAACAAATACCCCATCAGCATATACAGGCAGTGATGCACATTGCTTACCATACACCTGATTTTATGAAGTCAACAGTATGGACTATATCTCCAAACACATTGAAAAAACCAATTTCTAGGAACTGGATATAAAACCTTGTTTCTTCTTTGCCACTTCAGATCTGACATTGTACACCTTAAAAAAGACGAGGTCTTCATATAGAAAACTTTGGAGGAAACTTTGTAGAAGATTTTGTATCAAATTACTCTCATTATTTTCTCTTCATACAATATCTTCTAGACAATTTTCTCCAAAAGGTTTCTACTCACTGTAAGCTTCGTTATAATGCGGACCGATGATTTCAGATTGCTTTACTTAGCTTTGCCAATAACCTATCACCAATAATCTCTGCATGAACACTGCCCATTTTTGAAATGATGAAACCTGTTTGCATCTCTCACTACAATTTCTCTTGCAACAACCTTGGAGATGAACTTGGTTGCAGTGTGGCAGTCATCACATATTCGAAGGTTCTTCACGACTCGAATAGTTGTTCCAGGGGTTGTGTTTAACAATCCAAATGCAATTGCCATCTTCTCGCTATGGTGGCAGAGAAGTATTTCTTTTTCCTCCTCTTCCAAATCATTCAGTAATGTTCTTGAATCTGGAGAATACCCTGCTGCCTTGATCTCCCAAGACAATTCCTCCAACTTTGCAAGGATCTCCTGTGTCTGTGGGTGCAATCTGTCTCCTACACAAAAAGCATGTACCATTTTATGGCCTTGAATCCAACTACACCCAGGGATCTTTGTAATTCCTCTATCTCTCATCAAACTCCTTACCATCTGAACCTTACCCCAATCGCCCACTTCTGCATAGATGTTTGCCAGAAGAACATAAGGTGCAGCATTTTGGGTATTCATTTCAAGAAGAAGAGATGCTGTATATACTCCTAACTCTATATTTTTATGTGATCTACAGGCACCGAGCAAGCACGTCCATACGACTGCCACAGGTTTAACTGGCATTTTGATTATAAAGTTCAGAGTTTCCTCAACATATCCAGCACGGCCAAGAAGATCAACCATGCACACATAATGATCAATTGTAGGCATAATATAATAAGAATCACTCATGGCATTGAAGTATTTACAGCCTTCATCCACTAAACCTGCATGGCTACATGCTAATAAAACACAAGTGAAAGTTACGTAGTTAGGGCGTGTTCCAGAGTGCTTCATTAGTTCAAAGAGTTGAAGAGCATCCTTGCAATAGCCATTTTGAGCATATCCGGCAATCATTGTAGTCCATGCGACAACATCTCGTTGAGGCATTTTGTCAAACAATTCACGTGCCTTGTGTATGCTTCCACATTTTGCGTACATGTCTACCAGGGCACTTGCAACTGCAACATCTAACGGAAATCCACTTTCAATTATGTTTTGATGGATGTCCATTCCCTGCTCCAAAGCTCCTATTTTGGCACAGGCTGGGAGGACGCTAACAAAGGTTGTGGTGTCTGGCTTTACATCCATCAATTTCATTTGCTTAAAAGTTTCCATGGCCTTTTCGACAAACCCATTTTGTACATATCCTGCAATCAATGCATTCCATGTGACAATATTTCTTTGAGGCATTTCTTCAAAAAGCCTTAGAGCCTTGTCAAGAACACCACTTTGTGCATATCCTGCAATCATTGCAGTCCATGAGAACACGTCTCGTTGAGGCATTTTGTCAAACAATTCGCGTGCCTTGTGTATGCTTCCACATTTTGCATACATATCTACCAGGGCGTTTGCAACTACATAATCTGATAAAAATCCCTCTTCTATTATGCTTCGATGGATGTGGCTGCCGTGTTGCAAATCCCTTATTTTGGCACAGGCTTGGAGTATGCTGGAAAAGGTGAACTGATCTGGTTGGACACCTGTTGCTTGCATTTGGTAAAACAGTACCAATGCCTCGTGAGGATACCCATGTCTTCGGTACGCTGCGATGATCGCATTCCATGACAAAACATCTCGTTCAATCATTTGGTCAAACATTTCGCGGGCAACCACTAAATTTCCGCACTGGTAATACATGCGTATAAGTGTATCTTGTAAAAGTTTGTGCGAGGATGACTCGAATACCCTCTCATTGATGTGGGAGTGGATTCGCTTACCTTCTGAAAGGGTTTTCTTGGAAATGCAGGTCTGCAATAGTTGAACATATGTAGATGAGTTTACAGTGGGGTTGTGCGTGGTAAGCAGAATGTGTAGCGCCTCCTTTAAACAACCCTTTCTGCATAATGCTACGATATTGAGATTGAGATTGGCGGTGGATGGCAACGCCATTGGATGATTTTAATTCAGGCCTTGGAAATGCGCACTGATATTCAATCTATTTGTATGGCAATAACCATGAAACGCTGTCATGGTTTTTGTCTTCAAAAGTGGTTTTATGTACCCCTGTTCAGTTCTGTGAATGTTGACGACCATCACATGAGGAAGCGGAATCCTCCTCTTATAAAATCTCACTGTTTTTTAGCAGAGAATGAGGCACTGTAGGTGGGTTGTGAGCAGCAGTGAGCAGGGAAGCCACGAAGATTTAATTTTCAAATTTAGCTCAGGAAAATGTTCTCATTATGTAAGATATACAGTCATCACTTCCTCATGTAGGTAGTAACTATTCTTCATCTTACTTTGCATTTGCATATTATGTTAAGGATGACCTTGCTAATATGAAATCTGAAGTAATTTGGAAACACTTTTATAAGGAATATTTATTAATTTTAAAGGTTTATAACAAAAATTGATTGGATAATATTTCAGATATAAGTTAGAAATATTTGAAATAAAATTATAAAATGTATGTTGTCATTATGTATAGTTTGTTGTTTTTGAAGGAAGAGAAGATAGTTTGTCTTATCAAGGAACCATTTAGGGGTAAAACTCATTGGAAGGACGACCAACAACCTCTTAACTATCATGAGAATATTGAACAACAAATAGCACCAACGCTCCCTAACCCAACAACAAAGACACAATAAAAACCTTGATACCATTCAACACTAACACCTTGATACCATTCTACCATTCAACACTAACACATAAACTTTCCCCATAAGGGAAAAGTCCAAGTCCTCCACTTAGAAGGAAGTAGTCAAAAGTGACTTTGCATGTGTGGGTGTCTATTTTAGCATGTAGCCAATTGTAGTGTACACTTACTAATTTATGCTAGGTGGTTGTTGTAATAGGGGATATACTTGCTAAAAAAGGCTAGTGGTAGATATTTTTGTTGGTCACTGCACCTTGAAAGTAGCAATGAGGGTTTATAATGGGGTAACAACCCTCAAAATAATAATAATCATCAAAAAATAGTATTAAATAATTGTGTATTATGGTGAACAGTTATTCCAATCAAATCTAAAAAATATTGTAATGTCACACACAAATGGAATCTTTGATATGCTCCTTGGTAATCTCAAACAATTTAGCTTCAATGTGATTCCTAGGTGGAACCACCATAAATGAACAAGATGGTTTTTATCCTCAAATCTAAATTTGGAAACCAAGAGCATTTTCATCCTTCAATTCTTCCACATCAAGGATTTTTGTCCTTGAATGCTTCAATACTAAAAAATGAAGGAACAACGAAATGCAAAATTGGATGATTTTCTTTGAGCAAATGACTTTCTTTTATAGCTACTTTTTGGGCCCTCTATTTGAGCTTACTTTTCTCTCAAAGTGTTTAAAAATAATTTATAAAATATTATATCAAATATTTAAAATAAAATTTGAGTTACAATTGAATTGAGTGTTTAAAAATCATTTTAGAATATTATATAT
The DNA here is from genome assembly GCA_007258455.2 of Sequoia sempervirens. NCBI lineage: Eukaryota > Viridiplantae > Streptophyta > Pinopsida > Cupressales > Cupressaceae > Sequoia > Sequoia sempervirens. The sequence continues at coordinate 363,628,066 of VDFB02353493.1, read as the reverse complement.
GACCTATACTAACATTTAAGTTTTCCTTTTGATAATAAAGTGATTGAAACCAACTTAAATTATTATTATTATTTCCCTTATTTTATACCCTATGAGAAATAAAGAATAGGATACAATTCCCAATTAATTGTTGAGTTCTAAATAGGAGGCATGATAGTCCCCACTTCCGAAAATTGCTTTCCCTCAAGCAATTACAAAACTGGATTCTCAAGTATTTTATGCAAACACTATGAATCATGTTGTTTCCTAGAAAATACAACTCATAAGCAACATTACCATCTATAATCAAATATATTGTAATGTCTATTGAGTTTGGATCCTATGCCTATCAAGTGAAACAAATCCTACTAAAAACCACTATGAGATCTACTATCTCCATCATACACAACATTTTAAAGAAATCCATGTAACTTTATCACTTCTTTGAAACAATTACCACTTGAGGAGAAATAATAAAGAAGTGTGCATGCTTAGTTATCCACAACAACATGAATGCAACTATTTTTGTGTATCTTGGGGGTCATGATGAGATTACATGATTATGCCTTTCCACTTTGGGTTAGGAAAGGAATGCAACCATATCAAAATATAATCCTCTTTGATTTGATGATAAATGATACCTTCTCTCTAATGCTTGAGGACACCCTCAAACTCTTGCAATGCCAAGGGTTTTCATATGTGAAAAATGATCTCACGATTATGCTTTTGTTGTGCCTCTCTAATATCACTCTGAATTGGGGTCTCCAAATGAGTATCTTCTTGAAAAAATTTCACTTGTTTTCCTTCATGTGGTTCATATTTGGCAAGTTTGAGCTCCATTTATTTGAATCTTCCAATTTTTGTGTAGGCTTTCTCCTCCTTGTTAGCTTTCATATGGTTACTATTGGCAGGAAAGAGCAATAGGGAAAACACCATTGGAAAAATCCTATTGCATCTTGCCATAAATATCTTGCAAACCTTAAGACTGAAGATACCTTCTAATATAGAGGTAGGATAGATGAGTCACATCCCATCCCATATATATATGTATATAGAAAGATATGAATAACAATGTGTAGGTGTATAAGGAGAATATATGTAGAAACTTGTATAAATGAAATGTATGTAAGAAGATGTAAGAAGATGTAATAATAAGGATTCAAAGGTATAAAAGGCTATATGTCAAGAAATAAAAGAGATGTGTAGACTGTAGGGAATGATATATGAATGTACTCTTTTGATGTGATTAATACAATGATTACTGAAATTCTATCTATCATTCAATAAATATATATATTTAATTAGTTAATCCTTTGTCTGAATCAAACTGGTGTTGTCTTTATATGACTAAGTTTGGGGTATAAACTACAATACTCAGAAAGTACTTAGGGCTCAAAACTTTGGTGTGTGTTTCCCCAATTTTCTTGCTAACATTGGTTATGTTGTTGGGACCTTGGTTAGGTGATATAAACGATAGTAACACCCAAAATTTTAAATTTTAATGAAACACAGGAAAAGAAAAGATAATCAATGAAGATATGAAAGTTTGTGAACCTATCCTCTTGGCACTTACCCTATTTGAAGGGGTTAGGCACTAAGGAGATGGAGAATGGAAAGGGGGAGGGATTCTGAAAGGGGTCCTTGAAAAGATGTGACCCATACAGAAAAACACTAAATAACTATGATGGGAAATAACAAAAGGACTAATGTAATCCCAAATCAAAAACAACCATGAAAAATAAGGACAAGACAACCATAAGAAATATTAGAGAACAAATTGAATTGGCAAGAAAATTGGACATGACAAGACCGAATGGAGAAGATAGAATACAACAATAGAGTGTTGAGAGAGAAGACATGCACTATAGAAGAATGAAAATTGCGGAGAAAATAAGAAGTGAATGCGCCAATGAGGGTGTTGTTGAGCACGCCAAAGGGGGTGCTACCAAAGAAAAAGGAAAAGAGGATAGAGAAGAAGAATGGAAGGCTCCAGAGAAATAAAAATTATGTTGGGAAAAAGAAGGACAACTTATAACCAGTATAAGGAATAATATTAATGATTATGGAGAATCTAGAAGATTGTTATTAGGGCCCTACAATAATACAAAGACTCTATTAGCACCACAAACTTCAACAAGTCCAACAATCAAACCAAATATGTCAAACCTAACCATTAATCTGGATGATAGATTTATGAAATTTCTGAAAACTTTGGAGAAAGCTCCATAAATTCAAGAAAAATATTTAGAAGAGTTAGTTAATAGAAGTATAAGGAAATTAAAAGAAGAAGAAATAAGAAAAAGCAAAGAAAGAAGATTGAGTTTGGGTAAATAATTATGTTCACAAACAAACAAAATGTCACTAGAAAATAAGAAAGTGAAAAGATACCTCGAAGAGTCACAACTCTCTGACCAGGACCCATCCCCTCAGCCATATAAGAGTAGGAGAATATTGAAATACGAGATATCACAAAGTGAAAAACAAGAGAGAAATAAGCAAAAAGAAGTAAATTGGGAAGAGATACTTGGGAAATAATACTTTGATATAAATTTAGCAAGAGATAATGGTAGAGAGTAGAAACCCTATACTATTAGGAAAGTAAAGAAAGAAAAGGAAGAAAAGCCTAGTTTGCAAATCCCAAAATTTAGAATTGGAAGTAGCAAAAATAATATGGAATCCTCAATTAAGATCTCAGTGTTTGGAAGAGACACAACAAAAGCCATGGAAAATATGTTCTTGTTGGAATCTCTATGGGAAAGATAGGGCATCGATGAAGACAAACAAAAACTATTAGACTTTGTAGATCATCACTAAGGAAGGAAGTACTAGATTGGTATAAAAAGACCTATTTGAAACATGGGAAAAGTTGGAATGAGGTAAAGCAAGAATTTTTGGAAAACTTTGACACTTTGGATATCCTTATATAAAGTTAGCAAAATGAGGGACCTAGTAGAAGGAGAAGAAGAACCAGTGAAAGCATATGACAAAAAAGAAGTCTGCTACAAATTAGAAGAACTCCTGATAGAGCGATAGAATATTGAATGGTTCATTTCTAGACTACAAAAAGATATAAGAGTAGCCATAGATGGAAGAATATTCAATTCTTATACAAATTTTATCATAGTGGCATACCGCATAGAAGCCCAAACATGGCACAGACCTAAGAAGGATGATATCAAAGAGAACCTTGAGAAATTGTAATTAACAATAGAGCAATTAAGTATACATGATATAATTTTGGAAAGAGGATAAACAAAGAAAGGTAAAGAAATTTGGTGCACATATTGTTCAAGGGAAGGCCACCTCTAGAATGATTGTCTTAAAGCTGAAGGAGAAAGAACTGCAACCACACTACATGTAGAATTGAAAACAATATCGACTAAGCAAACTCAGTATATTGTAGAACTTGCCAAGAATGAGATAGTCACCTCACTGAGGATTGTCCTTCAAACCAATTTCAAATTTGAAACACATTGAATCATCCTAATCTGAGATAGCCTATGAACTATAATTGTGACACAAACATAGACAAAAAAATGGCATATATTAAGGGACTTGCGGAAGGACCTCTATATGATGTGGGTTACAAACAACCACCATGGAGGGATACTAGAGGTGCTAATGCATTACAAAATAATCAATCACAAGATTACATGGGATATAATAGACAATCCAATTATAGAGGAGGAAGAGGATGCAATAGAAACATCTTCCAAAGAAGTGATGCCACATGCTATAATTGCAAAAAGATAAGCCATTATACTACTAAATGTTAGGAAGAAAAGAAAAGAAAATGCCCCTTTTACAAAGATGATTCTCATGATATATTCAGATGTGATAAGGCACAACAATATTATCAAAACACAACACAATCTATAAGTGATGATTTGCAAGACCACAAGAGCTAGAGTAATAAGAAGAATACTACAAGGAGTTAAAACCTATTAAAGAATTGATAATTGGTCATCAAATACATCTTATGAAGAATATTCTAATGAAGAACAACAATTGCAAATTAAGAAAAAAAAAGAAAACTGGAACAAAGACAAATAAAGTTACAGTGTTGACTAGATAAGAAACAAATACTAGTAAAAATAGACAAAGGAAGATTAAAGAAATCAATGAAGAATCAAAACCAGGTGAAGAAGAATATGATTACTTCTAGCCAAGTAAGCAATAACATGATAAGATAGTAGAGAAAGAAAAACATCAAATAATATAATAGGAGAAAGATGGCATAACATGTTTTTAAGAGGAAGAAGTAATAATGCTAAAGAGTTTAGCCTCTTTGGCCCAACAAAAGGACCTATTAGTGTAGTTAAAACAACTAGGAAAATATTAGAACAAACAAAAACAACAAATTCATCAAATTGCAAAAGACCAAAATTGGAAGAATGACCCTCTTTTAATTATTGCACACCTTAGTAACAATAAAGTCAAACATGTAATGGTAGATCTAGTTGCAAACCTAAATATTATTCCAACAACCACTTGGGAGAAGTTAGGCAGACCCAAGCTAGCCAAAACTAAAATGAACATTAGTTTGGCAGATGGATCTGGCATGGAGACCTTAGGGACATGAAAAAATGTGTAAGATTGAATCAAATATGGTAGGCAAGTGTAATAATTGATAGGATCAACCACCAAATGGCAATCATCTTCATATTAGATGCATTGGAAGAGACTAAACTCTTTTTCAACTTCTTTTATAACAAACTAAACTCTTTGATGCTTTTGTGTTCATACTTTATGCGATTTATTATGTGGATGTTAGATTTTCTAAATATTTGAGATATAAGTGTTTTTTATGACCTAAATATTGGCTAATTTTGTAGCTTATGATTTTAGTAGTTTATCGTATTTACAAAAAAAGTAGATATTATAGAATCATTACACATTGATTTAAAGGGACACATTTTTCAACATTATGGATTAATTTTTTTTCATTATTAATGACAATAACATTTTTTCAATTAAAAAGTGGGCTATTATAACACACGTGGAAAGAACCATTTTTTTATTTTTTATAGGCTTACCTTGGAACTTGAGGTGTAAGATCATCAATGTTTGTCATAAAGAAAATTATCTAATATAAAAATATAAGGAACTTCACAAAATAATCCTTTTTTAAATTGTGAAAATTTAACTTGCCCAATATTCAACAATGATAATCCTAATATATTATAATATATATATTTTTAACATGTAAATTTATCTTATGATGTCCCCCCTTTGGAGGTCACCCCAGATTCTTCCCATGATGCTACCGCAAAACTAACCTCTTCCCTACGTCTGCTCAAAACGAAATCTCCTAAGACCCCTAGTTCTTCACTTTAGGAGGATGCTACTGTGGGCCTTTGCACCCTTAAAAGCAGTCCCTTGACAACTCATGTTATGGGAAAGACACTTGTTAAGAGGATTTCTACTGGAAATATCAAAATCCCTAAAGCCATGAAGGCCAAAAAAAGATTGGTTCAATTTATTGATGATGAAGATATATCTGCTAGGGAGGAAGGGTTTATCCCCAAGGAAAATTTGGAATTCAAGGAGGTGAATGATAAGGTGGCCATTGATCCTCATAATAGTGGTACAAATGTTGGAACAAGGGTGGTTATGTCGAGCATTAGGAGATCTAGCATAATTGTTGGTTGCCCAACCCCCAATCTCAAGAAAGGGGAGGCTTTCAGTGATTCTACCCGGATCAAATGAATTCATTTAAAATTTATGTTTTGTAAGTATGCAGTCCTTATTATAAGCTTCCCAAAACATATAATTTTAAATATATTTAATTTGATTATTATATTTATTTTTGTATTTCTTGTGAATGTAGGTTTTTCACCAAAATCCAAGCTCTTTGTTCTACACACATGTGGAAAAATAGTAGATTACCAAAAAAAATCTGAAAAATATATATGCTCTTGGTATTGATATCCTTGATCTAACAAAAAATATTGAATTCTGATACATACAAAAAAAGTTGTGTTACACAGTAAACCTATGTCTAAATTGTAACTGGTTTGACTTCAAAACTTAATTAAGAAAAAAATATTCAATAAAACACTATGAACCAAATGAAGGAGTTGGATATCATAGTTACAAATCTAAATTCGAAAAAATAATAATTTTATCCTTCATAGAAAAAATTTGTGTTATACAATAAACATCATTCTTTAAAAATGGCATTTACTGTTAAAAACTAGTTATCAAAGGAGATACAAAAAGAAATGAAATTTGATTCCAAAAATTTAGAAATATATATTTAAAATGTACAAATAAAATTTCACAAATCACTAGTTTGCATCATCTTCAAATTGCTCATGGTTTAGCGGCTATAGGTGTCTGAAAGTGAAGATTTAGTTAAAAATGTTTAGTTTAATGTCAAGTTTGGCCAAAAAGTGTAACCCACTATTGTGGGATCACCCATATAAATGACAAAAAAATGAGCACAAACACGATGCAAACACAAAGAAGACACACAACAAGACATAAGGTTAGTACTAAAAAGGATTTGAGTAAGTATGGCAAAGAGACCTCAGTCTTAAATTGTCTCAAATACCAAATGTCATCGATCGAATAAATGTTAGACAAGAGAATGCTCCCATGAGAGCTAGCAAGTTGTGTTATCCACATCACTCATGAGCCACATGGATCTTCTACTAGATAGCAAGCTATATTATGCTAGGTGTCAATACAATATGATGGGCTCCACAAAGCTAGCAAGTTTTGTTATGTTAAACACTTATAAAACACATCTCTACTAGAAACCAAGTTGTGTTATGCTCAACAGCCATGTTAAGGCATTTATGACTCACACAATAGCAAAGTCTGATATTTTCTAGGTGAATTGCAAACTAAAGGAAACACAGGCTAGTGAAGTCTAATATTCACTAGGTGAGCCCCCAAGACACAATAGCAAAATGAGAGACACACTAGGTCTACTGAAGTTTGTTATTCACTAGGTTTGTAGCCATTAACAACCATTCTATGAGTTATATTCCCTGATAACTTTGATAAGATGCTACAAAAATGATCAAGATGATATGCCAATGTAACACTAAGTTCAATGTGTGTGAACAAAGTGAATCAAAGAATGTTAATGCCAATGCACACTTAAGTCCAATGTGTGTGAATAGAGTGAAGAAAAAATTACAAACTTGCCTAAGAAGGTGTACAAACTCTCCTAAGGAGGCACATAAACGACGAAAAGATAAGTCCAAAACCTCAAGGGGTGTTATAACAACATTGCAAAAGGTGATTTACAAAAACAACAAAGGGACTTTGCTCAATATATGAAAGGTCATGCCTTAGGGAATATCACACATGACATCACCACCAAGAGAATACTAGTTGTGGAATAAAATAATTTGCACATTAGGGAATACTAGCCATAGCATTACTGCCAAGGGGAACGTCATATGCCAAGAAAGTTCACACTCTTAGGGGATGTCAAGCCCAATATCACCACAAAGGAGACACAACATAGATTGAGAAGGTTACTTTCATTGAGAAGGTCACACCTTCCTAGGAGTTGTATGTTATCATCACTAAAAGGTACCATTTCACATGCAAACAATGAGTGGGGGACTATAATCCCCTCCCTTAAAATGTTAGTGTAGCAAATGTTAGTGTACTTGCTACACTAAAATTTTAAGGAGAAACAAGGGACCCTTTTCTAGAAGGAATGCACCTAATGTTGAGATTATGAATGCACAGTCCTTGAAGCTGCAGACTTCAATGGAGGACCTTTGAGCTAGGAAAGATAATCAACCACCTAGAAAGTGTTGCAACAATGGAATGCTGATTAAAGATTCTATTGATATGATGAAAAAGATATATTACAATTGAACAAGATGCTTGATTATATAGGCAAGAGGTAAACCTTAATATGCATGAGATGTTGCCAAGTGTTATAATCTAACAATATACATGACAACATGTGAACCCTATCTAGATGATCATTAAATGAGGAGATAAGTTCTAGAAGGACAACTCATCTTCTAGAAGGAATCTTATCCCACCAAACAAGGAAGGGAATATTATCCCATTTATTAAATGATTTATCTAATAATGCAACCTAGGACTTAATTAATTAAATGCAAGACACGAGTTAACTTATGCTAGTGTAATAATTAATTGATTAATTACACCAACACCCCATAAGTTCAACTTAGGAGGAAAATGCAATGATTATGCATAGATGATCGATGATGGGTCCCGGCTACGAGGCCATGTTAGGTACCCATGTACATGAAGATGCAGAAAATCTCCCACAAATGGAGAAAAGGGGAAAACCCAGTGGGAACAAAACCCCTCTCCAAAAAGGAGATGAAAATGCAGAAAATGTGAGATAGGATGGGAAGGATGGAGGACTCCCAAATACCCCCCAAGTACACCATATGTCACATGGAGACAATAGAGAGACTAAATAGCCCCCCAAGAAGATGATATCACCTGCAAAAAAGGTAAGTGTCTGAAGACAGAACATGATCCAATTTTGACAAAAAACTTGTCTTCCTTTCAGAAGAAACGAAACCATCTGCAAGTGGAGAGATGCTTCCCATTCCGGCTAGGAATTGAAGGAAGGAAGGATGAAGGTGGATGAAGGAAGTCTGAAGCAAGTCCAATAGTAGATGCTGAAGAAACTTCAAGTCCTGAATGGAATGACAGGGAAGAAGTCTCAGATATGAAATTTCTGAATAGAGGAGTGATATCCCCTCAAGAATGTTCTCCAAACCTGTAGAAGTAGCCAAGTGAATGATCCCAGAAACAAAGCCATCCTGTGATGTCAAGTCAAAAAAACTGAATGTGTCCTGATGAATGATGATGGTGGAAGCCTTAATCGATGACTCTGGACAAGGAATCACTGATTGTGAAGGGATACCAACTGTCTCTGATGAAGAAGAAGCACCGAAAGGAACCTTGTCAACCTCTTCGGAAAGATTAAGGCAATCAACCTCCTGCACAAAAGTAGCATCATGGGGTACTTGATCTGAAGAATGACATTCTGAAGCATGATCATCGGAGAATGGTGGAGTATCTGAATCTCCATATAGCTCCCAAATCTTTGTCCAAAGTATATGAGGACAATCACAATGATCAATAGCATTCAAAACATTAGAATCAACTTGCATAGCAATGATCTCCAAGATAGTGTACCTACTGCAACTCCAAGCAAATGTTTGAACACTTTCACTTGGACGGGGAACTAGACCATACAGATGAGGCAATAGATCAAGTGATTGGAGATGGTGGCAAATCCCATCTCGCCATTGTGAATAGTTACCCTCGTGCAACATAACCAGAGAAGAAGAGTAATATGCAAGCCCCATAATGAAATTTCTCCACAAACACAAAGACAAATGACCTTCAACAGAAAATAGAAGCTTCCAAATATGATATACAACTGAAGTGATGCAACCCAGATCAAACAATCTTGTCCCAAGCTTCAGAATAACCAGGTTATTGATCAAAGGCACCCAATTAAAAAAAATCTCATGCAAGAGTACCTGGAGCTGAAACTGATCAAGGGGTTGGACTGATAAAAAAAACTTTGAATCACCTTCCTGATGCCGCTGGAATCACTGAAATCCGATGAACGGTTGCGAAGATACAAGCCTTTATGTCCTTATTAGGGTTTCGTCTTCAGTTGACTGTAGAATTTTCTGCAAGCAAAATTTTGCATAACTGATGTCACCATTGGAAAGTAGATGGAAATACCTTTCCGACGGTATATCATTTTCCAAAATTCGATATCCTGGGTGAAAGTTGTGATCAAATGAAAAAAATGCCTATATTAGGCAATCTGCAGGCTAACTAGGGTCAAAAATTTGGCCCTCAGGCGCTAGGACTTGGTCGCCGATATGACCGTGTCGCGGGCTATGGCAAAAAAAAATGTGCTGCTGGGTGGAGAGGGGCGGTGTCGGGGCGGCACCGTTGGTGGTTTTGTCGGTTGATCGGACCCTCGGTCGTTGATAGGACCAAGGGCGGAACGGTTGGGGCTGGCGGTGATGCATCCGGAAAGAGGCACAGGCCCGGCGAGGAGATCGGTGGCCGGAAGAGACCACCGGCGATCAGTGGGAGTGGCAAGGACCTCAAGGAATAGGGCATAGGAAGCCGGTGGAAAATGACTCAGCTGGTCGGTGAGGACTCCGTTGATGGTACGAGCCCGGTCAGAAGTTATGGCTAGTGGATGTACCTTTCTGTAGAAAATAAATGGGCCGACAAACACATATATATATATGATTTTTAATATTTCCAATTGGCAATTAAAAATCAAAAGATACTTTATATATATATATTTGGTGACCAAAATAATAATATCCGCAGAATACTGATCAATGCAGATTTATAAAAAAAACAAATCTTTATAAAGACCGATAGAGAAATAATTGATGCCGACCATAGAAAAATTGATGCCGATGGAAATAAATAAATCAAACCCCTTATACTATATGCCGATGGAGAATTAAATTGAAGGTCGCCCAAAATTATTTTTCTGCAACTATAGAAAATATGATTTTTTGCCAAATAATAAAAAATATTAGCCCAATTTTTCTAAAACGAAAAGTGGCCTTCATATAAAAAAAATTTGCCTCAGAGGACAACTGACCAGGATGTTTTTTTTGCTACAAATTGTACGAATAGTACAATTGATTTTGCAAACCCTAAAAATACCTTTGAAGCTCTCGGGTTGATGTATCCGATTTTGATGAATGGGCAGGCGATCCTAGGGTTTCGAGGCCTTCTGAAGACAATGGCGAGCTCGGATTTGACTCTATCTACTTTAGAAATCAGCTTGGTCCCCGGGTGGAAACAAGTAGCCTTCAATGGAAACCTTCAGCCTGAAAAGAATCTCGCACACCAACTTTCTTGATCGAGGGTTGACGTTTCACTGGATAAGCTCTGATACCATGTTGAGATTATGAATGCACAGTCCTTGAAGCTGCAGACTTCGATGGAGGACCTTTGAGCCAATAAAGATAATCAACCACCCAGAAAGTGTTGCAACAATGGAATGCTGATTAAAGATTCTATTGATATGATGAAAAAGATATATTACAATTGAACAAGATGCCTGATTATATAGGCAAGAGGTAAACCTTAATATTCATGAGATGTTGCCAAGTGTTATAATCTAACAATATGTGACAACATGTGTTCACCCTATCTAGATGATCATTAAATGAGGAGATAAGTTCTAGAAGGACAACTCATCTTCTAGAAGGAATCTTATCCCACCAAACAAGGAAGGGAATATTATCCCATTTATTAAATGATTTATCTAATAATGCAACCTAGGACTTAATTAATTAAATGCAAGACCTAAGTTAACTTATGCTAGAAGGAATGCACCTAACACAAGGCTACCTAACCCCTTGTCCCCCAAGTGTAGGGACAAATATGAGCCCAAAATGGATGATGATGTGCTAGTCCTTGTGAGATAAAATATGGTTGCATAAAGCCTAGTTTATACCCCCATGCATGGTAGTGAGCATGTTGTGATACTACAACTACCACATGGCAAGGAGAAAAGCACATGAATGTTAATCTTTCCTACATTCGATTTGATCCCTGTAAGGATCAAATTCACTCAATTTCTTCTTTAAAGAACAACATTCATTAGTAGTATGTCCAAATATTCTATGATATGCACGGTAAGATGAATGTGTATTCTTTTGTGTTTTTTTTTTCACACATTGGTGGTAATGTAAATAATCCCAAGTTTAATAGTGTAGCTAGACTATTCTTAGTCTTTGATAAAGGACGTAGAGAGGGTAACACACATTTCTTAATAGGACCATGGACTTTGTATTTCTTGATTGGTGGAACAAATGTTTGATGTAAAGGTGGAGGACCTTGGTAACCTATTCCTTTTGTATCTTTAGATGGTTTTTGTTCCAAAAGGGAGTGGATCTCATGTTCATTATTTATGTTGCATGCTTGTTTTGTCAATATCTTAAAGCCTTTTTCATAGATTTTCTCCAAGTTAATGGGTTTTTTTGTAACTTTATGCTCATATGATGGGATATTGGTTGATATACTTTCCTTGTGAATGATATTGATAGGAGATTCCGTGTGCATTGGTTGAGGTATGAATTGCAAGTCACTTTTCTTAAATGCAATGTGGAAAACATTTCAAGTGGTGGCATGATAAGTGGTGTTGGTTGTTGGTATGGGTGATTAGGAAATTTCATGGAAGGTAAGAGGTTGCATTTTCCTCAAGGTTGCACAAAGAATTATGTATCAATTCATTCATGCTCTCCTCATCTTTTCCCAAGATATCTACATTATAAGGACATGCATTTGGAGGTGAAGGATTATGAATATTCTCATTGGAATTAGGGTCATCACCAAACACACAACTTGAAACATCAACTAAGGATTTCAAAGAAGTCAACATCTTACCAAAACATTGAGTCATCATGATGATGCTTTTACTAAGGTTCAAACTATTATGCAATGGGTGATTGGAAGATAGAAAAAAAAATCTAGACAAAGGATCCTAAGAGAACTTTGTCACAAAAAAATTGAGCCAAAAAGAGTAGGAGGACAAAGTCACCCAAGGGCATCCTTATCCTAGGAAAGGTTTCAAGAAATTCAAAAGTTGACCATGTGTGATATTGCTTAAGGTTTCTAGGTCTATATGCAAATAGGTCCGAAAGTGAATAGTTTTCCAAATTTTACTCAATTTATGCCAATGCAAATGTATAACAATGTGTGAACAATAAATGAAAATTTGAATATAATTTTTTTATCTAAAATGTGACAATTAACTGATTCTAAGATGTTAGAATCTGAAAATGGTGATTTGATGTAATTTTGAAACAAAACAATGTAAAACAATTTTCACTTTTTGAGCTATATGAAAGATGCTTAGATGAATGTAATTAAGAATTCTAAATTAGAGATCTACAAGTAGACACGGACCGAAGACACAAAAACAGAGAATTGTGCAAAAATTTGTTGATCCAATTGCAACAAGACAGAGATGCCTAAGGGCATCTATGTCCTTGATAGGGTTTCTAGAAACTAAAATTTTGAATGTTTGTTAGACTGTCTAAGGGTTTTGTTTTCATGTGCAAATAGGTCTACAACTGAGTTATTTTCCATAATTTGCTTAATTTAAGACTATGAAATTCAAATTCAAATGTGTAACAATAAATGACAATTGTAAATGCAATTTTGAAAGTAGATCTAACCTAAATGAGTGAAAGTAATCCTATTACAACCTATGATGAAATATGATATGCATTTTTTGAATTTTATGCTTTTTATGATGCAAAAGATGAAACCATAAGTGAACAATGCAAAACTTAGATCTAAGGTGAATTTCAGAAAATATATATGATGTTAATAGGTTAAGTTCACCAAAATGAAACAAAGAAAAAGGGGAACCATAGGTTTTATGTATAAAACCTAGGGTCAATTTATTCATGTGGCCTTTTTCCAAGGTTATATTTAAGATGGAGATCAAAAAGGTGATTAGATTGACTTTCAACCATGAAGGTGAACCGATCAAACATGGATTTGCATCTTTTTGAGTCTTGGAAATGGATTGAGATTGATTTACCTTGATTAACCTAATTAGACTAGATGTGCCCTAATACAAAAAATGAAAGATTCTGACAATTGACAAACTGTAATAGGGATTTGTAGGAAAATCTAGGAAGGGAAAAGTGTTGTGTACCTATTTTGAATGTTTCCAGTGTCAGTTTGAATATGAGGATAGAGGCGCCTAAAGGCATCTATGTCCTTGTAGGAGTACTTTTGTTCTATTTTTGTAGTCCTCTCATGTTAGATCTGAGACTCATTTCTTCTTGTAAACTTGTCAGATCATTGTTGGATAATTCTATAGGTGAGTTTTCATGAGTTGGCAAGGTGTAGGTATTTGAATGCAATAATGAATAAATGATCTTTAAACTTCCTTCAATCCTCTCCAAATCTGAAATATGAACATTCAAAGAGAGAAGAAATGTTGTGCCATTTAGGGGCTTTCCTTAGTCAAACCCCATGTTAGTGTTTCCACTTCCACAATGGCAATGCCAATGTCAATGATAGAAATGATAGGAATGAATGATGAACCAACAAAGTGTTGCAACTCACCACCCTTCAATGGCTTCCTTGAAGGATTGAAGCCATGCACATCACTTCAAGGTCTTGGATCTTGTTTGCTTTATTACTTGAATTTCTTAGAGACCTTCAAAAGGGTTAGCCTTCACAAACAATGATAATTTAAACATACATGAACTCACATAAGATTTGACATTTTGGATCTTGAATTGTTGTAATAAATAACTAAAATGTTGCTCTTGGCTTGATCTTGACAATAATTCTTGCTCTTAATGTTCACCTCTTTCTATTTCCCTTTCAAATGATGCAATAACTAGGTATTTATATGCGATTATGCTAATTTCCTAAAAATTAGATCCTGATAGCCAACATTGGAAACCTAAATTTTAAATATTAAAATGCTAACATCGAAATATTCAAATTTTGAGCCCGGAAAAATAGGGGGAAAAATCCACCTAAGGGAATCGTAGTCCTATCCCTACTTTTTGGAGATTTAGGTCTCAGGGACAAAACAATAAATAAATAAATTTGGTTTATGCTTGTAATTTGTCAAAAAAATGGGAAAAATAGGCTTTAGAATGCATAATTTAGGGAATTAGTGGGGTCATTTATGCTCAGTAATTTAGGGGGAGCAAAAAGTAATGTGAAATTGTCAAGGGTGACAATTTTCAACACTACAAAGAGTAGAGAGGGAAGGAGAGAGGGGGGGAGAGGTAGGGAGGGGGAGAGAGAGAGAGGTGAGAAAGATGTGAGAGAGAGAGAAACTGAGAGAGAGAGAGAGAGAGATAGACAGACAAACAAAAAGATAGAGAGGCAGAGAGAGGACAATGGGTGAGAGATGGGAGGGAGGGAGAGATAAAAGGGATAGGTGAGGGGTAAAAGTACAAAGCTGGGTCACACTTTATAAAGAAAATAGCCAACACTAATCCAAATTTTAACTTGAATCACTAAAAAGTGGCATATATGTTTTGAACTTTGAAATGATGTAAACTAGTAAAATGTGTATTTTTTTATTATATTTTATGTTCGTATTTTTTTGAAAAAAAAATTAATAGTTTTTAATAAATTAACACTATAATTTAGTTTATGATAAAATGCTGAAAAAAATGAAGTTACATGAGATGTCAATCTTTTTATAGTAATTTTTTTTTTTCTTTCAAATTTTTGTGTATTTATAACTTGAATCTTTAGTGCATGGATACATTTGTTTCCAATTTTGATAAATATATATTTTTAAATAAATAATAAAATGTGTGCATCTTAAATACAACTATTTCCATTCAATATCAACTTTCGTATTAAATGTTTATCTAAAATATATAAAAAATATACCATCTTGATATAGATTCTTTTATCTAGTGCATCATATTTTTTCAAAAAAAATTAACAAGTTTTAGTGTTTTTCCTTGGCATGGCAATCTGAAACCTAATATTTTATGCTAATAACCTACTTTTAGTGAAAATAAAATATAAAATATAAATAATAATTAAACTATTAAAAAATATATATATTATTATACTAAACTTATGGATCTACAAAAGGGTATTTTTATATTTTAAAAAAATGTTATTTACATGAGTAGGAGTTATTGTAACATCAAATTTTTCAAATAATTTATTTTTTTGTTAAATTGGCCTCAAAGTGGTGCTACATATGCATTTAGCCAAAAAATTTAGTTGGAAAAGTTGTGGAAATATCTAACTTAGCTAGAATGAATCTTACTAGATCATATGTTTGGCCAAAATTGATTTTTAGCTAGAAATACTTAAATTCACTTGTGTTGATAAGTTGGCCAAAATTGTAACACAGCTTTGTACTTTTACCCTGAGATAGATAGAAGTAGAGAGAGAGAGAGGTGAGATAGAGAGAGAGGAGAGAGAGAGTGGTGAGATAGAGAGAAGTAGAGAGGGAAGCAGAGAACAAGAAAGAGAGAGAGGGGGAGGGATGGAGGGAGAGGTAGAGAGGGATAGGTGAGATAGAGAGAAGTAGAGATAGAGAGAGAGAGAATGGGGTTGATGGAGAGGAGGTGGAGTAGAGAGAGGGAGAGGGAGGGGAGATAGAGAGTAGAGAGGGAAGGAGAGGAGGGAGAGGTATGGAGATAGAGGTGAGATAGAAAGAGAGGGTTAGGTAGAGAGAGGGAGAGGAGACATAGAAAGAGGGGGAAGGAGGAAAGGAGGAAGGGAGAGAGATAGAGAGAGTGGTAGGTAGTGATGGAGGGAGTGGTAGGTAGAGAGAGAGTGGTAGGGAGTTATAGAGGGAGAGGTAGGTAGAGAGATGGAGAGGGGAGATAAAGAGAAGTAGAGAGGGAAGGAGAGATGGAGGGAGAGGTGGGGACTAAGAGAGAGAGAGCAATAGAGAGAGAGAGAGAGAGAGGTAGAGAAGGAGGGGGAGATAGAGAGTGGAGAGTAGAGAGGGAAGGAGAGAGGAATGGAGGGAGGGAGAGGTGAGAGAGAGGTGAGATAAAGAGAGTGGTGAGATAGAAAGAGGTGAGATAGAAAGAAGTAGAGAGTGAAGGAGGGAGGGAGGGAGGGAGATAGAGGTGAGAGAGAGAGGGGGAGTGGTGGAGGAAGATGTAGGTAGAGAGAGGGTGAGGAGCTCAGATAAAAATAATTAGATAGGGAATGAGAGAGGTAGGGAGAGGTAGGTAGAGAGGAGAGGGCCGACAAAGATAAGTAGAGATGGAGAGAGAGAGAGAGAGAGAGAGAGAGAGAGAGAGAGAGAGAGAGGGAGAGTGAGTGAGAGGAGGATCAGAAAATGACAAGAAAGAAGTTTTTTTTGTTTTTATATCATTCACATTTGGCACCCACCAAATGCTAATTTCAAGCATAAAAAAGAAAGTGGTATCCTTTTTGTGTCACATCTTTTTGCATATACCCCTAGTGGGAAGTAAAATTTAATGGCACTCTAGCAATAGCGTACATGACATTGCCCCAATGATCTAAAAACACTAGTAGATGATCAAATTCAAGAGTGGCTTTATTTTTTTGTACCTAAATCTACATAAGAAAATTAGAAAAAATATAGATCTTTATTATATAACAAAAAAATATCACTAGTACATTTTGTTAAAGGGATGAAATTTGTATATTTTCATATCTTAAAGATAATCTTCAACCTAAAAAATGTGTCAAATCTAGGTAAATATCAAAAGGGAGGAAACGTCAATCTCCTAACCAACCATATATGTCATTAAAAAGGATTGGGCCTAAAAGGCTTGAAAAAATATGGATTCAAGTCAAGGCCTTTTTGAATTTGGTACAAAATGAGAAAGGGTGCTTGAGAGTCTCATTTTTCCCACAAAATGGAAAATGAGGATTAATAACTCCCAAATGAGATATAGATATGAAGGTCAAGTAGAAAACCTTGATAAATAATGTACCCAAAAAAAATATTTGACTTGGGCTCAAGAATAGCCAACCAAACAATCTAAAATTTGTATTGTCAAATTTCCATAGAGGACTAGAGATGCTAATGATGATTTAGCTAAGCCACTATAGGGAGATGGAGCATACACTATAAATATTCCTTGCAAGGTCTATAATTGTGAAATGGTATATCAAGATACCATTTACAATCTTTTCACCAAGGCTTAAATGTCTTAACCCAATTTTTTGAACCATGTGGCCGGGAGGAATGACTTCAATCGCTATCTTCTAGATCTCACAATCCCAGTTGAAAAGCCATAACAACTTATCCTTATATTCTAGGATAATAAATTATTTGTAGCTCTTGAAGATCTCTAGTGATGTTTTGACTTCTTTGTTATAAAAATTTAAAACTCAAATCTAAGAGGCTTTAACTAATGGATGGTCTTGACATAATAGAACTAGAAACCACTAAATAGACTATTGATTAAGAGAAAATCCATTGTAGAATTAATTTCCAACCCATAGAAGCTACGGATTGATGGGTTCTCAAGCCTTCTAGATGCTCTTGATAACAAACATATCATGGATTTGAATGAGCTATTTCATAGTGATGAGAGTAAAATCCAAGACCTTTCTAAGTTGGACACCTAGACAACACTCTAGAAGAAATACAAGGGTGTATGATAATTTTCCAAGCATCCTCACCTTCCAGAGCCCTAATGTTCCATTTAACATAAAGAGTAATGCCTTGACAATGGATTGAGAATAAGCAAAAGCCCCCAACATCATGAGGGAGATAACAAATTTCCCAAGCCAAATAGTGAAAGAATTTGTTCTCATTAGAAGAGGCATAAAGAAAGTCTATATGTAGCATCTCAATATTCAAATAAGAATCTTTAGAAGGAACCTAACTAGAAAAATAGTAACATGAGAAGTAGCTATAATTTTAAAGTACACTTGGAACTTGCTAGCCAAAGAGAGGTTTAGTGATCCAATTACCCAACTTCTTCTCAAATTTTGGAAATAACTTCTTGTCATAAATAGTAGGAGAGGTCTAAGAAGAAAAGGGAATGCCAAGAAATATCGAAATCTCCCCAAGATCAATCCATCTCTAACCAATTGTCATTAGGAAGAAAAGATTGCTTGTAACATTGTGTCTTTTTCTATTGAATATTGGATTTAAAAACCTAATAGAATATATCAAGGCAATGAAGGGCTCATTTGACATTATCTAATATTCTTTTCAAAATAAAAATTGCATAAAAAGTAAAACAAGAATATTACCAAAAAACAACTCTTCAAACAAAAATAAAGTAAACAATGCAGACAAAATAAAATTAATGTATATATGTATGTAATAAATAATTTATTTTGTAAACAAAATCTCCAAATTAATAACTCTAAACATTTTTAGATATATATGTTTAAAATATACATATTGATTGATTTAATTCTCTTTTAAGTGTCTATATAATATAAAAGATATACATTGAAGGTCTTAATTAAAAAATAAAAATAAAAGTATAATCAATGTAATTATTATCAATATTTGCTGATATACAAATTTTACTTTGTTAAAAAAAAGTATCAATACAAATTTATTTTATATTATAAAATTTTTACATATAATTTTTAAAATATATTTTTTTACAAATATAAAAATAATATTAAATATATTCACATATTATTATTAAATTTTAAATTTTATCAATAATCCTAATCATTTCAATTAACAAAAAGCGAGCATTAAATATTACTACTGAAATGGTTTGAGGGCCGCGGAAAATATATTAATTAAAAAAGATTAAAGAAATTAGGCAAACATATTCAAATAACTAAAAGATAATGAAAATGATGAATAAATTGGATCCCCCACAAATCAGATGTGAACATATTAAAAACTGTCCTCCGTAGAAGAATACACTACAATATTATTTGGTTCATGATAATCCATGCACCAGATCATACTCATATTATAAGAAATGCTTCTCTACACTAGAATATTATTGCAGAGTCTATCCACCATAAGGAAATGCATATCTTAAGAAACACCTCTTCACACTACAATATTATTTTCTTAGTAACAATCTATCAACTACACCCATGGCATATCCATCTATGGCTTCAATATATGTTCTTCGCCATTCCTTTTTCAGGATAAGGACTCCAAACAGCCCCCAGAACCCAGCAGCACAGCTTGCCATCCAACTCACATACCAATACCATGGTATTTCGCTTCCCTCTTCCTCCCCTTCATCTTGGAAAACTGGTCTCATGCTTGCAGATGAATTGTGGTCACAACTACATGATCTGTTGTCAACTGGAAACCCACACAGACCGGGGTTCCCTGAAAAGTAAGTGGAATTGAATGTGGAGAATTGACGCCCTGTTGGGATTCTTCCACAAAGCATGTTGTTGGATACGATGAAGAAACTCAAAAAGGAAACTAGTACCATCTCACCAGGGATTCTTCCATGTAATTTATTATTCGAAAGATCCAATGACTCTAACTGCTCGAGCAAGCCAAAACTTATTGGAATCTCTCCTGTAAGACTATTACCTGACAAATTCAGAACATGTAAACTTTTCATGTTGCCAATTTCTGAAGGAATGTCACCTGATAGCTGATTTGAAGAAAGATCGATGGCAGTTATGAGTAAAAGAACAGAATTCACATAGTATAGGTTCAATCCTTTATTGATCAGTTTGATCTCTTCCTTATAATAATAAGAACGACCATTATAGGAGTGACCATGCAAGACTTCCGATCCTCCCGTTTCTCCATCCATCATAGCTGTCAAATTCCCCAACTGTGGTGGGATAGCACCAGTCAAATTATTGTGGGAGATATCTAAAACATGGAGACTTGAAAGATTGCCTAATGCATGTGGAATCCACCCATGGAATTTGTTTGACCTCAAAACAAGTATCATCAAGTCAGAAAGCTGTCCTAACCAAAGAGGTATCTTCCCAGACAAGAAATTATTGGCCACATCTAAAATCTGCAACTTTAAACAGTTTTGGACACCAGATGGCAAGTTTCCTTTAAGCATGTTGTCACTGAGATGAAGCTTTTCAAGTTGGCGTAGCCTTCCTATCTCTGATGGAATCTCTCCACTCAAATTATTGTTTTCCAGATTTAATCTTGTCAGGGCTGAGCAGTTGGTAATGCTTGATGGTATTTTGCCTATAAAGTTATTTTCTGATAGATCCAAATCCTGAAGATTTTGCAGAAGACCAATGGAAGTAGGGATACCACCTCCTAAATCGTTTTTAGAGTATGACAAGAACTCCAGCATGGGAAGAAGCAAGCCAATGTCCGCTGGGATGACACCGGTGAATCTATTCTGGGACAGGTCCAACAGTTCCAAGTCTGGTGCAGGCACAGAAGGAATGAGAAGAGAACCCATCAACATATTATTATGCAAGTCTATCCCCATATAGTAGCTAATAGCAAAACTGGAGGGGAGTTCACCTTGCAAGTTATTGTCTGACAAGTAAAAAACTCGCAAAGATGGAAGGTCCGCAACCCAAGATGGAATGTTAACATAAAGACTGTTGTTGGCGAGATTCAAAAACCCCAAACTCAATTGTGTTGAAAGGAATGCGGGAAAGGGACCCCCAATATTACAAGAACCCAATTCCAATCTTTCAAACTGCATTGGAGGTATCCATTCGGGCTCAATTTGAACAGTCAATTTATTGTTCGAAAGACGCAGCTCAACAAGCCTCTTAGCATTTTCAAAGAAATGGAGAAAATAGTAACCTTCTAAACTGTTGTTAGAGAGATTAATTCTAGAAATTCGAGGCAGACGTCCAAGAGAAGTGGGAATGCTACTGTTAAGCTGATTGTTATCTAGATAGAGCTCTTCCAAAGAGGAAATCATACCTAGCTCAGAAGGCACCTTGCCGCTCAGCAGATTATTAGAGAGCCTAAGATAAGTCAAGGATGAAAGCAAACCAATTGAAGCTGGAATTTGTCCATTCAATGAGTTGCGATTAAGATCAAGGTATTGAAGAGCAGAAAGATTTCCAATGCAAGGTGGCAAACTTCCACTGGAAGACCGCAGAGAAAATCTAGTAAGCTGGAATTTGTCCATTCAATGAGTTGCGATTAAGATCAAGGTATTGAAGAGCAGAAAGATTTCCAATGCAAGGTGGCAAACTTCCACTGGAAGACTGCAGAGAAAATCTAGTAAGGTGGGGCCAACCTTCACATAACAAAATTTGGCTTATATTTCCAGTTATTTCGTTGTCAGCCAACATAAGCTCTTTCAGATGAGGCAAATGGGAGACACTTGCAGGGAAAGGACCCGTTAGGTAACAGTGATCAAGACAAATGGAGACTAAAGCAGTCATATTTCCCAACCACGATGGCACTGTGGAAGTAAAATAATTCCAACTAAGTTGGAGATTGGAGATGGAGGTGAGGTTCTGTAAAGCATTGGGGATGTGCCCGAACAAAGCACAGAATTTGAGGTTAAGGTGGCGGAGATTATGGAGCCCAGAAAGTGGAGGTTCCAATTGCTCCCCCGTCATATTCATTTGAACCCCTTGAAGTGACAAGTGCCTTAACCCCCGCAGATTCTCCGTCCACTCCAATCTCGAACTGTACATAGGTCCACAGTAATAGAAATCATAGCCATTCTCTTCGTAATCTGTTATAACCAATCTTGAAAGATCTACAGCTTGGAGGTTGGAAAGATTCCCCAGCTGCCATGGAATTCTACCATCCAGATCATTACCAGCACAGGACAAATTGAGGTAAGTTAAGTGATGCAAGGAGGCAACTCCTTCGAGAATCTTACCTTGGAAATAGTTGAAACTGAGATCCAGATGCTTCAGTCGTTGTAGGCTAAAAAGATCTGAATGTAATAAACAAGGAAAATTTTGGATTACAATGACAAAAAAGCTTAAATTTAAAGACAAAAGGATGTTACAAATTTTTGAAGTATCTTACTTGTGGGTATAACGCCACTCAAGTAATTGGAACTCAAATCCAAATGCTCCAGATGCTTTAATTTGAACAAAGCTGGAGAAAGTCTACCACTTGTCTGGTAATCTATATAGTTCTCTGGTGAAAGATGAGAATAGCTGGAAAGATGAAGTTTGATGACATGGGATGTCTCTCTGCTGCATTCAACACCACGCCACTCACAACAATTAAGTCCATTCCATGAACTAAACCTAAGTGAAGGATATAACTCTTTCTTGAAAGCAACAAGGGCATCTCTTTCCTCCCTTAAGCACACAACGTTGCAACGGACCATTACCCAACACCATGTCAGGACACTAAACAAATATATCATCACCCTCAAGTATCTCTCCATCCTAAAAAAGTAGCGGATTCACCTGCGACCACATGGATAACATATTAAATTGAAAATATTAGTATTATGATTATATACAAACACTGAAAAGAATAATGGAACTAAATATAAAGTTTAGTGCAATGAGTGGGAGAAAGTTAATTGCATTAAAAATTAAACAATTATGAAAATTTAAAATTAAACTAATTATAAAAGATCTGTAATATGATTGTTTATATGAAAATTATATATAAACAATACAATCATATAAAAATAATAGAAATCTTAAAAAATAATAATAGACTTTGATTGTGATAGACTTTGTCGTGGCTCCGTGAATATCTAGCATTCAACTACCGCCATTTGACTGATTAAAAGAAAAAGACTTCCATGGTAGAAGGGCAGGAAGAAATTTACAATTTATCACCTCTTTCAAAACTTCCATAGAAGAAAAGGGTCTGGTAAAGAATTCTAAGGGTAGGAACCGAAGAAAAAGAAATGGACATGTAAGTCAGACCATCATAAATGACTTTGAGTGGCGTTCAGTCAAAGTTGAGCAAGTAGAAGCTGAACTAAAAGAACAGGAAAATGAAGTTGTTTGTTTAATAATGGACCCATGGGTTTATATTTAGAATGGGGAAAATGCACAACTTAGAACTATTTTTTTGTTTTGTATTTATTTTGGTTAGTTTATTTATAGGTAATGGAAAATATATATAATATATTTTTTGTATAGTTGGTATATAATTGTATTTTCTTTAGAATTTATTTCAGGTTAGATATACAATTGTGTAAATGACTTAAGTCATATAGTCAATTGTGAAAATAAGCACCAAACCTTTAGAATTCAAAATTTATATTGAGAGTCAACCTTACCCTTCCCTATTTGACCATTATGTATTGACTAGACATGTAAGACATTTTATTCATGACCCTTATAGTTGCATTTCAAAGGGTAATCCTAGTTCATTTTCGATATCTCCTAAAATCAAGTACCCAAAATGGAATTTGAAAAGAGCTCATTCATGCTATAAAGGTTAGCAAGAAGTGGGAAGATGTTAAAGACGTGAACTGGGGGGACCTTCCTTAGATGAAGGTAGCATCAACCCTATTAGGTAGGATTTTCCTTCATTCTGCACTCCATCAACAAGCAAGGAAAAGAGCAAAATATTGAAATTGAGCCCTAGAGAAAGCAAGAAAAAGGTAAGTTATTAAGCACAAAAAATTAGAAGAAAATGAATTTACCCATCACTCTTTGTTCCAAGCTAAGGAGTGTGGGTTGCCTCATCCTCTTAATAACCAAATTTGATCAATTATGTATGAAGACAACTAGAAACTCCAAGAAATTAATTGACATAGAGGCAAAAGTTAAAGGGGGCAAAGAATAGAAAGGAAACCCATTTTAGGGAGACATTGAATATTGTACCTAAATTACAAGTCAGTTTTATGGAGCTTTATGACTTCAATTCAATTATAGAGTACCATATATGAAGGTAACTCCATATGAAATTATAAGTGGGTTGTATGTTCTATACATATATAAATTAGTCTTAGCAATGTGCTTTATTTAGATCCTCTTACTGTCATTTTGTTGTTAGTTTAGGGTATATTGTTGTTGGCTTAAAGCCTTGGCGTTGGAAAACTCTTATATCAATTCATGTTTGAAGTATCCTTGTTTACTTCTAAGCTTCAATGGTAAATTTATGCTCATCATTATACAAGGGTTTGGGCCCTTTCAAAAGCCCTCCTTCACCACCTAATCTAAAAATCATAACATTTTTGCATGTATCCTTATACAAGGCATCCACTATTTGTTGGCTTGTTATTTCTAGTCTTTTTCTAAGAAATCAACTCACTATCCTTATAGGGTTTGATAGAAGGGACAAATTATACTTGTCACATGCAAGTTACTCAACCATACAACCAAGTTTTCATGAAAAGATCTATACATATAAATTCACAAGACTAAAAGTGAATATTTACAAATTTATAAAGAATGCATCTACTCAAACATAATAGGTCTAACATAAGCTAGATTTGTAGGTCCAATATCGATCTTACATTTTTAGAAGTAACTCATAATGATATGTAGTGACTTATATTTTAAAGAATTTGTTTAAGCATCACTAAATTTCTTGTACCTTGATCTTCACAACATATCTACATAAAATTTCCAACTATCATTTTTCTTCATTTCCAAAGCATAGTACATTTATCATTCCTATCTCTTTAATCTAAGGCAAATGCTAGATTCTTATTTTTATTATTTATTTACCCTATATTTATGTAAAAGAGATTGTATTCTCCCTTACATTTTGGTGAACCCATCCTCCCTTTTCCCTTTTTAAGTTTTTATTTTATTTATTTTTATTGTTGAATTTTCTAATATGAGGTTAACTTCATTTTTAAAACTTTTCACTCACAACTAATCTTGATTTATCATTATCTTTCTAGGGTTTGTAACTTATGAGAAGAGTTATTCGCAACCCTAATTTACCTTTGAGATGAAGTTCAAACTTAACCCTCATATAGATTCTTAATCTATTTACAAATAATTCTTGTTGAGGCTAATTATAATTAGCAATCTTATTTTGTTCATGATACATATTTAGATATACAAGATCTATCTATTACTAGATAAATATATACAAGATCTTTCTTTTACTAGATAAATACTTTGTAAAAATCGTGCTAATGACAATTCTCCTTCACAACTAGCAACATCTCTCCATATAATGTATTGCATAATTCACTATTTGGTATTGAGATTCCTCATGTCATTAATAATATAATGCCTCCCTCCAATTCTATGAATAATGCATCCACCTTCTCACATACTCACCCTTCCTCTCCATTGATCTTTTGTCCTCTTATCTTGAGGTAGATCCCTTCATTGTTCCTACTTCCCATTCAACCACTTCTATCATGCATTGTTACTTTTCATGTTCCTACTTCTAATATCATTACTACCTCTCCTTTCACTCATCACATCCCTTCATCCACTAGTGGGCCTTTTCTACTTCTCACCTTACTAGTGCTATCCCTACATATTTTTCTCATATATTTGCCTCCCACCCTCATAGTGCCACATATTTAACTCTTATTTCCCTCCTCATATAATACTTCTACTATTAGTCATGCCACTCATACTACCACTATCCTCATCTCCACCCTCAATGCACTATTATTGAATCTCAATAGGGTTGAAAATAAACTTGATTCCATGTGTAGTAATCAATATGATATTGCATACACTTGAACAAATTATAAACCTCTTGTATTTGGGGTTGTAACTTGTCTATTCCTTTTGGTTTTTTAGGCACCTTGCTTCAAATTATGCCACAATAAATGGGATCCCATAATCATTTGCAAGCCTTGTATTTGGAATGTGTAGATTATTCCTATTACGACAATATCTAAGCAAATTATCCCCTTGCACTCTTAGAGAATATGATTTATTCTATGTTATTCAATGGTTTTATTCTTTGGATCCTATATCCATCCATTATTTTGAACACTTAACCATTGCAATGAACCATCACCCAACACCATGTTAGGACAATAAACAAATACATCACCCTCCAATATCTCTCCATGATCCTAAAAAAAGTAGTGGATTCACTGGCAACCATATGGTTAACATATTAAATTGAGATTACTATTATTATTTACAAATAATGAAAAGGATAATGGAAGTGAATATAAAGTTTATTGCAATAAGTGGAGATAATACTTATTGAACATCTACATTAAAATATTGTATTAAAAATTAAACTAATATCAATATGAAAATTTAAAATTAAATTAATTATAAAACATCTATAATATGATTACTTCTATGAAAATTTTATATAAGATAACAATCATATCAAAAAAATATAGAAATATATATTTTTAAAATTAATATCTAAAATTGAATTGAATTGCATTGAAGATTTGAGTCATAATGCATGATAGAAGAAGAAATAGCGTAATGAGATTATATAGGCATGTGGATATCTTCCACTAACATGAAAAACAATATCATTACAAAATATTTTAGAGACTTTGTGAAAGATAATTTATTTATAGTTGATAAAAGAATACATTTAACTTTTAGATTTTTTTTTTTATATTCAATAAATAGTTCATAAAGATAGACATTTTAACTTTAGTTAAATTTCTTCATAATTGATAAAGATGGCATTTTGATTTCTAATTTTATTTCTTCATAATTAATTTACATTTTAACTTTTAGTTGGATTTTTTATATATTTATTTAAAAGTATATTTTAATTTTGAGTTTAGTTTCTCCATAATTAAAATATTAATATATTTTTGGGTTTGACCTCGCTGTGCAACGATAAGTTGCAAAGGTAGCAGATGCACTGCCACAGGTTTGAATCCCATGAAGTGTTGTGGGGATGGTGGACTAAGGGAGGAGTAGGCGGCAAAGGGTGTTTGCGTCGACAGTAGCAGTGGCGTTCTTGGTGGCGGTTGCGGGGTCAAAAAAAGGCGGTGAGGATAGGCGATGGGAGTTGTAGGGAAGGCGCGAGACTGCAAAGAGCGCAGAGGTGGGTGTTGTTGCAGAGTCAATAGCAGGAGGAAAGAGATGCAGGGGTGAAGGAAGAGTCGGAGGAGAGGAGTCAAGAGGAGTAAGAGGAGAGGTAGGGATGAGGAGGAATAAGGAGGAGGAGAGGAGGAGGAGAGAAGAGGAAGAGAGGAGGAGACGAGAGGAGGAAGAGGAGAGGAAGGAGTAGAGGAGTAAGGAGGTGGAGAGGAGGAGGAAAGGAGTAAAGGAGGCAGAGGGAGGAGAGCTGAAGGTGGCTAGAACAGAGAAGGAGGAGGAGGAGATATGGAGAGAATATCAGGGATGAGGTCCCCTGAATGTGGTCTCACTGGTTCATAGCTCCAATAAAAAAGTGTTCACCTATCATATATATATATATATATATAATCCGTTTTTCTTTAGTTTCTCGTACAACACACAAATGACACAATGATATGTTTTAAGTTTGGTTTCATTTAAGTGAAGTGAGAAAAATGTAAGGCTTGAACATGATAGACTTTTTCGTGGCTTTTAAGCTTGAACATGATAGACTTTGTCGTGACTCCATAAATATCTATTATTCCAACTACCGCCATTTGACTAATGAAAAGAAAGACTTCCATAGTAGAAGGGAAGGAAAGAAATTTTTCTTTTTATCCTCTCTTTCAAACTACCATAGAAGAAGATGGTCTAGTAAAGAATTTGAAGCAATGGTGGGAATTGAAGAAAAAGACCCTAATGTGTGTCAAAGCATCACAGTTTACTATTATGGTGCAAAACTTAATTAATTTAACCTTGTAGGAAAATGAAGCATCTTAACAACTAGGGAGGATTTTCCTTGACACCTATGATCAATGCTATCAACAAGCATAACATATTAGGAACATAAGAGCTTGAAAGGGAGGAAGGTGATTTATTCCCTTACATGGGGGGTTTTAATTTAACACCATAATTGTTAGATTCAAATTATTCCAGCCTACTTGATGTGCCTTAAGACGATCACGTTTAAAGGAAGTATTTATTACATCTAATATTACAAGGTTAGAGCCATCCTTTCTTAGCTAGTCAACACCGACTAAAACTTTAGACATGTCACAAAATTCACACTAAAAATTACAATGCTAGCATAGCAAACCCCAAAGCTCTCAACTTGGTTCATTCATTTGAACTGTACAATTCTAACCATAAGCATATTTTTGCTAAACATGATTAAATATAGTGAGGTCGATTACAAGATATAAGTATGTATGTTATAAAAGCTAACTGTGTAAGGATTTTTACTTTATCTTAGGAAGTAATATAATTGTGCATCAAATGAATTGCTTATAAATATAATTTAGTCTTTACAAAGATAAATTTCAACATAAAAAAAATTATGAAACCCGAAAATTTAACATGTTTATTCTTCTACAATCATTAAATATATAATATCCTTGTTTAAAATAAACGATGTTTTCATGTTCCGAATATTAATAATTATTAATTAATACAATTGAATTCCGTTATGATACCGGCATCACATATGAATATGGTACACAACACTATTTAAGATTTTTTTACCATAAGCCATATTAGTTTAAAACACTATACCTTTATGTAAGATTTATTATCAAATTTAGTACTTAGGAATCTGACCCAAGAACCTAACGAGGCATGGGAAAATTTCAAGGTGCTTTTGTTACCTACACAATTTTTAGGATGCCTAGAATATTCGATTATTCCAAGTGAGGCTGCCAAAAGAGCAAATATGCCCACAAGAGACGAACAAAGGGAAAAATAAAATAAAAAATTGAAGACAATATACTTAAGAATCATGTTTTGTTATTACACATTCAAATTCTAATATCTTTTATTTCAATTAGTGATAAGAGATTTCCACAATCTATTTTGAATGTAATTATATTGTTTCTGGCTTTGAACGGTTATAAGTTTTTTCATCAATATTTCGGATCACATTCTACAATTTATCATCAGGATAGAGAGCTGAGGAGAAAAATGGTTAGTTGCAGACTTAGTTGGGTTTAATAAAAAGAAGATGCTTGATGAAAAAACTTACACACAATCAAAACCAGAAACAATATAATTATCTTCCATTTCAATTTCTTTTCCTGTTTCTCTGCTACAGGTGCGATGAGACTTTGATGAAAGACTTAGCATTCCCATCACAAATATGAGATCATTGAGCAAGGCCATGGCTGCACAGGAATTTAAATGAGCAAATGAGATCCCTGTTACCTACAGAACAATGAAATTTGCATATTTTTATAGTGTTTCGATTTTTGTTTTAGGTTAAACGATGCTGCCACGATTTAATTATTTATTTCCTTAATATATATATATATATATATTTCTATTTCATACTTCTTTCCCTGCTGTTGTTGAAGAGGTGGGGTCTTTAAGATCCTTGTAAACATGGCGCAAGGGAGGCGGGTTGTGCATGCCACGCCAGGCATGGATTTTGTTTTATTTTATTTTCTTACGCTGTTTATTTATTTATTGAATAATATGTCAATTTGTTTGATTGCTGACAGGTATTTTGCTTGCCTGGAATGTACAGGAAATGATTTATATTACAGCCAAAAGCAATAACCCCCGAATGGTAGTCTTTATTCGAGGATGTGCAGGGTATTACTTTATATTTCTTGAGAAACCCCCTTCCTCAGAAATGACTTCATGGGTTTACAACCTACATGAAAATTTGAGATCTTATAAGCTGAGGGGCAGGGTAAATTAGTAAAATTACTACCAGAGCAGGTCCTATGAGCAAAAGGCTTTCGTTACCATATTTTTGCATTAGATCTAGAACTTGGTTCTAATGCCAATTTAGATAGATGTTTTCTGCTAGAAAGCCATAATGTTTGTTACCCATCATTTGATACGATTATATGTACTAATGAAGCTTTTGGCACTATTTATAAATGTCAGATTTTGTCATCTGGAGTTTCCTTGAACTGGCATTTACAAGGTGAAAATAATGTTAGATATGATCTTCCACAAAACAACGCTATTAATAGTGGTATATCTATAACAAACCTGTTCTTCTATGATGTAAACCCCAATATAGCTTAAATCTGGAACAATGTTTCTAATCATCGAAAAATTCCCTCGTTAACCTTCTGCTCATTATTTCTCATGAGATAAAGGCCTGACTTATTTATTCCTGCGTTAAAAAACTATCAACATAAAGAATCACCCCCTTTTCTTCATTCTGAGTTTACATAGATAGACTACAGGTACCCTTGTCCAACAACAGAGCTAGTTATTCTTGTATACAGAAAATTTACAGTATATATAACTATGACACAAGGCCAACAGATGGGAATAATCCAACTTCACCTTACCAACCTGTTAACCGAATAGCCAATGGAGAGGAATCGCTCTCCACCCAACCTCAATGGCTCATCGAGCTTTAAAAGCCCTTATCATTCCCCCGAGCGAAGAGGTTCAACCAGAACCCCAATAAGGATATGCAATAATCAGGGAAGAGAACATAATCTCACTGACGTTCAACCAGAACCCCAATAAGGATTCGATAATCAGGGAAGAGCAAATAAACCCATTTTTCAAACACAAAAATTCTAACCAAAAATACAGCTACAGTTACAAGAAGAGTCTCAACATAACACCATCAATGCACAGGACATAAATATGCACAGGTATGACTAATAATGCACCAAACTAAGCTACACATCCATTTTCTCCAGTCCTCACAAGCTCAACACACTAGGGTATTTAACAATCAAAAGACTGAGCACGATAAATCACCTCTCACCCGGACAAGCAGCTATCAGATATAAGGACAGACCCCTCCATTCCTTCTAGCGCAACCTCTCTCAGAATTGCCTCCTCCTAAAACAAGTAGCCTCCCCTCCCGAAAGCAAAGCCCCAAATCACATTTTTATCTCCCCTTGAAGAACCCTAACACTAGCATTTTAGTGGAGAGCTAAAACAATAATAATTACGCCGAAGACATTAACAGAGGCGGCGTTCCCTATCTCAACAGAGGCGACCAATTTTTTCAGGTGAACAGTTAAAAAAGCGTTCACGGAGCTAAAAAAAAATAATAATTACGCCGAAGACATTAACAGGCGGCGTTCCCTATCTGAACAGAGGCAACCGTGTGAACGGTTAGAAATGCGTTCCCTACCTGAACAGAGGCGACCTATTTTTTCAGGTGAATGGTTAAAAATGCTTCTTAAAATGCAAGATGATGAAAGACATCTCGTCCGTTCATAATTTTTCGGTCGTCATTCCACCGCTTTTATTTGTTGGGAAATAACACTTTAAAAAAGCGAATATTTTAATGAAATGCAGCACTGGTAATTGTATGAAGAGAGCAGTTATCAAAACCCTAACGCACTGTAAACGCCGCGCAGCTTCAGAACGCTGTAAAAATCGGCAAAACAATAGTCCGTTCGCTTTTTCATCGGAGAATCCGGTGGATTCGGAGCCCACGTAGCACTCACAACCAGATCCAGAAATATGAAGAAAAAGGCAAGAGAACGTGGCGGGTCTGAGACAGAAAGAGCCAAGGTAGAAAATTCGATGGAGCCCACGCCTAAGCCAGCTCTATAGGGTTTTACCCAGGAAATAAGACCCCACGATCCTCCACGCCTGCTGCATCAGCAAACCCTGCCACAAACTTTCCTTCCAATTTCCAGATGAAATCATTGAGG
Organism: Sequoia sempervirens; assembly: GCA_007258455.2. Classification (NCBI taxonomy): domain Eukaryota; kingdom Viridiplantae; phylum Streptophyta; class Pinopsida; order Cupressales; family Cupressaceae; genus Sequoia; species Sequoia sempervirens. Next base: position 363,596,135 of record VDFB02353493.1, on the reverse strand, counting down.
TCATTTAGCAAAAATCATTATTTTGTTTTTTCTCCGAGGCAAGAATTTTTTAAATGGACCCGCAATAACTGGGAAGTCAAGGAATGGGTTATTGAATCTTTCACGGTCTGGGTAGGGCATATCTAGCATGCACCTTTTCAGAACCTGACCATGCCGTATGGTGCTCCAATAAGGGTCATGGATTATCTATGATCAAACTTGTTATGTGCAAGCATGGGGTATCGATTTTCACCTGGAAGGTATCACTAAATCCAGATACCCCATGTGGGTCGAGTTTCCCTTCCTTAACCTAGCATTTCATCCCTTTTTGCCAGATATAGCAGGTCAACTTGGTAAAGTCTTGTGGTGCAAGCATCACCCCAAGGTCTGCATTGAGATGGACCTTAATCAACCACTCCCTGACTCCATCAAGCTTGAAGGTCCAGGCTTTGAATTTTCTCAGCGCATTATTTATCTGAATAAGCCCAACGTCTGTTTTCACTGCAAAAGGGAAGGGCACCTCATCCGCAATTGTCCCTTTTGTAAGCCAAAGTCCTCTCAACCACCTGCAGACAACCATTGGATTGTTGTTCCATCGTCTAGTGGTGATCCTCATAAGTCTACTTCCTCTCAACCCTCTTCACCCCTCTTGCTTACTGCTCCCCCTAAGCCGAACAATCAACCTCCTCCCCGTTCACCCCCCTCTTCGCTCAAATCACCCCCCCAGCCTAATAAAACTTCCTTTAAAGAGGTTGTTTTAGGATCGCAACCTAGGGCCTCAAAACGAAAAAAGTAGACCCCTCTTAATGGACAAAATGTTGCACCTGAATCAAGCTTGCCAGCTCGAGATAAAGTCATTTCGTCAATTCAACCCTAACTACCTTCCCACGTGTCACTTGGTGTTGACTTCATTATGGAGTCCCTTGAACATAACACTACTTCATTTGGCCAAAGTTATACAAGTGCGAATCAGTTTAATATACTTTAGTTTGATGAGGAAACCCTCCCAGACTCCTCCCAATGAAGTGCAAAATACAATCATGGAATGTGTGGGGACTGACCCTCCCCGCTCGTAAATTTTGGGTCAAAAATTCCATCCAGATTAATCAAATTGATGTCTTAATGCTACAAGGAGTAAAAGTTGGATTTGTTCAGCTCAAGACTACCCTTGCTTCAATGTGGCCTAATGCGAGATTTCTCCATATTAACCATTTTGATGGTAGTGGTGGTGGTGTTTTGGGCCTTGGTCCTTGGCTAGCTAAGCATATTGTGGCTAATGGATTTGATCCTAAAAATCATTGTGTTTGGGCTACTACTCTAATCAATGACATGTTGGTGGGGTTTTGCTCGATTTATGCTCCTAATTCACCTGTGGAGAGAACCTTATTGTGGGAGTGGCTTCTCACTAGTCTTCCCAATGTTGAATGGGCCTTGGGAGGGGACTTTAATATGGTGGAGCATCCTTCTGACCGTAGTTGGGGTGGTCTTTCCTAGTTAACCCAATCTAAACTTGAAGCTTGGTTGTTGGCCCGTAATTCTTTAGGTGTGCACAATCCTCTCATGGGAAATTTCAACCTTCATATGCCTCATTGGTTCACATGGGATAATTGCAAAGAAGGAAACTTTAGAAAAATGAGTCGGTTGGACAAATTTTATATTTCTCCTAATTGCCCCATTCTCCCTTCGTTTGATGGTTTTCTTGTTTCTTTAGACCTTTCAACCACTCTTTCTAACCACCTCCCCATCTTCACCACTCTATCCCTCTCGAATTCCACACCCCCTTCCAATGACCTTCCCTTCAAGTTGAATGTTACTCATCTCCAAAACCAGGATTGCATTGATGGTCTTCTTGCCATTTGGCATGCAAAACCAAGACCACAAGAAGGCAGCTGCATTAGTTGGTGGGAGAAAATTGTTGCTAGATATACTACATTTCTTCGTGAATATGGGTGTAGATCTGCAGCAAAACGTTGCAGGTTTGAGAAATCTCTTAAAGGACAACTTGAATATGGGAGATCACATTTGGCGCATGACCCTTGCAACATCTCATTGCAACAATCTATGGCCAACGCTAAAAACATGCTTCGAAAAATCTTTGTGTATAAAGGGAAAGGTGCTCAAATTTGTGTCTGGCTGCAATGGATTAAGGATGGTGATCGTGGTTCCAAATTTTTCTTTCAATATCTTAACCATAAGCATAGGATGGAACACATTATTGCAATCAAATTTGTTGATGGTTCACTACAAAAAAGTCATTCAGAGATCATGAATACATTCTATGAGCACTTCAAAAACCTTTTTACTGATGAATTGGCTAATGACACCCTCTTTCCCATCCTTGAGGATAGTATTGTTGGTTGTATCCCCAAGAAAATAGACCCTGAATATAGTAAGTTTCTCGACCACCTCCTCTCCATTGATGAAATTAACGCTACCCTTCAATGCATGGCATTAGAAAAAAGTCCTGGTATTGATGGGCTTCCGGTGGAATTCTATAGAGCCCTTTGGCCTCATATTCGTGAGGATTTTTATAATGTTTACCTTGAGGGAATTGAAGCTGGTTCCTTAGGAAAGGTGATTAACCAAGGACTAATTAAACTCATTCCCAAAGGTAATGAAGAAGATATTGTTAATGGGTGGCGGCCAATTACCCTCAACACATCTTGCAAAATAATAGCCAAAGCGTTGGCTTGAAGAATTAAACACATCTCCCAAATGATAGTGCATCTAGAACAAACCGGTTTCTTGGGGGGAAGATTTATCTTAGACAATTTGATTCTTGCCTAGGAAACTGTTGAATGGGCTCAGCAATCTGCTCAAGATTCATTAATTGTAAAGATTGAATTTGATAAAGCCTATGATAGAATTTGTTGGCCTTTCATTATTAATATGTTGAAATGGCTTGGTTTTGGCATTAAATTATGTGATCAAATCAGCATGCTTTTTAGGGATGCAAATGCTAGAGTGGTTGTTAATGGGAATCTCTCCTTCCTTCCCCTTACAAAAATCCATTTGCTAGGGCTGTCCACTTGCTCCCTTCCTTTATGTCCTTGTTGTTGATGCACTAGGCTATCTCTTTCAACATGCTCATTTGAATAGGCTTATTCATGGCATTTTGCTTCCAAGCAACACTACTGCACTTAACTCACATTTTGCAGATGATAGCATGTTGTTTATATAGAATTCTGAGGAGGAAGTGAATAATACCTTGGATATATTGGAGTTGTTCTATACTGTTTTAGGCTCCAAATTGGCAATGCACAAAACTGAATTTATAATGACTCGCCCCAACTCTCGACCACCTTGGATTCCTAGTGAATGGTGGGAAGTGAAACATGGGAATATAACAAGATATCTTGGTATCCCCTTCGGAATTGGAGTCACCCTTAAAGAGATGTGGTCTTGGTTCTTACATAAAGATAAAAAAAACTTTTGAATTAGGAAAATAAGTTCCTCTCTATGGCTGGTCGAATCCAAGTAGCAAACAAAATTATTTGGTCCAGTCATGTCTACATCTCTTCATGTTGGCTTCCCTATAAAACATGTTACAAGCAATTGACGTAGCTTATCAGAAACTTTCTTTGGGCTAAATGGGGTAATAAAAAAGGCTTTCCTGTTACTTCGTGGACTCATTGCATTCAACCAAAAGAGAAAGGAGGGTTGGGAATTATAAACACATGTACTCAGAGCATTTGCCTAATAACAAAATGGATCGTGAGTCTTGGATGGTGATGCTCCTTGGAAATATCTTGTTTGTCACCACATTCAAATAGCCATTGTTGGATGCTCTCGGGACTTGGTCAGCTGGAAAGATAAAATTCTTCTTGCCCTATGCTTTAAAACACATGGTTCTTCCCCCTTTAATTCCATTTGGAAATTGTGGCAAATGACATCCAAAAAATTAACTTGGTATGATCAAAACTTGACTCATGGTTTGAGTATCACCTCCTCTTCCATTTGGTGGAACTGTTTAGTCCAGCAGGACAGTAGTCCTTTGGCCATTATAAAAAAATTCAAGGGAAGACTTCTCTTTAAAAAAGGCATTCAAGTATTTTAGGACTTATGGAACCCTTTGAAGTTCAAGTGGAAAACCTGGTAGCAACTTAAATCTCAGTTTAGACTTCCCCATTCTACTAAGACACCAATTCAAAAAATCAAACAATTAGTCAAACCTGAGTTGTTGCAGCTCTTGTCTACGCCATGTCATGAAAATTTCCTTAACGATTGGAAATGGCCCAACATCATAGCTTTCAAAATTTTCCTCTCAGGTTTATTTATAAACAACTCCTTCTATCCATCCCCTTATCTTGCAAGCTTAACCTCAAATGACATTGCAACCTTCGTCGATCAAAATGGAACAAATTAAGCTCCTTAATCTGGAAGTCTAAAGCTAATGTGCAAGCCTAGTTGACTGCCTAGAAAATTCTCCACGTTAAAGTCCCTGTTGGTGATTGACTCTCCATCTCCCCCGCTCCAACTTGCCCATTTTGCTCCAAAAAAGAGACTCTCAAACATGCCTTTTGGTTTTGTCCCCATGCTCAGAAGATCTGGAACTTTTTCTTCTCCAACTTCTCGATGCTTTTTCCCCAAGCATGGTCTTGGAGAACCACTCTTCTTGGTCTCTCCTCATCTCACAATATTCTGACTCAAACTTTCAGACATATCATTCTTAAAGACATTTGGAGATTTAGATGTTCAGTGGCTCTCTCAGGTACATTTCATTCCTTGCAAGTTGAATCAATTATTATGTGTTGATTTCTCTTTGCAGATCCAGGTTCTCCACTCTACTGTCCAAGCAAATATAAATTTGAAAAAGATATTGGATGTTCTTCAGAAACAGCTCAGAGATCTTGAGGCAAAAACTTAATTGCAAAGCACCTAATTACGAAGGAAGAAGAGCCGATCAATCATTGAAGAAGAGCATACAATCAGTTTATAGAAACAACCTGGTAAATGAGTTGCAGGCTCCTTCAAACAACAATGATTATTATCATTATGCTACTCATTCCTTTTAGTTGGGTAGCATTTGTGGTTTTGGGCAGATTATATCACAAGTTCTCCAGGTAGTACAATTTTTGTACAGTTTCTTGCTGATTTCAATCAGTCTTATTTGAGAAGTGTTGTTTGTAAGCCTTTGGCTTCATTTGTTGACACTGGCGTTTGCTTATACTCTTGTTTTTTGTTGTTGTTTTTCAAGCTTGTAACTACTCTTTTGGTGTTGTTTTACAGCTTGTAGTTGCTTGTTAAAGCCAGTCTTATGGGCTTTGTTTTTGTTGTTTTCTCACAACTGTATTTTTATTCTTTGTAACTGCTTGTCTAAGCCTTTTTCTTCAATAAAAAAACACTTTAAAAAAGTATCAATATAGGTTTTATTTCATGCGATGCATTTTTAAGCCAACAGTTATTTTGACAGAGGTGGATAGTGGCAGTTATTTTGACAACGTATGAGAGATATTTAGTTTTCCAATGGGAATTTGAAACTGTTGAAATTGTTGTTTTAGTTTTTAAATCTTTTGTATTGGAAATCACTATGATTTTGCAAATGCAGGATATTAATATATATAAATTTAAATTAACATGTTATATATTTTATTTAGTATTGAAATTTAAAATCTTAAAATCAACAATTATTTTTCATTATCTTATTATATTATACACATGATTTTTTATTTTTATTTTTAAAAAATTTATGAGGTCATCCACAAATTATTTAAAGATTGCTTTAAAATATATTAATTCCTATTTTAAATATCTTATATTATGATTACATTTATAATTATTTAATTTATTCAATTTTTAAAATGTTCAATATTAATATTTTATAATTTATAATTAATAAATAATATATATTTTATATAATACAAATTAAATTATATATAATATTATTACATTTATTATGTTGAATAAAGGCATTTTTTATTTGAAATGAGTGAAGATTCATTTCACCGTCAACGACCTGTAATGTTATAGAAGTCATGCAAGACAGTTGAAAGCATTTTGACTGTCCAATTCACTGAGGTGCAATTTAATGTCTGCATACTCTGTCATATCGCAAGTTGCAAGTACTTTGTCACATTGCAACTTGTAGTATATCTCACATCTGAAAAAAATCTCATTCAATTGAAGCATTCCTCGCCTCACGCCTAAAAAAATAAAAATCCATTCAATTGAAACATTCCTCACCTCACGCCTGAAAACGAAATTTGACTCGCATTTAATATTTCCATTTAGAACGCTAAAAAAATCTCGTCAATCTCCAAATCAAATCGAACTTGAGTAGCCCTAAAACCCCCATATTTTAAGATTTACTTTCCTTTACTATGAATAGATTAAAGTAGCAACTTGAGAGCAATCAGCCGAGGTGAGCTTAATTAAGGAACCCAACTCCTTTTTCAAAGCATTGTATGCAAGTGAGGGCAGATGTGCGATGGTTGTTCTAGAGTCTATGATGAGTCTATGAGGAGTACCTTGATCCCTTGCAAAGAGAGATAGAAGTAAGTTGAGTCTACCCTGCGGTCCACTTGAAACATAGCCTTTTTCTTTGATTTTCATTAACAAAGTTTTGCTTTTGGCATTCCAACCTTCATCAACTAGTTCCCTCCCATCATTTGGTGGTTGTGTAAATCTGAATCATGATACCATTTCAGAACAAAAATGGTGATTTTTTTTGGGTTTTATTCTGCAAGGGTCGACATTGTGATCTCTAAAGGAAATTTAGGTTAAATGTGTAAATTGGAGTCCGAAGAATTTTCCATAAGAAATTTTGTTGTGTTCAGCAAAAATTGATTCATGATCTCAAGAGGAGACTAGGGTTTGAAGAATTTGTGAATTGAACAGGTTTCACTCTATGAACTCTGGAGGATATTAGGATTTGAAGAAACCATGGTTTGAGGAAATTAGTGTATGAAGAATTTGGGGTTTTGAGGAATTTTCTAAAAGTAATTTAGTGTATTTTGCAGGATTCCTTCTATGACCAGAAGAGAAAGTCAAGGTTTGGGTGAAGTTAGGATCTTAAGGATTTATTATCACAGTGACAGAGGTGGTAGTTGTAGCAAGGGGGGATTTGAGGAAACCAGTGTTGGTGAAGATGGTGAGTTATATGTCATGTGTGAGAAGTATGTTTTTGCTTTCAAATTTCAAAGCTTCTTTAGGGTTTTTCCATTCTTTGTTATCTTTTTTCTTTCGGCTACTTTTGAAAACATCAATTTGAAACTACTCATTTATGGACAAAACAATCAGACTACGTGTGAATTTTTTATTTCCATTGGATTCTTGTTTATGAAACTTAGACATGAGTTGGAAGGTCAAGAAAGAAGTGAAATGCCTTTTTGTGTTGAAATGGAGAGACTTGCATTCAATTCAGTTTTGTTCCTTTTTTATGCACTTATACCCTACCTTCTTTGCAAGTAATGCACAAATAGTCCTTCTCAATTGTCCTCTCATAATTTTTGACACAATATACTTTCTTCTAAAAATAAGTCATGGCAAGAATTAGATTTTTCTTCTTATAATCCTCTAGTTCCCTCTAATGATTTAGCATGTTTTAATAGCCCTCATCCCACACCTATGTGACTACTACAACAAGAGAAAGCTCATCTTAGTGCTGAAAATGAGCTCAATCTATTTGCAATAGAAATTTCTACACAAGACAATAGAAGGATCCTAAATGAGATTTTGTTACACAATGTAAGGTTGGATGTTGATTATGTATACGAGAAAGCATGACAGAAAAATTTGGAGTACTTATTGATGTTGGATGTGAATAGCTTAGTGCACAGAGTTCAAAAAATAGTTGGGCTTGACACTCCAGGTTCTCCTTATGGTGGTTGGGAAGGTCCTGCTGTTGAGCTCCATGGTCATTTTATAGGTATGTGTCTCACCCTATGATGTTACACAAAAATCTGCAACTTTCTTTCTCAAACTTCAGCATTGTTAATAATTAAGTAGTCATGTTCTTTACATGGGTTTGTTCATGAAAAAATAGCAAAAGAGAAACATAGGTTTGTGTCTTAACCTATACTCATGCATAGAAATATGCAACTTTCCTTCTCAAACTAGTGTATTAGCAATACTTAAGTAGCCATGTTTTGTGTATGGGTTCTTTTATGTACGTAGAGTAAAGCAGAATTGTAGGTTTGTTTCTTTACCCATGTTCTTACATAGAAATTATAGCATTCCTTCTATAGTGGGTGCGTTGACAATAATTAGGTAGACATATATGTTTATGAAAAAGAGAAAAGTGGATAATCTAGAAAAATGTAGGTCATTTTTGTAGCTCTCTGGTTTCTAATTTCTTTTGTTCTAGTTTGCAGGGTTCTTTTTTAATATGCTAAATTTGGGAAATATGATGAGAGAGAACTTTTTTTCTTGAGTTGTAGCTGGGTTTTTAAAAAATTTCTAGAACATGTCAACTTGTGATTAAGCTTGAACATACTTTTTTATTGTGACAAAGTGAAAAGAGAAGTGACCTTAAAGTTCTCTTTCTATACGTTATGAAATCAAAATTGACCATATGTAAAGTCAGCAGAATGCACCAATAATGATCTCATTCATTGTTTTCCATAGGATTTTTATTACTTTATTTTTCACTTTTGGTGAGCACCTCTCCACAAGATGCTTGATAAAACCAAGTATAATTCAATCTAAATTCCATTTTTGCTGGTAAAGATACTAGATTTCTTGTGCAAAGGGGCAATGCATAAAAATATGGTTACTTGATTCCTCGCTTTCCTTGCATAATACATAGATCCAGTATCTATTCAATCCTCTTTTCACTAATTTGACAAAAGTCAATTTGCTTTTTTTTTACTATAATCCATAAATAGTTAGCCTTTGGTAGCCTATTAAAAGTCTACATTATTTTATAAGGTAAGTATTTAAGATTTTATTTATACTTGAATATCAAATTTTATTTATTTAAATAATTGTTTTCTTTTCTATTTTGTTTTAGTTTTAATTTTATATTTTAAATAGTTAATATATATTAAATTTTAATTTAAGTATAGATTTTTATAATATAATAATATATGTTTTTAGTATTATTAATCTTTTTTTTATAGCAAAAGGTTAATCTAAATAAATTTGTTTTTGTAGAAAAGTCTACTGTCATTTTATTGCTCATTAAACTATTAGTGGTGAGGCCACCAAAGAAGAGAGCAAATAAGTGTCATTATTATGACGTTAAAAAATTATTAATGTGGTACAAAATGTATGTTTGCTTCGGTTTTTGGTTTTGAAATATTAGATCAACTTAACAATTACAATTGACTTTGGAATTTCTTTTAATTAGACTTAACAACTATTATTTTCTATTATTATAATTTATTAATTTATTTAATTAGTGAAGTTATGTATTAGTAAATTTTGGGTTTGTTTTGTGGTCTGTTCATAATACTCATTGTCTCCTTTCATGGTATAGGGTAATGGGAAACAACATGGAAAGATTATCACCATAACAATGGAAACTCTGTGGTGTGTTGATTTGTAATTAGAGGCTTACAAATTCAAATGTATTTAACCTTAATTACAATTATTCTCGATTCAACAGAATTGTGTGACTATGTTGTTTAACCATTGAAATTACAGACTAAGTTCACTTTTACATAAATTAAGGAAATTGACTAATTACGATAATGTTGTAATCAGAAATCAACATAAGGAATTAAAATTGAAAAAATGAAAGACATGAGAGAAGAATGAAAAGACAGAAGAGAGAGAGGAACACGAGCTTGATAACGGATTTTTTCCAATCAGGACTATGTCTCCAGGTCCGCTTCTCAAGGTAGACTGCTTTATTAATATCACCAAGCAATGAAAATGCCTTGTTACAATATCCAAGCTCCACCTACATAAGAATTTCTCACAGTCTCTCTCTCCTTTACAATTTTTGGTGTAATAATCAACACCTTGTAATCTATCTATGAAAGAATTCAAATTCTCCACCATTCACAATAATCTCCCAATAATACAATTATTCTCTACAAGAGAATTTTCAATGTCCTTTAAGACTAAAAACTCCCCCCTTAAATACAATTTTACATACCCAAAAAGGGGTTAACAATAATATCTCAACATATTTCCCCTATCTCCTAATTTTACATTAGAAATTTACAATATGTGGTTCATATTTGAACGGTGCCCCTTAAATCCCTTAAAATCTCAAAAATCTTTAAAAATCTTCAATATCCCTTAATAATCTCCTAAAAACCCTTAAATAATCTTCCCATATTTTTAAAGTTTATACAAGCCTCTTATAATTCCATTTTATCGGGCTTTACAAGTCATATTTTTAAGGGATGGAATTCTCTTTAAGTTTTAGAGGGTTAAATTTTTATAATATCCCCCTAAATCCTTAATAATTTCTTTAATAATCCTTAAATTTATTTTAAGCCCTTTGTAATTATCTCCTTAAATAATCTTTAAAATATATTTAATATCATTTTAAGGATAACCATTGCCACACCACCACCTACTACGTCACCACTGCCACGTCACCATTTTGACTAAAATTTTGACTTGGCGTAACTTTGGCATACAAACTCTATTTTCAATGAAATGAATGGTGTTGGAATCATGGAGACTAGCTCTTTGATTTGAGACTACTTTTTCCTGATTTGGAGATGATCTATTTTTCAGCCTTGCACCGACACCTGATTTGCCTGTTTGACTGAACCTTTGACTGAGCATAACTTCTACGTACAAACTCCTTTTGAGCCCATTCAAGTTGTGTCAAGACCGTGTCAGTGAGTTCTTTTCGATGATGCTTATTTGGTTGAATTTGAGATTGTGAAATTTTTAGGTAATCTGGATCCACCTGGATCATGTGTTCAAATAGTATGTGGATTTGGTTGGTGGAACCGTGGAAGGATTGAATTTTTTTGTTTATATGAAAGTTGTTTGAGGTTATTTGACATTGATTTGGATGTGTATTTAGTAAGTTTTTTCCTTCAAAAACTAGGATTTGTGTGAACAAGAGCATCTTTTGCATTGTCTATTTGAGACCTAAACTCTTTGTATGAGTAATTAATAAGTTGTTCCTTACAAATTATCATGATTTAGTTCATGTAAGAATACTAGCATGAAACAAGTGTCCATGGATTATTCAATTGTACTTTTAATTTATATAATTATAATTAATTAAATTTAACTTTTAAAAAATTAATTAATTTAGGTTAAATATTTGTGGAAGGATAATTAGGAAAAGGTTAATTAAGATAGCTCATATAAATGAGAAGAGAAAGGGAGAGAGGTAGATAGAGAGATAGCCATCCCCCCATCTCTCTCTCTATATATAGAGAGAGAAAGAGAGCCATCCCCCCTCTCTCTATATATATATTATAGAAAAAGAGGGGGGATGGCTATCTCTCTCTATATATATATATAGAGAGAGATAGTCATCCCCCCTCTCTCTCTATATATATTATTAGAGAGAGAGGGGGGATTATATAGAGAGAGAGGGGGGATGGCTATCTCTCTCTCTCTCTATATATATACATATCTCTCTAACTCATACTCACACACACACTCCCTATCTTTGTCTCTATCTTCCCCCCTCTTTCTCTCCCTTTCTCTCTATACTTATCTCTCTATTACTTGTCTCTGTCACCATATCTCTTTACATCTCCCTCTACCTCTCTTTCCCTCTCCTTCTATAGACACTTCAATAGTCCTGGTTGGTATTACGCATCTGAATTTGATTATTAACATCATTTTGTCCTAAATCACTTCTAACTAACTATTTAATTAAATAATCTATATTGCTTAATTAAGTTCATCATTTTCTCCTATTAATCAAATAATTAATTTTATTGGAATAATTAACCCCCTTTTCTTGCTAATTCTCACCCCATTTAATTAAATAACACAAATCATTTAGTTAAAACCCTTATGTCTTCTCATTTGATTAAATAAATCTATTTATTTAATTAAATGTCATATTCTTCCAAATCCCTAACCCACCTAAGATTAATTAATAATGGATTGATTAATCTTAAATCACCTACTAATCTTCATTAGCCAATCCTCTAGCTTTTAACCCCACCAAGGTTAAATAAACCTATGATTAACTAACCCACTTGCACATGAAATTAATTTCTTTAAATTAATTAAATGGGCTATTTACCCTCACAAAAGGATATTCTCTTATAATATTCTCCCAATAAATCCTCATTTTAGTCCCACATTGCATAAGTTCACCTCTTCTTCCAACCCTTGAGTCCTATAAATAAAAGGCTCTCTTATGAAGAATAGATCGATCACTCATGCAAGGTTATGCTACACATTTTCATCCACAATCACATGCTTTCTTCATCATCTTGGCTTAGATTTATCACCATTTGGAATCAAAATCACCATACTTATCAACAAATCTTTGAGCTTGTCCACTAATGGATTGGGAAAGGACCATTTTCCACATCAAATGGGATGGAGGTTTGAAGTACTTAGATAGGATTTCATGCATGCTTTGTTTGGTATTTCATAGTTTTGTGTTCATGTTTTCATTTGCTTTGTATCTTCAAGTATTTCATAGTGAATGTGATTTGTATATGCTAATATGACTAATCCTTGTGTGTTTGTCCATGTTTACCAAAGGTACAAAGTTGCATTCACACCTTCATATCCATCTTCCTCTTTATCCCTATCTCCTTACCTCTACTCTCTCTATCTCTTCCTCTTCCCCTTTCTATCCCTATCTCTCCCTTTCTCTCCATATTACAAACATAACATGAGCATGTTCGTAATGGAACCTATTTATCTTCCGGGTTCAAAGGTTTTGTTTCAATCATGTTTCGAACCCTATAAGTGGATGTATAGTTGATTTCAAGAGCTATCACTGTTCCATTCATACCTTTGTTGCACAAAGTCATTTTCTAAATGGCCTACCAAATGACCTCGTGTATTACACAAATGTATGCAAAAAATAGACGAAAAAATTCCCTAATTCACTTTCCACAACTCTATGACGTACCCATTGCACACCAAGGTGCGATTGCTAGTTATTATATTTATCAATTATATTATTATTATTGAATATTATATTTTACGATACAAATTATTATAGTTAATAATTAATGTATTTTTATATAATATAAATTAAAATAAAATATAAATATAATATAATATATTTAATTAATAATATTTAATATATATACAGTATATCGTATAAATTAAAATAATATAATTATATTTAATATATAAACATTATACTATTATTATTATATATTATATTCCACAGTAAAATTAGTAAATATAAATATATATATATAATTATTATAGTTACTAATTATTATTATATATTATATTCTATATTATCATTATGTATATTATATTATTTTATTTATATACTATTTATTATATTTATATTTTTTTATATATTATATTATATATTATGAAAATACTATAATATATATCTTAAATATTTTCTTATTATATATTTTTTAGACTGCAGGAATCGATTGGGTATGTATCCCCCTATAAACTGCAGTGCGCCTGGTAAACTTTTTGCATGTGACCAGTGACGCTAGCGTGACACGCCCTCTGGTACCACGAGGACGATGGGGAGACTAGACCTCGTGACCTCTTGCCTACAACAGGATGCTTTAGCCAATCGAGCTAGGCCCACCACCCCTTTTATTATTACATTTATTGTTAAGTTTTTTATAGATTTCTAACTATGGTAAGATTTATTATTGTGTGTGTGAAATGCGGGAGAGTTAGCAAATCAATACTAAAGCACACAAACACCAATGAGATGTATTATATTAAAGATTTGAATCATAAAACTAATCTAGTTGTAGCAAAACAAATCTCTAAAAATGTTTCATTATTCTCTATTCTCAAGGATTCATTAAATCATTTGGCTCTCAGATTTTATATGTGCACTATGATTGTTAGAATGACAACTTGAGAAATGAGATGCTTTATAAAATGCAATAAATCTAAGTTCCTACATGAAAATGCATGATGCAAATGATAATGGTGATATTGACAAGTGGATAATGATTCTACATATGCTCAAATATTAGCCATTGATATGATAAACTAAAATGCAATTACAAACTAAGACATGATTCTAAGTTTAAATGATCAAATAATGCAACTTGCTAAATGCTAAATGATCAAATTCTAAATGTTCCAATGCTCCAAAGCTATTCCTGCATAATAAGTTGCTAAAAGATGTGGATTGATAATGTTGTACCAAAGGGTTGTATTTATAGGATTTTCAAAGCATCTTGTGATGTGGCAGGGATCGACGGTCCAGATTCAAACATGAGGGATGAACGGTGGAGATTGAAGAATCAAGGAGGATGTTCCTTTGACCAAGGGCAACATGCCAAATGGATGAAGGAATAAAGTGTGAGAAATAAGCCATGCGTTAAAAGTTTGTTGAAGATAATTGGTTGAAGATAATCTAATTAAATATTAGTCATATTTAATTACATGTGACATTTGATGACATGGCCAAAAAGTGTTGTAGACATGTGACTAAATTTGAATTTGAAATTATTAAAACTTAGTGAGAAGATATTTAATTAAATAAAAATAAACTATAGCCATTTTTTTAATTAATTAAATTTAGGAGAATGTGGTTTAGAATGAAGAATTTAGAAAAGTGTGAACTATATAAATAAATTTTCAAATAAATTGAGAATTTATTTATAAGTAGATGAATATTAATTAAATAGCTAGTATTTAATTAATTAATTGTCTTGAACGATTTTAGGTGTATACATTTTGCCCCTCTTTGAAGTAATGTGTTTACACATTGCTTCAAAGAAAAATTTGTTGGTGATGTTGACAAAAAAAACATTTGATGCCCCAAACGCTTGTTTTCAAGTGATGACGGATATATGCCCCCTTGGGAGATAAATCAGTGAATTTTTGAAATTTTTTGAAAATTTTGATGATTTTTTGATGATTTGATGATAATCTCAAAATTTTATGATTTAGAAACGATTTATCTCCCAAAAAATGATGTATAAGCCAGCAGGTGATGTAATTGATGAATTTTCCCCTTTTGAAAATAAAATAAAACAACCCCATAAAAATGCCACTTAATTAACCTTAAAAAGGTTAAAAAGAGTGATTAGAAGTTCATTTGAGCATTTGCATTTTGAAAACTTTGAGAGTGAGAGTGATTTGTGCAAATTTGGCGAAATGGTGATCCCCTATGAGACACATCAATTCGAGTGCATCAGACGTCACAACTGCCCGGCGGCGTATGGACCTATGGTATGTACCTCGAAAACCTCTCTCGTAATTTGTGTAATTAATTTTCCACCTTGTTTTCATGTTTGAAATTCAATTTATTCTATTTTAGTGCATAGGATTACTACAATAGCTCATAGAACGACTATTTTAGCGCATAGAATAGATTAGTGCATTGAGGGAGGGGTTTAGCGCATAGGGTAAATAGATTAGCAAATAGACTTGTGTAGCGCATAAGTTGCCTGAAATAGCGCATCAAGTGAACATTGTGGTGCATAGAATAGATTAGCACATTAAGGGAGGGGTTTAGCACATAGGATAAATGTAGTGCATCAGTAGAATTAGTGCATAGAAGTTATGTTATGGCGCATTGAGATAATTCTATGGTACATTAATGAATTTGGCGCATTGAAGGCCTATTTTAGCGCATTGATGAACTTTTCTGGTGCATAGGGTTTTTTAGCGCATTGAAGCACTGTTCTAGCGCATTGGTGAAATTTAGATCAGATTGATGATTTTGTTGATTAGACTCCTTGATGTTGATGATGTTTGATCATGTCAGCCTTTGGTTTGATGATGATTGACGATGTTGATAGATTAGATGTCCATTGGTCTCATGATATGTGAGGCTCAATGATAGGATGATGATAATTGACCTCATGATAGGAAAGGATCAATGATGGTTTGATTGATTGATTGACCTCATGATAGGTGAGGTGCAATGATTGATGAACCTCATGATAGGTGAGGTTGAATTGATTGATGAACCTCATGATAGGTGAGGTTGAATTGGATTGATGAACCTCATGTTAGGCGAGGTTAAATTGATTGGTTGATGCTCATGAGATTTGATCAAAGTCTCACCAGAGCTAATTTGATTGGTAGGCTAATTGATTTTGATTGATTGACCAGTTGATTGATGTCATTTGATTGATTGATTGATTGATTGATTTTTTGTGATGATAGGAGTCATTGACAAATCTATAGATTAGAGAGCGCTTCCCTAGGACTTGGGAATTGATTTGATACTTGACGCAGCCTGAGGTAGCCATGCTTGCACGATGTAGATTATTGTCTCTGATAGATATGCCCTAGATTAGGATTAACAGGGGCTTATTGACAACTTTATCAAAGAGATGGCATAGTGAGCATAACACCTTTCATTTTCCCACTGGTGAGATCACAATAACCCTAGAGGATGTCTATCGGATTCTATGGATACCTATTGTGGGGGGGTTGGTCTTATATGATGCTTAGGAGCAGGGCGAGATTGATGCACTACACAGAGTATTCTAGGATGATCAAATATGCGACTATGAGATTCCCTGGAGAGATATGGTCGATGCCTATACCGCATTGTCGTCTATGTTAGTTGGTTTCATTGGAAGGTTCCTTTGTCCTGATCACAGGTCAAAGGGACTTTTAGTTGGATGGGGCAGGATTCTTGAGAGCATGATTTCTTAGGGTACCCGATATGCTTGGGGATGATGCATGCTTGCTCATTTGTACCATGACTTACACCAAGTAGTTTACCTCTGAGGATGCAGTCTGTCAACCAGGGTCACATTGCTTCAAGTTTGGGTCTGGGAGCATATAGCGGTCACACGACCAGTTGCAGAAAAACATCGACCTGCTATGAGACCGTATGTGCATATTTATGTCGGTCCATTTGCTCAGCCTATGCTGGGAAAACTAGAGTATTGGAGGACACTTGATGATCTTGAGTCAGTGGTGTGGTGACCGTATGTGGATTGTGAGTAGTGGTCGGAAGACCACACTGAGATGCTATTTTTGTGTCAGTCCATGTACCTGATTGGTAGTACACGATTCATTATTGAGAGATTCTTGCTTCTAAGAGTATTGAGACAGTATGGTAGGCTTCAAGGCATGCCCCAAGGCATGGCACATTATGCACGATGACAGGTGGATGCTACGGAGTGGGGACCTATTTTTTCTTATGATGCAGCGCCTCGATGCAACATTTTCAGGGATTACAAGGCATCATTTGGGAGGTGCATCCAGAGATCACCGATGCACTGATATCAGATGAGCATGCACAATACATGTTCTTGCATCCTTTCCCATGGATCACTATCTCAGACAAGCAAGTGCCATTGTTAGAGGAGGAGGAGAGGGTAGTAGGTCATGGGCGTAAGCGATGGAGAGATGTAGGTGATTTGGTGGAGTCAGAGAGTAGTGATGACGGGGATGAAGATGGAGATGATAGTGATGGGGATGATGATGCAGATGATGGAGGAGGAGATGAAGGTGGTGGTGGGCTAGGGCTAGATGTTTGATATTTTAGAGTGCCTTGCAAGAGGCAATCATTGGTTGCAACATCTCAGCAGTGTGTGGAGATCAGGCTACCCTCGTAGCAGCAACAAACTTAGATAGTTGCATTATAAGTACAGGTTGAGACACTACAAATTCAACTTGAGCAGGTTCAGGCTTTACTGGCGCAGGCCCAAGGGCAGATTACTATACTGATAGCAAAGAGGGATGTTGCTAGAAAACAAGCACAACAGATACAGGCCCAACTTTCACAGGTCTAGGCCCAAGGTCAAGCACAGGGACATATGCAAGGGCATATAACTACATTAACGATCGAGAGAGATACTCTGAGATGGCAAGTCAATCAGGTAGAGGGCATCCATGAGAGACTACAGTGGGCTGCCGAGGCTACTGGTGCATCATATTATTTTAGAGAGATTCGGTGTACCGCACAGGAGGAAAAGTTTTACAGAGTGAGATATCATGATGCAGTGCCTCCAGAGCAATGGGAGAGCTATGCACAATCGTGGTCAAGTAGGTCCCAGTCTTAGACCGTTAGCAGAGGTGTCACACAACCACTTCCTAGAGACCGAAGAGATCGGTGCTGGTTCATCAGGTGGGGGAGGTACTCATTCAATGATGTTGACACCATCTGGGGGGAGCACTACATAGCTCCGATGTGATGATAGATTTGTTGTATACTTCTTGATTATGTTGAAACACTATGATACACTACCATTTTTTATATTGATGTATCTCTTTATAGCTTTGGATATCCTTGTACACTTTGACATTATTATTTTGAGGATATATGATATGCAATGATGATTATTGATCTATGTGTCTATGATGTGTATATGATGATGATCATGATGATTATGATGGATGCCTTTGGTTTCTATTTTATGATGCTATGTGTTATTCTATATGATGATGATATGATATGCTATGGATGCAAATGATGATGCAACTGATGTGTTATGATTCTATGACACTTTTATGAATGATGCCTATATGATACATGTGATGGATCTTATTATGTAAATGAAATGAGATGCATTTTATGTTTTTGTACTTTTCTAATGCAAATAAATGATGCAATGAATGGATGAATGTATGATAATGTTAATGCGCGATTGAATGGATGGATGGAATGATCGTATGATGGTGCATAATTCTATGTGTTTATATAATTCTTATATGATGGTTATGTGATGTATGCAATGATGATATAATAATGCAATGATGAAATGATAATGCATGATTGATGATTCTATATGCTCTGTGGATGATGCTTTATGCTATGTGACATGGGCTTTATTATGCAAATGATGTGAGATGTTCTATGTGATGATTATGTTGATCCAACTAGTCCTTTGTCAGTCTTGGATTTGAGTAATAACAAATTCATCTTCACTACTGGTTTTAGATGTTCATAAGATCCATTTTATTAAAGGAATAAATGATTTCAAGGATGCATCAAGTTCACTTATGCCCCTATTAAAATAGAGATTTTTTTTTGCTTGGCAATCTTACTTTGTTGGATGTCCTTCAATCTTCTTAATGGACCAATTTCTTTATCCATTAATAATTGATGAAATGATTTAGATCATGTAAGTGAGATGGAATGCACTTTTTTTGTGTTTTCTAATGTGAACATTATGATGTGATGAATGGATGGATGAATGATGTGATAATGTTTTCTAATGTATACAAATGATGATGCAACTGATGTGCAACTAAATAAAATGATGTGTTTTTGGTTAATGTCAAATGTACTCAATCCATTAATAATAGAGATAACATCATTGTGAAATTGTTGCAGCCTTGGAAACCCCATAGATACAGATGCAAACTAACATGGATGAAATCTAACCTACCCGTGCAGATCTAATATGCAAATGTTGTCATTCGTCATAATTGATTTGTCATGCTTTTTGTCATCATTGATCCTTTAAAATGTTGAAAGTGAATACAAACATCGATGGTATAATTGGACCATGATGACCTGAGTACTACTTCCATGATTTTTGATATTGCAAGTTAACACAAGCATCTAAGTATAATTAAACTGAGATGACCTGAGCATTTCTTGCATAAAAAGACAAGAGTTAACCATTTTCCTATGAAAATTTAGAATTTCATTAGTGATAGTTTGTAGAGCACGTCTCGCAACAATTTGTACAATAATAGTGATCAACTCATAGACAATAGACAAAGAAAAATCATACTCCTTCATGGCTCCTCTAGTTCAATACATCATCAAGGTGCTCCAAAGATATGATAAGAAAAATCAAAGTTCAAAAGTTGAACATTCATGCCATAGTGATAAAGCCATGATTCATAAGAACATCATCCATTTAAAGTTTGTTTGGATTTTGATTAATTTAGCTATTTGATTTTGGACGGTTGATGTGTTCATGTTTGTGATTGATGTTCAATGTTGAGTTGCGTTGTGATCATTGTGTTTGTTGTTTTTGTCCTACTACTATTTGTTTGTTGGTTTAAGCTAAAATTTTATTGCCCCCAGTGAGTTCAGGATTTTTCCCTCAGTCTAGGGTGAGACACGATCGTGATGCTAGGATATGTACATGAAGCTTTCCGATGATAGGAAAAATGATGGTGAAAGTAATGGAGAAAGCGAATGGTCGGCATGCTCAAATAGATGGAAAAGCTAACCTATCACAAATAGCGCCTGTTGTCAGGTTTTCACTACTTGTTTTTATTGCACTTTTTCAAATTTTATGATTTTTTTATTTTTTATTTTTTCTTCTGATTTTTCACTTTTTTGATTTTTTTGTTGTTACCAAGACTCCTGTTTGCTAGGTTTTCATCAAGGAAACCACTTTTTTAGGACCTTTTTTGATGTTTTTGTATTTTTTTAGGACTTTTTCCAATGCACTAGATCAAATAGGTGTAGAACTTCTTAAGATCTAAGCTATTGATGGGTTCATCAAACAAATCCCCTTCCGGTGTAGACAACTGATATGCTCCTGAGCCAAAGAATGATACAATGATAAAGGGACCTAGCCAATTTGGTCCAAATTTCCCCTTCTTCTCTTGATCCTGTTGATTACGTGGGTTTTCTTTCAGGACTAAGTCACCCACCTGAAATGTTCTAGGCTTTACTCTATGATTGTAACTTATGGATATCCTTTGCTGATAAGATTTCAAGTGATCTACTGCATGTTGACGATGCTCATCCAATAGTTCTAACTCTTGTAGCCTAGACACTCTGTAATCCTCATATGAAATGATCCCCTTAGTGACACACGAAGTGATGGTAGCTCGACCTCAATAGGTAGAATAGCCTCTAATCCATAGACTAGAGAATATGGTGTTGCTCTTGTTGGGGTGCAGTTACTGGTTCAATAAGCCCACAAAGTAGGGTTCAGTTGTACATGTCAATCACGTCCAGCCTTGTTGACAGTTTTCTTCAAGATTTTTAGGATAGTCTTGTTTGAGGCCTCTTCTTGGTCATTTCCTTGGGGATAGTATGGTGTAGAAAACCGATGTTGTATATGGAACTTCTCACAGAGTTCTTGGGCATCCCGATTCTTGAAGGGTCTATCATTGTCCATGATAATGGATTGAGTAATGTGTTGGCAATACAAGAGTAGACAATTGAGAGGGGGGGTGAATCAATTGTCACAAAAATTCAAAACTTATTCAACTTATTAACCTTATTCTCTAATCTAATTATTAACCATGAAAACATAAATCATCAACACATCAAAAACACACATAACACCAAGATTTTTTACGTGGAAACCCTGTTAGGGGAAAAACCACGGTGGAGGTCAGTCCACAAAATTATACCCTATTAAAAGTATAATGAAAATGTAATATGGGGAATGCACATGCATTTAGGCACATTTCCTAGAGCTCACTATTCAATTACAAAGGAAGACACACTATCTTACAAAGAGATTCAGATTAAAGCCATCTGTATTTTGAACTAAGAAAATAGCATCTGCTAATGCCTGATTACAGTTCCAATTAAGCACATGAACACTTCTTCACTCTTCACTCTTCTTCAAACTTCTTTAGAATTCTTCACACTCTGCTCTACCTTTGAATGATTTAGAACATTATTCAAGCACACACACAAAATCACACCTTTCTCTCACTTAAATTCGAATAAACAATCACTCTTATATATCCACAACATGAAATTTCATCGCTACAAGTTAGCCACAAAGAAATAATAAAATGAACATAAACTGTCAACCCAAAACATTAAAGATTATCAATGCAAATCAACCAAGGTCGGCCACAACTTAGTGAGTACCCAAATCAACATCTCCAACATGAAGACACTTCAATTAATTTATCCTCAAAGATCCACAACACACTACAAACACTATGTCATCCAAGAACAAGAAAAACATGAACACGCAAGAGAAAATTGCCAACCACGAGATCACAACGATCAATGTGGACATGCAACAAAGATAGAGCATGATCTAGAAACATCCACAAGAATCAAAAATCACAAGAGAAGCATCTACATCAACTGAAATAGCATCATCTTCAATCAGGAACACCAACTGAAGAAAGAGAAAAATTGTCTAAATGGAAATCTTCATAACTTGATCAAGTCTTCATGCAGATCTTTGAAACTTGACATGGATAAAATAGATACACTCATAAACAAACCCTTTAGTCCAAAACCTCTAATCGACAATGTACAAAAATAACCACCATACTGAACTTTACTTCACCACTGACAACCTAGAACTCATTTATTACAATTTTCTCAATATCCTCAACATATATGGCTTCAAATACATTTATGCTAATAGTGTTGACATCAATGAAAACCACATATCATCAACACAACCACAACATACAACAATCTCCCCCTTTGGCATTGATGGAAACACATGATGTGAAAAACACCATCAACGCAACTAACTCCTGCTTAGGTTTTGACTCATCTTCTCCTCAACACCTTCACATAATCTTTCTCCCCATAAGGCTATTCTCCTCAGATAATCGCTAGTTTTTCACATGAATCTTCTCCCCCTTTGACATCAATGACGAATTTCTCTAAGCTTTGAACCACATATTTGAATTTTTGTACATCTGACTACTCCCCCTAAGTAGCAACCACCACAACATCAATCTGAGACAAGATATGACTATGAAATGCACAGACTAATGCAATGCAATGCATCCTTAGTTCTAATTAGGAGGGGTAATCACCCCTAACTTCCCTCTGAGATACTCAAAAGTATCCTTAGGCAATTACTTGGTAAAGATGTATGCAATCTACTCCTTAGTAGGCAAATACTCTAATATAACTTCCTTTTCACTTACCTTCTCCCTCAAAAAGTGAAACTTGATAGATATATGCTTTGTTTTTTAATGCAACATTGGATTCTTGGAAATGTTAATAGCACTTGAGTTATCACAGAATATAGCAATAGGCTCATCATATATAATTACGACATCCTTCAACATTTGTTTCATCCATAGGACTTGAGTACAATTATTAGCAGCAACAATGTATTCGGCCTCTGTAGTAGACAAGGAAATGGTATTCTACTTCTTGCTTAACCATGAAATTAGCTTCTTACCCAAGAAAAATGCTCCACCACTAGTTCTTTTTATGTCATTCACATCTCCTGCCCAGTCAAAATCAATAAAGGAACTCAAAGTAAGATCATCATCTTTAGGATACCATAGGCCAAGATCAACATTTCCCTTCAAGTATCTGAAAATTCTCTTCACAACAGTCACATGAGATTCTTTCGGATTAGCTTGAAATCTTACAAAAATACATACAACATTCATGATATCAGGCCTAGTTTGAGTTAAGTACAACAATCCACCAATCATTGATTTGTATCTTGTCTGATTTTCTTTCAGAGAATCATCTTATGTTGTCAACTTGCATCCAGTCACCATGGGTGTACCAACTGGCTTTGAATCTTCCATACCAAACTTCTTCAGCAATTCCTTCACATACTTGGACTGAGATACAAAAATCCCTTTATCTAACCGAGTAATTTGCAATCCCAAAAATAATTTCATCTCACCAATCATAGACATCTCAAATTCATTCTGCAACTCATTAGCAAACTTCATGCACAAAGCATCATCTCCTCCAAAAATAATATCATCAACAAAGACTTTGATGTATAAGGTGTTCCAAGGCTTGCTTGCAGAATCTACTAGAAGACCTTTTCACTGTCTCCTTCCTGGAACCTGATACCAATAGGTTCTTGTTAGGCTTGGATGATTAAGCAAGTCCTGCTCCAACTCTTCTCCAAGAGTTTTCCTCTTGTACTTCACCCTAGAAGACCAACACCATGTGAAATTGCAAACTTCTTCCCAACACCTAGAAGATTCTAAGTGCCATCATCTCACAAAACACTAAACTTCTTGCAGGGGTGTTAGAGACACTGAAACCATTCATTTTACATCCATCTAGATCCATCTTTGAGGACCTTTAACTTATTGTCTTACCGATTTCAAGATTTTGCTTTAAGGAGACCTAATTGCTTGTAGCCCTTACCAGTCACCTTTTTGCTTTTCCTGCCCAAATTTTCCAAACAACCTAGCAAATGAAATTCACTTCCAGATACCCTTTTTGGTCCTTTCAAATATTCACAAGGTTTCAGACCCCTCTCTCCTCCATACAGTAGGTTCCTACAATCAAGGGCAATTAGGGCTAGTAGGCCTAATCCCTAGGGTTTTACTGCTTTCTCATTCAAATCTACTTCAAATGGATTGGTTGAAGCTTCAATCCTTCTAACATACCTAGATAGGACAAAATATCACCTGGAACCGTACTTTTTCCGTACTGTACTTCTTCCCTTGCCTAAGTTCTTCAAATTTTCACTCTCAAACCTCTAACCGGACTTTCCAAGCTCGCCTAGGGTTTGAGTTTAGTAATACTTGCTTCATTCCCTATACTTCCTACTGCTAAATATGTACAAGTGATTGGCTCCCCTATCATTTCCATCCAATCTCAGGAAGATCCTGTGGTTAGACTTTATGGGGGAGCTATTCAAAGACTGACTGCTCAAAACAGAGATAACAAAACCCTCTAGAACCTAATTTGTGAATTCAAAGCAACAAATTAACTCTAAACAACTTGATTACAAAATGAAAGATGCTCAAAACTATTCTATGGACACAAATCTAGTAGCAAATCAACACATCTAATTCATCTAAAAGCTCTGTCACACAAGAACATTCGGTATACACAGGAAAATGCAGAATTCTCTATTCACACAAACCAAAACTTGATTACAATCACTCCTAACTGCCTGTCTACGAGCCACCAAACTTACATAGATGCCTTTGCCATGTTTCAAGGGATGTTGATCGATCCCACACTCCTGACTTTTAGGGGATCCAAGACAACTAAGTTGCATGCAACCTAACAAATGTTGTCATGCAACTTTGCAACATTCTTGCAACTTCGCCATCATCCTAAATCTTAGGACCTCAATCTCCCTGATTCGAGCCATCAACTCCCTTAACTGCCTCTTGGCATCTTCTAACAACGACCATGTGTTTAGAAAACATTTAAGGCTCAACACTCAAATTAACCTACTAAGCTAATTAAAGCAAAAGATACTTAACAAAACCTAAGCTATGGTGACCTTGGTCCTAATGACTAATTCACTTATTCCTCACACAAGCAAGACCTTCTAAGGTCCAAAACAAACACACCATCACCCTTACTTGGCTAAGGTCAGGTACAAGCCAAAATTGATAACAAACAAAATGGAGGTTAGCCTAGGTGCTCCTGCACCAGACTTCAACAATAAAATCTTTATCATCATCCTTGAAATACAGATTACTATCGGCAGTACTTTTGTTAAATCCAAGCTTCAACAAATACTTGTCCAATCTTGCATACCATGCTCTAGGGGCTTGCTTGAGTCCATACAATGCTTTATCTTCAATTCTAGCAACAGGGGAAAAGGTTTCTTCAAAATCAATTCCTTCCATTTGTGAATATCCTTTACATACCAGTCTTTCTTTGTTTCTAACCACTTCACCTTGCTCATTTAGTTTGTTTCTAAAGACCCATTTGGTTCCAATGACATTCTTATCCTTAGGTCTAGGAACGAGAATCCATGTATCATTCTTTTCAATCTGTTTTAACTCTTCTTTCATTGCTTCAATCCAATGCTCATCTTTACATGCTTCATTCACACTAGTAGGCTCAATCTTTGAAATCAAGCAATACTCTTTTGCAATCTTTCTCCTAGTCTAGACACCTTTGTTCTTATCACCTATAATTTGATCTTTTGAATGATTCAATCTTACATACCCCGAAGTCTTCTTAGGATTTTCTTCAACTTCAAGCTCTCTTGATCTTTCTTCTGCTCTTTCACCAGTTTCTCCTTCTTTATTTTCTTGATTTTTTGGATTGATTTGCACTTGATTTGTAGTCTAAACTTTATTTCCTTTGTTTGTACTATCATCCTGATCATCAGAGTCATATCCCATAGGTTCTAGATAGTGTACCAAGTCTTCATCAACCTTAACGTTTGCACTTTCAACCATTTTCTTCAATCTTTTATTGTAACACCAGTAGGCCTTAATTTTAGTAACATAACCCAAAAAGATACCTTCATCACTCCTAGCATCAAACTTTACTATGTCTTCATCTCTCTTAATATAACATCTGCTTCCAAATATCTTGAAGTATTTAATAGTAGGAATTTGACCAGTCCATAGCTCAAAAGGGGTCTTACTAGTATCACCTTTGATTTGTACCCGGTTGAGTGTGTACACAGTAGTACTCACGGCTTCTCTCCAATAGATATGAGGAACATTTCCTTCCAGCATCATAGTTCTAGCAACATCTTCAATTGTTCTATTCTTCCTTTCCACAACTCCATTTTACTGAGGGGTATGTGGTGTAGATAACTATCTCTTTATTCCATGTTCTTCACAAAAAGTATTAAATTCACCAGAAGTGAATTCACCACCTCTATTTGATCTCATACATTTAATATTCAAACCTATCTCTATCTCAACCATAGCTTTAAAGATCTTGAAGTTTTCCAGTGCTCTAGATTTCTCCCTTAAGAAAGTAACCCATACCATTCTAGAATAATCATAATGAGTAACATGAAATACCTATAACCTTGTAAAATTATAACCTTAGAGGGACCACACAGATCAGTATGCACAAGCTCTAATAATTCATTTTAGCAATTCTTTTTACTCTGAAATGAAATCCTAGTTTGCTTTCCCAATTGACATTTCTTGCATATTGCATTGGTAGGTTTCACCAACTTAGGTAGATCTCTCACAGCCTTAGTGGAACTTATCTTGACAATATTATCAAAGTTAACATGACACAACCTCCTATGCCATAACCAACTTTCATCAACTTGATCAATCAAACAACTTTTACTAGCAGTACTCAAGTGAAAGATATTACCTTTTGTTTTTGTATCTAATGCAATTTCATTTCTGAAACTCAATATTATGCACTTTCCATCCTTGAACTGAAGATTTTATCCCTTATCAACCATTTGACCAACACTCAAAAGATTATGCTTCAAGTCTTCCACATACAGAACATCATCAGTATTATGCTTACCATCAAGAGAAATGCAACCTCTTCCACGGATCACACCAACTGTATTATCACCAAATCTCACAACACCACCATCATAATTTTCCAAGCTTAAAAACTTAATTTTGTCTCCTGTCATATGATGTGAACATCCACTGTCAATTACCCATTCATCTTTTTCTTCAACCAGAGCATCCAGGGCTTTCTCCACATTTGTACAACTAGTGGATTTAGTAGATACAAGATTATTTTCCTTGATAGCAATAAATACCCATTCATCATCACTTCTATTTCCTTTATCAGATTCATCATCTGTCACGCCTTCATCAACAACATAGTAACACTTCTTCTGAAATCTAGGATTGTTATGTCTTGGTTTAGCAACTCTTTCCGGACACCTTGATGCAAAACGACCTATCTTATTGCAAGAAAAGCATTTAAGAGGAAATTTTCCTTCATACTTACCTTTTCCTCTAAGTACTCTTTTGACAATAAGTGCTTCCAGCTCTTCTAGCTCTCTTTCTTCTTCTTCAATCTATCTAATTTCATCCTCATACTTGAATTTCTTTCTAGATGAACTCTTACCCAGATCATATCTTTGTTTGTCTCTTCCGGAAGTAGTAGCCTTAAATGCATATTCAACCTTAGGAAGGGCATCACCAAATTTCCTCAACTCAAAAGCAGTCAGCTTACCAACCAATGTATCTTTGGTTATGTTTGTTACAGTCTAGAGCTCTTCAATAGCACTAGCTTTGAATTTGTAAGAACTAGGTAGGGATCTAAGCACTCTAGAAACAATCTCAGATTCATCTATCTTTCCACCAACACATCTAATACCACACACAAGTTCATTCACTCTTTGCATGAAAGTATTAATGTTCTCATCATCACCCATTCTCAACCTTTCATATTTCCCTTTCAAACTCTGCAACTTAGCAATCTTCACATTAGCATCACCTTCATACAAGGTTTCCAACTTTTTCCAGATCTCATAAGTAGTCTCCAAATCCATAACATTTGTCATCTCAGAATCAGTCAAAGCACTCAACAAAGCTTCCTTAGCCTGGATATTATACTCAACATCTTTGATCTTAGCAGAAGTAGTAGGACCATTCTGTGGAATAATATACATATTACTTGTAATGTTCCATCAAATCTCAGACTATCCTTCTTGTAACTTGCCATCCTGGATCACCTTAAGCTATCAAACTTCTTCCAAGGAACCTGCTCTGATACCAATTGTTGGAAATACAAGGGCAGACAAATGAGAGGGGGGGTGAATTAGTTGTCACAAAAATTCAAAACTTATTCAACTTATTAAGCTTATTATTTGATCTGATTATTAACCATGAAAACATAAATCATCAACACATCAAAAACACACATAACACCAAGATTTTTTACATGGAAACCCTGTTAAGGGAAAAACCACGGTGCAGGTTAGTCCACAAAATTATACCCTATTAAAAGTATAATGAAAATGTAATATGGGGAATGCACATGCATTTAGGCACACTGCCTAGAGCTCACTACTCAATTACAAAGGAAGACACACTGTCTTACAAAGAGATTCAGACTAAAGTCATCTAGATTTTGAACTGAGAAAATAGCATCTACTAATGCCTGATTACAATTCCAATTAAGCACATGAACACTTCTTCACTCTTCTTCACTCTTCTTCACACTTCTTCACTTCTTCACACTCTGCTCTACCTTCGAATGATTTAGAGCATTATTCGCACACACATACAAAATCACACCTTTCTCTCCCTTAAATTCGAATAAACAATTGCTCTTATATATCTGCAACATGAAATTTCATCGCTACAAGTCAGCCACAAAGAAATAATAAAATGAATATAAACTGTTCAGCCCAAAACATTAAAGATTAGCAATACGAAACAACCAAGGTTGGCCACAAATTAGTGAGGACCCAAATCAACATCTCCAGCATGAAGACACTTCAATTAATTTCTCCTCAAAGATCCACAACACACTACAAACACTATGTCAACCAAGAACAAGACAAACATGAACACATAAGAGAAAATCGCCAACCACGATCACAACAATTAATGCAGACATGCAACAAAGATAGAGAATGGTCTAGAAACATCCACAAGAATCATGAATCACAAGAGAAGCATCCACAACAACTGAAATAGCATCATCTTCAATTAGGAACACCAACTGAAGAAACAAAAAACTGTCTGAATGAAAATCTTCATAACTTGATCAAATCTTCATATGGATTTCTGAAACTTGATGTGGGTAAACTAGATACACTCAACAACAAACCCTTTAGTCCACAACCTCTGATCAACAATGTACATAAATAACCACCATACTGAACTTCACTTCATGACTAACAACCTAAAGCTCATTTATTACAATTTTCTCAATATCCTCGACATATACAACTTCAAATACATTTATGCTAATAGTGTTGACATCAATGAAAACCACGTATCATCAACACAACCACAACATCCAATAGAATTCCATATCGACAAACAATGTAATTCAGGATGAATGATGAAATTTGTTTTCTTGTGATGGTGGTCAAAGGAACAACTTCAACCCATTTCGTGAAGTACTCTGTGGCTGTGATGATAAACTTGTGTTCATTGGAGGGAGATGGGTGTATTTTACCAACAAGATCCAATCCCCATTGAAAAAAAGGCCATGTTGATGCGAAAGGTTGCAACTCTTGTGTTGGTGCATGTATCAGGTTTCCATGAATTTGACATTTTGTGCACCTTTTGACATATTGAAATGACTCCTCCATATTTAGCCAATAATACCCCAAACGTAGGAGTTTCTTAGTTAAAGTTAGGCCACTTGAATGTGTGCCACAAATACCCTCATGAACTTCACATAAAGTGGTTTCAACTTCGTTACATTTTATAAACCAAAGGAGAGTACCGTCAAGACCTTGTCGATAAAGCACATCAACTATTAGGGTGTGTCGAGCTACTTGTCAGATGAAATTTAATTTTTAGTTCTGGGATAAATCGAGTGGGAGGGTATTGTATTTCATATAGGTGTATATTTTCTCGTATATAGAAGCGTTAGCCTCGGCTAGATGGTAGATGACTTGGGATTCGAGGTTGTCATAGGATGGGTTGAATAGTTGTTCCACCATGAAATCATAATGGGCTCGTTTCTCAGGAATATGTAAGAGAGAAGCAATGGTATCCATAGCATCATCAACTTTGTTGTCGCCTCTAGGAATTTGCTCAAATTTTATCTTCACAAAGTACATTTTGATGTCATCGACCAATCTTTTATATGGCATTAATTTTTCATCTTTGGTTTGGTAATCATCGTTCACCTGATTAAAGACTAGTTGTGAATCACCATAGACATGTAACTCTGTGATCTTCCACTTGACTGCTACTTTGATTCCAATGATCAATGCTTTGTATTTGGCTATGTTGTTGGTGCAAGGAAACATCAGTTTGTAGGACTTGGGAATGGTATGTCCTTGTGGTGAGATAAACAAGATTCTTGTTCTTGATCCATGTTATGTATAAGAGCCACTGAAGTACAACATCCATTGTTGTGTAGATATTGTAAGGACATCAACATTTGGAAACTCAATGTTCATTGGATGATTGTCTTGCAATGGTGCTTCAACTAGTTGATCTGTTATGGCTTGACCCTTGATTGCTTTTATTTCCACGTACTGGATGTCAAACTCACTCAATATCATGACCCACTTGGCTAGTCTTCCTGTAAGGGTAGCTTTGCTGAGTAAATATTTCAATGGATCAATTTTAGCTATGAGTTTAATGGTGTGAGTCAACATGTAATGTCTTAGTTATTGGGTAGCAAATACTACCGCCAAACAAGATTTCTCAATAAAGGTGTAGTTGATCTCATAACCATTCAAGGTTTCACTAATGTAATAAATTTCCCTCTCTTTTCCTACGGAATCCTCTTGTGCCAGTAGAGCACCCAAAGATACTTCAGTTGTTGTAATGTATAGTATTAATGGCTTTCCTTCGGTTGGTGGTACCCGTATGGGTGGTGACATAAGGTATCACTTTAGTTGATTAAAGGCTGCTTCACACTTGTCATCCCATTTGAAAGAGACATTCTTGTGTAGTAAGTGGTTGAAAGGGTGAGTTTTATCAGCCAGTTGCACGATGAACCTTCTGATAGACTAGAATCTTCCTTGTAATGATCTAAGTTGACTGATATTTTTGGGAGGAGGCATCTCCATGATGGCTTTGAACTTTGTAGGATCCACCTCAATGCCATTAGCAGATACAACATATCCCAAAAGTTTAGCTGATGTTATGTCGAATACACATTTCTTGGGGTTCAACCTCACATTGAATTTCTCTAGTCTAGTGAAGATTTTGTCTAAAATTTCTAAATGTCCCTCCCTAGTGAATGATTTGGCCAACAAGTCATCTACATAATCCTCCATAAAAGTGTGCATCATGTCATGGAAGATGGTGGTCATCGCTCTTTGATATGTGGCTCTAACATTTTTCAACCCAAAAGGAATTACATTCCAATAGAAAGTGCCCCAAGGACATGTGAAGGTTGTTTTGTCTTGATCTTCAGGTGCTATATTTATTTGATTGTAACCTAAAAATTCATCCATAAGGGATAACATTTCATGTCCAACTGTCAAGTCTACGATGATGTCAATGTTAGGTAGAGGAAAATCATCTTTTGGGAAAGCCTTGTTAAGATCCCTAAATTATGTACATATCTTGATGCTTTTGTCTAGTTTTAAAAATGGCACAATATTTGACATCCACTCAGCATAGTCAATAGGTCTAATAAATCCCACATCTAGTAGCTTCTTCAATTTAGATTTTACCAAGAGGGTGATATGAGGATGCATTTTTCTCAACTTTTGTTTTACTGGTTTTACACTAGGTGGTAGTGATAAATGATGCATGATGAGTTTTGGATCTATGCCTGGCATGTCAACATAAGACCAAGAAAATTTGATTTGGCTCTCTTCAAAGAATTTAGTAAAACTGGGTTTTTCCTCCTTTGTCATGGATGTCACTAGATGCAAGGTCCTCGTTGTTTCAGTTGTGTCGACATTGATGGATTGTGTAGGTTCAATCAACACTGAAGATCTCTCCTGATAATGTTTGGGAAGAGTGTCAAATCTTTCATCTCTTAATGCCTCAAAGAGGTTTTCACCTTGAGATGCTCTCTTTATTTTTAATTTTTCTTGATCTAATACTTGCCATTAAATGGTTTTCACTATTAGATTGATTTTTTATATTCATTGTTTTGCAGCTGGAAGATTTGGCACTCCCCTTGTCTAAAACTTCATTATGAGATTCGATGATAGAACATGTTTCAGGATTATCAGAGCAGAGGAAGTTCACAATGTCATCATCGTTTGGAAAGGTAGGTAAATCAAGTAGCTTAGTTTGGTCCTAGTCAATTAATTCAGGATGTATCAATGGCAAAGTTGTCAAATTGGCTAAGGTCAAAAGGGGTAAGTGCCATGATGGCAACATCATCAAAGTGTCCAATGGCCATATCGAGGTCTATGATTTTACTCTCTTTCAAAGTATCTACCTCGTTCGAAGTATGATCATCTTCACTTGAGTCATCGATATACTGTGATCCAATTTCAAGTGGTCTAGAGTTCGAGCTCTATCCCTCCATATGTTTTGGTGTATAATTTTGTATCACATTAATCTCCTTATCATGAAAAGACTCTTCAGAGAGGGAATCCTATTCATATTCATTGGAATTCATTTCATGATCATCACTAGCTTGTAGTTGTAGGATTCTTTCAACAACCCTTTGAGTTGCTTCTTCTATTGACTCTTCTTTGTATCCTAGCCTTGTTTTTTCCTTGGAATTCATTGTGATGGGTTGTATCGGTTCTATGATTCCTTCCTTTCTTTTACCAATAGGACCTTTTCCCTCATATCCCATCTTTTCTAGGATTGTCTTCCCTTTGCCATACTGCTTTGTCCATACATTTGAAGTGGATGCTTGTGATAGTTCTTCATCCTTGTACAACCAATTCAAAACCTCCTTGTCTTCTGATTCATCCACTAAGGTTCCTACTCTTACAAATTTACCATCAAAGAGTGTGGTTGGTTGTGATGATTGTTGTCTTGATGTGGATGGTTGTCCATATGACTTAGGAGAAGGTGAAAGTTGTGATAAACACAAGGATTTGTCAAATGAGTATTCCCCCATGCCTTTGTCTTTCAATTGGATCTTTTCAACCTATTTTGATAAGGCATTGAGTTGGCTTTCATCATTCGATGGAGTAGAATCACT
The DNA here is from genome assembly GCA_007258455.2 of Sequoia sempervirens. NCBI lineage: Eukaryota > Viridiplantae > Streptophyta > Pinopsida > Cupressales > Cupressaceae > Sequoia > Sequoia sempervirens. The sequence continues at coordinate 363,562,840 of VDFB02353493.1, read as the reverse complement.
GATACCCTTATCTTTTGATTGGATCTTTTCCTCAAGCTGATTTGATGAAGAACCGATTTGACTTTCTTTGTTTAATGGACTACAAATGATGGATTCCTTATTATGTGACACAAAAGTATCTTGGGTTGTTTTGAGTGTGTTGCAATATTGGGGGTTGTTGGAATCAGTTGCAATAGTGATTTATTTCCCATTGAAAGGAAACTTCAAACACTGGTGATATGTAGATGACACTGCTTGCATCTCGTGAATCCACAGACGTCCCAAGAGTATATTGTATGTCAAATCTTTATCCAACACTTGGAAGACTATATCTTTGACAACTGGTCCCACTTGAATTGGTAAGACAATCAATCCTTGAGAGGATATCTCTTCATCATCATATGCTTTTATTGTGATTTTCCTTCTAGGATCAATAGCATTTTCAGAATATCCAAGTGCACAAACAAGTTTTAGAGTGCAGATATTTAGGCCAGCTCCACCATCTATTAGAACACGTTTGACGTAGTGTTTGTGAATTAAAACCTCAATGTGGAGGGCAGCATTATGTGGATGGGTGGTTGATACATCATCATGTTCAGAAAATGATAAGCAATTAGGTGTGGTCAAGTTTCCCACCATAGCTTGAAATTGGTAAACTTCCAAATTATTTGGTACCATGGTGGCGACTAGAGCTTGTTCTAGGATTTCTTTGTGCGCTGGTGAAATGTTGAGAAGCTCTAATATGGATATTTGAGTAGGTATTTTCTGCAATTGATCAACTATGTTATATTGAGTTGCAGGAATAGTAGTTGCTTTAGACATGGAAGGGGTAGCCCCTTTCAATGTTACCTTGGCTTGTTTTCTTGTGATTGCATTGATTGGTGAATTGTCTTGTTCTTTTTTGATTTTGATGACTTTAATTTGATTGTCATTTGCAGCAATGTTGGTGATCAGATTTATTGGCACAAGGTCATTGATTTGATGTGAGGTGGTGTTGGTGTCATGGTGATGATTTTCGGTTGTAACAATGCTTTGTTTATTCTCTGTGGTGTTGTCATTTATTGGATTAGCTATTGTAATAAGGTCTATTTTTTCATGTGTTTGATCATCAACTACCTCGATATGAACAATCATGGAATCATAGACATAGTTTACATTTTTTCCTTTGGTGTTGGATGACGAGGACTCCCCCTTTTCATAGTTTGGTAGAGGGTTCTTGAATGCTCCATGATCATTGTTTGTTTGGGGTCCTTCTATGAATATTGTCTTGTTCTCAATCAAGTCTTGTATCAAGTGTTTTAATTGCATGCAATCATTGGTTTTATGCCCTTTGTTTCAATGAAAGTCACAGAAATGTACATCATTCCACCATGGAGGCTTGACTTGTGGTTCCCAATTTCTTGCCTCTGGTAATGTTATGACTTTAGCTTCAAGAAGTTCCTTTAATGTTGATTCTAATGATTGTCCCAAAGGTGTGAACCTTCCTCGATTTGAGGATGTTTGATATGGTGATCTTCTAGATTCAACATTGCCCTGATTGTTGTTTTGGTTGACATTTTGGTTGTTGTTTTGGTTGTTGGGTGGATTGTTGTTCTGATTAGTTTTGGTGGTAGTTGTTGTAAGTTGAATACAGGTTTTGTATTTTTGTTTTCAACTGTACCATCATTTTTACCCACATTCTTGTTTCATTGCCAAAACTTTGGTTTGTCACCACTGTTATAATCGTTGGATGAATTTGATGAGTTGTTTTCATTGTAAATTTTGATGACTCCTCTCTTGACCAAAGCCTCTTAAATCCTTATTTTGTTTTCAATCAATTTTTCAAAGGTATGTGGGCATTGTAATTCCAATTTGTAGCTCATCTCATCATTTAGGTTATCAATAAAGATTTCTATCTTTTCCTTTTCAGGCACGAGACAAGAATATCTTGCAAATAATCTTCTCCATTTTTGCAAAAATACGAGGAATGACTCACCCTTTTTTTGTTTCAAGTTGCAAAGGTCTTTCATTGTTATATCATGTGGGATGTTGTAAGAATATTGAGTGATGAACTTGTTAACCAATTCTTCAAAGGTGTTAATTCATGGTGTAAGTTTGGAGAACCACTCAAGGCATATTCCCCCTAGACTTCGTGGAAACAACCTCATCAAGTAAGTTTCTTCGTGTGCAAATTCAAGACTCATGGTTCAAAATTCCCTCACGTGATCTATTGGATTTGTTTTACCATTGTATTTATCATACTTTGGGAATTCACAATGTTTGGGAAAAGGAATCATGTTAATAGATTGATCAAAAGGGTATGGAAAAATCTCTTGTATCAAGTATCATTTTGAGGTTCCCCTTTGCATATCAAGAATTTGTTGTTGAAGGTTTTTCATTTGATGAATTAAGGCAACCACTTGTTCTGTTTCTTTTTCAAGCTTTTTGGGAGGTTCTTTCAATTGATTAACATCAAAGTCATTGGGAAATTTGACACCTTGTTTAGCTAGCATTAGTAAATATTTTTCCCCATTTCTTTCAAAAATATTTTCTAAGCACTTGTGGAAATTTGGATCTTGTTCAACATTTTGGATATCTTCCTTAGTTATTTCTTCCCCTTCATTGTTGTGGATTTCATGTAAAAGATCTTTAGCTTCAACCATGGTGTTTTGAGTTTCGATGTTTTGAGTTTCAATGTTTGGAATTTCGATGCTTTGAGCTCCAATGCTTTGCATTTCAAGTTCTTTTTCCTTGAGTTTCTGCTTTCGTAATCTTGTTTGAATGGGCATACAAGTGTTATACTTTGACTCAAATTTGATCTTTGTTTGGAAGAGAGTGCCAAGGATTAAAACTAAGTCAAATAGAATGACAAATTCTATTGATGAGACTAAGTTTGATTTGATTATATAGCTTTGTTTCATGATGAAAGGATGATAAATCCTAATGGTGAAACTAGGCTTAACAATCAAAGATATGATAAGTTTGATGATTTAGGAACTTTGAGATGTTAGATCTAGGTTTAGATTAGAGAATTCCACTTGTAGAGGTCAGTTTTAACAAGTTTAGACTCTGTTGTACCTGAGGAATGATTATGGGCTAAAAAGATTTGGAATTTTGGTTCAAATTGTGAAACAGGGGACAAATTTAACTCACGAGTTTTGCATTTAATGGATGCGCTAAAATAGAGCTTGGATGCGCTAAAGGATTGCACATATGTGCTATAAGATTGCCTAAACACACTGAAACAGAGGGTCAATACGCTAAATATATGTAGTGTATGCGCTATAACAATAGGTAAATGCACTGGAAAATTGCATTGATGCACTATAAAACTAACTGGATGGGCTAAAATAGAGGGTCAATGCGCTGGAAGATTGCACTGATGCGCTATAAAACTGCCTGGATGCACTAAAAGAAAGGGTCAATGCGCTGGAAGATTGCATTGATGCGCTAAAACAAGTCCTGGATGCGCTGAATTGGGAAAATGTCACAGTTTTTTTGCAAGTTTATTTTATTTTTTCAATTTTCTAGTCAAAGAAATGGTTGTTTCAAAGGATGTTTTCTGAATCAAAGTTTTCACTTCCAATGTGTGGTGTTTTGTTTGAAATTGTTTAAAAACACATTGGTAAAACACATCAAACATGACAACTTAAGGTTGTGTAGGACAATATTTATTGGATTCCCTCTTGGATTTTACTCCAGCTGTGCCTAGTTTTGGTGGATGACTAGAAGCTTGACCCCACTAGATCCCCTCCATGGCACTCAGTTACATGGGGTAGACAAGCTTTAGTACCCATGAATCTCCCATGGCATACTTCTCATCTCTACCAAAAGCCATAAAAATGTGGGACGACTTCAAAGGTTAGACCTTCTGCGCCAGTAAATAGCATAAGGATTTTGGCTTGCTACAACAAAGGGCTCTAGTATAGGCATTTTGTTTTTTTGGGGATCATCCATTCAGCAAGAGATGATTGCTACCCTTCTTGTCAGAACAATCCTCGTGATACTTGAACTTTCCTCAAGTACCCACATTTATATCCCGGTTGGAAGTCACTTGGCTTTAGCGTGTTACCAATTGGGTCATTCCCTTAGGTGATTACTTTTTCCCACAAGGCAGACCCTCTATGGATAAAACAAAATAAAAATGAATGGGTATGGTTTTTTGGTCACACAATAAAGGGGAGAGCATATGCCTACCATTCATCAAGCACAAAAAACATGGTGTTCTTTAACCTTCTAATTAAGCTAGATGCCTATCTTAGTTGAAAGAAATCATTTAAATAACTCCATCCCTTGCATAAATCATTAGTAGCTGCATAAGTTTGTCTTTTACTGGTGTATCACCCACCTGCGAGTAGAAAACAACAATTAGTTCTCGGGATTTTAAAATTTTGCAAATTTAAACAAATGCGCTAAAAGATCATTCCAATGCGTTAGAAGATCATTCCAATGCACTAAAAAACTACTCTATGCACTAAAATAACTCATGTATGAGCTAAGAGAACTAATGAATGCACTAAAGTATTGACTGAAAGAGCTGAAAGACTCCTTGTATGCGCTAAAATAGTTGTTCAATGCATCGAAAGAAATGTCATATGCGCCATAACAGAAGTCAGATGAGCTAAAAGATTTGTTGTATGTGTCATAATAGACCACAGATGCATTGAAAGATTTGTTGTATGCACTAAAAGAATCCATAGTTGTGCTAAAACGTCACGTCCAACCTGTTCACAATTTTTTTTCCAAAAAAATATTAAAAATGGGGTTGTGCGCCATGGTGGGTGCCATTTTATGTGTGTGTGAAATGTGGGAGAGTTAGCAAATCAATACTAAAGCACACAAACACCAATGAGATGTATTATATTAAAGATTTGAATCATAAAACTAATCTAGTTGCAGCAAAACAAAACTCTAAAAACATTTCATTGTTCTCTATTCTCAAGGATTCATTAAATCATTTGGCTCTCAAATTTTATATGTGCACTATGATTGTTAGAATGACAACTTGAGAAACGAGATGCTGTATAAAATGTAAGAAATCTACGTTCCTACATGAAAATACATGATGCAAATGATAATGGTGATATTGACAAGTGGATAATGATTCTACATATGCTCAAATATTAGCCATTGATATGACAAACTAAAATGCAATTACAAACTAAGACATGATTCTAAGTTAGAATGATAAAACAATGCAACTTGTTAAATGCTAAATGATCAAATTCTAAATGTTCTAATGCTCCAAAGCTATTCATGCATAATAAGTTTGCTAAAAGATGTGGATTGATAATGTTGTACCAAAGGGTTGTATTTATAGGATTTTCAAAGCATCTTGTGATGTAGCAGCGATTGATGGTCCAGATTCAAACATGAGGGATGAACGGTGGAAATGGAAGAATCAAGGAGGATGTTCCCTTGACCAAGGGCAACATGCTAAATGGATGAAGGAATAAAGTGTGTGAGAAATAAACCATGTGTTAAAAGTTTGTTGAAGATAATTGGTTGAAGATAATGTAATTAAATATTAGTCATATTTAATTACATGTGACATTTGATGACATGGCCAAAAAGTGTTGTAGACATGTGACTAAATTTGAATTTGAAATTATTCAAACTTAGTGAGAAGATATTTAATTAAATAAAAAAAGAACTATAGCCATTTATTTATTTAATTAAATTTAGGAGAATGTGGTTTAGAATGAAGAATTTAGAAAAGTGTGAACTATATAAATAAATTGAAAATTTATTTATAAGTAGATGAATATTAATAAAATAGCTAGTATTTAATTAATTAATTGTCTTGACTGATTTTAGGTGTATACAATTATTACATAGGATAACTAGACTATGTTTATGTGTATGAAATGATGTGTCTCTCATTTCTATTCTTACTAGGCCATTGGAAGGGACTAAATTATTCAATGGCCATGTATTAAATGTTGTTGGCTCAACTTGTAAAATGGGCAATGTAGTGACTCTTCCTTAGATCTTCACGTTTGAAACTATGTATGTCTCTCATTTCTATTTTTACCCCCATTGGAAGGGACTAGATTATTCAATGTCCATGTGTTAAATGTTGTTAGCTCAGCTTGTAAAATGGGAAATGTAGTGACTCTTCATTATCTTCATGTTTTCAAAGTTAAAAGTTCATTTAAATTATCAAATATATATTACAAATGGATTTAATTAGAATTAGTTAAATTATGGATACATATGTCCTATTTAATATTCTACTCACTACCCATCAAGGGTCTTACTCTCCTTCTTTCACCTATGACGCCTTAGAATGGGTCATCCTTAAGGCAATATCCAACAACATGTTGTGTGCAATGGTGTCACCCCTTTGGCTTAGTAGTCTTTTGCCACGTAAAGTATACTGATCAAGATGTGTGTCACTTGTATCATCCTGGTTTTTTTACCCCTACCTTATTGAGTCCACATTAACACACTCTTTTAGGTTGTCACCACTAGGTTCCATTGTATGTTCCAATGACACCTATGTGCATATGTCAACTTGGAATTTTTAATGATGCTTGTTAAGAAAATATGGTTGTGTTTTTGCAGTGTTTACTCATGGCTCAAAGTGGGCATCTTATAATAGTCTAGTGAACAAACAAACATTTTTACAATGTGTCCAATTGTAATTGTAATTTGGAAAGTTATGAAATGCACATTGACCATTACGATAACCACTATATCCTACCTTTTACTGTGCATGGCAATAGCTATAAAATGTATTCACTAAAAACATAAAAATTGTCAAGTAAACATCCAAATTATTTATTGGAAAATATGACCACTAGTCGTGTTTAGATCACTTATCAAAGTATTCCACTCCTTTCGATTTGCTTGCTTTCTCACATTTTTAGTAGGAGATATTCCTGAAATCCCCAAATATACCACCTCAAAAAGTTGCTCGTATATCAAACTTGCTAATGTGAAAAAATATGGTTCTTTTGAATAAGGCTAGTCAAGAACACATTAACAACAAAAATTCATATCTACTAGACTCACCTCCTTCTTAAGCTTAACTCACACATGATCCCAACAAAGGGAGCATCTTCACTTACTCCAATAGGATATTTGCTAGTGTGTCCATGATGAATAGTTTCGTCCTCTGGATTGACAAGAGATTCAATTAGCCTTAACCCCTTCAAATGGACATCAACTTCAATAAACAACAAAACTTCTCAACTAATTTTGGTGTCCTACATATGCTTCTATTGATGCCTTCTAGATCCACAATTATGCCTCTTTCTCACTCCCTTCCATGTCAAATATAAAATTATAGGATATCATATGAAATTTGTAATTGAATTATCCCAAAGATATGAATTTCTTCAATAGAAAAATACAATATTTAGATGAAAATATAAAATTTATTAAAAGTTTTAAATCCAATAGTATTTTCATTTTTTTTTTACTCCTTAATCATTGAATTAGAGGTTAATAAACAATTTGTTTGAAATCATACATAATATTTAAAATACAAATTAAAAATATCACAGTTTCTTGCAAACACAAAATATTTGTAAAAAGATTCAAGGAAAAATTATAATAATGATTTATTTGTGTCCAATACATCATTTCTTTAATATTCCACAACGATAACTCTTTTACCTAATTTACTAAACAAAACACATCGGTTATGATCAAGGGTGAGGGAATCTTATTTGGGTATACCATTGGACTAAGCATGGTTGCCTTCTTCACAAGGTCGACTATCTCATTTCAAGTACATGTAAATCCATTCATTTCATGGATTCTACACCCTTGATCTCTTAAGTTCTTCTTTCAATCCTAATCTTCCATCCAAATCAAACTTTTCTATAAAATAGACATTCGCTCCCATTTGAAGGTTGACCACAAATCTTTGATATCTTGCATTCTTATCATATTCAATATTCATTTGAGCTCGAAGAAATATAGTGCACACATAAATCTGGGAGCAAAGACAAAATGGAGAAGAATAATGGAGATGAATCAATCTTGACATAAGGAAGGTATATGCTTTGATTTGTTATTTGATTTCTTATGTTGATTGTGCTCGATTGTTAGTTTAGATATGGATTTTCTTGAATCTTATCAGTTTGTGGTTGTTAATTTATAATTCATGTTGTTTAATCCTATTTTTTGGTCTACAGTAGCAATCTTGGTGGTTTTGTTGGGATTTTAATTCTGATAACAATTCCTTCTTAAACCTATCTAAACTCTCATTTAAGGATTTTACAAATGGTTCAAACAATTTATCTATAATGAATATATTGTTGTTCCAAGTCCTCGTGGAATTCCTTCCTCAATTTTAGGTGGTGGAAAATAAAATGGGTCCTTATCTAATTTTGTATATGTAGAAAAGTTCTCCAATTCTAAAGATGACATAGCTTTAATTATGTTTTTATTTTAATATTTATTAAGGTAGGAAATTATTTGGTGTGAGAGAGAATTTGATGTTTTTGTTTGGACCAAACCTTGACCACTAAATTAAGGAATATATTTTACATCTAATTTTTTTTCAAAGAACTAACCCTACCTATTTTTTTATAAGCTTTCAAAAAATATAATTAAAAAAAAAAATCTAAAAATTATAGCATTAGAGAAAATTAATAAAAGTTTTGACTAAACTTTGATCACTAAATTAATGAACTTATCTTATTTATAAATTATATAAATTAAATGCAAGGATATTGAGCTCTAGATTTGGCAAAGATATCACTATGTAGATATCAAAAGTTCATTTGTCACGGTGTAAAAAAAAGAGTCCATTATACAACCATCATAGACTTACAATTTAATTGTGACACTACCTGATTCACTTAAACAAGTGCAAAATGATCTCCATGAGTGTGGGTCTAAATCTTTGTATAAAACTAAACCTAAGATTCATGGATCTAAATTAATTAAATTCGATTGACTAAAATTTGTTCACCTTGATCTTTTGATGTTTAAATCATAATAAAAAATTAAATGTATTTACAAACACTATTGAAGAATTGTAATATTGCTATCACAATTCAACCATAAAGTTTTACTAACCAAACTCATTAACCCATGTTTCATGAGCAGTAATTCACAATAACCCATCTCTCATCTCTCATGATAATGAATGATCCACTTAGCACCCTAGTTCGCTCCATCAAGTATCTAAATTTAAAAACAAGCGCAGGCCAGATTTTGGGAGTGGCGAAAATTTACAACTATTCTGGTAAAATGTCGAGCTTGAAACATGTTACAGTTGGCAGCAAGCAACCTTGTACGAGGCTACAAATGTAAGAGACATAAAACGGTCAGAAGATCTCTTGAATGGGGGAAGTCTGCGGGGTAAGTGTAGGGAGTTGCATTCCAGTCCGAAGAAAAAACTCAGAAATAAATAGATGGCAATCAAACCACTTCCTTGTTTCATTGTTAGTTACAGTAACAAATAAATGGTTATAAAACCATTTTTGAGAACAAACACGGGCAGAATAAACAGATTGAATAGGCATTTTCAACGCGTCAGTTATAATCTAAATCTCAAACTCACAGTATTATGTAGAGAAGGTTGGTTGAAGGAGGCGCTACACATCCTGCTCACTTCATCACACAAGCTCACTGTAAACTCTTCTACATATCTTCAACTCTTGCAGAGCTGCATTTCCAAGAAAGCCCTTTTAGAGGGCAGGCAAATCCACTCTTACATCAATGGAAGGGAAATTAAGGTACCCGGACACAAACTTTTACAAGATACCCTTATACGATTGTATGACGAGTGCGGAAATTTAGTAGATGCCCGCGACGTGTTTGACAAAATGACTGAGCGAGACATTCTGTCGTGGAATGCGATCATTGCAGCTTACAGAAGAAAGGGGTATCCTCAGGAGGCATTGACGCTATTTCGCGAGATGCAAGCAACAGGTGTACAACCAGATCAGTTCACCTTTTCCAGCATACTCCAAGCGTGTGCGAAAATAAGAGCTTTGGAACAGGGTATGTGCATCCATCAAAGGGTAATAAGAAGAGGGTTTTTGTCAGATGTTGTAGTTGCAAGTGCTCTGATAGACATGTACACAAAATGTGGAAGTATAGACATGGCAGCTGAACTGTTTGATAAAATATCTCATAGAGATGTGGTCTCATGGAACACAATGATAGCAGGATATGCACAAAATGCTGTTCTTGACAAGGCTTTAAAGCTTTTTAAAGAAATGCCTCAAAGAGACACATTTTCGTGGAACGCGATGATTGCAGGATACGCGCAAAGCGGTGACCTTGACCAGGCTTTACGGATTTTCACAGAAATGCCGCGACCAGATGTCGTCTCTTGGAATGCCATGGTTGCAGGGTATGCCCAAAATGGGTTTGCTGAGAAGGCCTTGGAGGCATTTAATCAAATGCAATTGGCAGGTATAAAGCCAGATGCCACCACCTTTGCCAGTGTCCTCCCGGCCTGTGCTAAAATGGGAGCTTTGAAACAGGGAGTGTACATCCATCAGAGCGTAATTGAAAATGGATATCTGCTTAATGTTATAGTTGCAAGTGCCCTGGTAGACATGTATGCAAAATGTGGGAGTATACAAAAGGCACATGAACTGTTTAACAAAATGCCTCAAAAAAATGTGGTCTCATGGTCTGCAATTATTGCAGGATATGCACAAAATGGCTTTTGCAAGGCTGCTCTCGAACTCTTTGAACTGATGAGGGAATCTGGAACATATCCTAATCATGTAAGTTTTGCTTGTGTTTTGTTAGCATGCAGCCATGCAGGTTTAGTGGATGAGGGCTGTAAATACTTCAATGGCATGAGTGACTTATATTGCATTACACCTACAACTGATCATTATGTGTGCATGGCTGACCTCCTTGCCCGTGCTGGCTATCTTGAGCAAACTCTAAACTTTATCATCAAAATGCCAATCAAACCTGTGGTGGTTGTATGGGCAAGTTTGCTTGGTGCCTGTAGAACACATAAGAATATACAGTTAGGAGTATTTACAGCAACAGCTCTTTTTGAGCTAGATCCTAAAAATTCTGCAACTTATGTTCTTCTCTCAAACATCTATGCAGAAGTGGAATGGTGGGGTGAGGTACGAATTGTAAGGAGATTGATGAAAGATAGAGGAATCAAAAAGATTCCTGGATGTAGTTGGATTGAAGGCCATAAAATGGTACATGCTTTTTGTGCAGGCGACAGATCACACCCACAGACACAGGAGATTTATGCAATGCTGGAGAAATTGTCTCAGGAGATTAAGGCGGCAGGGTGTTTTCCAGATTCAGCACAGGAACTGAATGATGTGGAGAAGGAAGAGAAAGAACTATTCCTGGGCCACCATAGTGAGAAATTGGCAATTGCTTTTGGATTGTTAAACACGCCTCCTGGAACAACTATTCGAGTCGTCAAAAACCTTCGAGTATGTGTTGACTGCCACACCACAATCAAGTTTATCTCGAAGACTGTTGCTAGACAAATAGTTGTGAGAGATGCAAACCGGTTCCATCATTTCAAACAAGGCCTATGCTCTTGCAGAGATTATTGGTGATGTTAAATGAAGCAATACCAACACAAAGGCTTGTACTATACAAAGGTGCACTGTTTCAAACCTGCAATGACAAAGAAGAGACCAACTTTTATCTCCTGTTTCTAGAAGTGTATTTCTTATCCAAGTTTTTGGAAATTTAGATCACACTGCTCACTTCACAAAATCATATATATAACAAACAGAGCTCTGTTTTATTATATCATGGAAGATGTGACATTTACTATTTTAACAAGTGTATGCACCTCTGGAATGAATGAAGCTGGAAGAGATAGTGGAGAATGGGAAAGGCATATGGAGAAGAACATTTGAAGAAAATGGAAAGGTGCCTCGCCAACAGGAAATGTGAGGGAGGCTTACAATCTTGGAATGATGGAAAAGCATATATTGTTGATCGTTCTTTACTCCAACCTTCGTCATTTTGTATCGTTCGTTTGCCTGTGTTAATTGTACAATCTCGACCAGTGAGATCGAACTGCCATTTAGGATTCAATCATACAAGATTACTTATGCAAAATTATATCATTCATCTAGAATTTTTCATTATTTATGATTAGATTTTTAATGTTTTTCCACATCATTTTGCATTTTTGTGAGGCTGATGTCTTTTTTTTAATTAGTTATGATTGGATGATTAGAAAGTGACATGGAGAGGGCTACTAGGTTATGACCTTCCCTCATGAAAATAATTAGGTTAGGACATCACACCTAAGCGTGTGGTTTGTAATTATGATCAATTGAATAGTGAAAGGAAACATGAAGGAAGACATCTATGGAGGTGGGGTAAATCGCAATTTTGTATCAATAATCTCACATTTTGTGGAACATGAAGGAAGACATCTATGGAGGTGGGGTAGATTGCAATTTTGTATCAATAATCTCACATGATACCAAATCTTAAAGACTTGAAAAATCCTTAGGTTTTTTCTTTTGTTGCTACTAGGAACATAGAGGAGTTGGATATCTCAAGGATATACTATGTACTTTTCCACCCTAGTTTTGGATTCACTTCAACCAAGTTGATATGTATGTTTATTTACTACTCAATTTGGGTTGATTTGGCACAAAATATGCAAAACCCTAGAACTATCCCTCTGTCTAATCATTTTAGCTTTTATCCATCTATAGAAACTAGATGTCATTTCATCCTCCCATACATCCTAGATGCAATCACAATTTGATCTTATCCTTGGACATTTCTATAATTTGATTTTGTCCCCCTTTTTAAAATTCAAGTTCTCACATTTTGAGGCCAACATTTCTATAATTTGACCATTGCATTGTTAGCTTGCATGGTAAATCATTCAAATTAGGGTCTAGATATTTGTATTTAAAGGCATGCCCTATGACCCTAGTGTCATATGTAATGATCATCAATCAAGAGTATTCATTGCACATCATCTCATTAAAAGAAAGGAAATACATGGTAGATTGTACCTATATAAATGATCATCCAAGTACAAATACTAGACATCTTCATGTAAGCATGATGCATCATACTTGTCTTCAAATCTTGCGAACATACAACAAAGCCTTGACCAAGCTAGAGAGGAGAAGTTAGTGCACTTCTACACCCTAGCATAACAAGCTCCTAATGGCATTTTGAATGTGGCATGCTCGAGGTCAAATATCTTATAGCTTCAGGATTCATAATTTGTAGCTTTTAGGAGGGAAAACAAGATTAAGGCTTCCAAAGAGGATAATAGTTTCTAAAATTTGCTACCACTAATACAAAGTTGTCCCTAGATTTAAAGCCTTAGATTTAATCATCCATAGTTGTTCACAATTTCTAGGTCTATGTTTTGATACACAATCAATATCTATAATAGTACATCATTTATAATGAAGAAGACACATATTCCCTTAACTATATTTCTTTATTAGTTGTGTTTTATATTTCCTTGTCTTATATTCAACTCAACACTTTATCTAAATAAAATGTTAATCGATGTCAATTGATTTTTTTATTTTACATTCTAACACCACAACTTAATTTAAATGGTTTATTAACTTGACCTTCTACCTTGCTTCAAATCTAATATTTTTTATTGTTGTCAATTTTCATTTGAGATAAGAAATTAGACTATACCTCCATTGTTTTGATTTCCCTTGCATTGAATATTTAGCTTTTGTGTATCTTTCACTATAGATTCTTATGAGCCTCTATTGTTTGGAGTACCTTTTGTAGAGTTAGAAATTTCCTACTTTTTAATTTCCACTCTATGTTGCATACTCATTTTAGCATCCATTCCTGTAGTATGTTCTAGGTCTCACTTAACATATTTATTATCCTTTTGACCCTCACCAAGACATCAATTTAAAACTTTTACTTGATTTCTATCCATTTCAAACTTTACTTGCAACTTTTTTCAACTTGGACACTAACACAATTGTGGTGGTGTCTACACTCTTAAACAAATCTTTGAATGCTAAAAATCCACATCACATGTGTAGCATTTCATATTTTTAATGCCTCATTTGAATCAATTTATAAAAAATGCATATTCATTCATTTAAAATCTCCATTCTTGGCACTTTGATTTTAGGCCATTTCTATTATTCCCATAAATGGATTCTATAGTTTTTATTTACTACTCTTAGTTATTGACCTACAAATTCTTTCCCTTTGAATAGATTCTACAAACCTTTACTAGTACCATGATTATTCATCCATATCCAACACGTACAAATTATTACCCTTTCCTCTCATTGGGCATTCTTGGTGATACATTTCTCTAAATCCTCCATACCCAAAAACACATCAATAGGATATTTTAGGATCTAAAATATTCCTTTCATTTATTATTATTCTACACCTTTTCACCTAGGCTAGCAAAAACTTCAATATATTATCTACTTTTATGTAGATGTTGAAATAAACCATTCAAGCTCTTAAGGAAAGCTTTCAAGCAACCACAATCATTTTTCTACCCTCCCTACATATTTCAACCCCCATATCATTCTATAGGTATTATATATTTTAATTTTATGATGAAAATCAACAATCCAACACAACAAAACAACATCAAAGTTCACCACAACACTGTATAAGTCACTATACAAGACAAAGGCCAAAGTTGTCATTATGAAAGTGAAACTGCTCATCCACAAACCATGAAGGGTTAAAGTTAAACTCTACAAGAGTGGGTTTTCTCTCCTAATCTTCAAGCTTAGCTTAGACTCAAGAGATTGTTCCTAGGGGTATACCTAAATAGGTATTTGAATCAAACATAACAAACAACTAAGTACAACAATAACTAAACCCAAATTTCTTACTTGACCCCAAATCTATCACTAGCTCAAGTGAAACAACTATATAAAAACCTATATAGTTGATTAACATGTGCAAGAATGATCCACATGAGATGAGTTTATTCAAGGTTTACTTAAGATGTCTCCTTGGTTATTGTATGGGATCATGAATGTATAAAACTAATCCTACTCCACAAATAGGATGGAGGGGATTAAAATGATGGATGATTGGAATTTCACTAATATGGACTAGTGACTACTCCATTGGGCAATAGAGTCTAGAACAACAAAGATGAAAGATGAAACACAATAAAACATCAAAAAAATTAGATCCTCATTATTATAAAAATTAAAGATTGCATCCATGTGATAGACATATTTAATGATCCATAACCATAACTATAATGAATCACATGGTTTAAAGGAATGATTCTTAAAGCCTTTGCAGTACATTAGGTGTTATCATACACCATTAAACCATCAATACATTTATGATAGAAATATAGAAAGAGAAAACATATAATTGTGATTACATATTTTCTTGAATCACTATAAATAATCATGGAGATATACTGGACTACATGGAAATGTGCATTACAAGCCTTCCTCATCTTTACATTACAAGCCTTCCTCATCTTTATTAGGTGTATCCTTTCATTTTTTTATCAAACATTCAATGTTTGAATCCCTAGAACAACCTATAGACTATACTAGACCAAAAAACTTGGCTTAATGACCAACCCCTTCAAAATGATCAAAATTGTTCTTTTAATGGGCTAGGTGTTAACCATAAACCGTAGCACTATAACAAATTTAAAATGAACAATGCAAATTCAATCCCATCCAAGAGATGTAGAGAATACCTAATGAGTGAAGTCAAGTATTCATGTTCGATTGATTTGCAATAATGGCATGTGATAGACATACTTAATGATCCATAACCATAACTATAATGAATCACATGGATTCAAAGAATGATTAAAGCCTTTTCAGTACATTAGGTGCTATCGCACACCATCAAACCATCAATACATTCATGATAAACATATATTACAAGATGTTTGCTTGAACAACCTACAGACTCTATCATACCAAAAAACTTGGCTCAGTGACCAACCCCTTCAAAATTATAAAAAATGTTCTTTTAATAGGCTAGGTGTTAGCTCTAATCGCACTATAGCAGATTTAAAATGAATGGTGCAAATCCAATCCCACCCAAGAGATGTAGAGAAGACCTAATGAATTGAATTTACTTAGTTGTGTCCAATTGATTTGCAATAAGGGAATGTGATAGACATACTTAATGATCCATAACCATAACTATAATGACTCACATGGATTAAAGGAATGATTGTTAAAGCCTGCACACCATCAAATCATCAATACATTCATGATAAAAAAAATATAGCAAGAGAAAACATATAACTGTGATTACATATTTTCCTAAATCACTATAAATCATCATGGAGAGATACCACTACTTGAAAATGTGCATTACAAGAATTCTTCATCTTTACTAGGTGTATCCTTTCATTTTTTGATCAAATGTTTAATGAATGAAGCCTTAGAACAACCTATAGACTATATCAGACCAAAAAACTTGGCTCAGTGACCAACCCCTTTAAAATGATCAAAAAAATCTTTTAATAGGCTAGGTGTTAACCTTAACCCATAGCTCTATAGTAGATTTAAAATGAATGGTGCAAATCTAATCCCATCCAAGAGATGTAGAGAGGACCTAATGAATTGAATTCAAGTAATCAAGTCCAATTGATTTACAATAATGACATGCATGTAGGGTAGGTGGAGAATAATCATGTCGTTCATTTGGCACTCTATGTTTGAAATTGGTTTACACATTTTGTACTTCAAACATTTGATTATAACCATTTTAATCAACAACTTTATATTTTAGTGAACTTTTATGTTGATGAACCTACCTTTCAACAAATTTTCCCTTTGATAAAATTTCACTTTGGTGAACTTTCTTTAGTATCCTTTACTTTTTATTTGTTCTCTTTTTTTGCATCTTGTGTTGACATTGTGTATGTTGTCTTGCTACATCTCATACATGTGTGTTCCTTTGTGCTTATGTTGGTTTTCCATGGAATCTTGAACCCTAGAGGCTTGTGCACTCCCCCTAGATTCACCATCATCCTATCTCTTCAACATTTGGACAATCAAACTCCTCTTGACATATATTTTTTACTTTAGTGTGAGTCTAGCATAAGTTCATACTCTCACTGAAGTGGAGGCTAAATGTATCATAAATTGTCACCCTTGACAATTTCACACTATGTTTTGTTCCCCCCTAAGTGTATGGACCTATTTGTACACCTAATTTCCTAAATTATGCATTCTATAGCCCATTTGGACAATTATCAATAAAACCCATGTAGAAAACTAATGCAAACATTTAATATTTTACTCCTAACACCTTAGATCCCACAAAATAAGGCCACGACTAAGTCACCCTAGGAAACTTGGTCCCCCTATTTTGCCTCAAATTTTAATATGTTAGAGTCAACATTTTATTATTTAAATTTCAAATGTCAAATGCCAACTATCAAGATTTAATTTTAAGGAAATTAGAATAATTGCATATACATATCTAGTCATTGCATCATTTGAAAACCAACTAGAAATTATTAGAAATCAAGAGCACTTTCAAGCAATCAAGCAAGTCAAGAGCAGTCAAGAGTAGATTTATTGCAATAATTCAATACCAAAGCATCATGTCAAAGTGTAAGTGAGTTTTTTCATGTTTATGTTATCATATTGTTTGTGAGATCTAACCCTTGTAGGTCTTCAAGCAAGTCAAGCCAACAACAATCAAATCCTTGAGGATATGTGCATGACTTTAATCCTTCAAGGAAGCCATTTTTGAGTGGTGATTTGTAGTCCATTATTGAGTCATCATTCATTTATCATTCATCCTCTATCCCTCAAAAGGATAAGCTTGCTTTCATTAACATCGCCATTGTGGAGGTGGAAACACCAACATGGGGTTTGATTGAGGCAAGCCCCTATATGTCACAACCCTTCCTCTCTCTTTCAATGTGTAGGTTTTAGATCTGAAGAAGATTGGGAGAAGCTTGAAGGTCAATTATTCATTATTGCATTCATACTCTACACCTTGACAACATACCAAAACTCAATTATCTTGACACTCAATAAAAGATTTGACAATGCAACACTTGGGAAAAGAAATCTCTAATCTAGCTCCAAAGGATTGTGAAAATAGATATGAAATTCAATAAAAAGGACATTGTCACCCTGAGAAATTTAGTCCTCCATTTTCAACCCAAAATTTATATCATAGGTGCATAAAATTTTGTGTAGTCTATTTTTGAAGTCCAAATTTGTTTGTGAACATTCCAAATCTACTATTTTTGCATTAGAATAGTTATCTACATCATTAGCCTAGTAAAATCATTACATTTCATTCCAAAATCCATCCTAAGTTTGGTCAAGGGAAAGTTGACTCACCTTTCAAGTTGCAAGTCAGTCTTATACCTTGTTCAAATTCATCAAACCCCCACTACCTCAACCCTCTAAATGAAATGTTAGGAAAAGCACCTAAAGCCCTAGAGTAAAATCCTAGGATCCACACCACTTTTTCTTCATTTCACTATATTGGAAAATAAAATATAATTTCTATAAAATGAAAAGTAAAAAATTTAAGGATGATTGTGTAACCTTCTAGAAGTCTCAACCACAGACACCAACACATAGTGTGGACATACTCATAGCATGTTCTTGTATTATACAAATACAATGATAAAGCACAAAATACCTTAGAACTTGTGCCTACACACAAAGAAAATAAATCACGGTCTAATTGTGTGTGAAATATATTTAAATGCCAGAAAGTACCAAAAGTGTACAATAGAGAAACTTAATTAAGAGGAACTAAGGAAGAAATTATGGAAACAACCAGATATCACCTAAAAGGTTGCTTTCTTCTAATCTAGACACTTGCACACAAAAAAGAAGAGAATTTTTTTTGGGTGGTTATTTAGGGGCTTGCCTCAGTCAACCCTTCGTCTTGGTATTTTGACCTCCTGTGGACAACCAAGATTGATTTGATGATTGATTTTAATAAAAGGAGATATATTAATAAAGGTTGATAAAATGAAATATGACTGATTTAATTGATAGGTTTAAGAATAGCATGCTAACACCAAGAACATCTAGCCACTAGCATAAAAAGAAGAAATATTTCCAAACAAGGAGACACCAAAAATTAGATATCTCTCACCAGGAAGCCATGAACAACCTCCATTGTGAAATATAAATTTATAGTATAGTTGTCTTGCTCAATCTCATAATCAAGAAATAACATGCAAACTATTGGATGAGCATTGTTGCTTCAAAACCTATAGATCTTCAAGAAAGTTGTAGAATAAAAAACCAAGAACAAAGTGTGATCCATTAAAAAAAAAGAGTCAATTTTTTTCTCAAAATAGAAGGTCACGACTTTTCTGTCAAGCCTAATTGCCACACAAGAGTGTTAGATCCAACAAATTCTCAAGAATGTAACATTCTGATAGCCACTTAAATCATGATTTTTTGTGAGATGTTAGCATGTCACACAAATATCTACGTGTAGTGCTCTTGTCTGAGATAAATGGACTCAAAATCTTGAGATCATCATAATTTTGCTAGACATAAAGCATTCTAATGTTAACATATTATGTTTAAACTATTTCTAAATCATGATAAAAAAGTGGAGACATTAGGTAGTGTGAAATTGTAGGGTATGCAATCCCCTACACTATAGTTTCCTCCTTAATAATCTCTACATATTAGAAATTTTTGAGTTGCTAGAACAATAGATTAATTGCCCCATCATTAGGACCTTTGATAAGTTTTATTCCTTCATAAACCATAATTTGAAGTGTATGCTTAATATTTAAACATTCTTTAGTACAATTGCCAATTACCCTATGATAGTTGTAATACATGATCTACATAAAAACATGGGGGATGATGGTGAGAGGTGTTAAAGGGAATTATCAAAAAAATAATTAGATCAAATTCTAAAATATTTATCTAATACAATATTGAGGTGATCAAGAAAGAGAGTAAAAATAGTTTTCCTTGAGGCTTAGTTGAAGTTACAATTTGAATAACTATGTATCTAAGAAATTCTAATCCATATCAGTTTATAATAAAGAAAATGTTGGAGCCCATTGAAGATGAAGGATGATTGTGAACCATCATATGAGTCTACAAGATACTTCTATAATTTCTAACTTCATAGTCCTTTTGGATTCAACTGTGTATTTTTGCAGCCATGTTTTGGATCACACTTAGCAATCCATCAATAGGGAAATAAAATTTATACATAATGATAACTCTTCTATTCCTGATGATGGATCACTAAGTGTGATCCAAAATATTGATCCAAAAATATACATAGTCAACACTGATGACTCTTCTCTTCTTGATGATGGATCACTAAGTGTGATAAAAAATATCGATACAAAAATGTACATAGTTGAATCCAAAAGTACTATCTACTAACTTCATGGACTATGGAAATTAATGTCTACAATTTATAGATTTTCAAGCACGTGTTTTTATTTGAAATCTAATTTATTATAAATTAGCATCATAAATGAGAACATTAAAGAAGTCATTAGGACTCAAGATTTCACTAGATCTAAGACATTAAGATGGTTTAGAAGTCAAAATATTCAACAATGGAATGATGAGTTCTAATTATTAAAAAACCATTAAAGAATACTTAAGGATAAATGATAGGGACTAATGCTATAAGACTAATAAGATTAAAAAATAAATGCCAAATAATTTTAAATCTAAAAAATATAACAAATTTAGAACAATCATATTTTAAAATGTAAACTTGAAGAAGGAAGCCTTAAGGAAAAACCTAGGATGTACAAATTAGGTCAAGGTCCTCAAAATATAGAGAAAATCAGTGTTTTCATACTCTAATCTAGGTCTAATTAGAGGGGAAACAATTATTATCAATTAGACCTAACTTAAATATGAGTTGATTTTGATAAATGTACATGCTTAGCTCTCATCATTTTGGTGTGTTTATATGTGGTAGTTCATTGTTTTGTTGTAGTTGATGGTCAAAACTTGAGATATGTAGTCTAGAATGAAATTTAGTCTAATATTGGAATGAAATTAGAATAAGACACACCATGTCTAGGATTAAATCTTTGTCAAATGATCTAGTCCTATAGTGAATTTGTATGATGTTAATGAGGACTTTGGCATTTTGGTCATACATTATGTACTTGTTGCTAGACAAAGGGGTGTGCTAAAAAGTATATTGAGCTTTGTTAGGTTAAAGAGAAGTCCACGTACTTCCTTGCAAGTTGTCAAATCCCTTGGGAGTGTTGAACAAGATCAACATATACATCACATAATTGATATAATGTTTTAATGCTCTTCGTGTAGATGTCTTGTAATACGTCTCAATTATATTTCGATAAAAAATAATTAGTTAGGATTGTCTATAAATGCATGATCATAACCACTCAATTCAAGATGTTTAATGTATAAACAAATAGATAATGGACAATTTTTTAGAAAGTTGACTTCAAGACCAAGAAACTTAAAATTTCAATTCAATAGACTTAATAAAAAATGGTCATCCAAAAATAAAATGATAACATATTATCCACTCAAACTAAAAGATATAAGATCACACCAATTTGAAGTGAAGAATAAAACAATTTTAATTGATAAGTTCAAAACTCTAAAATAATTTTGAAGTGTTAAAGTGTAGGATATAAAATGTGTCTAATTTGAGTTAGTAAAAGACATAAGATCATACCGATCCTCACTGCAACAAAGAACAAAACATTTTTTGACTCATAAATTCAAACCCCAAAACAATATAAAGCTGTAAAAGTGCTAGATATATGATGTGTTAATTTCGATTAGGGGAGAGGACCCAGTAGTTGAGCATGTTTCAATAGTTGTGATAGTAGTTGCTTATACAATGCCCAATAGTTGTGATAGTAGTTGTTTATATAATGTCTAATAGTTGTGACTTGACTACCCATAATTAAACAAAATGTATTCCTTTGATCTAAAAAGCAACCAATCATGTGATGCCACATCAACGCTCAACTACCCATGATGTGAATGCACAAGTATTGGTCTCACTTTTTTTTTGGGCCTTTTTGGACACCTTGACAAAAAGCATGCCAATGTG
The DNA here is from genome assembly GCA_007258455.2 of Sequoia sempervirens. Classification (NCBI taxonomy): domain Eukaryota; kingdom Viridiplantae; phylum Streptophyta; class Pinopsida; order Cupressales; family Cupressaceae; genus Sequoia; species Sequoia sempervirens. The sequence goes on along the minus strand of VDFB02353493.1, from coordinate 363,540,913 downwards.
ACATCATATTTGATGATGTGGCCCTGAAATGAAAGTTATAAGCAGAGGACTTGCCAATTAAACTGTTGTAAAAAATTGGGAGTGATTTGATTATTAGAAGCCAAAGGTAGGGTAAACTTCTACATCCTCTCCCCTACTCTATTACAATATTTAAAATTGATTATCACAACCCATAGGAAACCCTTTTCGATTGGACATTACTGATTATGAATATTTAACGTTTGCAGGTCTAGTGTTGGCATAGGAAAGACGGAGTACCTTCCAAAGTTAGTCGCAGAATTGAATCTACCGTGCTACATACCAGTAATTGACTCTGTTGAAAGCTCAACTCTCTGGCTTTTCAATAGCTCCTTCACTGTAATAAGTTTGCCGTTTGCAAAATATATGTGTGTAACTGCCTCATATCTCCTTGTTAACATCTGCTTCCTTGTACCATCGTTATTCATATTTATAGAAATTCATAAATGGCAATAAAACGACTTCCTCAGACATAGATATATGGCCAGAAAACCACTTTTGAAGACAGATGGTAGCAGTGCTTGGTTGTCATTGTCGTTCAAGTAGATTGAACAGTAATGCAAATGTCCAGCGCTTCGAATATAATAATAGAATGCCAATGGTATCCCCTACCAATCTCAATCTCAAGCTCACAGCATTATGCAGAGAGGTTCGGTTGAAGGTGGCGCTACACATTCTTTCTACATCACACAACCCCACTGTGAACTCTTGTACAGACCTTCAACTCTTGCAAACCTGCGTTTCCAAGAAAGCCCTTTCAGAGGGTAAGCAAATCCACTCCCACACCAATCAGAGGGAATTTAAGCAACCCAAACGCAAACTTTTACAAGATACGCTTATACGCATGTATGACCAATGCGGAGGTTTAGTTCATGCACGCGAAGTGTTTGATCAAATGATTGAACGAGATGTCTTGTCATGGAATGCGATCATTGCAGCTTACAGAAGACATGGGTATCCTCTCGATGCATTGGCACTGTTTCACCAAATGCAAGCAACTGGTGTCCAACCCGATCAATTCACCTTTTCCAGCATACTCCCAGCTTGTGCCAAAATAAGAGCTTTGGAACAGGGTATGTATATCCATCAAAGCGTAATGGAAAGAGGATTTTCGTCGGATGATGTAGTTGCGAATGCGCTGGTAGATATGTATGCAAAATGTGGGAGAATACACAAGGCACGCGAACTGTTTGACAAAATGACCCAGAAGAATGTGGTTTCCTGGACAGCAATGGTCGCAGGATATGCACAAAATGGTGTTCTTGATGAGGCTTTGAAGCTTTTTCAAGAAATGCCTCAAAGAAATGTGGTGTCATGGAATGCAATGATTGCAGGATTTACACAAAATGGGTTTGTTGAAAAGTCTTTGGAAACTTTTCAGCAAATGCATTTGGCACATATAAAGCCGGTCTCCACAACCTTTGCCAGCGTCCTCTCAACCTGTGCCAAAATGGGAGCTTTAGAGACAGGGATAATCATCCATCAGAGCATAATCGAAAGCGGTTTTTTATCAGATGTTGCAGTTTCAAGTGCCCTCGTAGACATGTATGCAAAATGTGGGAGTATACATACTGCACGACAACTGTTTGATAAAATTATTCGAAGAGATTTGGTTTCATGGACTGCAATGATTGCAGGATATACACAAAATGGATTTGTTGAAAAATCTTTGGAAACTTTTCAGCAAATGCAATTGGCAGGTGTAAAGCCAGACTCCACAACCTTTGCAAGCATCCTCCCAGCCTGTGCCAAAATGGGAGCTTTGGAGCAGGGCATGAATATCCATCAAAGCATAATTGAAAATGGATTTTCGTCGGATGATGTAGTTGCAAGTGCCCTGGTAGACATGTATGGAAAATGTGGAAGCATACACAAGGCACACGAATTATTTGATAAAATGCTTCAAAAAACCGTAGTCTCATGGACTACAATGGTCGCCGTATATGCACAAAATGGATTTGTCGAGGACGCTTTGGAAGCTTTTAGGCAAATGCAACTGGCAGGTGTAAAGCCAGACTCTACGACCTTTATAAGCATCCTCCCAGCCTGTGCCAAAATGGGGGCTTTGGAACAGGGCATAAACATCCATCAAAACATAATTGAAAGTGGATATCTATCAGATCTTGTAGTTGCAAATGCACTGGTAGACATGTATGCAAAATGTGGAAACGTGCACAAAGCACGTGAACTGTTTGACAAAATGCCTCAAAAAAATGTGGTCTCGTGGACTGCAATGATTGCAGGATATGCACAAAACGGCTTTTCCAATGATGCTATCAAATTATTTGAACTAATGAAGCCCTTTGGAATACACCCTAACCATGTAAGCTTTGCTTGTGTTCTATTAGCATGCAGCCATGCAGGATTAGTGAACGAGGGCTGTGAATATTTCAATGGCATGAGTAACTCTTACTGCATTACCCCTACAATTGATCATTATGCATGCATAGTTGACCTCCTTGGCCGTGCCGGGTATCTCGAGGAAACTCTAAATTTTATCATCAAAATGCCAATGAAACCCGTTGTGGCTGTGTGGACGTGTTTGCTGGGTGCCTGTAAATCACATAAGAATATTAGGTTAGCAATATTTACAGCAACTCTTTTAATTGAGTTGGATCCTAAAAATGCTGCTACTTATGTTCTTCTCGCAAACATCTATGCAGAAGTGGGCAGTTGGGATGAGGTTCAAATGGTAAGGAGATTGATGAAAGAAAGAGGAATTAAAAAGCTTCCTGGATGTAGTTGGATTGAAGGCCACAAAATGGTACATGTTTTTTGTGCAGGAGACAGATCACACCCGCAGGCACAGGAGATCCATGCAGAGTTGGATAAATTGTCTCAGGAGATGAAGGCAGCAGGGTATTTTCCAGGTTCAAAACATGCACTCAATGATGTAGAAGAGGAGGAAAAAGAATTATTCCTCTGCCACCATAGTGAGAAGTTGGCAATTGCATTTGGACTGTTAAACACACCCCCTGGAACAACTATCAGAGTAGTCAAGAACCTTCGAGTATGTGTTGAATGCCACAATGCAACCAAGTTTATTTCCAAGATTGTTGGAAGACAAATTATTGTGAGGGACGCAAACCGGTTCCATCATTTCAAACAAGGCCAATGTTCCTGCGGAGATTATTGGTGATGCTAAGTGAAGCAATTTGTAAATATCGGCTTGCACTACAACTAGCTGCTGTGTCAAACTTACGACCGGGTTTTATTTCCAGTTTCTAAAAAATCAAGTGTTTGGAGGATCAGATGGGGTATTTGTTAAAGCTCTGGTTTTTACAAGTATCATGGCATTGAGCTGGCTCACGCTTGGAATGGATCTAGAGGAGGAGGTGGAGAATGGGAAAATTCCAAAGGAGATGAATGCTTTAAGGAAATAAAAAGATGGTTGACCAACAAAAAAATCTGTGAGAAAAGCACACACAATCAATCTGATGTTAGGAGAGGATTGTGAGAGCATCTCTTGATAAATTTTTACTCTGAACTTTTGCTATGGTCCATTTGTCTGGATCAATTGTATTGTATTGTACCAATATTTCAGGTATGCCATTAGTGATTGGATTACGCCTGCCTGCAGGCATGCCCACATACTGTGTGTCTGTCTATAGTCAATTTGTTTGTGAACTCACAATCATTCTTTTTAAATTATTTTGATTTCAATTTGTTTGTTAGCAGTTTGAAATAAATTATTAGGATTTAGATATGGAAAGTAAAATTACAATTTCCACCATATAGTCCTTAGTATAAAGGAATGCTATCTAAAATGTTTAGGTAATAATATTTCGATATTTATGTCATAGAGAAGAGAACCTTTTCTTTTTAGAAGTATAACTAGGATACATATATTAAATATTAATTTATATAAAATATGCGGAGAGTTATCATTAGTCTATTGCACTGAGATTACAAATAAAACTTAACAAAATTAAATATTAATTTTAAAATTATTCAATAATCACTAATTAAGAATTTTCAATAAATTAAGATCTAAAAAGATATATAAAAAATAAACCTTTAAATCATAAAATATTTTACATATGTACTTTTATATTTTTGAGTTCAATTAGATTGTATTGTTTTTTAAATTTGAATAACTAATCATATAATAAATAAATAATCAAAACACCGTAATATTTGCAAAATTTAGATTTCATTCTAAAATTAAACTACATTCTAATTTCTAAAAATCATTAAATATATATAGAAACAATATCTTTCAACTGGAAGACTAAAGCTCTAGTTTTTTTCTTTGCACCCAAATCACTTCATTTTTTAAAATTATACTAAAATATAACTTCAATTTGGTAAGAGGTAATGCAATCAGATTTTTTAACTTCAATTTGATAAGAGGTAATGCATAAAAAAATAGAACAATAAAAAGAATATTTTGAAATGACGTTTTGGATCAATTCTTTCAATAAATACTCACTAATCAATTCTTAAACAAGAAGCTTGAAGAGAGGGGAAGTTGCAAAACCAATACAATGGAAATAACCATGGCCAAAATAAAATCTAATGCAATACAATTAAAGTCATAAAAATGATATATCATGATGAAATCAGAGAGAGAAAATAAGTTCGCCAAGTGATCATAGAGTTGGCTGGAAAGAAACCATTGCCCAGCTTGAGCTGTCGCACGACTTGAAAACGAAAAACATTAAAAATGGCTTTGGCAGGTAGAGTATGAAGCCAGAAAATGCACGATGAGAGACTTCCATGTGTGGTTAAAGGATGGAGAGAACAGGCGAGACAGGCGAGACATGCTTCTGCCTGCGTAAAGAAAGTAACGCCAGATTGTGTTGCAACTACCTGGCAAGAATTGTTCAAAATATGGTTAAAAAGCTGGAAATTAAGCCTGCAGTAGTGAATAGTGATTCATCATTTCCAATAAAGAATAAATCGACAACATTAACACGAACTCTGTTAGATGTTTTAAAAGACTTGCAGAAGAAGGTGAAGCAACTTTGGGCACAGAGTGTAGTTATCCCACAGATGTAGAAAGCATAGATGAAACTTGAATTTGGTTTTCTCTCTGGAACTAAGTCCTCCTATTCCTTCTTTTCCAAAAAAAAAACGAGAATTATGGGTTGAAAGAAGAGCTTCTACATAGGAGGCATTGGCCCAGCATGAGCTTTTCTGAAGCGGGAACGACCTCTTGTATTCCCCAACATGGACACAACCTTCTTAAATCTATTTATAGTCACATCGCTCGTAATTTCTACTCTGTGCCAGATTTTGATGTTGTTTGGGACAACAAATGTATGAGATTTTGCACGCTCTCTAGCATTGCAAAGGCTGCTTCGTGCACTTCTCAGCTCCTTCACATTTCTAAAATCCAACAATTTTAAAGTAGAAAGCTGTGAATAAAATAGCTTTAAAACTGCTTTAAAATCAAAAAAATCAGCATCATTATAACCGCCACTTTAAATTCTAGCTGAAGAATGCCACTCTCGGCGTAATTACTTAAGAGAAATTTATAAATAACTATGCTATAGAAAAGGCCTTGAAGCCATTTATAATACCGTTTTAAAGTAGAAGGTTGTGTATATCTACAACATCTCTTAGTTGTCCAATTTTTTTTTGGAAAATTTCAATGCTTCTTTTATTTTGCTAATAATTTATCTGTTTATTTAGAGGATGATTTGTGGATGATTTGTGTGGTTACGTGGAAGTAGAGAGTGATTAGGGAAGATTTTATGGCTTTATAAACAATAACCATATCTAATAATTTTTTTTTAAAGAAAATTAAATATTTATTTAAAAATAATTCAACAATTACTAATTAGAATTTTAGAATAAATTATAAACTAAAATGTATCTATAAAATCAAATTGTCTATTCTTTTTTTCTTTTAATATAATTATAAAATAAAATTATACTTAAAAAATGCATTTAAAAAAAATCATAAAATAATTTACATAGGGAAGTTGTTGATTTAAATCTCTTTAATATGTTTGCAAGAGATCACCACAATATCATTACATTTTTTAAAATGATACTTAAAAATGCATTAAAAACAATTATAAAATCATTTACATAGGAATTTTTTTAATTTAAATCTCTTTAATTTAAATAAGAGTTGCATTTTCATCTTTGCTTCTATCCATGCTTTTTGATTTTATGTACAAACATATCTGAATGTAGGTAAACAAGATTTTATCGCCAGTTGCATGTCATTTGAACGTCAAATTAAATACAAAGAATAAAAATGTACACAGGTTCTTCAGTCCATTATGTGAGTTTAAGAAGCCTCTCGGCTTAATCATAATATATACTATATGTTATAATCACACGTACAATATTAAATATTTGGTTTAATGAGGTTTTTATGTGAGCAATGGTGTGAGGTGATCTTGAAAAGGTTAAAGAGGTTATGGCCCTCCCTCATAAGTCTAATCTAGCTAGAGATAACAAGGAGAAACAATTGGTTTATAGTTAGGGTTGATTGAGTAATGAGAGCAAAGTATTTAAAGTCATTATAGGTTTGAATCACATAATTTGGAAGTATGAGAATCATAATATCTTATGACAAATGTGATGCAAAATTATTGTAAGAGAGATTACATTGGAATTATATGTCACAACAAGATCAAATTGGATGGTTTCTCCATAAGTAGTAAATCAATTTTAATAAGTTGCATGCAAGGTGGCAAATGCTAGTGAAAACCACATTTCATGTAAACTAACTGAAACTTGTTTACAAAACTAAAACAACTAGTACATTAAGCTTCTTGAGTTTTTGTTTTAAGGAAAACTTTATATATGAGATTCAATTTGTAATGTTTAGTACTATCACAAGTATTTAAAATATTTATAAACAAACAAAAGAAAATAAAATAAAAGTTGTGTAAAGAATTCAAAAAAAGAAAACATAAATTTTCATCTGATGTAATCAATTTGATAAATTTATATGTTTTTTTATTGAATAAGCAACAAACTAGGGTGTTGAACCCTTTAAAAAGAAAAGCTCCAAAGGCATATCAAAACTGACCACCAACAGGCCACTAATAGCACATGAAAAATAATTAAAAGTTCAAAGTCTTAAACAAACATAAACAAAGTAGAATAAGACACAAAAACTAAGAAAAGAGCTCTCACCAATCTTCAGTAAGGAACTGGTATAGGTCTCTATACTTTGTGTTGGTACTGGCACTCGAATAAATGTCATGTCACTTAAGCTCCATGTCTTGCAAGATACACAAAGTAGTACCCGACTTGTGCATCACTTTAGAGTTGAAATTCGATAAAAAATTTCAACTTTTCTTCTAGGGAATCCACTTTGGTTCTGAGTTCAACATCTCATGATCAATTTGGTCACACTTGGGGCACCCTTTCTGAGTAGGTTCATCAGTAGAGTTGGATCAATTTCTTTTAAATTTGAGATTGGTGCATTTATCTCTTCAAACATACTATAACCCACACTTTTTGGGGTCACATTCATTTCCTTTTCCTCATCCTACATGAAGTGCATATTTCATTGAGGTAAAAAAAGTGAAAAAAAGTGCATATTTTTGTTTCAAAATTGTATCAAATCATCATTCTTAGAATTTTGCATCTTCAAATTAGTCAAGTATTTCGTATTAGATCTTAAAATTGCATTCAAAATTATCCTTTATTATTGCATATATGCATGTCAATCACATTGTCTCAAATTGATTGAAAACATTACATTGTTTTGTTTCAAATTTATATCAAATCATCATTTTCAACATTTTGTATCCTAGAATAAGTTAATTGTTGCATGATTAAATCTAGAAATTATACAATCAACATTGTAAAAATATTTTCAACATTATTGCACACTTGCATTTGGCATCACTTTGTCTTAAATTGACAAAAAACATGAAAAACAGTCGTGCTGAATAACTTGTTTGCAAATAAAAATGGCAATATTAAATAGAAACATAAAAAAATAATTTTTCACTTTTTTGAACCCTTGTTAGGGACTCAAACGCCCCTAGGCATCCCTGTCCTACTAGGGGTGTCTTAGGAAAACTCTACACAATTTTTTGTCTCTGCATTATCAGTCTATTTCTTCTTGCAACTGTTTGATTTGAAATTCTAGAAACTGTTATTGCATGTTAAAGAAACTTGTATTTTTTCCCAATTTGTTGTAATTTTTTTTTTTAAATTATTTCTTTTTAGTGCTTAATTTTTTTAGATCTTTAGGCCAATTTTTTACATCATGTTCTCATTTCAAAAATCTGGTGTTCTCATAGTTTATATTCTATTGTCAAATTTTGTTGAATATTTTAAGGAACTTTTGTTACAAGCATATAAAAATGAGTTAATTTCCCATCTTTGTTTATTTGTCTAATCTCTCTCCCACTATACCTCCAATGTGTGAGATGAAAGATAATACAATCATTGATAATCATTTTTTCGTCTCCCTATATCTCTCCTATGAGTGAAGAAGGTATCTTGGAGTTAGAAGATACAATCATTGAGCGTCATGAGAATCTTATTTGTTTCTTTCCCCCTACCCATCTTACTTGGGACTTGATATTGCTGGAAAAGAGAATGCAATCACATAAAATCATGAAAATCATATTTTTCCTTCTCCTGATACCCCTCCTACTTGTGACAAAGGTATCTTGGTGTTAGAAGATCCAATCATTAAGAATATTGTTTGTCCCTCTTCCAATGCTTCTCTCACTTGGGGAGATATTGTTGGAAAAGAAGATGCAATCATTGATACATGTATTTCAAAATATAGTAAGAGGCCTTCCTTAGATGAATATGCTAAGGTGACATTAGATTCCCCCTCGATAGAAGACCATCAACAATAAGTTAAGTCCATAGTTTAGGTTATGCAAGCACAATTAGCTATTAGATCTCCTTTGATTAGTGGATATCCTAAGATTTCTAATTATTGTAACTCCTAAAAGTCATCTAAGTATTGGACCTCCCCAGTCACATCTCATTATAGGACCTCCTAAACCTCCAGGTGCAATCTTAAACTTTGTAAAACAACTCACTAGTAATCATGTTTCAAATCAACTAAGTTATCTTACTATAGCTCAAACATATAACACTAGGAACAATAAGCCACCAAAGAAAACATGAACATTCCATTCCCTTTCCTCAACCATATCTCCCACATGCACCTAACATTCTGCAACATAGTGCTAATAAATTTGATCTTGTTGAGAAACTTTGTAACACTCCTGCTAAGATATCCTTGTGGGATTTGATTCAAACATCACCTGCTCACCATGCTTCAAAAGGATTTTCAATTTTTTTTTTATCCAGGTCCTAGTGTGCAACCAAATAATGTGTCAGTTTTGATTGAGAATATGAATCAACCTAATTTTGGCATTGTCTTTCATCAAAGTGAGTTACCCCCTCTGGAAACACAAAAAAAAAATGATGCTTTGATGATATTGGTTGTTATTAACAAGGCTAGGATTAGGTGTACCCTTGTTGGAAATAGTTCAAGGCTCAATGTTTGTAATATAAATATTTTGGATAAAATTGGGGTAGACAAGACTAAAATCCAACCAATTGATTTGTCTATTCATGGTTTTGACAATGTGGGAAGACAACTGCTGGGTGTGATAACATTACCTGTGAAAAGTTGAATATGTTACTTTACAAACTCCTATCCATGTCACGCCTTAGGATATTTCATATAATCTTGTCTTGAGTAGACCATGAATTCATGAAATGAATGTAGTGCCTTCAATGCTACACCGTATGCTAAAATACACTTACAACAACAAGGTTTACATAATAAAAGATAACCTTAAATATAAATAGTGTTTACAAACTAAAATAGAAATAAAGGATTCTCTTAGAACATTGACACCAACTACAAAAGTAGATCCTTTACAAGTTGAGGATAGATATGAGAAATTTTCATTCGTGAAAAAGTAGTTGGATGATGATTGAGGACCATTAGATTTCACACCTACTTTCATGGGGGAATACAACATTAAAAAAAACTAAAGGAAAAAGAGAAAGAAACTGTGGTGATATCAACACAATATGAAATTGAAACATCCAAGACACAAGAGTTCACAACTTCTAGTAGCAAGAAAGAAAACAAAAATTATACCACCACATATGATGAAAGTGACTATGAAAAACTAGGTCTTCCTCGAAAGAAATGGAAAAAAATTATGGAAGAGGGTACCGACTCTTGAAACAATTTGGCTATAATGGAAAATGACATGTGGAGTGAAAGAACAAGGTATCCATTTCCTTATAGAGCCTACCATGCAAGAAACAACAAGAGGTCTTGTTTATTGTCCTTTGAAAGAAACGAAATCATCAAAACAACCTTCACTTAGTATTAATGTCCTCATGAAAGATTTTCCTAAGACATCCTGAACTGATAGACAATACATGTGGAAATATGTCATTGGATATGTTTCAAAATGATGAGTCCCTAGGGGAATTTTTGGGTTTGAATGATACTTCACCTATTCATCATAATCAATAGCATTAGTTGTAGCTCCTTGTCATATAATACTTTTACTATCATAACATATTCACTACCACGTATGGGGGTATAAACTTAGCTTTATGCCATCATATTTCATTTTGCAAGGAGTATCATATCCTCATCCATCTGGGCTCACCTTTCTCCCTACGCTTGGGGGGAAAGGGGTTGGTAACCTTGCCCTAGGTGCATTCCTTCTAGCAAGGGATCCCTTTGTATCTCCTTAAAATGTTAGTGTAGTAAACACACTAACATTTTAAGGGGGGGGGGAATATAGTGCACGACTCATTGTTTACATAAGAAATTATCCCTTCTTAGTGATGATAGCATACATCTCCAAGGAAGTGTGACCTTTTCAACCAAAGTGTGGCCTTCTTAATCCATATGATGTTTCTCCTTTGTGATGATATTCTAGGACTTGATGTCCCATAAGAGTGTGACCTTTCTGGGCATACGATGTTCCCCTTAGTGGTAATTCTATGGTTGGTATGCCCTAAGGAATGATCTTTTATTCTTCGAATAGTCCTCTCTTGGTGGTGATATCATGTATGATGTTCCCTAAGGTGTGACATTTATGTATTAAGAAAACACCTTTGATTGTTACCTTTTGTGGTGATGTTATTACAACATCCCTTGAGCTTTTAAAACCTTATCATATTTGTCCCTCATTATGTTAAACCTTGACATATTCATGGAACCTAGCATAATATAGATTGCTAGCCATGTGCAAACCTTTTTATTTCATGGAGCCTGGCATAATATAGCTTGCCAACCATGTGTAGCATATTTTTCTTCACTTTGTTCATAGGGGCTGAACATGGTGTAGCATTAGCATAGCATCTTGTGGCACCTTATCAAGGTTATAAGGGAGTATAACTCTTGGTATGGTTGTTGTGGGCACACCTTGTAGAGCTAGTGTGTGTTTCCCATTTTTGCTACCTTGTTATGGGTGTTGTAGACCTAGTGTGTCTCTCTCACTTTACCTTATCTTGGGGGCTCACCTAGTGAATATCAGACTTCACTAGCTCATGTGTCTCCCAGTTTGTGATTCACCTAGAAAATATCAGACTTTGATATTGTGTGATTCATGAACAACTTTTAAAATGACCACCTAGCATTATACAACTTGCTTGCCAATGGAGCCATGTATTCCATGAGTGATGTATATGAGTTTAGTCCTTCAAGGAAAAATCTAAGATCCTTGAAGGGATGTGCATGACTTCAGTCCTTCAAGGAAGCCATTGAAGGGTGGTGAGTTGCAGAATTGTGTTCATTCATTATTTCCTTCATTTCCATTATTTGTTTATCATTTCCATTGCCATTGTGGAAGTGGAAACACTTATACGGGGTTTGATGAGGCAAGCCCCTATATGGCACAAAAATTTCTCCCTCTTTGAATGTGTAGGTTACAAGTTTGGAAGTGATCAAAGAATGATTGAAGGAAAATTTTCCATTGTTGCATTTTTTGTCATCAAAGTTGTCAAACCACAAAAAATTAGCTACATAAATATTCGATAGTGTTGCAATAGACTTGTAGGCGGGAATCTGAAGCTCAGATCTAACATCAGAGGACCCAAAATTTTGAACAAGAAACCTTAACAAAAGCTCTTGATAGCCATTGGGTGACCCAATACTTGTAAGCACAACTAGAATAATTTTTTGGGTAATTACACATTAGTCTGCACTTTCCAAATCTACCAGAACTTGACTATTTCAGTTTGCTAGTTGTCAGGATCTTATGTCTTTCATATTAGGGAATATAAGATCATTAGATTAATCATACCAAATCGTTTCCAATCCATGCCCTTCCTCAATTAGATGTAGATCCATGTTTGATTGGCTCACCTTAATGGTTGATAGTCAATCTATACACCTTGTTGATCTACATCTTAACATAACTCTAAAAAATGCACCTTTCATCCTAGATTCTTTGCATAAGGGGGCTAGGATCCCTTTTTTTATATTACACCTTCATATATGGAACTTGATAAGTGAATTCACATCACAAAGGTCCAAAAAAATTTGACTTGTTATAGGTACAACAATCATTGTCTCCCTAAAATAGGTTTCCTTTCTATTCTTTCCCCCCTTTATCTTTCACCCCTATGTCAATTAATTTCTTAGAGTTTCTAGTTGTCCTCATACATAATTGATTTAGTTTGTTTATTATTTGAAAGAGGAGGGGAAAAATCACACTCCTTAGCGTGGAACAAAGAGTGATTGGTAAATTTGTCTTCTTCCAAATTTTTGTTCTCAATAACTTCCATTTTCATACTTGCTTGAGGGCTCAATTTCATTATTTTTCTCTATTCCTTGCTTGTTGATGGAGTACAAAATGAAGAAAAATCCTTCCTAATAGGGTTGATACTACCTTCATCTAAGGAAGGTTGCCCCAATTCACATCTATCATCTTCCCAGTTCTTGCCAATCTTTCTAGGATGAATGATGATGTAGGAACTTCTAGAGGTTATAAATTTTGACCTGAGAGTCCAATTGAGTTTTTAGTGAATTTTCAAGTTTTTTTCAATTTGTTTTTCTATTTAATTTCAAACACTTGCATGTAATTAGATTAGTAAGCTGACAATTAATGTCAATTTAATTAGTTTCAAATAATTGACAACTTTCATAGGCCATGAAGATAAGCATGATAAATTACCAAAAGAAAGACAAGTTAAGAAAGTTGCTAAAAAATTCCAAAAAAATGTATTTTTGGATTTTGCTAAAAAATTTCAAAAAAAGATAATTTTTGGATTTTGCTAAAAATTACCAAAAAAAGTAATTTTTGGATTTTGCTATTCAAATTGCCAAGAAAGGTGATTTTCATATTTGGTCTTAAAGTAAAGTTTATTTTCAATTTGGAAGGTAGAATGGAATGAGGAGTAAAGGAGAATTTGTAGAAGTATTTAGAGTTTTTTGTGCCTATTTTGTTAATAATAATAATTTATATTTATATGTTGTTGAAAATATGTTGTTAAGAGAACTTGTTAAAGAAAGAAAGGTGATAGGTTTTTGTTATGCACTAGTGATGTCGAGAGAAGGAAATAAAGAAAAACATGTACCAACCGAAGCAATTGAGTGTCCTTTGGAGGATGCTATAGTTTTGGAAAATGCAAGTGTAACTAAAAATGAAGATGAGGATGTTGTGGCAATAGAGGAGAAAGAGGTAAAAAAATTAAATTTTCTGGTTTTATTAAAGATGAAATGCAAATTGCCGATAAGGGCATGGTTTAGTGGTCAAGTCCCTTTGTTGTAGTGATGGCCACCAAGATTCAAATCCTCGCTGGGCCAAAGTGTTCACGGGCCTTGTGCCATCGTTTGGCCATTGTGCTCGTGGGTTTGGTAGTTTCTTGTGGTTTCTTGAACCTAGTTCATAGCTCCGATCAAAAGCGTTTACCCTTAATAATATGGGTGCATTGCACCTTTTTTGAAAAAAAAAGATGAAATGCAAATAGGAGAAGAGATGAAAGGAAAGGTAGTGGTGAAGGTTAAGAAGTGTGAGAAATAAATGAATTGAAAATAACATGTTCCAAGCAGAAAGGAAAGGATTGCAAATATTTTGGACAAAAAGGCAATGTACACATGACAAAGTCAAAATAGCAAGTATCCGGTACATAGGGAAGGACTAGCACAAGAACATAACACATGGATTACATAATGCAAATTGAAGAAGCTGGATTGGGACAAGTGACACAAGTTTCATGAAAGCAACTCATACGAGCTGAGTTTTTTCAACCAGAGGAGAATGATGTAGGAACTTCTAGAGGTCATAAATTTTGGTTTGGGAGTCCAATTGAGCTTTTAGTGAGTTTTCAAAAAAAAAAATAAAAAAATTCTATTTAATTTCAAACTCTTACATGTAATTAGATTAGTAAGTTGACAATTAATGCCACTTTAATTAGTTTGAATAATTGGCAACTTTCATAGGCCATGAAGATAAGCATGAGAAATTACCAAAAAAAGGCAAGTTAACAAAGTTAAAAATTTTCAAAAAGGATAATTTTTGGATTTTGTCAAAAACTGCCAAAAAATGTGATTTTCATATTTGTACTTAATATGAAGTTTGTTTTTAGTTTCGAAGGTAGAATGGAATGAGGAATAAAGGAGAATTTGTGAAAGTATTTTGAGTTTTCTATCTTTATTTTTAAATAATAATTATAATTTATATGTTGTGAATTTTGGCTGCATCAAATGAACTCTTTTCAATTTCCATTTTGGGTACTTGATTCTAGGAGATATCTAAAATGAACTAGGATTATCCCTTGAAAATGCAACTATAGTGGTCATGAATAAATTGCTTTCCATGTCTAGTCAGTACATAATGGTCAAATACTGAAGGGTAAGGTTGGCTCTCACATAAATTTTAAATTCTAAAGGTTTGGTGCTTATTTTCACAATTGAAGATATGACTTAAATCAATTATACAATTGTATACCTAACCTAAAATAAATTCTAAAAAAAATATAATTGTATACCTGACTATACAAAAAATACATTATATATTTTTTACTACACATAAATAAACTAACCAAAATAATGCATTTTTCCCCATTACAAATATAAACCCATGGGTCTCCATTATTAAACAAAAAACTTCATTTTCCTGTTCTTTCAATTCAGCTTCTACTTCCTCAACTTTGCCTGAATGTCGCTCAAAGTCATTTATGATGGTCTGACTCACATGTCCACGTCTTTTTCCTTGGTGCCCACCCTTGCTTACAATTCTTTACCAGACCATCTTCTTCTATGGAAGTTTGAAAGAGGTGATAAAAGACAAATTTCTTTCCTGCTCTTCTACCATGGAAGTCTTTTTCTTATAAATGGTGGTCCTTGGACGACAAAGTCTATTTATTATAAATGGTGGTTGTTGGACGACAAAGTCTATTTCTTATAAATGGCGGTAGTTGGACGACAAAGTCTATTACGTTCAAGCCTTGCAATTTTCTCGCTTCCCTTAAATGAAACCAGACTTAAAAACATATCATTGTGTCAGCTTTATCAATTAGGAAGAAATTTAACTAAAGTTAAAATGTCTATCTTTATCAATTATTTATGATCAATGAAACTGTTATATCAATAATGAAGAAATTATCTTTCACAAGGTTTTCAAAACAGTTCGTAATGATATTGTTCCACAGGTCTATATCAATTAGGAAGAAATTTAACTGAACTTAAAATGTCTATCTTTATCAATTATTTATGATTAATGAAACTCTTATATCAATTATGAAGAAATTATCTTTCACAAGGTTTTCAAAACAGTTTGTAATGATACTGTTTTCTACAGGTCTATATAATCTCATTATGCTTTTCTTCTTCTGTCAGCTACTGTGGCTCAGATCTTGAATGCAGTTCAGTTCAATTTTAGGTATTAAATTATTAATTTATAATATTTCTATTTTTTTATATGATTGTATATTGTTTATATATAATTTTCATAGAAACAGTTATATAACAGATCTTTTATAATTAATTAAACTTAATTTTTCATAATTGTTTAATTTTTAATATAATAAACTTTCCCCCACTTATTGCACTGAACTTTATATTCAGTTCCATTATCCTTTTCATTATTTGTATATAATCATAATACTAAATTTTTTAACTTAATATGCTATCCATATGGTTGCAGGTGAATTCTCTACTTTTTTAGGATGGAGAGATACTTGAGGGCGATATATTTGTTTAGTGTCCTGACATGGTGTTGGGTAATGGTCCGTTGCAACGTTGTGTGCTTAAGGGAGGAAAGAGATGCCCTTGTTGCTTTCAAGAATGAGTTGTTTCCTGCACTTAGATTTAGTTCGTGGAAGGGGCTTAATTGTTGTGAGTGGCGTGGTGTTGAATGCAGCAGAGAGACATCCCATGTCATCAAACTTCATCTTTCCAGCTATTCTCATCTTTCACCAGAGAACTATAAAGATTACCAGACAAGTGGTAGACTTTCTCCAGCTTTGTTCAAATTAAAGTATCTAGAGCATTTGGATTTGAGTTCCAATTACTTGAGTGGCGTTATACCCACAAGTAAGATACTTCAAAAATTTGTAACATCCATTTGTTTTTAAATTTAAGCTTTTATCTCATTGTAATCCAAAATTTTCCTTGTTTATTATATTCAGATCTTTTTGGCCTACAACGACTGAAGCATCTGGATCTCAGCTTCAACTATTTCCAAGGTAAGATTCTCGAAGGAGTTGCCTCCTTACATCACTTGACTTACCTCAATTTGTCCTGTGCTGGTAGTGATCTGGACGGTAGAATTCCATGGCAGCTGGGGAATCTTTCCCACCTCCAAGCCCTAGATCTTTCAAGATTGGTTATAACAGATTACAAAGATAATGGCTATGATATCTATTACTGTGGACCTATGTACAGTTCGAGATTGGAGTGGACAGAGAATCTGCGGGGGTTAAGGCATTTGTCACTTCAAGGGGTTCAAATAAATATGACGGGGGAGCAATTGGAAGCTCCACTTTCTGGGCTCCATAATCTCCGCCACCTTAACCTCAAATACTGTGCTTTGTCCGGGCACATCCCCAATGCTTTACAGAACCTCACCTCCATCTCCAATCTCCAACTTAGTTGGAACTATTTTACTTCCACAGTGCCATCGTGGTTAGGAAATATGAGTGCTTTAGTCTCCATTTGTCTTGATCACTGTTACCTAACGGGTCCATTCCCTGCAAGTGTCTCCCATTTGCCTCATCTGAAAGAGCTTATGTTGGCTAAAAACGAAATAACTGGAAATATAAGTCAAATTTTGTTATGTGAAGCTTTGCCCCACCTTACTAGATTTTCTCTGGAGTTTTCCAGTGGAAGTTTGCCACCTTGCATTGGAAATCTTTCTGCTCTTCAATACTTAGATCTTAATCGTAACTCATTGAATGGACAAATTCCAGCTTCAATTGGTTTGCTTTCATCTTTGATTTATCTTAGGCTCTCTAATAATCTTCTGAGCGGCAATGTGCCTTCTGAGCTAGGTATGATTTCCTCTTTGGAAGAGCTCCATCTAGAAAACAATCAGTTTAAGGGTAGCATTCCCACTTCTCTTGGACGTCTGCCTCGAATTTCTAGAATTAATCTCTCTAACAACAGTTTAGAAGGTTATTTTTTTCTCCATTTCTTTCAAAATGCTAAGAGGCTTGTTGAGCTGTGTCTTTCGAACAATAAATTGACTGTTCATATTGAGCCCGAATGGATACCTCCAATGCAGTTTGAAAGATTGGAATTGGGTTCTTGTAATATTGGGGGTCCCTTTCCCGCATTTCTTTCAACACAATTGAGTTTGTGGTTTTTGAATCTCGCCAACAACAGTCTTTATGGAAACATTCCATCTTGGGTTGGGGACTTTCCATCTTTGCAAGTACTTTATTTGTGGAACAATAACTTGCAAGGTGAAGTACCCTCCAGTTTTGATAAAAGCTACTATATGCGGATAGACTTGCATAATAATATGTTGATGGGTTCTCTTCCCATTCCTTCTGTGCCTGCACCAGACTTGGAACTGTTGGACCTGTCCCAGAATAGATTCACCGGTGTCATCCCAGCGGACATTGGCTTGCTTCTTCCCATGCTGGAGTTCTTGTCATACACTAAAAACGATTTAGGAGGTGGTATCCCTACTTCCATTGGTCTTCTACAAAATCTTAAGGATTTGGATCTATCAGAAAATAACTTTATAGGTAAAATACCATCAAGCATTACCAACTGCTCAGCTTTGAGAAGATTAAATATGGAAAACAATAATTTGAGTGGAGAGATTCCATCAGAGATAGGAAGGCTACGCCAACTTGAAAAGCTTCATCTCAGTGACAATATGCTTAAAGGAAACTTGCCATCTGGTATCCAAAACTGTTTGAAGTTGCAGATTTTAGATGTGGCCAATAATTTCTTGTCTGGGAAGATACCTTTTTGGTTAGGACAGCTTTCTGACTTGATGATACTTGTTTTGAGGTCAAACAAATTCCATGGGTGGATTCCACATGCATTAGGCAATCTTTCGAGTCTCCATGTTTTAGATATCTCCCACAATAATTTGACTGGTGCTATCCCACCACAGTTGGGGAATTTGACAGCTATGATGGATGGAAAAGCGGGAGCATCAGAAATCTTGCGTGGTCTCTCCTATACTGGTCGTTCTTATTATTATAAGGAAGAGATCAAACTGATCAACAAAGGATTGAACCTACACTATGTGAATTCTGTTCTTTTACTCATAACTGCCATTGATCTTTCTTCAAATCAGCTTTCAGGTGACATTCCTTCAGAAATTGGCAACCTGAAAAATTTGCATGTTCTGAATTTGTCAGGTAATAGTCTTACAGGAGAGATTCCAATAAGTTTTGGCTTGCTCGAGCAGTTAGAGTCATTGGATCTCTCAAATAATAAATTACATGGAAGGATCCCAGGTCAGATGGTACTAGTTTCCTTTTTGAGTTTCTTCATTGTATCCAACAACATGCTTTGTGGAAGAATCCCAACAGGGCGTCAGTTCTCCACATTTAATTCCACTTACTTTTCAGGGAACCCTGGTCTGTGTGGGTTTCCAGTTGACAACAAATCATGTAGTTGTGACCACAATTCATCTGCAAGTATGAGACCAGATTTCCAAGATGAAGAGGAGGAAGAGGGAAGTGAAATCCCATGGTATTGGTATGTGAGTTGGATGGCAAGCTGTGCTGCTGGATTCTGGGGGCTGTTTGGAGTCCTTATCCTGAAAAAGGAATGGCGAAGAACATATATTGAAGCCATAGATGGATATGCCATGGATGGAGTTGATAGATTGTTACTAAGAAAATAATATTGTAGTGTGAGAGATGTTTCTTAAGATATGCATTTCCTTATGGTGGATAGACTCTGCAAATAATATTCTAGTGTAGAGAAGCATTTCTTATAATGTGAGTATGATCTGGTGCATGGATTATCATGAACCAAATAACATTGTAGTGTATTCTTCTACGGAGGACAGTTTTTTAATATGTTAACATCTGATTTGTGGGGGATGGTTTATTCATCATTTTCATTATCTTTTAGTTATTAGTCCCTGCCTTTAAAGGCGGAGACTAATGTTATCGCTTGAGAAAAAGGCATATTAATCTGTGCTTGGGAACCGAGCTGAGGATATAATCCCACGTTAAACCAAAGTTTTGATTTTCGTTTTGTTTTTCTATTTATCTCCCTCCCCATTGGGCAGCGGACAATTTCCTGGGGTTAACATTTTTGCAGAAATAATTTTGAAGAGACTCTCCAATCAACCGAAGAGGGCAAAGTATTATGAATGTTTCCCCAATGTTTTCTCTATTTTTTGTATGAAAGCCACATTGACCTGGAACAGGGTGCGTGGCATTATAATGCTTCCACATTTTGCAGTCATGCATTTCTTACAGCAGAAAAATCTGGATCGAAAGAGCACAACATACCAGGGCAGAGCGTACAACAGCAAAAAAGTTGCTTGCAAACAATCTCTGCTTTGCTGCTAGCCTTATACAGGAGCTCCTCAATTCCTGTACCACCCAAGTGCACATTAATAATATGGTAGATTGGCTGGAATCCCCCAGTTTGTGCTTCTGTTTCAACCATCTGAAGAATAAATATGAGATTTTTCTTTTTTTCATTTTCCTCAGAGCTTATAGTTGGCGAGATGTAAATTTGGCATGATTTATCCAGATGAATTGATTATGGTTTTCAGCTTATGGAAATTGTTTTTGGGTGCACGCCGCTGGTCTGGACATTGTTTTTGCATGGAGGCAGTGTTTGTTTTACTTTGAGTGTGTATTCTTCTAACGGAGGACAGTTTTTTAATATGTTAACATCTGATTATGTGGGGGATGGTTTATTCATCATTTTTTCATTATCTTTTATTGTTATTAGTCCCTGCCTTTAAAGGCGGAGACTAATGTTATCGCTTGAGAAAAGGAGGCATATCTTAATCTGTGCTTGGGAACCGAGCTGAGGATTATAATCCCACGTTAAACCAAAGTTTTGATTCATTCGTTTTTGCTTTTTCTATTTATTCTCCCTCCCCATTGGGCAGCGGACAATTTCCTGGGGTTAACATTTTTGCAGAAATAATTTTGAAGAGACTCTCCAATCAACCGAAGAGGGCGAAGTATTATGAATGTTTCCCCAATGTTTTCTCTATTTTTTGTATGAAAGCCACATGGACCTGGAACAGGGTGCGTGGCATTATAATGCTTCCACATTTTGCAGTCATGCATTTCTTACAGCAGAAAAATCTGGATCGAAAGAGCACAACATACCAGGGCAGAGCGTACAACAGCAAAAAAGTTGCTTGCAAACAATCTCTGCTTTGCTGCTAGCCTTATACAGGAGCTCCTCAATTCCTGTACCACCCAAGTGCACATTAATAATATGGTAGAGTTTGGCTGGAATCCCCCAGTTTTGTGCTTCTGTTTCAACCATCTGAAGAATAAATATGAGATTTTTCTTTTTTTCATTTTCCTCAGAGCTTATAGTTGGCGAGATGTAAATTTGGCATGTTTAAAAACAATTTATCCAGATGAATTGATTATGGTTTTCAGCTTATGGAAATTGTTTTTGGGTGCACGCCGCTGGTCTGGACATTGTTTTTGCATGGAGGCAGTGTTTCAGGGTTTTACAGAAGAATTGTCATGGCCGCTACCTTGCTCCTGCATAAAAGAAAATAATGAACAACTGCAAATATTTTTCTATATTTGGCCTGCACAGACATGGAGATATCATAAGTCACCAGTGGCATTATGTAACATTGTTTGCAGTTTCGATTATTTTTCCTGTTCACTGTAGGTGCTTTTTCACTAGTGCTTGCTCAATATCACATTTGAAAGATCATTTATCTTAGACATAGATGAAATATTCTTAAAATGGTAGAGATTCTGTTTCTGTTTTTCTCTTTCCAGCATTAAAATTATTTAGAGTTGCTTATGTTTAATCCCTAGGCAACCTAGATCACTTGAAATAAGTTACCCTAAGAATTTACGCCCTGAATCTCTTCAGCTCAAAACAAAAAATCATGGGGTAATGGAATTGCACATATTAAATACAGTGTATGCCCTTGCGTTGAGTATGCTGAATATCATAGCTCTTACACATTAAATGTCATTGGTGCTAATGCAAATTCAATGTGTATGATTTTGTTTTTATAAAGGATAGTAAATAGTTTCAGTGCTTGGCTAAATGTGTAATATCTGACATGTCTACTAGGGCAGTCGCAACTATAGCATCTGTCAAAATCTCTCTATCCCTCATGTTCTCATGGATGTCAATACCCTGTTCCAAAGCCCCCATTTTTGCACAGACAGAGAGGATGCTGGTGAAGGTTGTGGAATTTGGCTTTACACCTGTCAATTGCATTTGCTTGAAATTTTCCAAAGCCTTTTCAAAAATCCATATTGTGCATATCCTGCAATCATTGCAGTCCATGGGAGCACATCGCTTTGAAGCATTCTGTCAAAGAGTTCACGTGCCTTGTCTACATTTTCACATTTTGCATACATGTCTACCTGGACAGTCGCAATTACAATATCTGACAAAATTCCTTTATCCTTTATGTTTTTATGTATCTCCATACCTTGATACAAGGCTCCCATTTTGGCACAGGCCAGAAGCAGCAGCAGCAGAGCCAGTATTAACAGCCGTTGATTCTGTTGATTTAGTTCCTTATCCTCCAAATACAGAGGTTCCTCATGCAAATCTTAATCTTATGACCACCCATAGGTTAATGATTAGCCTGTAGCCCCTGTTGTCTCTAGATTGCCTGTTAGCTGGCCCTTTTTTCTATTAGCTAAAAGCTACAGTGAATAGAAGAAAGTTCATCTTGTGGCCATAGTTTTAAACTGCTATTGATTAGCTTTGTTTTAGTCTTTAGAATTTAGCATTGCTCAAAACTGAAGGGATTGATCACAAAATACTATTATCCCCTACGTTATTCAAATGACAACAACAAAACATTATTGTGGGTGATACTTTGCAAACATGGTTTTATAATTTCAGAAATAAAGAATGATAATAATTTTATCAAACATATTTACATTTTTTTGCACTGGCCAGTTTAGAAAATAGCCTGTTGAGCAATATTTTTCACATTCAAGGGCTTTATTCATTCAACCTTTTATTTGAAATAGTCAAACTGGGAAAACAAATAGATGTTTAAACCTTGGATCCTACAATTATCTTGGATTTGCATCAGCGGATGAATACTGCACTCCACACTCCACAGGTGATTAAATATTGAATAAATTTTCTCCCAGTACATGCAGCAGCCGTGTTGATGGGGGTAAGCATTTCACTATGTGCAGTGTATCAGTTGTTTGGTTTCCAAAATCTGAGCTCATATGAGTAAAATGAATTGCAGAAATTGTACTGTTGTCTGTTGGTATGATTCTCTTTTGTCATCACACACATGATCAATCAAATTTTTCTGTTTCATTTCTGGTAATGCAACAGGTACTACTATTTTGCACAAAGAACTTGAAACGTTAATTACTAGCTTTGTTGGGAAGCCTGCCGCTATGGTTTATGGAATAGGATTTGCCATAAATTCGACCAGTATTCCAGCATTGATAGGAAAGGCGAGCTTTTAGGTTTAAACAGATGGAAATTCTTGTTTGGTGACAAGTTTACTTCATAGATAGTATTGCTTTAGAAAATGAATAGTTAAGAAATAGAGTGCTTTCTATTGCAAGTCAGTGAGTTGAGACTATGCCTCCATTTAACTGGTTCATCACTTTCTTAGGGTGGGCTCATTATCAGCGATTCCTTGAATCATTCTTCTATAGTTGCTGGTGCTCGAGCATCTGGATCAAAAGTCGTTGCTTTTTAACACAACAATTTGTACTATACACCTATCCTCTATGTCTTTGCTTACTGAAAAGCTAGCAAATAGTCCGCTTGCTATTTTTGTATGCAAACATTTGAAAAAATTAAAGCTCAACAATTTTAATGATACTTTCAGCACCTTCACACTTGGATGATGCGCTTCGAAAAGCTATAGCTGAAGGACAGCCCCGGACTCAGACCTTGGAAAAAAATAATTGATATAGTCGAAGGAATCTACAGTATGGAGGGTGAACTTTGTAAACTTCCAGAGATCGTGGTTGTCTGCAAGAAGTACAAGGTTTGATTGGCTAGTTTACTATTATTTGTTTACATTGTTTTTGAGAATCCTTTAATAATTGTTTTTCATATGATGATGTATTATTTTCAACAAACATGATCTAAAAAAATGCAGCTCCAATTTCTGCTCTTGCTCGCCTGTTTATTTGTTTATCTTGATTGCTTTTGTGCTTTTAAATGCATGGCATGTGCCCTATGCAATTAGATTCTTTTTTTAGGCCTCTTTTATATAGCTGTAAAGTTTTTTCAACTTAAGCATAGCTTTGCCTTTTCTATCATTTGCACGCCCCTTTAGCAGTTCTTAGGAAGTTTTGTTTCTACTGTTTGTTATGACACCACATATCAAGCTACTTGCGGTTTTTGAAATATGGATACTGATGTGTCTGGTTCAAATATTGTAGTATTCTTTAAGAGGAGACTGTTTCTCATGGTGCCAAATCCATATGAACAATGATTTCAGTTGTATGCAAATTCATCTTTCCTTGTTGATCTCTAATCACTGTCTTTTGTCTAATTTTGATATATTCAGCTATATTTATTCGCATCCCCTGATAATTGCTGGTTCTATTGCTATGTTCAGCTATATTTATTCGTATCCCCTGATAATTGCCGTCTCTATTGCACTTGTTGAGTTTGCTACAAGTTGAAGCTTAAATGAGTGCAAAACAGTTTATGTGCCTCTTTTGATCTAAAAAATGAAGACTGCAGACTACTAAAGCAGTGGCATTTCACACGAAACATGAACATCCAATATTGCTTTAGGGACTCCACCTGACTCACAGCTCTTGTTTGAATGTGTTTGCCTAAATTCTTTAATATTTTATAATTAATATATTTTCCGAGGCCCTCTAACCATTTCAGTAGTAATATTTAATGCTCGCTCTTTGTTAATTGAAATGATTAGGATTATTGATAAAAATTTAAATTTAATAATAATATGTGGAATATATTTAATATTATTTTATATATGTAAAAATAAATTATTTTAAAAATTATATGTAAAAAAATTATAATATAAATTAAATTTGTATTGATACATATTTTTTAACCAAGTAAAATTTTTATATCAAAGTGCATTAATTATATTTTTATTTTTATTTTTTAATTAAGACCTTCAACATATATCTTTCATATTATATAGACACTTAAAAGAGAATTAAACATATCAATCAATATGGATATCTTAAGTGGGTGGTAGGGTGTGCAACTTGCCACATAGATTGTGGCAAGTTTGTTGTTGGTTGGATCGGGCTGAGGTGGACGAGTTTGGTTGGGTGCGGTCTCCTCACTGCAAGTATGATAGGGAGTTGGGGGTTTTTACGAAGCCATCATGTTGTGGTACCAGTGGCGGCTAAGGATGATATGTTTGATTCCCAAAACAGTTGATTTGACTGCTCACATTGCCTCTACATGTACTCATTCGCTTGAGTGATAGTGGCATTGGCATTTGCAGTTTGTCATGTGGATGGCACTTTGGCAGTGTACAGGTTAATAAAGTTGGTTATCATTAAGGTGCATTCCCATTCAAGTATGAGGGTGGCGAGGGTAACGTCTCATTTCTCTCTCTATGTTAGATTGTTTCTTTGTTTGGCTTCTAGGTGCTTGGACGAATATGGATGAGCACTCGAAATTCACAGTTGAGATATTAGTGGAGTTGGTAGCTTGTTTTGGGGTTGATAGCCCTTAGCCCTTGATTGCAAGGACCGCCAAAATGCCTTTCGGGAGGTTACAGACATGTGATTCAAGCGCATTCTGCTTAATATTGACCCACTAATGGTGGTGGCTATGAAAATGATGCTTGACAAGGGGCACCTTGAGCATAAGGAGTATTTTAGAGCAAACTCGCAAGTGACATCGCAATTTTTGGCCTCCATTTTAGATAACCGAGTACCTAAGGTGGAAGTTAAAACTTTGATGGGAAAACTATTCAAGAGTTGTTGGGTGGTTTGGAGGAGATTTTAAAGGTGTCCATCCCTGGCAAAGGTGCACCACGTCCGTGTAACTTGGAATTGGTAAAGAAACCGGGTGAGGTAATCAAAATTTACCCCTTCCTTCTCAATTTAAAGGGGATGGCACTGGTGTGTCACAAGATGATTGTTGTAGTCATGGTGAATTTCCTTAAGAAGATTTTTCGACTGGTTGAGGTTAGTGATTTTGAGAAGGTAAAAGAGTTTGATGCCTTTGCGAAAGAAAATGGCTTTCTATAATTGTCGGTGTCCTCTATTTCCACTATGCTATGGTGTTGGGTTTGGTTGGTATAAGTGTCTCCTCTCAATTTTGTTTCTGGTATGGTGGTCCTCGGTTGGTCAGGTATGGTTTATAGTAGGGTTTTCATAAATATTTACTCCTAGCATTGTATTGTTGATATGTCAAAGATGGGAATTTTTCTAGTGTATGCCCGGTATGTTTTCCTTTTGCAGTGGATGAATGGTGGTTTGGTGTGGATGGTCGCCATTTTGGAGTTCTCCTTAGGGGACTGGTTTGGTCTGATGGTTCTAGCGATTTCTTTTTTGCCTACGGCTCAATCTCATATCCTGTGCTCACAAACAATTGTAATTTTTCCATTATATCAATATATTCTAACTTACGAAGCAAAAAAAAAGATATCTTAAACATATATATCTAAAAAAAATTTAGAGATATTAATTTGGAGTTTTTGTTTACAAAAAATATTATTTATTACATACATATATACATTAATTTTATTTTGTCCATGTTGTTTACTTTATTTTTGTTTGAAGAGTTATTTTTGAGTAATATTCTTGTTTTACTTTGTATGTAAATTTTTATTTTGAAAAGAATATTAGATAATGCCAAATGAGCCCTTTGTTGCCATGATATATTCTATTAGGCCTTTAAATCCAATATTCAATAGAAAAAGACACAATTTTACCATCAACCTTTTCTTCCTAACACTAATTGATTAGAAATGGATTGATCTTGGGGAGGATTTGATATTTCTTGGCATTCCCTTTTCTTCTTAGACCTCTCCTACTATTTATGATAAGAAATTATTTCCAAAAATTGAGAAGAAGTTGGGTTATTGGATCACTAAACCTCTCTCTGACTAGCAAGTTCCAAGTGTACTTTAAAATTATAGCTACTTCTCATGTTACTATTTTTCTTGTTGGGTTCCTTCTAAATACTCTTTTTTGAATATAAAGATGTTACATATAGAATTTCCCTATGCCTCTTCCAATGAGAAAAAAATCTTTCATTATTTGGCTTGGGAATTTTGTTATCTCGCTCATGATGTTGGGGGCTTTTTCTTAATTATTCTCAATCTATTTCCAAGGCATTACTCTTTATGTTAAATGGAACATTAGGGCTCTGGAAGGTGAGGATGCTTGGAAAATTAGCATACACCATTGTATTTCTTCTATAGTGTTGTCTAGGTGTCCAACTTAAAAAGGTCTTGGATTTTACAATCTCATCATTATGAAAAAGCTCATTCAAATCCAAGATATTTTTGTTATCAAGAGCATCTAGAAGGCTTGAGAACCCATCAATCCCTAGCTTCTATAGGTTGGAAATTAATTCTACAGTGGATTTTCTCTTAATCAATAGTCTTTTTAGTGGTTTCTAGTTCTATTATGTTAAGACCATCCTCTAGCTAAAGCCTCTTGGACTTGAGTTTTGAATTTTCATAACAAAGAAGTCAAAAAATCACTAGATATTTTCAAGAGCTACCAATAATTTATTATCCTATTGTAATGATATAAGTTGAAATTATGGCTTTCCAACTAGGATTGTGAGATCTAGAAGATAGTGATTGAAGTCATTCCTCCCCACATGGTTCAAAAAATTAGGTTTAAGACATTTAAGCTTTGGTGAAAAGATTGTAAATGGTAGCTTGATATACCATTTCACAATTATAGACCTTGCAAGGAATATTTATGGCATATGCCCCATCTCCCTATGGTGGCTTAGCTTAGAAATAATCATTGGCATCTCTAGTCCTCTATGGGAATTTGACAATACAAATTTTAGATTGTTTGGTAGGCTATTCTTGAGCCCAAGTTGGATAATATTTTTGGGTACATTATTTATCAAGGTGTGCCATAGAAAAATGGCCCCTTGTCATTTTCATGGCCTTTTAGGTCTTGCTTCATGGTGTTTGATATATTTTTCTCTGATTTTATGTTGCAACATGGCTTGAACATGCCTATTTAGGTACTAAAATTCAAATAACGTCTTGTGAAGGTGTTGTGAAGTGTTGTAAGACATTTATACATTCTTCTAGACTTTATTTATTGCAATTCACCTAAAAATCATCTTTTTATTCATTATCAAGTCCTATTTTGAAGTGTTGTAAAGTCTTGTAACAACATTTCACACTTTTCTAGGCACCTCTTCACTATTTATCCTTTTCTCATGATTTATTTGACCCCTTTATGCCCTCATATGTCAAGTAATTAAGTGTATTTTTGAATGTTAACCTGACAAACAACATTAAATACAACTTAATTCTTGAAACTTGTTTTCAGGTCCTAGGTGGGACCCATTCGCCATGGATGGCGAATGAGTCTCCCTTGGCTTCAAATTCAAAGTTTTAAAATTTTCCTTTCGGGTTTTTATTCAAAAACACTTGATGTCGGCCTATATGTATGAAGGTTAACTAAGGCACAAGTGTGTATAAATACATTATTTTTACCTGATTTTATATCCCCCCTACAATTCTCCAACAACACACATCATATTCAAGCATTCAAGCAATATTCAAGCACTTTGGAGCATCCATTGGCATTACTTCATGTTTGCATTATCAAGGGTTTGGTAATTTGATAGCTATATTGCATGTTATTAGTCTATCATTATCTTTTTTTTCATTGTTTCATTAAGGGTTTGATTACCAAAAGTGGGGTTTGACCAAGGCAAACCCCTATTTGCTAACCCTCAACCATTTCCCCCCTATTGCATGTTTGTTTGCAGACCTAAGTATGCAGATTTAACAAGCTTTTTGGTGCTGAAGATTGGTAAACAATTCAACTAAGTGCTTCAAGTCAACTCATTCATATTTCAAGCTTAGAGAAGGTTTTTTGTCCATTTCTTGCAGAATTGACTTCGACAATCCAACAATTAGAGATTTCCAAATCTGGTGTTGCAAAGTTGTCTCCTGATTTTTTAGAATTTTGGGAGAGGACTGATTCACCACCAAAGGAAAATGAGTCCCACCTTAGGACTAAAAATATGAATTTTGTTAGATTCTAGATCTCGACAGTCAGAAACCAGATTCTGACACTTTTTCACTAGTAAGAGGACTAATTTGCCACCTTGGGTGAATGAATCCCACTGTGAAATTTCAATGATTTCAGTCAACATCCACAACATTCCAAATTCATTAAACATTACCCAGCTGCACTTTTTTTCATCTCATTTCTTTATGTTCTGCATTATTTCTTCATTTAGTTCATTGTTTGCATATCACAACGTGTTTTCAAACATAGTTTAAATCTTAGTTTTGCATTCAAATTCACTCATATAGATCACTCAATTGCATTTATTTTACTTCATTCAGCTTAGACAACATCATACATAACATAATTTGAATGAACTAGTTAGCATTTTTGGTCCTACCTCTCTCCTTTTAGATGAAAAACCCTAGAAGAGCTAGAAAAGTCCTAGAGAGCCAAAAATCAAAGGTTCATTTTGATGAACCTACATTTTGAACACTTTGCATTTCTAATTTCATTTGCATATTGCATCCTATATTACTTTTGCATCAACATTCAATTAGGACATTGTTTTGCTTTTGCATTCTAGGACTTTTCAAATTGAATTAGTGAAAACTTCATTTAGATTTCATTTTTGCATTGCATCTCATTGCAAAAATTGAAAATCTGCATTCTGCATCCTTGATTGCATTCTATAGAGCATTAAATTCATCTTAAATTTTTTGAAAAACACAAAAAAAACATCATACTGGGACTCATTCGCCACCCTAGGCGAATCAGTCCCTCTGCAACTTTTACACAACATTTCTGGCATCTTTCTAGCATTTTCTTGCTTTTCTTTTTTCTGTGGTTACATTTCTGTTATAGTTAGCAAAATTTATGTTATTTTCATATTAGACATCTTAGATTACCTTGAATTTGCATTTATCACTCCTTTGTGGTACTTGTATGAGTGTTTGGTGCCCCGTTGATAATACTTTAGTGAGAAGAAGTTCTAGACTCATGGCTTCCCACGATAGCACTTTCGTTGTGGACCTTGGGATCTCATGAGATCCTACTCCTAGTATGGACAATAGTGCATTAGGCACTGACAATACTACTTCTATGCCTTCACGTTTCCATCCAATGAATGTTGACACCCAAAACAATTTCCTCCCGCAAGAAAAGGTCATTAATATTCATGAGGATTTTGCAAATTTACAACAAGATTTGTCACTTGTAAAAATCTCCTCCACTACCATACCTGCCATTGACAATCTTCATCATTTTATTGAAAGTGATGATGGCTTGCAAGTAGTGAAGAGAATTGCTGAGATTTACAATAAACATGCCTCTTCTAATAGTCAATGTGCAAACATTCTTGTAAGTCAAGGAGGACCTCAAGTTCCTCCCCCTTCAACCATAGCATCCATCCCAACTTATACCAATCCGCAAGACCACACAACTATGCATCAAGTTAATTATGTGGCTACTTCTTTCCCAATTTCACCTAGCATTCCTACTTCTCTTGTGGCATCGCAAGTACCCTCCACCACCTTCACACCCCACAATATTCTTTTCACTTCCCCTAACATCACGTACACTCCATCACCCTTTTCTCTTCCACCCCAACCCACTTACCCCGACCCTGTTCTTACACAACTCTTTAATATTGTTTCATCCATGCAACATCAACTTTCAACCATTAGCCAAGGTTAAACTGCTCCAACCACATATCATGTTCATAGCAACTCCTTATCCTTAGAAATATTACGTAACCCGATGCCACAAGGGATAGAAATGCCTCAGTTTGAGAAATACAGAGGTAAAGGAGACCCTCTCAACCATGTTAAAGCTTATACCACTTTGTGTAGTAATTTTTTCCTTGATGATAAACTGATAGCCAAATTGTTTCCAAGGACTTTGAAAGATATTGCATTAGAATGGTTTTCCAACTTACCCAATCATTCCATTCGTTCATTCAATGAATTGGTGGGTGCTTTCATAAGTCACTTTTAAGTGAACATGACACCTAAAAAGACAATGAATGACCTCATGCGATGTAGAAAAAACACAAACGAAAAAGTAACAGATTTTATCTCACAATACCAATCCTTATATGCTCAAATTGATGTCAAGATTCCTGATGCACATCTGCAAAAGATGTTTATCAAAAAATTGCACACACACCTTCAGGATAATCTAACAACATGATGAAATTCCCTTCGTTTATGCATTTATGCACAACCTTGTGTGAATACTATAACTCAGTTTCAAGTCATGATTCCAAACCACTTCTAACTAGGCTGAAAAGCCCGAACACAACAATCAACATCAAAATACCACACAAAACTTTTGCAAACAAAATAGAGGGTTTTTGTAGTTCAACCCACCTCTGCCTTCACAACTGCAAGAAACCCAACCAACTCAAACTCAAGTTTCAGCTATTAAAACAATAGTGGATTATAGGCATGGGGACCTGAAGAGACAATTTACTCCCTTACCTGATACCCTCCATAACACAATGAACCAATTAATTCAACAACGCATGCTCACTTTGCCACCCGTCCGACCACTTGATCCAAATCAGCCCTTACCACCCACCTTCAAACCTAATGCTTATTGTCATTTTCATCGCCAGAATGGACTTGACACTGAACATTGCAAGCACCTAAAACATTTAGTTCAAGACCTCATTGATTCAGGCCATTTTTCCATTGTGGGTGTTAATGATCAAGGCAATAAGTCTGTTGCACCCCCTAACTAGAGCTTACAAATTTTCACCAATCCTATGCCTAAACACACTACTTCATTTGTCAAGGCTAGTGAACCTTCAAACACTAATGTAAGGACTATTGATATAAACAATGAACAAAATGATATACCTCCACCTATTACTGAAGATAGTCATATGTATCAACTTGTGGCTACAATAGACGTTATCCCGTCGTAACGGCCAAACCACTCAATCTCTCGATATCACTTTTTCTGCTAAATACATACTACACAAGCTTCTTGATGGTCCTCTCTACATATCTGGTAGAATCTATGATAATCCCACTAATAAGATATTAATAGATCCCGCTTGTGGTGAGAATGTGATCATAGAGGAGTTTCTAGTATTACATGAGCTATATCAAGATGATTATAATAAATCGACTGCATGGATTAAAAAACATACTGGTTTTGCATGCCCTATGATCGGATTGATCATACCCCCCTTACAAATAGGACCTAAAACTTTAGAGATAAAATTTTCAATTATTCCACAATCAGATCAATTTTGTTTGCGGCTAGGCCACCCTTGGCTTCGCTCAATGAAAGAGGTCCCATCAGTTGTTCACAAGTGTTTGAAGTTTCCACATGGCAATGAAATATTTACCATGCATCATAGTGGCTTTAATCCCTTATCATATAAAGGTAACTTTTCATTAGAATCCTTTTGGCTTGAACCCATGGAACCCATCACACCTTGAAAGGACTTCTTTTTCATAGCTTACCAAAAAATTCAAAGCCAAAAAGATAGCTAAATTGTCTCTTCGTAATGCATCCTCGTCTACTTCCACACCTCCTGTCATAGATGAAACCATGCTTCAAGCTGAGTCCGCCATTGAGAAAACCATACAATCTCATGAACAACCACCCCTCGATACTTCACAGCCATCGTTTAAATGACCAAGGGAGAATGAAACAACTCCTGTCATGCTTCCTCGTATTAAACAAGTGTATAAAGAAAAAGAGAAAGTGGTGGATCCATCCTCTTCAATTTATTCTACTCTTTCCTCTTTGGAAGTAGAAGACCCTATGATGCCTCAATCTTCTCTTACACCTCAACAAATCCAAAACCATATTAAACGAAACCGTGGTGCTAGGGAACATAGGCATCATCGTTGTCTCCTTGCTCATCAATCTCGCATGGAAGAAGATAAGAAAATCAACCTCTACCTTTGACAGAAGTCATAGATGACCACCCTCCTTCTCCCGACCTACCACAAGACAATCCACTGCAACAATATGAACAAATCCAACAACCTCATCTTTTGATATAATCCTTTTTCGGCTTGAAACCCATGGAACCCATCACACCTTGAAAGGACTTCTTTTATTCATAGCTTACCAAAAAATTCAAAGCCAAAAAGATAGCTAAATTGTCTTTTGTTTTCTTTTTCGTACCTCTTCCATGTTGCATCCTCGATGCCCTATGTCTCTTCCACACTCTCCTGTCATAGATGAAACCATGCTTCAAGCTGAGTCCCGCCATTGAGAAAACCATACAATCTCATGAACAACCACCCCATCGATACTTCACAGCCATCGTTTAAATGACCATAAGGGAGAATGAAACAACTCCTGTCATGCTTCCTCGATATGTAAACATTAATGTGTGATCTAAGCAGTTACATTCCTCTTGGTTGCTTGATGCGACGAACTGCATCCCCTAAGTTGTGAATATACTAATTTGATTGGTCCTCTCTTGAGACATTCGACACAATGATCCACTGACCTTGCATGAACTTCCACATCTTTCACATTTTACACTTTACATTTTTGTATTTTGCATTTTTCCTTGCTTTGCATGACTAAGTTCATGACATTTTTCCTTGTGGTTTCTTGTTAAAGTTATCAACAAGTGTAACCTAGTGGGAAGCCCACCTATGCCTTTTCATAGCCACCCTTGTGTCTGTGAGTGCATACCAACTAGTGTATGTATTTTACCTTTTGGGATTTCTCACCCCGTGGATGATCAAAAGTTTCATGGGCCCAGAGTGAGTACATTTGGGCCTTCTCACCTGGTTGATCGTCATGTGTTCTATCACCCCAGAGTGAGTACACATTCTCTTTTTCAAACAATTATCCTAGATCTAATCCACAACTAGTTGGACAGACGATCGAAGCTTCATCCGACTCATTTCAACACTTGTGTGTTCCTTTGTTCTTATGCCTAGTTTTCCATGGAATCTTTATCTTGGGGGCTTGATCATCCCTCTTGATCGTTGTCATTCAATCTTGCTAACGTAAGTGCATTTGAACTCTCTTCTCAATGTTCATGGCTACTTTAGTGTGAGTTTGAAGCAAGTTCATCCTCTCACTAAAGTGGGGGCTAAATGTGCCATAGAAAAATGGCCCCTTGTCATTTTCATGACCTTTTAGGTCTTGCTTCATGGTGTTTGATATATTTTGCTCTGATTTTATGTTGCAATGTGGCTTGAACATGCGTATTTAGATACTAAAATTCAAATAATGACATCTTGTGAAGGTGTTGTGAAGTGTTGTAAGACATTTCTACATTCTTCTAGACTCTATTTATTGCAATTCACCTAAAAAATATCTTTTTATTCATTATCAAGTCCTATTTTGAAGTTTTGTAAAGTCTTGTAACAAGATTTCATGCTTTTCTAGGCACATCTTCACTATTTATCCCTTTCTCATGATTTATTTGACCCCTTTATGCCCTCATATGTATTAATTAAGTATATTTTGGAATGTTAACCTAACAAACAACATTAAATACAACTGAATTCTTGACACTTATTTTTAGGTCCTAGGCGGGACCCATTCGCCATGGGTGGTGAATGAGTTCCCCTTGGCTCCAAATTCAAAACTTTTAAATTTTCCTTTTGGGTTTTTATTCAAAAAAACTTGATGTCGGCCTGTGATGAGATATGAACTATTAACTAAGGCATGTAAGTATGTATAAATATGTGATTTTCACCTCATTTAACATCCCCCTACAATTCTCCAACATTCACACATCATATTCAAGCATTTAAGCATTATACAACATCAATTCAAGCAATATTCAAGCACTTTGGAGCATCCATTGACATTACTTCAGATTTTCATTATCAAGGGTTTGGTAAGTTGATATCTATTGCATGTTATTAGTTTATTATTCTCTTTCTTTGTTTCATTAAGGGCTTGATTACGAAAAAGTGGGGTTTGACCAAGGAAAACCTCTATTTTCTAACCCTCAACCATTTTTCCCCTATTGTATGTGTGTTTGCAGACCTAAGTACACAAATTTAACAAGATTTTTGGTGTTAAAGATTGGTAAACAAGTCAACTCATTCATATTTCAAGCTTGGAGAAGGTTTTTTGTCTGTTTCCTATAGAATTGACTTCGACAACTCGACAATCAGAGATTTCTAGATCTTGTGTTGCAAAGTTGTCTCTTGATTTTTTAGAATTTTGGGAGAGGACTGATTCGCCACCAGTGGCGAATGAGTCCCACCTTAGGACTGAAAACCTAAATTTTGTCAGATTCTGGATCCTAACAGTCAGAAACCAGTTTCTGACACTTTTTCACCAGTAGGAGGACTAATTTGCCACCCTGGGCGAATGAGTCCCACTGTGAAATTTTAGTGATTTTAGCTGGCATCCACAAAATTCTAGATTCATTAAACATTGCCCAAGTGCACTCTATTTCATCTCATTTCTTTTTGTTTTGCATTATTTCTTCATTTAGTTCATTGTTTCCATATCACAACGTGTTTTCAAACATTGTTTAAATCTTAGTTTTGCATTCAAATTCACTCATATAGATCACTCAATTGCATTTATTTTACTTCATTCAGCTTAGACAACATCATACATAACATAATTTGAATGAACTAGTTAGCATTTTTTGCCCTACCTCTCTCCTTTTAGGTGAAAAAACCTAGAAGAGCTAGAGAAGTCCATAGGAACCAAAAATCAATGGTTCACAAGGTTTTCTAGTTCATATCTATATCACATTTAGGATTTAGTAATCCTCATTTTCCATTCTGTGGGAAAACTGAGACTCTCAAGCACCTTTTCTCATTTTGCACCAAATTCAAAAAGGCACCTTGACTTGGATCCATATTTTTCAAGCCTTTTAGGCCCAATCCTTTTTAATGACATATATGGTTGGTTAGGAGATTGAACTTGCCTCCCTTTTTAGATTTACCTAGAAATTCGATACATTTTTTAGGCTAAAGATCATCTTTAGGATATGAAATTATAGAAATTTTGTTCCTTAACAAAATGTATTAGTGATCTTTTTTTCTGTTATGTAATAAAGAGCTACAATTTTTTCTAGTTTTTTTTATGTATATTTAGGTACAAGAAAATAAATTTACTCTTGGATTTGATCATCTACTAGTGTTTTTAGATCATTGAAGTAATGGCATGTAGACTATTTCTAGAGTGCCATTAACTTTTACTTCCCACTAGGGGGTATATGCAAAAGGATATGACACAAAAAAGATCTACCACTTTCTATTTTATGCTTGAAATGAGCATTTGGAAAGCACCAAATGGTTTGGATGACCAAGCCTAAAATTTGGTGAGTGTCAAATGTAAATGATGTTATAAAAATATAAAAAACCAAACTTTATTGTCATTTTTTTCTCCTCCTCTCACTCTCACTCTCTCTATCTCCCTCCCTCCCCCCCTTCTTTTTATCTCTCTCTCCCTCTCTCTAACTACCCCTCCCTCTCTCTTTCTCCCTCTTCTGAGCTCTCTATTTATCTTTGTCTCCCCTCTCTCGACCTACCACTACCTACCTCTCTCTTATTTCCTCTCTACTTATCTTTATCTCCCCTCATCCTCTCTCTAGCTACCTCTCCCTCCATCACCCCCCATCTCTCTCATCTTTTTCCCCCTCCCTCCCCCCTTCACTCTCTACTTCTCCCTCCCCCCTTCACTCTCTACTTCTCTCTATCTCCACTATCTCTCTATCTCACCACCTATCTATCTCACCTCACTCTCACCTCTCTCCCTCCCTCCCTACCTCTCCCTCCTTATCTCCTTCCCGCCTCCCTCTCTTCTCCCCTCCTCTACCCACCTCTCATTTTTGCTTGGCTCCTCCATCCCCAGCCTCCCTCCATCTCCTTCCCCTCCTCACCTCCACCATTCCCCTCCATTTCACCTACCTCCCCATACCTCTCCTTTCATCTCCTCATCCACCTCTCTCTACCCACCCCTCTCTCTATCCCACCTCTCCCTCCTTACCTCTCCTAATCTCCTTCCCTCCCTACTCTCTATCTCCCCTCTCCCTCTCTCTACCTACCTCTCCCGCCATCACTCCCTAACACACACACTCTCTTTCTATCTCTCTATACTTCTCTCTATCTCACCTATCCCTCTCCACCTCTCCTTTCATCCCTCCTCCCCACTCTCTCTCTGGTTCTCTCCTTCCCTCTCTACTTCTCTCTATCTCACCACTCTCTCCCCATCTCTCTCTCTACTTCTATCTATCTCACCTATCCCTCTTTACCTCTCTCTCCCTTCCATCTCTCTCCCACCCTCCCTCCTCTCTCTCTCACCTCTCTCTATTTATCTTTCTGCCCTCCCCCTCTCTCTCTCCATCCCTCTCCATCCCTTCGTCTCCTCCCTCTTCTCTCTCTCTCTTGTTCCTCTCTACTTCTCTCCATCTCACCATTCTTTCTCCCTTTCTTATCACTTTCTCATTCTCTCCTTCCCTCTCTATTTCTCTCATCTCACCCTCTCTCCCCTCTCACTTCCCTCCCTCTCCTCTACTGCCCATCTCCCTCTCTACCCACCTCTCTCTCTACTTCTCTATCTCACATATCCTCTCTCTACCCATCCCCAGTCCTCCTCCTCCCTCCAATCTCTACTTTCTATCTCACCACACTCTCTCTACATCTCTCTCTACTTCTACCTATCTCATCTATCCATACTTACCTCTCCCTCCCTCCCTCCTCTCTCTCTCCTCTCTCTCACCAATCTCTCCCTCCCTACCTCTCCTTCCCTCTCTACTTCTCTCTAAATCCCCTCTTCCTCTCTCTACCTACCTCTTTCTCTATTTCTCTATCTCTCAACTCTCTCTCTATCCCTACCTCTCCCTCCATCGCTCCATCCCTACATCTCCCTCCATCTCTCCTTCCTTACCATTCTCTCTCTACCTACCTATATACCTCTCTACCTTTATCTCTCCTCTCCCTCTCTCTACCTACCTCTCCCTCCATCACTCCCTACAACTCTCTATTCTCTATCTCTATCTCCATCCCTCCCTACCTCACCCATGTTTCTATCTCTCCTCTCCCTCTCTCTACCTATCCCTCCCCCCTCTCTCTCTCATTTGGCTAGCTCCAAATTTGGTGCTCACCAAATTATTTGCATTGGGATATACCAACCATTTGGATTGTATTTGCCTTGGGAATCTACCTAAAGGGTTGTAAGACCATTTCATGCTAAAGACATATTTTTTGAAAAGGTAAAAAGAACACATATTTTTGGTTGCACCATGTTTTCCATAAGGTTTGCACATGTTTCAATGTCAATTTATAAAAAATAACACAATGGCGTTAAGCTCTCTCTTAGCTATCTAACCATATAATTTTTTCATGTTTTGATTATGTTAAGGTTTTCATATTTATTTTATTTTATTAGTGTGTCTATTTTTTGTGAAAAACCAACATATGGTATTTTGGGTATAGTTTTTTACCCGTTCATCAAATTTTGAAAAAAAAAAAGAAACTAGACTCTATTCTACACATTAAAAAAATAAAATTGATTTTTGATTAGTTTTAAAAAGTTCAGGGGCAAAATATTCAAATTTGTGTTTTTAGGATGTGTCTACTTCAAAAATTAGTAAAAAATCATATATTCATTAAAAAATTAGTTGAAAAATAGGGCATAAACTAGATGGTGTTAGCTAATTTCTCATTGAAGTGATTTTTTTTTTTTTTTTTTTAACATTTTAGGGGAGCACACTATATGCTATGTTATAGGACCACTTTGTGTGCTTCCCCTTTTTGAAATCCTTAATCTTCACCATTTTCAAAACAAAATTAGTAGTTTAAAAAGTAGATTTAGAGCACTAAAACTTTTTCTTGTTGCATCTTCAAATTTTGAGTGTAACTGTCATCATTTTCTTGCTGATTAGGCTTTGCTAATTTTTTTTAAAAAGTGGCATCTTAAGACCCCTTTTTTGTATCGCATCTTGGTGCACTTACCCTAGGGTCACTCTCTACCATGTGGGTGTAAATACGGATATAGCTAGCCTACCCAAATATATTATTGATTCTACTCTCATGCATCTTAGGCCAAAAGAACTTGGGATCTTATTATTCACAATTGGTCGTAGCCCTCTTAACTAACTTCCATTTGTTCTCATGGGAATGCTACCTTTGACTCAATAAAATCTTCTCACCTAGCCCTATAAAATTCTCATATTATTGTTAAATAACTTGTAGATGAAGACCAAGAGGAAGAAGGTGATCTCATTCCAGTTAGGAATAATTAATGGTGGTTTCATTGCCACTAATATATTGATGGTGTTGCTCTTTCCTCTTAGCAACTTTATGGTTTCATGATGTTTGGTCTTAGCCTCATTTAGACATTTTCTATCTTTGTTTTATACTTGGTCCCACTTAGAATTTAAAAGTGTGCCTTCTATCACTCACCCCTTTGTTTGTGAATAGTGTTTATTGTTATTTTTAATTTATAGCAAGTAATAAAGACTTATTCATGAAAAATATTAAATAATTAAATGATACATTTCAATTATGTTGGTTAAGTTTTATTTTTTTAGTTTTAGTGTTTTTACATATATTTTTGTTATATTTTGGTTTTTATGTACATGGTCATAATGATACTCTATGCCTTGTTCACTATAAAATGTCTAATGAATTTTAGAATGATAATATGGAACAAAATTTCATATAATGATTGTGGACATAAAAATTAAAACACAACCAATACATATTTATAAAAATTAAAACTACAACATCAACTTACGATACTTAAAATAAAATAAAAAATAATAATAATTTTTAAAAATAAAAATAAAATTATATAAAATAAACACTTATAATTAAAAGTATTCATACTAATTTAATTAAAAATGGTTTTAAAAACAAGAACTATACTATCACATAAACACCTTTCATTAATCATCCACACATATAAAGATAGTGTTACTGACCTTGGATAATGGTTTGTAGGCAATGTTCTTAAGGAATGAAGGAACACTAATTTTTACAACACTTCATTGATTAACAAGCTCTTCAACTTAGCATTCAAGAATTATAATTATAAAACATTAATAGTATTTGTTACTTGTTATTATAAGTGATTTTTTTTTAAGAGAATAGAATGTTGTGAGAAAATATAAATGAAACAGGAAGAAACTTACATAGAACTCAAATACTCTTTATTTCTACTTATTGCACTCTTTGAATAACTTCTATAATATTTCTTCTATTCTTTTAATAAATAAAATCATGTTTTACATTTGATTTTCTATTCTCTTTTATAGTTTCATGTGAATAAGAAGGTTGTCTTGGGTTTTATAATAAATTATACATATATAGGAAGTGAAAACAACATATGTTTAGTTTAAATTTTGAATTTTATGTCTTTATAATTATTTTCTATTGTTATTTTATCTTTGTACCCAATTCAATTTACTATTTAATGTTGAAATGTGAGAGCTGGAATTGATATTCTCTATACACAAATAGATAGATCTAAAGATCTTTAAACATGTATCATGCTTGGAGAGATGTATCTCTTGAATGAGACATGACTTTACATAATAGACATGTTGGATGTGATTAAATATATTTAATATTTTAACACTCCTCATAAAATTTATTTGATCACACAAGTTAACTAACTAATGGGGCCACTTATAAATAGGTTTATTAGCTACCCATGTACAAATAAAAAAATATTTAAAACATCAATGCCTTAAAAAGTATACAAACTTATCCTTGTTTTGAACACGCTTGATTAACTTTGTCCATCATTATCCATAATAAGATTTATAATTATATCAATAAAGGAGGTGAAGTTATTTCCAATGATCTTTGCAATCAAAAACTTCATAGATTTAGCAATGATCTCTATGATCAATGTTACAACTTCAATGATCTTTATGATCAATGCCACAAATTTTTAGATTCAACAATGATCTTTGTAATCAACATTGTCAATATTTAGGGGTAAGTGCACAAAGATGGGGGGCCAAAAAGGGGCCTTAAGTGACCACTTTTTTTTTTGAAATAAAAAAAAGACTAACCTTGGATGAGAAATTGAAGATAGTTAAACTCAAAATTTTAAGATGCAATAAAAAAAAGATTTGTAACTTGCTCCGAATCTACTTTCAAAACTACTATTTTTTTTTTTAAATGGTAGAGATTAAGGGGTTTAGAAAGGAGGGCACACAAATTGGTCTTGTTTTTTCAAAAAAAATAACATAGCATCGAGTGTGGCCCCCTAAAATGTTAACTTTTTTAATAGTATTTTAAAAATCACTTCGATGAGAAATTAGCTGACACCATTTAGTTTATCTCCAATTTTTCTACTATTTTTTTGATGAATATATGAATTTTTACTAATTTTCAAAGTGGACACATATTGAAAAACAAAAAATTGAGTGTGCTCCCCCCTATTTTTTTTGAAAACTAATGAAAAATCATTTTTTTTAATATGTGTAGAATGGAGTCTAGTTTCTACAAATGTAATTTATTTGAAATTTCAATGAATAGTTAAGGGTAAAAGCACAACGTTGTGTCACACTTTCAGCCAACTTATCAATAAAGTTGAATTTAAGTATTTCTAACTAAAAATCAATTTTGGTCAAACATATGATCTAGTAAGATTCATTCTAGCTAAGTTAGATACTTCCATAACTTTTTCAACTAAAATTGTTGGCTAAAAATGTATGGAGTGCCACTTTGAGTCCAATTTACCAAAAAGAAAAATTATTTGAGACACTTGAAGTTTCAATAACTCCTGCTAATGTAAATAATATATTTTTTAAAAATATAAAAATACTCTTTTGTAGATTCATAAGTGTAGTTTTCAAAAATATATTTACTTTAGTAGTTAATTATTATTTATTATTTATTATTTATTTTTTACTAAAATTAGGTTATCAACACAAAATATTAAGTTGATTACCATGCCAAGGAAAAATACTAAAACTTATTAAAAAAATTTGAAAAAAATATGATGCACTAGATAAAAGAATCTATTTCAAGA
Organism: Sequoia sempervirens; assembly: GCA_007258455.2. Classification (NCBI taxonomy): domain Eukaryota; kingdom Viridiplantae; phylum Streptophyta; class Pinopsida; order Cupressales; family Cupressaceae; genus Sequoia; species Sequoia sempervirens. Next base: position 363,499,213 of record VDFB02353493.1, on the reverse strand, counting down.
TGGCATAATTTTTTTTCTATTTTAGATAAATATTTAATATGAAAGTTGGTGTTTGATGGAAACAACTATTTTTTGATTCACGCACATTTTAATATTTATTTAAATATATATATATTTATCAAAATTGAAAAAAAAAATCCATGCACTAAAGTTTCAAGTTATAAATACACACAAAAAATTTGAAGGAAAAAAAGAATTACTATAAAAAGTTTGATGTCTCATGCAACTTCATTTTTCAACATTTTATCAGCAACTAAATTATAGTGTTAATTTATTAAAAACTAGTTTAAAATAAATTTTTTAAAATAAAAAAAATACAAACCTAAAATATACTAAAAAATACATAGTTTACTAGATTACATCATTTCAAAATTCAAAACATATATGCCACTTTTTAGTGATTCAAGTTTAAAAGTTGGATTAGTGTTGGTTGTTTCCTTTATAAAGTGTGACACAACTTTGTGCTTTTACCCTTAAAAAATAAAGTAAAAAATACCAAACATTGGTTTTTGACAAAAAAAAATACACCAACAAAAGAAATTAAAGATGAAAGCTTTAACATACTAAAAATGTGAAGAAAATTACATGCTTGGATAGCCAAGAGAGAGCTTAACATTACCTAGGTGTTTTTTACCTGATCTTGAAACATGTACAAACTAGATGGGGAGCGTGTTCGAGATTATGTGATTTTTTTAGAATTTGGAAAAACACGTCTTTGGGTGTTGGAAAGTCAATCCAAGCCTTTGGGTTGGAAATCCAAGACAAATATAAGCAAAAGGCTTGGAAATTCCCAAAGTATAAGTTGACATTTACAAATGGACATTTAATTTCTTATACTTTAAGTTATATTTCATAGCTATAGTTTCAGGATGTTTGAGAGTGGTTTCAGATCTCTAGGAGTTATAATGCAAACTCTAGTTTTTGAAAGATCTTATAATTTTTTAGACTTAGTAAAATTTTAGTAATCAACATGCCAAATTTCAATAATTAAGAGGTCAAATTTATGTAATCAACAATTTATATTATTTCTCTCTCTCTCTCTCCTCACTCATTATCTATTCTTACACTCTAGACCTCTCTCAATATCTCCATCCCTTTATCTATCTCTTTCTCCCTTGAGCTTAAGAACTACCTCTCTACATGTCCATCCTTCTCTCTCTATCCCTCAGTCCCTCCCCCCCTCTCTCTCTCCTTCCCTCTCTCTCTCTCTCCTGTCTCTCTCCCCTTCCCTCTCTAATTATCTCTATCTCACGTCTCTCTCCCTCTCTCCCTCCCTCCCTCCTTCCCTCTATACTTCTCTCTACCTCCCTCCCTCTCTGCATCTCTCTACCTCCTCTCTCCCTCTCCTTCTACCCCCTTTCTCTATCTCACCTCTCTCTCTTCCTCCCTACCTCTCCCTCCCTCTCTCCTTCCCTCTCTACTCTCTATCTCCCTTCTCCCTCTCTCTACCTACATCTCCCCCTATTACTCCCTACCATTGTCTCTCTATTTCTTTCTATCTCACCTCTCTCTCACCTCCCTCTCTGCCTCCATACCTATCCCTCCCTCTCTTCTTCCCTATGTACTCTCTATCTCCCAATCTCTCTCTACCTACCTCTCCATCAATCACTCCCTACCAAACTCTCTCTCTATACCTCTCTATCTCACCTCTCCCTCCCTCCATACCCCTCTCCATCCCTTATTACCTATCTACTTCTCTATATCTCCCTCTTCTCTCTCTCTACCTCTCCTTCCCTCTCTACTTATCTTTATCTTCCTTCTTTGCCTCTCTAGCTACCTCTCCCTCCATCACTCTCTCTGTTTCTCTCTATCTCACCTCTTTCTATCTCACCTCTTTCTCTCTCCCCCTGCCTCTCTCTACCTCTCTCCTTCCCTCACTACTTTTCTATATCTCCCTTATCCCTCTGTCTACCTACCTCTCCCTTCATCACTCCCTACAACTCTCTCTATTTATCTTTATCTCACCTCTCTCACCTCACACTCTCTCCCTCCATACCTCTCCCTCCATCTATCCTTCCCTCTCTACTCTCTATCTCCCTTATCCCTCTCTACCTACCTCTCCATCCATCACTCCCTACCATTCTCTCTCTACACCTCCCTATCTCACCTCTCTCCCTACCTCCCCCTCTTTCTCTCTCACTTTCCTCCTTTCTATCTCACCATTCTCTCTCTCTCTCTATGTACTTCTCTTTATCTTACCTACACCTCTTTACCTCTCCCTTCCTCCCCTCTCTCTCCCACCATCCCTCCTTCCCTCTCTCTCTCTCTCTCTACTTCTCTCTATCTCACCCATCCCTCTTTACCTGCCTCTCCATCCATCACTCCCTCCACACTCTCTCTATTGCTCTCTATCTCACCTCTCTCTCACCCCCTCTCTCCCTCCATACCCATACCTCTCCCTCCCTCTCTCCTTCCTTATCTACTCTATATCTCTCATATCTTTGTCTACCTCTCCCTCCCTCTCTACTTATCTTTATCTCCCCTTTCCCTTACTCTACCTACCTCTCCCTCCATCACACTCTCTATGAATCTTTGTGTGTGTGTGTCTATCTCACCTATGTTTCCATCTCCACCTATTTCCCTCCCAACTCTCTCTATCTCACAATTCTCTCCCTCCCTCCCTCCCTCCCTCTCTCTCTCTCTCTCTCTCTCCATATCTCTCTCCCTCCACCCCCCCTCTTTCTCTCTCACTATCCTCTCTATCTCACCATTCTCTCTCAAGCTCTCTCTCTCTCTCACACACACACATAAAAAAAACCTCTATCTCCCCCTACCTCTCCCTCCCTCCCTTCTTCCCTCTATGCTTATCTCTATCTCTCTTTTCTTTCTATCCCTCCCTCCCCATCCTTATCTCTCACTCTCTATCTCACCCCTCTCTCTACCTATCTCTCCCTAACTCTCTCTCTTTGTTTCTCTCTATCTCACCTTTGTCTCCATCCCTACCTCTTTGTCCCTCCCACATTCCATCTCTACTTATCTCTATCTTTCCTCTCCCTCCCTCTACCTACCTCTCTCTAGTAGATAGATAGAGGTAGAGAGGGGAGGGAGGGAGAAGTAGGGAGGGAGAGAGGTGGAATTGATAGAAGTAGAGAAGTAACAAGAGAGAGAAGGTGGAGATGGAGGGAGGAAGAAGTAGGCTGGGAGAGAGAGGTGAGATATAGATAGAAGTAGAGATAGGAGGGAGAGAGAGAGAATGGTGAGATATATAATAGAGAGGGAGAAAATGGTGAGAGAGAGAGGGAGAGGGAGGGAGAGGCGAGATAAAGAGAAGTAGAGAGGGAAGGAGAGATTGTGAGAGAAAGGTCTAGAGCACAAGGGATAACTAATGAGTGAGATAGAGAGAAAGAGAGAGAAAGATGATACAACTTGTTGATTACGAAAATTTGACTAAGTTTGAAAAATTATAAAATCTTCAAAAGACTAGAATTTGCATTATAACTCCTAGAGATTCAAAACCACTCTCAAACATCCCGAAACTATATATTTTTAGGATATTTTGAACAAGAATAAATATTCTTATAATTTTATACAAGACTAAATATTCTCAAAATAATGAAACTATATATTTTATGTATATAGTTTCAAGAATACCACTCACAAAATTTTATACAAGAATAAATATTCTCATGTAATTGAGAGAAGAAAGGAAAAAAAAAAGATAAAGAAAAAAGAAAGAGATTTTTTTTCAATGCAACACAAAACACAAGCGTGTTATAACACACTCATGTTTTGTACAATCATTTAATACAAGCACATTATAACACACTCATGTTTTTAAATTCAAACCATAATGTGAGCGCATTATAACGCACTTGCATTTTGACTTGGTAATGACCACACCTAGGTTCGATCACTACCAACCCATAATGTGCATTCATTTTGTTATAAGATGTTAGTGTTTTTGGTATTTCAGGACAAAAACATGGATTTGCCACTTTTTGGCTCCCAATCTTTGTGCAATTACCCTTAGCAATGATCTTTGTAATCAACATTACAAATTTTGATGTTCAAAAATGATTTGTGCAATCAATGTTACAAGTACTGAACAATGATCTATGTGATCAACACTTTAGATTTTTAATTTTATCAACGATCTTTATGATCAATGATGTACAACTATTCAATAATGATCTCGATAATCAATGCTATTGATTTTTTATATTTAGTAAGGGTTTTTGTGATCAATGCTACTTATTTCACATATATAAATTATCCAACTCTAAACCTCATACTTCTATATGGATGGGATTCAAGTGGCCTTTATAGTGGTCAAAAGTTTTTAGATTTAATTATATGGTTTCTTAGGATGATATCTAACCTTGCATAATTGTTATTTTTTTGACATGAGAATGTTTATTCTTGTATAAAATTTTGAACATATGTGTGACCTTTTTCTATTTAGTTTTTGGTGGTGAAGAGAGGAGTATCTATACTATATGACTAAATTAGAACCAAAATTCCCACATAAACATTGAAACACAAGATCAACCAAGGGGTTTTCTTGGATGATGTTATCAAGGGAGAGCTAAGTAGGTTTGGTTGAGGGTTTAGGTTCATTTGTTGTAAATGCAAGGATTTATGTGGTGACACAATGAATTAGGCTAGTAATGGTCCTAAATTGACTAAATTTGATAGAATGCATAAACTACAGAACAAATGAATAGAAATGGAAAGTAGATTTAAGAAGAAGATATAGAGAGGAACTTGGCATAGGAAGTTGGGGCTAATTATTGAGGACACCAAAGAACCGTGTTTCAGTCTTGAAGGTGTTGAAAGCTAGGGTTTCCTATCTGCATGGATCAAACACAATTTGTACACCTACAAAACAAAAATTAGGACCCAAAGTGTGAATATTCCTAAATAATTAACATGTCCTAACTTATCAATGATGAACTAGAAGAATAAAATATAGGGTTTTAAGAATCTCCAAATGAATTGAGATGTCAAATATTTCCTCCACAATGATGACCTATATAACAACAAAATAGAAAGAGGAAAAATTTTACACTATATAGGGGGTTTCCTTAGTCAAACCTTATGATGGTTCTCCCACCTCTACAATGACAATGATGATTTCAGATAAAAAGTCCATTCTCTTGGGCGAGCAAAGGAAAAATAAACAATAATGATGTAGTGTAGAAAAATGTCGCCGTTTACATTTTCACACTTAATTTGGGAATGATTAACATTAATATGGACCTAATGTCACCTTGATCTAGTGTTGTAATTTGTTTTACACATTCACATTAGATTTAGGGCCCTTTTAAGCTAAATTGACCTAATTTTTCCTTAATTTAATGTTGTAAAGTGTACTTATTTACACCTTCACATTCTAGGTTTTGGGCCCTCTTGTATTTATTACATTAATATCATCATTAATAGGCCCATAAGACCCTTTATTATGCATCCTGAGGCTTATTTCAACCAAAATCCTGACATAGGCATCAAATATACTTAATTTCTCAACTCCCCAACATTTTCTCAACCTAGAAAAGATTGGTGGGACCCATATGCCACCTTGGACATATAAATCCCATCTAGATGGGACCTATATTCCACAAGTGGTGTATGAGTCCCATCCAAATGGGACCTATATTCCACAAGTGGCGTATGAGTCTCATTTGGCCCCTTTTTAGGGTTTTGAGTGGGAAATCAGGGTTTTGAATTCAAATTTCATGAATGTCGACTTATGTGATCTAATAAACAATAAGTTGGATGGATTTCCTATATAAACAAGGTTTCAAATCATTATTTCACTAAGCATTCAAGATATCATCCTAAGTTATCAAGAGTTAAGCATTCCAAGACTTCACAAGAGCGTTAAGAGAGTTTACAAGAGCATTTCTAAAGCATTCAAGGGAAAAATTATTCATCATTTGTTAAACCAATTCAATATACAACATCATATCAAAGTCATTAGGCATCAAGCATGTTGTTGAGCTAGTGTTGTGATGTAGCATCCAAGATCCAAGATTAAGCATTGTTCTACCTCTATCCAAGATCAAGATCTACATTGTACATGGCCATTTCATGTTAAATTGTTGATTTACATCTCAAGACATCATTCAAGGTATCATTTTTCATGTTTCATTTTCATATTTCATTGTTTCACCACAAGGTTTAATTACCTAAATGGGGTTTGACCAAGGCAAACCTCCATTTTCTAAGAATCAACAAGTTTTTCTCTATCTTTACATGTGTGATTGCAAATCTAGGTGTCTTGAGATTTGAAGATCCTTTGAAGAAAAATTTGCAAGGTTGAGAGAAGTTTTCAAGTTGTCACAAGGTTGCGATCTTCACAAAAAAGTCACCTACAGGTTCAAATGCAAAGTTTCAGATCTGGAAATGAAGTGTGGAAGGAAGAGAAGAGATAGGAGAGTAGATTCAGGTATTGACCCTTAAAAAAAGAAAAGTAGGACTAATGAACCACCTAGGTTGTATGAATCCTAGTACAACACATTTTATAGATTTCAATGAATTCAGATCAATTACTGTGAGATTTCAATTTTGGCACATAATCCCTAGTATGGAACTAAATCGCCTAGATTGGTGTATGAGTCCCAGTGGGCATCAAATAGCAAGATTTCAAGGTTTTGGAGATTTTTTTGACCTCATCATTCTTCCAGGTTCACCTATGTACTTTTCAATCTTTTATTCTACATTTTAGTTTCATTTCCTAGGTCATTTAGTTAGGTTCTGCATGGTACTTTGCATGTTACATTCATTTATTGTCTTTCCAATCCCTAGCTTGTTGGTGAACCCCTTTTTTAGTTTCTAAACATACCCAAAGACACCCTATTATAGGTCTCTTTCACCCATTCCATCCTTGGATTGAGATCTCTAGGGTTTCCTTAAATGAGAAGTGAAGAAAACTTGTTCTATGTCCTAAACTATAGAGTGACAATTTTCTTCATTTCATTTTGGTGAACCTAGTCTTCAAAACACCTGATTTCTTATTTGGAGTGCATCATAATACTAGATTTAGCTTGCATTGACTTTGCATTAGGTTTTGCATTAGTTAATTGGTATTTAGGGTTTCTAAATCTTGCATTAGTGAAAGTGCATGTATAGGTTGCATTTTTGTATCTTAGATAATTAAATTTCACTAAAATTTTGCAATTATAAACAATATAGACATCATAAAAGTTAGAAACATTAGTATCAACTCAGAATTTTCTGAAATCAATGGAAAAACCCTAATTTAGGACTCATATGCCCCTCTGGGTGATTTAATCCTAGTATAGGTTACTTTTCCTACTTTCGGGGATTTTTGTGTTGTGTATTTTCTAGAATTTGACCCCTCCAAAAACCTTAACTGGGACTCATATGCCCATCTGGGTGAATTAGTCCTAGATCAGACCTGAAACTTCCTTTTACAACATAGAAAACCTTGTTTTTGCACTTTTGTTTGTTTTCATTAGTTATCTGGTTTAGTTGGTTGAATTTCTGTTACATTCATTTCATTAGATCTAGCTTAATCTAGTTCATTTCATGCATGGATTAATTTCAAATTTGCATTCACAAAATTTCATTTTTAGATTGTTACATAGTATAGTCAGTCAATTGTCATGTTTAAAATCTAAAAATTGCATTATCCTTTTGCATTTTTCTCTATCACTGTTGCATTTCAAATTTAGAGGACAATCATTACATCATGTTTTCATTGCAAAAATATATAGTTATCATACTTCATGTTCTATTTTCAGATCTTTTTGAGTGTTGTAAGAAATTTTTGTTAAGTGCATATGAATATGAAGTCCTCTCCCCTCTCTTTTTGTTCATCATTGATCCCTATCCTAGTATCCCTTCTATGAGTGAGGTTATTCTAATGAAAGAGAATACAACCTCAGGTAATCATAACAATCATATTTGTTCTTCTCCTAATATCTCTCCTAGTTGTGAAGAAGATATTTTGGTGTTAGAAGAACTAATCGATGAGATTTTTGAGAACCCTAGTTGTTTCTCTCCTCCCCCCTCTCCTATTAGGCAATACATTACTAAACAAAAGGAAACAAACATAAGTAATCATGATGATCACATGACATAACAAGAGACCATTGAAATCTACCTACATAACACTTTAACTAGTCTACATTCATCTCCCAAAATCTTCCCCTCTTATGACAATGTTATAAATGATGAGGATATGTTGGTGTTATATAATCAAACCTTTAAGATCTATGGAAAACCTCTTTATGTTTATTCCCCTACCGATCCTATTTTGGAAGAAATTATGGGACAAAGGAGTGAAAATTTGGACAATCATGACAATCACATTTATTCTTCTCCTAGTTGTGAAGAAGATACTTTGATGTTAGAAAATACAATTGATGAAATTCATGAGAATATTAGTTTCCCCTCTTCCCCTAGGGAAAAACTTATTGAACAAGACATTCAAACCATTGATGAATCCCCTACTTGTGATGAAGTCATTTTGGAAGAACCAACCTTTGAATGCCATGAACATCTAGCTTGTAGTTCTCCTAAAAAAATTTCTCCTAGGGAGGATATCATGGTGCAAGAAAATGATAACATTGAAAATAGTGACATAGTTTCCTTAGATGAAGATGATGAAGTAATATTAGACTCTCCTTCACTAAGGGAAGTTAATATTATTCAACCTCAACTCATCCTTTACTCACCATCACACAAACCTAAACTTATCCTTTACCCACCTAAGAATATTTTTTTAGAGAAACCAAGTTATAATACTATTGCTCATACATATAACACTAGAAAAAATCTGCAACCAAGACAAACACCTTCAAAATCCCTCCCATTGCCTAACCCTATCTTGCCTAGCCCTCCTTGTTTTCCTTCACAAAGTGGAAAGGAGTGTGATCTTGTTGGACAACTTAAGAACACTCCTGCTAAAATATCATTATGGGACCTTATTCAAGCATCCCGTCATTATTATAACATGATTCAAAGTGCCTTGCAATAAATTCCTATCCCTTCTAATGTGCAACCAAATGACATAGTAGCCATGATTCAAGGAATAAATGTTGACATTTTTTTCCACCAAAGTGAGCTCCCTCCTTTAGAAGTGCAATAACAAGATGATGCTCTCATGATAATAGCTGCTTATGATGGGTGGAGAATAAAAAAAACCCTTGTTGAAAATGGCTATGCCCTTAATGTGTAGTGTGACCCTTTTGGATAGACTTGGTGTGGATAATAAAAATAACCCTCATTGACAACCACTTGGTGTGATCACTTTGCCTATTACAGCTGGAAAGGTCACATTAGAAACATCGATCCATGTTATGCCTCATGATCTTTCATACAACTTTCTTTTAGGAAGACTATGGATTCATGCAATTAATGGGGTGCCTTCTACTCTTCATCGTGTAATGAAGTATGTATACAAAATAAAGTGTACACACTCAAAGCTGACCCTGAACTAAAAATTTGTTTGAACATTGAGAAAGACAAGGAGAATCCTTTGAAAACATTGACACCAACTACACAAGTGGAACCCATGCAACAACAAGACAAAGAAAAAATATTGAGGAAGCCACAAAGATATTAGAAGATGTTAGGAGTTCCTTTGATTTCATACCTACATTCATGGGTGAATACAAAATAATAAACAAAGATTCTAAAAAGGAAAAAGAAAAATCGGTAATGTCAACACAAAATTTGGAAGACACTTCAAAAGCATCCACCTCAAACACTTTAGAAGAAGAAAGAAATTATACAACAAGCTTTGATGAAGCTAATTATAAACAACCACCAACTCCAAAAGCAATGAAAAAGCTTTATGGAAAAGGTTATGAGCTTATGAAACAACTTGGGTATGGTGGAAAAGGATTTGGTGCTAGAGAACAAGGTATTTGTGCCCCTATAGAGCCTAACATGCAAGGAATGACTAATGGTCTTGGATATTGTCCCTCAAATGAAATAAACAAGCCTTCACTCAATATTAACTCTCTTACAAAAGATTACTCTAAGCCAACTTTAACATTAGTGCATCTTGAACTTATAGACACTAGGGTATCAGGACATAATAACCCGACCAAAATAACCCTGGACAGAATAACCCGATCAAAATAACCCAAGGACAAAATAACCTAGGGTCATAATAACCCATGGACAAAATAACCCGTGGTCAAAATAACCCATGGACAGAATAACCCATGGTCATTTTAGATCAAGCTAGTAAACTATAAATGACATAAAATAAATTATAAATATGATTGAGGCACCATAGAGGCTATTTAGGTCATTTTTATACCATATATCCATTATATACCCCTAAAATAGCCTTAAAACATCTTTAATATGCTTAAATAACCTATAAAATGGTAAATAATTATAAAAATAAAGGCAATTTTGTGGGAATAAGTCGATTAAGAGTTATAATGAAAATATATAAATGAAAAGGCATTAAGAAGATATATAAAATGGTAGAATTAAGAGAAGTAAAGAAAGGGAGAAGGGGAGAAGAAATAAGAGTGTGTAGAGTGATAAGAAGAGAAATCCAAACTCATAAAAGAAGATATTTTGTAATATATTTTTTTTAACATTATTTTAATTTTTCCTAGGGTTTTCTAAAAGAGTGTACAAAAAATCAATATACTTTTTAGGGAACCAACACATTCTTCATAATTTATAATATATACAATGCCTCTTCAGTTTTTAACAAGTCAAAAAAATAAGAATTTACTTATTGTAGACAATTACACATTTGTGTTTCATCGACAAGGCATCAATAAAATGATCTAGAGTTGTGTGGAATATTTTACAAATAAATGTTCAAGTTGATGCTATACTATGACACAGACAGAATCTGGTGATGTGATCCAAGATTTAGTGAATTGCTTCAAGCATCGCACAGCTCAGTCCGGAACTTATAGACACTAGGGTATCAAGACATAATAACCTAACCAAAATAACCCTGGACAGAATAACCCAACCAAAATAACCCAAGGACAAAATAACCTAGGGTCATAATAACCCATGGACAAAATAACCCATGGTCAAATAACCCATGGACAGAATAACCCATGGTCATTTTAGATCAAGCTAGTAAACTATAAATGACATAAAATAAATTATAAATATGATTGAGGCGCCATAGAGGCTATTTAGGTCATTTTTATACCATATATCCATTATATACCCCTAAAATAGCCTTTAAACACCTTTAATATGCTTAAATAACCTATAAAATGGTAAATAATTATAAAAATAAAGGCAATTCTGTGGGAATAAGTCAATTAAGAGTTATTATGAAAAGATATAAATGAAAAGGCATTAAGAAGATATATAAAATGGTAGAATTAAGAGAAGTAAAGAAAGGGAGAAGGGGAGAAGAAATAAGAGTGTGTAGAGTGATAAGAAGAGGAGAAATCCAAACTCATAAAAGAAGATATTTTGTAATATATTTTTTTGAACATTATTTTAAATTTTCCTAGGGTTTTCTAAAAGAGTGTACAAAAAATCAATATGCTTTTTAGGGAACCAACACATTCTTCATAATTTTTAATATATACAATGCCTCTTCAGTTTTTAACAAGTCAGAAAAACAAGAATTTACTTATTGTAGACAATTACACATTTGTGTTTCATCGACAAGGCATCAATAAAACGATCTCGAGTTGTGTGGAATATTTTACAAATAAATGTTCAAGTTGATGCTATACTATGACACAGACAGAATCTGGTGATGTGATCTAGGATTTAGTGAATTGCTTCAAGCATCGCATAGCTCAGTCCGGAAATTCATCAAAGTAGTGAAAAAAGAATAGAGTCTCCAAGAGAATAGAATAGAGAAATATATGGTTGGGTACACTAGGCAACCAAGAAGGAAAAAATATCGTGAACGCAAAGAAATACTAAAAAGATTGGTTGATGGTTATGACAACCATAACATTTTAGATTAAATATAAGAGGCATCGCTCATAATTTGACACTTTAATTGAAAATTTGAATAATAAAGTTTTTTTAGCAACATACATGTAATTTATAAATTTTGTTTTCCTTTCTCTATATTCTTATGGGGATATTTTGTCCATGGGTTATTCTGACCACGGGTTATTTTGGCTTGGGTTATTATGACCCTGGGTTATTTTGTCCCTGGGTTATTATTACTGGGTTATTATGTCCAAGGTTATTTTGGTCGAGTTATTATGTCCCGTAACCAGAAACTAGTGGTCTTGATTATTATCATTTGCAAGAAATGAAAGAAGCAAATAAATCTTTGCCTACTATCAATGTCATCACACAAAACACTAATGATTCAAATTTGATAGATTTTACACCCTCCTATAAAGGAGAGTATAAAATATCATAGTTTAAAGAGTCTTGTGTAAGTATGACACCTTTTACTAAGCAAGAGATATCTTTGTCATGAAATAAAGGAAGATCTTCTACTATTGATCAAGAGAGTATCTTGTTGAGACTCCTCCAAGATCGTTCGATATCTCTCCCTCCAAGAACATGAAAGAAATTTTAGTACAAGAGTTCATTTTTTTCATATCATAGAGTTCATGGTCATTCTACTAATGAATGTAAAGCTTTGAGTAATAAAAAATCCAACATCTTAAGAGGATTGTGGTGCCCTTCCTTATTTTGAGGCACCTAATTCATCTAATTGATATTTTTTTTCACTCTAGCATGTTTCTCATCAATAATCTTGGCTCATCCTTGTCTTGACTAAGTGGGGGAAAGGGGTTAGGTAGCCTTGTCCTCATATGTTACTTTTTATTGTCTCTTTTGGCTAGTTGACCGCCTTTCATGTACATATAAGAGAAAGCTTGGGATGTGGATGATGTGCCTTCAGATTGAATTACATGTGATGTACCAAGATTTGGGGGCAACCCCTTATCCATGATGTAGTTTCATTTAGAAACATATGACTTGGTAGAAGGATTTTCGAATAACCTCTCACATGTGTCTTATCCTACTTTAAAGGAATTTCTCATAGAAATGGTCTTAGCAACCACTTTAAAGTGGGGGCATACATCGACACTCATGTTTCACTGTGTGATTTTCTTTATTCTTGCAATATATGTCCTTTTCTTGGTGGTGTCATTGAGCTAGATATCATTCGAGAGCGTGATATTTCTTTGACTTGTCCTCTCTTGGAGACATTAAGCTTGATGTTCCCTAAGAAGAGACCTTACATGAACTATGAAAAATCCCTTTAAATGTACCTTACACTATTTTACAATTTTGGTTATATGGCCACCTTGCATAAGACACTTTGATTGCCTATGGAGCCATCTTATTTGTTCATGAGTATCAAGCATACAAAGCTTTTCTTGCCTCATGAAGCTTGAAGATCATTGTTGTGTGGCAGCTTAGCAAAGTTATTAGGAGGTATAGCTTTGGTCTGGTTGAACAAAACCCGAACTTAGGCATGACTTTCCCATAGCCACTTGCTTGTGTGTATGAGCACATACTGGCCACATGTGTATGTGTCTCACCCCTTTTGGATACTCACCCAATAGACAGACTAAAGTTTCATTGCCTCAGAGTGAGTGTGCATTTTTGGACAAACAACTTATGTCTAAATCACATTGCGATGGACAAATTGTTGAGGCTTGATCCACCTCTTTTAATTTTTGCTTGTTTTTGTTTTTCTTTCTTTTAGTTATTGACATCACATGTTTGTGTATCTTGATTTTATGTATCATACACCTTGTGCGTGTTCCTTTGTGCTTATGTTGGTTTGACATAGGATCTTGTATCTTGGGGGCTTGGCCACCTCCTTTGATCTTTTTCATCCTTTTTCATTCACATTGGTAGGCTTGGACCCCTCTTGAATGTCTACTTTAGCATGAGTTTGAAGCAAGTTCCTCCTCTAACTAAAGTGGGGGCTACCTGTAGTGTAGAAAAATATTATCGTTTACATTTTTCACACTTAATTTGGGAATGATTAACATTAAGATGGAACTAATGTTGCCTTGATCTAGTGTTGTAATGTGTTTTACACATTCAAATTAGATTTAGGAACCTTTTAAGCTAAATTGACCTAATTTTTCCTTAATTTAATGTTGTAAAGTGTATTTATTTACACCTTCACATTAGGTTTTGGGCCCTTTTGCATTTATGACCTTAATATCATCATTAATAATCCCCTAAGACCCTTTATTATGCATCTCGAGGCTTATTTGAACTGAAATCCTGGCATAGACATCAAATATACTTAATTTCTCAACTCCTCGACATTTCCTCTGCCTAAAAAAGCTTGGTGGGACCCATACGCCACCTTGGGAATATGAGTCCCATCTAGATGGGACCTATACACCACAAGTGGTGTATGATTCTCATTTGGACCCTTTTTAGGGTTTTGAGCAGGAAATTAGGGTTTTGAATTCAAATTCCATAATGTCAGCTTTGGGGATCTAATAAACAGTAAGTTGGATGGATTGCCTATATAAACAAGGTTTCAAATCATTATTTCACTAAGCATTCAAGATATCATCTTAAGCTATCAAGAGTTAAGCATTCCAAGACTTCACAAGAGCATTAAGAGAGTTTACAAGAGCATTTCTAAGGAATTCAAGGGAAAAATTCATCATTTGTTGCAGCAATTCAAAATCCAACATCATATCAAAGCCATTAGGCATCAAGTATGTTTTTGAGCTAGTGTTGTGATGTAGCATCCAAGATCCAAGATTAAGCATTATTCTACCTTTATTCAAGATCAAGATCTACGTTGTACATGGCCACTTCATGTTAGATTGTTGATTTACATTTGAAGACATCGTTCAAGGTATCTTTGTTCATGTTTCATGTTCATATTTCATTGTTTCATCACAAGGTTTAATTACCTAAATGGGGCTTGACCAAGGAAAACCTCCATTTCGTAAAAATCAACAAGTTTTTCTCTCTTTACTTGTGTGATTATAGATCTAGGTGTCTTAAGACTTGAAGATCATTTGAAGAAAAAGTTGCAAGGTTGAAAGAATTTTTCAAGTTGTCACAAGGTTGTCATCTTCATGAAAAAGTCACCTATAGGTCTGAATGCATAGTTTCATATTCGAAAACGAAGTATGGAAGGAAGAGTAGAGATAGGAGAGCAGATTCAAGTCTTGAACCTCCAAAAAAGTAGAGTGGGATTGATACGCCACCTAGGTCGTATGAGTACCAGTACAACAATTTTTCTATATTTCAGTTAATTCAGATCAACCTTTGTGAGATTTCAGTTTTGGCACATAAACCCTAGTCTGGGACTAAATCGCCCAGATTGGTGTATGAGTCCCAGTGGGCATCAAAAAACAATATTTTAGGGTTTTGGAGCTTGTTTTGACCTCATCATTCTTCCAAGTGAACCTTTGTACTTTCTCAATATTTTATTTTGCATTTTAGTTTCATTTCCTAAGTCATTTAGTTAGGTTTTTCATGGTACTTTGCATGTTACATTCATTTCTTGTCTTTACAAGCCCTAACTTGGTGGTGAACTCCTTTTTAGTTTCTAAACATACCAAAGAACACCTTATTGCAGATCTATTTCCCCCATTCTATCCTTGGATTGAAATCTCTAGGGTTTCTTTGAATGAGAAGTGAAGAAAACTTGTTGTTCTATGTCCTAAATTATAGAGCGACAATTTTCTTCCTTTCAAATGAGAATGACAATCAACACAAGGATAAATCTTATTACATGGATGTGAAACCCTTGTTGGATCTATGTTTGCATACAAATCACACACAAGGATAAGGAAGAGACTTCTTGGAGATCCTACAAGTGTTAATACATACAACAATAATAACAATAAATGAGAAACATCACGTGATACTTGAACATAATTTTTTTGTAATAATGTTGTTGATGAGTTGGTAGATCATAGACTATAAATTTCTTGGATTATGTCTCTAATCATTTAATTCTTGGCTTATTTGTTTCTAACTTTCACTTTTTCCTCTAGCTTGCCCTTCTCTATACTAGTGAAGGAGAGAAGAGGTTACTTATATATGAGACCAAGCACATATCCAAGTAACCATTTGGGAGAGGATGACAAGTAAGGTCATGTCCTTAATCACAACAAGAATGACTTTTGAATTCAAAAGTTTTGGTGTGTATGGCTAGGATGCTAGCATGCTGCATTCTAGTGTTTGGGCATAATTTTCTTTCAAAGGGCCTGATAATAAATGACTTAACCAAGTTTTCCAAAAGGGTGATAAAACATGCACATTACAAATAAAATTACACATAATATGCCAAAGTGGATATCAAACCTATCATGAAATTGTGAGCGATGACAAATTACAATGCTACAATTGGATACACCAATCCATTCACAATCCATTTGTATACTATTTTTTAGAGTTTTTTAATTCTACTTTCTATTTCAACACACTTTATTAGAATGATTCTTCAATCCAAAAATACTACAAGGATGAAGATCCCAACACATTCCTTTTCTATGTCCATGCCTATGATAATGAGAACACCACATAAACTATTTTTTTTGTGTTGATTTGTTTGAACATGTAATACAAGTGTAATATATATTTTTTATTTTTTTTGTCACTAACTTATCTAAGGCCTTCATTCTTTGGCCTCATAGTTGGTTAAATGACTATAATTCCTTTCAAATATTATTTCCAATCCTTTTTGCTTCATATCCCATTCTTTTCATGATCTTGAAACCACCATTCTTTTCAAAACATTTTTTGTTATTCTCAGCAAAACTATCAAGTTTTGCAGACTCAAACACATTATTGTCTTCAACCTTATACTCTTTATTTGATGAAGCTTCAACTATAACACACAAATCATTTGCATCACATGAGACATTACATAGTGTAGGCCTGGACCTTAGAAATCAATTTTCTTAGGTATGCTTCAAGTAATAGATTTACCAAATTATATTCTTCTTTCAATTTTGATATTTCATTTTTTTTTAACTCGTTTTCTTTAAATTTCTCTAATTCTTCTTCTAAACTATTATTTTCACTAATTAAATTATTATTTTTTGCTTCGCTCTTTTACCAATCATTCCCATTAGAATAAATGATTTAAATTTAGTTGGTACTACTAATTATGCACTGGATAAAGGAGCATGAGTGGATAGAGTGTAGCGAGCTCCCTGCTAAACAGTGTAGGTGTGGAAAGGAAAACAAAACAAATAAAATAAGGAAATATAATGAAATATCAATCGGTCAAAGGATGGAAAATGAGCAAAGTATCTAGTCGCCCATTAATGCATCGAACTGTAAGTGAGGTGTAGGAGAAGGGGCGGCGTCAGTATGAATTTAAAGTTTCAAGCAAAATACAAGCAGTTACGAGGAGACAACCCGCCATAAATGAGAATGGGCTTGGGATGGTGGGGATGTTGTAAGGCATTAGTCGTCCAAATGATAGAGAAAAGAGAGGAAAGGGATGCGAAGGTAGAGTACGAGTAGAGGGAGATAAAATGCATGGAAAAAGAAAGATAGGAACAACAGAATACGGCGAGAGGAACGGTTGAATGGTGTGGTGGGGAAAAACCTCCAAATACGTGTGACAGAGGAGATTCACGGGTATTGGGAAGAAAAACGGGACAGGAGGGAGCGCGGGTATTGGGAAGAAAAACGGGACAGGAGGGGAGCGCAGGGGAGAAGAAAGGGGAAATAAAAGAGAAATAGAAGGAGAAATCGAGAAAGGGAAGATTGGTAGGAAATGCCCAGAACAGATTGTTAAAAGGCTTAAGAAACTCTCAAGCAAGGCAATTTTTGGCAGGAGAAAAAGCCAAATTCCAAAATCCTTCCAGCATCCTCTTTTATCTGCACTAAAAGGGGAATATTAGAGGGTAGAGAGAGAGGCGAAGGAGAAGTTGAGCAGAGGGGAGGCGAGACAATACAAAGAAATGCAGAGGCAAGGAAGGAAGATCGTGAGGAAGAGAGAATGGAGAGGAAAAATATTGTCCCGTGAACTGCAAGGGTTGCAGAAAATGCGTGAAAATGATATGTTAAAGAGGCTTTTGAAACTTGCAAGCTTAAGCAAGTGGCAGGTATGAAGAAAATTCGAGAACCGTTGCCATCATTGTCCCTGCCGCTGCCGCCGTGAGTGTTCTGGAACAAGGTATGGACATCCAGTGAAGTATTAAGGAAAGAGGGTTTTTCGATGTCATAGGCATTCCCATCAGACAAGTCCCCTTCACCTTGTTCTTGTGCACGGAAGTAATATATGGTTGATGCTTGATCTTGATTTACACCAGTGTTTGATCTTATGAATAATACTAGTGCATAATGGAAGTAATGAAGCTTTTTTTTTTATTCTACACATAAATCTAGAGGTGCTTTAGTGTCATAGATTATAGGAGTAACATACGTGCTTGTAGGTATGTGCCTAAGTATGCCCTCTTACTGTCTATATGTAGGTCACATTACTATGCATATGTGTTCCCATCAAGGAGTTGAATTTAATGGGTCACATTGTTGTCATGGAAATAAACACATTCTCCACTATGCAAACTAATGTGGTTGGGAATTCATACTTTGCAATTATAGTTTGAAATAATGGCATACGTATTAATAATGAAGGCACGAGAACCGACAAAATGATAACCTGTAAAATGTATTTCTATCATAATAAGTAAAGCTATGATATTCAATGGTTTGTGATAGCTCATTTTAAATACTCTATAAAAACATCTTTCTAAGAGATTTATGTGAGGGTAGATAAAACCCATGTGCATTAGTGGGAATTCTAGACTTTTCTAGTATGCTCAATATGGTGGGAGTAAAGGAACCCATGTTTTGTATTCTTATTTATCACTTCTATTAGTAAATTTGATATAGTCTAGTACTGGTAAATGTTGCAAGGTGGAATGATATCAATATAATTGAAGGATATAACTTAGAATAATAAAGGGTTTGATAACCCATCTTGGAGCATTTGAAACTTACCTACAATATTACGATTGTTAGAGGCATAGCAAGCTCATGTAATTAACATGTTTATTAGCTCGTAGCTAAGAAAAATGTCTTAGATCTTAACTTATATCTTGAAACTAGATGGTGTTATATTGTAAAGAGCTCTTAGTAGGCTTGGCAATAATTGAAACATTTTTTAGGATTACGATGCCTTTATTTTAGAAAGAATATCAAGGGCAAAGAGCCCTAGATTGAATCTTTAGCTTTAAGATAACCCTATAATATGAATTGTGAATCATATACAAATAATATGAGCCTTGGCTCTTGGTTGCATAATAATATAAGGAATGATGGCCTCACTTAGTGGCACTACAACCACACCATACTAAACATTATTTTAATGATGAATCTCAACACTTTTGTTAATTCGTTGATACTATGAGAAATGCTTTATTTGGCTACATGATGTCTATCAAGCTCTTAAATGTGAGAACCTCGATAAATAAATTATTATTATACCTATAATGAACCGCAATATAAATTGTATACCAATTGGAAGGAAACTATCATTTAATTTGACAAGGTGGTTGAGATCAAGTTATGAGATAAATTCTATGTAGAATCTCTTGATACCTTACTAATGACCATTAACGTCGGGCTTTGACTAAATGATAAGTATAAGTAAATTATCTAGTCTATTAAATAGACTATCATAATAATAGGGGGTTGCATCATAAGATAAAGGAATTTAGAAGATCAAGAATATCACTAATAATATTATTAATGGGATTACGTTTTCGTATAGTGTCCTAATGTATATAGTATTTCCAACATTCTCCAATAAGATTCAGACAATGATTATAACTTAAAAAAAAACTTCTAAATACCATTGCTTGTCCTTCGAAGGTATCTATTGACCCCTTGATTATAAGAGCCTCATTATTTAACTCATTATATAAGTTTCAAATGAAAATGATTTCCTATGGGTTTGTGTGAACCAAGGTAATTTTGTACTAAGTAGTATGCCTAGTCGGGCTAGGTCAATGATATGAAAATATAAGAGAGTCAGGATGTTCAAATAAGATTATAAATAAACTAGGTGGAGTTTGATCCAAGACCTCGATATACTAAGGGGAAGTGAAACCTTGGGTTGTGGGAACCTATGTGTAGGTATCGTTGAGAGGCTTTGTAAGGAGAACTACATGTGACTTTGACCCATTTGGAAGTGGGAACGTAGGAGGTCCTTGGGTGAAAGATACCCCTGTGACCTCAAGTTCATAGGGGGAAGGGTCTAGGGGGAGGATAACTCCAAGGGTTGGGGTTGATCCTGATTGGTTTGACATTCTCTCTTTAGTAGGCTTCAGTTTGAGGCTGAATGGGAACCAAATGGGTATGTATGAGTTAAGGAAATCTAAAATTGTGTATTTAATACCTAATATGCTTTTATATAGTAAGCAAAGATTGACTACTTTATATTGGTAATTGAATATATGTATATGATGGGTAAAGTCCATTTCGTGTTGGTTCCATGTGACTTTATGTGGTGAAAATTGACTCCATATCTAGAGGTTTCTATGTATAGGCCCGCATATATGTGGAATGTGATTGTGATTCATGTTATGTATGACTTGTCCAAGAGTGAACCTCTGGGATATTTGAGCAATGACAGGAAATCATTGGATTGTGCCAATGGTTGATGTTTTGGCTACTGTGAGGGATTAGTCAACATTCACTTGGTTCACGGAGGTGAAGATAGTAGGCTACCCTGGTTATGATTAAGATATTGTAACAGTTGCACGGGTAGGGACCCATCTATGCAGGTAATGATAATTCGGGGCTAATTAATGTATCGAGGGGGTTCATTGGCTGTCACTAAGGGCACATAAGTGACTAAGGCTAGTGTTACTCAGGATTGTGAAGAAGATAGCTGACAATACCACTAAGGTCACAAGGTGGTATATGTCGGGAGCTACTTCTTCCTGGGTGGACAAACTTGTCATCGATAGCCTATAGATGATTGAAGTCAGAATCCACTTGGTTTGGTAGGTTCACTACTTGGGAAAACCCTTAGGATGGCGGATGGACCCGCGGTGTAGTATGTGATACACCAGATCCCCTTCCCAGTTGTTAGACTATATATGCAACGTTGTGGGGTTGAGGGCAGATCCATGGTGTAGTATGGGATGCACTGAATCCTCTTCCCATTTGTCCAATGGTGCAAAAGATTGGAGGAAAGGATAGGGGTAAAAGTAAGAAGTTGGGTACACGAAGAGGGGAAGTTTTGACCAAAAAATATCTCATAGAAAACACGTACGCGTTATTAAAAAAAAGCATATGCGTTATGCTTTGGGTACCCGAGCCTAAAAAAATGTGTATGCACTAAAAAACACGTATGCGTTATATAACGCATACGTGTTTTATAACACGTACAAATTGATTATTTAAAAAAAAAAAAATTAGAAATAAGTACGCGTTTTGTAATGCAAAATGCGTACACATTTTGTAACACATACGTGTTTTGTAATGCATATGTGTTTTGTAACACAAAATGGGTATGCGTTTTAAAACATGTACCTGTTTCTAAAAAGTTTTTTTTTTTTTAAATAATCAAGAAAATAAAGAACGCATATCATGTGTTTTGTAATGCGTATGCATTTTTAAAATTTGAAATTCCCAACCCACATGTTGCCTCAATTTTAGGCTCGGGAAAGGCTTGGCAATCCAAGCCTTAGCCTTTGATCTGCAACTAAAAAACTAAGGCAAATTGAAGAAGAATGTCCAACTTTGGCAATATGGCAGATGGACTTTTTTTCTGAAGCAATCTATAAAATTAAAACCCATTAGAGAACACGATGTCTACTTTCCAAATATATAATTTTTATTAAGATTGGATTATGTTTGCTATTTTTTAATTAATTTCTAAGAAAACTAGTCCTTGAACTTGAAATATTAGGCTTTTTTTGTTTTTTAATAATTTTTTTTTTGGTTAAGTTTCTTATAAAAAAAACTATATGGCATCAAACTTCAAACAATTCTCTACACAATGAAAAAAAAATATTCAAAAAATGTTTAGTTTAGGTCCAATTATGCTATCCGTACACGTTGATTTTTAAAAAACAACAATTAAAGCCAATAAAAATTCAATTAAAAAAAATTCAACAAAAATTTACAAAAAAAATCGACATCAATTTTCATGTTGTTAGCTCTCTTTTCCCAAAAGGAATTAGCAAAATACTTTCATTTGGGTCAAAAAGTGGTGTCTATACACATGCTTGGTACGGTAACAAAAAGGGACTTTTAAAAAGTGGTTTTTGTAGATCCCTATCAAAATTTAATTTCTATAATCTGGGTATTTGAATAATTTACATATTTTGAAACTAGATTCAAAATGCTAAATTTCATATTACTGACTTTTTTTAAGATTCACTGTGTAAGTGCCTCAAATTTTCAGTCCAAGTGTGACAAATTTTGAAAAACAACAAAAGCACTTCAACTTTTTGAGTTTGTGTACCCAACTTCTTGCATCAGCCCATAGGACCCACGGTGTAGTGCGCAATGCACCAATATTCTTTCTATCTGGGATGCATTATGGACATGTCTTAACCATTATGATGTGTTAGTCAACCATTGTTATGGTGTTTATGTGATGTATGGTGGAGCTCGTCACCGTGTTTATGTGATGTATTATGGAGCTTGACATGTGTATTTGTGATATATGTTGGAGCCAATCACTAATATAAATTTGATATACATATGAGCTAATCACCATTGTGCTTGTGATCTGTGTATGATCTAGACACTGTTGTACTTATGGTCTATGTATGATCCATAAACCACTGTACTTGAGATCTATGTATGATGCATACATTATTGTACTTGTGATCTGTGTATGATCTAGACACTATAGTACTTGTGGTTTGTGTATGATCCAAACACTGTTGTACTTGAGATGTGTATGAGCTAGTCAACTTGTGTTTATGGAGGTATGCTTGTGAAAAACATTATGTATGATCTTCAAGAATATGGTATGAATGACCTCTTGTGAATATCATGAATGTTTGTACAGTAATGTTTGGTAATGAATAGTATGGACCCAACACTTGATGGCAAGTTATTATCATGATATTATAATTGACTATGTCAATAGCTTACATGTACTTAATTAATAGCTATGGAATAAAGGTGAGATAATAAATCTCATACAAGAGGAGAGATTGAACTCCCTCTATCATTGTGGGGCGAACTATGAAGGCTCTGATTTCCCATGAGGGGATACATAAGCAGGGTCATCACAAACCCTCGAGGCTTAGGTTGTAGGTCTAGGAAAGACCTTGTCCTTGGGACCTTACCATAGGTTTGAGTGTAAGCATATAAGTAGTGATGTTGATTTTTTTGCCACCTTGGTGAATGCAAATCTATTGAAATTAACACTTCTACTTTACATGGAATATGTTTGGTTGGTTAAGTTGGTAGTTGTGCATTGTTTATGAAAAAAAGTAAAAAATGTTGTGCCCGAGATGGGGGATTTTATAGAATGTTAGTAACTCAAGTATACCATATCACTTGCAATCTTTGTGTTACTTTCCAAAGCCTCTAAAGAAGTCTTGCTATTGCTAAACTGAAACAAGTTTGAGACATGCTGAGTAGGCATTCATTGATCGAGTTTGAGCTTTGTGTAATTGGCAATCTTTTCCCAAACATTATTGAGGAGGCTAAAGCTATAGTTCCATCACTTAAACATAAGGGTCATGGGTTGGATGATGAAAATATTGACAAAATTCTTAGTGATCTTGCTCTTCATATGCTAGAATCATGTCCACTCTTGCAGCACTTAGAAACGAATTGACAAAACATGCAGATACTTTTATTGGTTGTGTTTCTTTCTTCTTTGAAATGGTAGTTATCCCCCATGCATAGTTTATATACGACTTTTTTTAAAATAATGTTTCTTCAAAACTATTTTTGATCATTAGTAGGAAGATCTAACATGAGCTCTAATATCAATTATTAAAATTGGAGAGCTTGAATTGATACTCTATATGGAAATATATAGATCCAATATCTCTAAATAAGTATCATATTTGGAAAGATCTATCTCTTGCATGAGACATGAATTTACATAACAAATATGTTGGGTGTGATTAAATATTGTTTATATTTTTAACATTTAAGTGATAACATAATAGTATGTCTAACTTTTTTTTTTCCTGATAAATATAGCCTAGAGGCTACTCCATATATTTATTCAAAAAAAAAAAGCCAGAGAATTTATCATCTAGAGTATTAGTGCTAAACTACAGCCCTTATGGCTGAACACTATACTTTAATTATCCTATAATTGGATCATGGTCTAGACCCACTATGCTTGACAATACAAAAAGGAGGTGCATTGCATCCAAAAAAAGGATACAAATACTATACTAAACTAAACCCCACCTTGGAACACAAATCCGTGGAGCTAGTTGAGGTCAAAGATGGGTTCCAAGTTCAAAATTCTTTTTAGGAACTCACATCCCACTGGGACCTTGCTCTGTGCTACATGAGAGTGGTAGAACAAAAGTTGGCAAGAAAAGGAAGATATTCCACAACTGTCGCTTCATCCACCACCCTTTGAATGTCTCGGGGTCATGAGATGCCCACACCAAAGTGACCCACTAAGGGCATGGTCCCATGGAGGGGTCTTCCTAAAAATCTAGGGCAGAATCTGCTTAAATTTTTAGCAAAATATTTTGAAGCTGGTGGTCCCATGAACTTCAAAATTTAAGCAGGTTGGTGGTGGAAAGGTGGTGGAATGGTGGTGGGTGAATAAAAAAATAATAAATAACATCATTTCCCTCCAAATTTGTTTTAAATGTGGCAGGAAAGTACTCTTAAGCAGGTGAGACAATTTCTAGCCCCACCCCAATCTCACCAGCCGAAATTTTCAACCACCTGCTTGTTTGGGCTGAAAATGATTCCATTTAATCCTGTATTTTTTTTTCCATGAGACCACCTGCTTTTGTGAAAATAGAAGCCCAAACCCCCCATAGGACCGCTCAGTAACATCACCTCTTCTAGACCACCTAGGTATTTCTTCTTGAAAAGCTCTTTCACTAGCTCCAAGATCATTTCTTTGTCCTCCCCCAAATCTAAGAGTGATTCCACAAAGTGGCACGAGGTGTTTGTATTCACCTGATATCAAAAAAATCTGTCCAAAAAAATCTCCCCCAAACCCACTTCAAGGCTTTTAGAATGAGGCCGCTCCATTCTTTAAGGACTCACTTCAGTTGCAGATTCGTAATGCAACCAAGGAAAGCAACTTGTCAACATGGTCTCGGAAGTCTCACTTATGTATCCATGGGATGCATACATACCACATCACAAATTCTTATGTACACCCACCTTCATCCCACCTACATGCAATATATAACCAATAGCATTGCCCTTCATCTTTTTGTAAGGACTGGAAGTACTTCTCGTAAATGTCCACAATCTAACACCGTGCAAAGATATCTCTCTCACATGAAGGAGAATATAAGGAAAGAGCTTCTTTTATCATTGGTTAAAAATACTTACCGCATGTGGTGTGCCGTGAATACCTTGGAAAACTGTTTCCATGCTCATCATCATCTGTCATGAAAGCCCCTCCATACCGACCTTGGTCTACACGCATTCACCCATTAATCTTAGGTGTTGTGCATGCACACCTTCACGCACATAACAATAATGCCTTGAATACAACTGGTATTTAGCTGATTCTCCGATCAATTTCATTGGTTGTCGCGTTGGCAAGCACATCGACCTCCTTATTTCCCTCGCAGTATGTATGCAAAATAGAGTAGTCTTCGAAACTTTTGAGCATTCTGCAACATTCCAACAAGGTATTATTCAGTTGTCAATTTTTCATTTTCCCCTTTCACAAAGCACTGATTTTTATTAGTGAATCACCCTCAACCTCGATCTTTTTAACTCCCAGGCATATACCTTCATTCAAACCATGCTAGAAGGCCCCAAGCTCGACTTCATTGTTTGTCCCATCTGGCAGGGGTATGCTTAGTTCTCTCATCACCATTTCCTGAAGTTCTCAGGTTGCCTCTTGAGGCACAATTGAAGTTTAGTTTTACCCATCCCCTTCTCACAGGGATCCATACCGTATTGCTCCTGGCTTGTTTTGGCCTTGCCATCCCATGAACAGGGGGAACCAACAACCCTGACCAAGATTTGAGCATTAAGTTTTCCCAGGGGGAGAAGGTCTTCTTGTGGCTAGAGTAATTCTTAAAATCATTGTTGACTACCTCCACTATGGCTATCTCTAGTTTTTCCATGAATGGGCCAAGATCCAAGTGCTTGTCTTGAAAAATTATTCTATTTCTCTCCTTCTAGATCTGCCATATGAAAATGAATGGGGCCACAATCCAGAAACTTGAGGAGGATTTATGTTTTAAAGTAGGCCAAGCAACAAATATATCACTAATATCCGCTGGTAAGGGGTTGTACCAGAATAACTTTTTCATTATGTGGAGCCAACATTCTTTGGCGAACTAGCATTCTAGTAATAAGTGATTTGTATATTCTTCATTATCTTCGCATAAGACACATTTGCTTGGCCCCCACACACCTAGTTTCCTCATATGATCACCCATGAGGATTTTCTTCTGGAGCGCAACCCATGCAAAGGATCCAACTTTTGGTAGGTAATATTTGTTCTAGAAAAGATGATAAGGCCAACTTTCTTTCTTCACCAGGCTAGATCAGCTACTACATATATTCAATTTTGACTTTATATGACCCCAATTTGGTTGCACACCTTCTAATTATATCCTCCCTCTTAGAGACATAGATCCTTCTATTTGCTAGGTCCTCAAGTCTAGCGATTTGATCTTCTAAAGCATTCAAGCCACTTAGTGATTTCCATTTATTTCTCACTTCTTCTAAGCATGGTTCCATGTAATCCCTTACCTTCGTGCCACATGATTATTTAATGAGGTGCATGATGTCGACTAAGCCATCCATGGAGGTTAGGGTTGGTGCACCATCCCAAGAATCCTCCCAAAATTTTACCTTCCTACCATCTCTAATATCCTAGGAGCAACGACTCTTTATCAATTTCTTACACTCCAACATGAAGATCCAAATGGTTGAGCTCCTTGGTGGGTTAGTCATGGTGAGGATGCACTTTAGGTCATCATAATCCATATATTTGTTCTAGGGGATCATTTTCCATTTTTCTTTAGGGTTGGAGTACATGCTCCAAACCAATTTTGCTCCTACGGTAATGTTGAGTATAGCCCTATTTTGGAGGCCAGTGCCCCTAGTATCTTTTGGTTTGCATATTTTTTCCAAGGCCACAAGTGGGAACTTCTTACAATCTTCTACTCCTTGCCAAAGTAAGTTTTGTAATTTATTAATTAGCACATCATGTTCCTTCGCTAGTAATTTAAGGCTCAACATCATGTATATGGGGAGTGTCGAGATCAAAGATTTTGACATTGTGATTTTTCTTGTCGAGGATAGCCATTTTCCTTTCTATGTTTCTATTTTTTTTGATGCATTTATGTTCTACAGTTTCCCAAAGGCTCACCTTACATGCCCCACCAAAGAGGGGAACTCTCAAATATTTCCCAAGTAGTTTGCTTGTTTTAAGGTCCAAGATGTTGGTGATCTCCTATTATTTCTAGATTGTAGGATTGAAAAGAACACTTTCGACTTGTGCCAATTGACTTATGGGGCTGAGGCCTTATAATAGGTGGTCAATGTGTGTTTAATGGTCCTTTCTTCCTTTCTTTCAGGCTACACCAAAAAGTAGAGTGTCATCAATAAATTGCTAATGAGTAATGAGGGGCACATTCGGTGCTATCCTTAACCCCTTCTAGTCTCTATTTTCCCTTGCTTCATGGATAAGGCACCCCAATGCTTTAGCCATTATTATAAATAAAAAGGGAGAGAGTGGGTCCCTTTGTCTTAGTCCTACAGATGATGGAAAAAACCCATGAGGTCTCCCATTAACCATTATAGAGAATCTAGGTGAACAAATGCAACTTTGGATCCATCTACACCATTGATTACAAAAATCCATATTGTGTAATAACTTGATAAGGAATTCTTTATCTACAAAGAAAATACAAAGTTGACAGATGCACAATCTATCATCAAATGGTGTAACACTACAATAGTTTCAGGTAATGAAGGTAAATTTACAATTCATAGATTTTTTTGGTTGGTAAATGATACCAACATTACAAAATATGAGGATTGTTGTACATTGACATGATCGAGTAAGATACACACTTTTAGAAGCTCTAATGCAGGTTCATGGAGTATTCATATGCAAAAGATGGTATGCTTTTGTTCTTTATGTATAAATCAAGATTGTAATGAGTGTGAGTCAAAGGAGTGGCTTGACGAATGGTGTACAAGAAGTCTAAGCCCACTTGAGATGTATCGACTCTTAGTGATACTACAAATCATAGAGATGGAATCATCAGTTGACTTTGATCACATATCAGATCTAGTTCATCCAAGTAATATATCTACATGCATAGTTTAAGAAATTCCTAATTACATCTTATTTTTTAGTTTTTTTGTAATGTTTACTAAATTCATCTAATTGGATGCACATATCAATGTAGGACATGTTTATGTAGATATTATTGATGAGGATAATGAAGAGGGAACAAATTATTACTTGTGTCATTGTGTTGAGGAAAAAAATAAATTGGAGGCCCCTGTTATAGATGGATAAAACATTGATTATTGTACAAGGTCAGTGGTTGTTACTAGAAAATGGCTTAGAAGGTACCCAATTAAGAAGTTTGATGTGTGGTTGTTTGAGGACTTTGACATATTGCATCGAAAGATTCTTCATTACTATAACCTTGTTGTGGCATCAAATGTTCATTTGATCAAATATGGGGGTAGACCATTGAATAAGAAATTTTGGAAGACTCGTGAATCTGACCATGAGACAATACTTGACACAATAAAGAGTAGAGAAAATCCATATGGTTCCTTTGATTGTAAATGAAAAATTGTAATGTCAAGCTGATTTGTAACTATGTATATCAGATTTGTATATTTGTACAAGTAAAATTTTGTTCATTCTCTACAATCATGTCTCTTATGAGATACTTATGTGCAATACTCTTTTTTACGTGTATGATTACTTATGTATGTACATAACCTATATGGCCTTGCCATTAAATGAATTTATACACATTTTTACGAGTTTTCCAAAATTGATATGTTATCCTTAGTTCTAGATCTAGGAAGATTCTTATCATCACCTTCTTGTGTATTGGTATTCCTAACTTGTGTTTGTTTACATATTAATTTATGTTAGGTTTTCATGAAAAGTATGAATTAAATCTGTATGATTGTGGGAAGGTTTTGTATAATTTGTGTACATAAAAATCCAATAAATTTCACTCATGTGATTGTACATTAAGTTTGATCAATTTGTATGTCATTAATTCATAAAGTATGAGGAATTGAGTCAACAACATGGATTACAAAGTAACTTCGATATTTATAGAGTTCTCATGGATTATATATCATCTCCATGAAATCATCTTTCAACTTATTGAAAATACTACAAATTAAAAGTAATGGTACTCTACTACTTATTGACTAATTAAAATAAGCTAGCTTATTTGGGTTAAAATATATGAACATACCCATTCATTGGGATAAACAAATATCCTACCTACTTTAAAATTTCACTCCAAAATAGAATGCATGACAATGGACCTTACCTTGATGTGCTCTATATAGACACTTCTTTAGTTTCAATGAGACTTTGAATTCTTCGCATTTAAAAAAACTTATTCTAGGTGTATGAAATGGACATGTTTGTTCTCGGAAGACACACAAAACTATATTGTAGTAGTCTTAATTAGAGACACAATAAACACTCCATGCCAACGCTTGGAAGAATGGTGGGATAATTAATGAGGATGGCTTCTTTTTATTATGTCATCTTTTCTCTAGGCTTAATTATCTTGAAGGCCACCATGATTGGATCCTTTAGCATTTTCAAGGATTCTTGAAGTAGATTATTTTTCTATAATCTATAAAGGATATCCCATAATGATATTATTGTGGTCATTTTCTTGAGTTGCTGCACTATATTAAGAGGACCAACTAGTACAAGGTTGAGTTGATCTCATGAACTAATATATTTTTGCACCAATCCAATGCTTTTCCTTTGAAAGATGCAACGAGCTATCTTAATACTATATTATGTTCTACAAATTGATGCACCATGAAAATATCTACAACATCCTAATATAGGGTCCTAGGTATGCCCTTCAAAGAATTAGCTAATAAAGGTTCCTATGTAGCTTGGGGGGAGGTATTAAAGGAATTCCACTATTCTACTTCATGAAATTTGTCAAAGGGACTAGAATTGTCATTGGTGGAGGTAATAGAGAATTTTGATTAAGAAACATATTTCTTCAACAAATAACAAAAGGAAAAACATAGTTATGATGAAATCATTTGGGAAGGTTAATTCACTAGGATACATAAGCTAGTCTACTTCATGACATTTGTCAAAGGGACTAGAATTGTCATTGGTGGAGGTAATAGAGAATTTTGATTAAGAAACATATTTCTTCAACAAATAACAAAAGGAAAAACATAGTTATGATGAAATCATTTGGGAAGGTTAATTCACTAGGATACATAAGCTAGTCTACTTCATGAAATTTGTCAAAGGGACTAGAATTGTCATTGGTGGAGGTAATAGAGAATTTTGATTAAGAAACATATTTCTTCAACAAATAACAAAAGGAAAAACATAGTTATGATGAAATCATTTGGGAAGGTTAATTCACCATGATACATAAGCTTCACCAGGATACATATTTCTAGTTGCAAGCTAGAATTGTTCCTCTAGCTTCACAATACATAAGCTTCTCAACTTATGAAATCTCCATTCCACTTAAGCGTGAAAATAATTTTTTAAATGTTGCAAAAAGTGTCAATTATGTTTAGTAAAAACTTTTCAAAAATCATAATTTATGTTTCATGCATTGTGAAAAAACTTCAAGATATTTTTGACATGTCCAAGTGCGAAGTTTTATGTTAGGAAAAGTCCTATTTCACAACCCAGCATTTTCAGTCGTTCTAGACTACACTATGTCAATGCTTTCTCTTAAGAGCCATAAGTACCAAAAAGTTCCAAAATTTTACATGTTGTTTCTTGGAGATATTGGCACCTAAAAATGCTTCTTCTAAAACTACAAGGTCATGTAGGGTCTCTGCAAAATAACCTCAATTTTTGAAATCTCCAATCCACCTAACTATGACAAGAATTTTTTAAATGTTGCAAAAGCATCAATCGTGTTTAGTAAAAATTTGTCAAGAGCCATCCTTGCATTTAATATGTTGTTGAAAAAAGTTGACAATGTCGACACATCTGAATGGGTAGGTTTATACAAGGAAAGGTCATATTTCATGACCCATCTTGCCTAATCATTCTAGACTACACTATGTCGATGCTTTCTCTTAAGAGTCCTAAGTGCCAAAAAGAGTCAAACTTTGACAGGTGGTTTCTTTGAGGTAGTGGCACCTAATTATTTTTTCATCTAAAGCTAGAGGGTCATGTAGGCTCCCTCCATAATAACCTCAAAATTTTAAAATTCCAATCTATTTGGCCATGGTGACAAGTTTTCAGACATAAAAAGTGTCAAATGCATTGAAGAAAAAGTTGCAAGTTAGCATAATTTTTTTGTGTGTCATGAGGCCAAACCAACAGCACTAACATGTTTGCATGTGTAATTTTATACTAGGAAAGGTCCTATTTCACAACCCAACTTTCCCAAACATTTCAAACTACACTACACTGACGCTTTCTCTTAAGAGCCCTAAGTGCAAAAAAGTGCTAAACTTAAATAGACTATTTCTTGGAAACCATAAAACCTAAAAAATTTCCTTCTAAATCAACAAGGTCATGTATGATCCATCCACACTAACATCTCTAATTTTTTTAAAAATTCAATCCATTTGGTTGTGGTGACAAGTTTTCAAACGTTGCAAAAAATGTCAAATGCATTGAAGAAAAATTTGTAAGATAGCTCATAATTTTTGTTTTGTGTATTGTGGGGTCAAACTGATAGTTCCGACACATCTGAGTGGGTGGGTTTATGCTAGGAAAGGTCCTTTTTTTCACCCCATATTGCTTGATCATTCCAAACTACATTGTGTTTGCACTTTCTCTGAAGAGTCCCAAGTGCCAAAAAGTGGCAAACTTTGACAAGAATTTTCTTGGGAAATATGGCACCTAAAAATTTTTGTTTGAAGCTATAAGGTCATGTAGGGTCCCTTCACAATAAATTCTCTCAAATTTTTAAAATCCCAATCTATGTGGTCGTGGCAACAAGTTTTTAGATGTTGCAAAAAGTGTCAAATACATTGAAGAAAAAGTTGCAAGGTAGCATTTTTTTTTTCTATGCATCATGGGGGACAAAATAATATTGTTGAAATGTTTGAGTGGTTAGTTTTATGCTAGGTAAGGTCCTATTTTGAACCCCATCTTTTCGATTGTTCTAAACTACATTATGCCAACACTTTCTCTTAAGAGCCCTAAGTAGTAGAAAGTGTTAAAATTTGATGGGTTGTTTCTTAGAAATTGTGACACTACAAATTTTTTGTTTAAAACTACACATTCATGTAGGGTCTCTCCATAATAATCTCTCAATTTTTAAAAAATCCAATCCATTTTTTGTGGGGACAAGTTTTCAGACGTTACAAAAAGCATCAAATGCATTGAACAAAAAATTGCAAGGTAGCATAATTTTGTCATGGGTGTTGTGGGGTCAAACTAATAGTGTCAATATATTTGGGTGGGTGGGTTTATGCATAAAGGTCCTATTTCATGCTCCATATTTCTCGATCGTTCTAAACTACATTGTGTCAACACTTTCTCTTAAGAGCCCCATGTGCCAAAAAATTCCAAACTTTAATGGGCTATGTATTGGAAATCATGGCACCTAAAATAATTTTAAATTCTAAAGATACAGGATCATGTAGGGTCCCTCCACAATAACCTCTCTCAAAATTTTAAAATCTAATCCATTTGGTTGTGGCAACAAGCTTTTAGACATTGCAAAAAACATCAAATGCATTGAAGAAAAAGTTGCAAGGTAGCATAATTTTTTCTATGCATCATGGGGAAAATTGACAGTGTTGACATATCTAAGTGGGAAGGCTTATGTTAATTAAGGTCCTATTTTATACCTCATATTTTTTGATTGTTCCAGACTACACTATGTTGGTGCTTTCTCTTAAGAGCCCTAAGTACCAAAAAGTGTCAAAATTTGATGGAATGTTTCCTGAAAATTGTGGAACCTAAAAATGTTTCATCTAAAGCTACAAGGTCACATAGAGTCCCTCCATGATAATCTCTCTCAAATTTTTAAAACTCCAATCCATTTGTTTGTGGCACCGACAAGTTTTCAGATGTTGCAAAAAATGTGAAATGCATTCAAACAAGTTGCAAGGTAGCATAATTTTTGTTTTGTGCATCATGGGGCCAAACCAAAAAATGGTAGCATGTCTAAATGGGTAGATTAATTTTTGAGGAAAGTTCCTATTTTTCACCCCATTTTTCCCAATCGTTCCAAACTACACAGTGTCAGCGCTATCTCTTCAGAGCATTGATTGACAAAATTTACCAAACTTTGATGAAATGCTTGTCAGAAATTATGGAACCTAAAAAATTTCCATCTAAAGATACATGGTTATGTAGGGCCTCGTCACAATAACCTATCTCAATTTTTCATATCTCCAAGTTGTTTCACCATGGTGATAATGTTTTAGATGTTGAAAAAAGCATCAGTTGCATTCAATAAAATGTTTTCAGGAGGAATTTTTTACATTCTTCATCTCGTGGGGATAAAATGATAGTGCCAACATGTTGGGGTGGGTAGGTTTATGTTAGGAAACATTCAATTTTTCACCTCATCTTGCTTGACCATTTCAAATTACACTGTGTCAGTTGCTTTCTCTAAGAACCCTAAGTGCCAAAAAGTGCCAAGCTTTGACGAGTTATTTCTTAGAAACCATGGCACATAAAAATGTTTCATTTGAAGCTACAAGGTCATGTCTACGGTCCCTCCATAATAACCTCTCTTATTTTTTAATATCCCCAAGTTGTTTCACCATAGAGGTAATGTTTCAAATCTAGCAAAAAACATCAGTTGTGTTAAGTAAAAAGTTGTTGGGAGGCATTTTTACGTTCTTCATCTCATGGGGCTAAAAAGCAATGGAAAAATATTGGAGTGGGTAGATTACTACTATTCGAGGTCTCATTTTGGCACCCAAGAATCTTGATCCTTTTGAGTTAAATTAGACCGACAAAATTTCTTAATATTCTTGAGACCAAAAAAGTGTTCAAATTTTGTATGAGTGTTCTCTCAAACTATGACATATACAAATGTCTCATGTGTCTTCTATTCACCCTATACTTTCCACTCTTCTATATGCTAATCATAGTAGAAAATTGTACTTGTCATATATTCTTGACATCTTTATGTTAATGCCATTCTTCTCTTAATAACTATCTATTAAAAACTTTTTTACAGGAACCTTGAAACATTGTTATCTTCACTTACTAAACTTTTAATATTCATCTTCATGACTAAGATTATCAAATCCTAACCACTCTTACCAATACCATGTAAATTATCCTACTAGGAATATCTTCTCATGTACCTTTTTATGTATCAAAAGGGTTTTTACAACTTTACACATATTTTGAGAATGCATAATAGACACTAGCAATTTTAGCATGAGACTCTTAGAAACCTTGACAAAGGCCTATGAAAATTTCAACAAAACCCTAATATTTTGTAATTGAGAGGCATAGATTCATGTGATTATGCTTAAATTACTAGAGAATAATGATTCTCGGGTTTGTACAAAAGTTTACATGCTTCCTTCACTTACCATGGATACATCTCGACATGAGACTATTGTATTACAAGTTTATAAGGCATTGAATCATGAAAATTGGTGAGAATGAAAACAAGAGCTTGCTTCTTTGTTGAAACCAATATCAAGGACTAAGATCTTCATTAATGCTTCTCCTTATGATGCTTGAAACAACCTTGGATACCATAAGAATCTACATTCTCAAGTGAAGAGAGCCAAGAGATAACAATAAACCCTAAAATTATTGACTTCTCATAATGAAACTCAAACTTTCATTAAAGACATCCCTCCAAAACCTCATGCACGTAGATTCTTGACCAAGTATAGGCATTTTTGACAAGGTTATAATATTTTAGAAATTTAAACTTATGCTAAGCCTTTCAAAAGTGAAGATACGTCATACAACCTTAAAGATTCCTGGCCACATGACACCAAATGAATGAAGCTAGAACATCTAGGTAGGCGGGATTGTACTACTAGAGGCATTTTAGTGTCCAAGCATCCTAATCATGTCAAGCTACATTACAACCACAAAGTCTCTTAATAAACTTAAGTGCCAAAATTTTGCATGTCTATTCTCTCAAATGTAGAATTGAAGAATGCCCCATTTTAACCTATACGTGGATGATGATTCCAAACAAAAATTTGAAATAGGACAAAGAAAAAGAAAAACCTAGATAGTAAAGTGGCATAGCCTTGTACCTACATCTATTATGCAAGATAATAAAAACATGGAGAAATAATAGAAATCCAACTTCATTAATTTAATGAATGATTAATTACAATGCTTGCATTAGTTACATGGTAAAAATGATCCTTATTCAATTATTCAGCTAATCATTTATAGTGAAAATATGGATAACATTAATCATTTATTGTTGAATTAGTTCATTATTTATTTATTAAATTAATCATTTACAATGCAAATATGGATAGCATTGGTAAAAAAAATGTATTAACCATAAAACTAGATAGGCATACAACATTATATATTGATAAAAGTATAATATATATCCATGAAAGCCATATATGATTACAATAAAGTCATATGGACATACAATGTCACATATTTGTAATAAAAAATATATGTTCAAAAATGCCATATCTAGGAATACAACAAATGACACTGATGTAGTCATTTCCCTCTAGGGGAAGAAAAGAAACCACAAGCTTCATTTGACTGTTGATAGGATGGAGATGCATACGATGGTGGTATCTTTTGAATTGATTCACTCATCCTCCTATCTAAAACCCCACCTAATAAAATAAAAGTATAGATATCAATATATAGAAATTGAATTATAAAATGACATATTAAAAATAATCACTTACTGTATACAAATAATCACTATGTTTATCTACAATAGGGGAACACTCATGATTTGGAGTTGCAAAGCCGTATAATAAGGCCATCAATATATAAATTAAACTACAAATAAATATCATTTGATTTTTCAATAATATACAGATAAAAAAATAAATATAATGTAAAATTTACTAATTTGCCTCATACCTTTATCAAAGGCATCAAACTTGCTACTACAACAACAACACCATGCTCCATTGTGGTATGAATATTAAGAGGAGTATCTATTTGCATCATCTAAAAATGAAACAACATTATTCAATTACCAAAACTACCTAATATTATTTTAGAATACCATTAATGAATAAAAATAGACTTGAGGTTACTTGAGTGAAAGTTTGACGAGCACCTTGACTACTAGGTGTTGATGTCAAAGGCTCAACATTAACCTATTCAACATACAAAGTGAGTTATAAAAATACCATTCATATAAGGTTCAACTATTCACATGTAATATTTATAATTATTTACTAGTTACATACCTTTGCACTCGACACCATCATGTAATAGGGAGTTGGAGGATAGTTGCAAGTAGGGTGAACACCATGACCCTAAAATTTCATTATAATCATTCTACTAATTTAGTTATTCTTACATTTCAAAATAAAATTTACTAAATTGAAGTAAATGAACTTGTAATTTATTTGACTATCAAAGCCGAATATCTCACTCAATAGAGCTTCTTTCATGACTCAATCCACTGCAAATGTATCTTGGGAACATGCATCCTAACTATCTCAAGATCATAAACATGAAGAGACCCACAAGACCAACATACATGAGGTGGAACATGATGCTTGGAAGACTCGCCTACATCACCTTGTACTAGAGGTCTAGTATGTTGTAGATAAGGATATGAGTGAGCAAGCTAATGGACTCTAAGGTCTCCACCTTAACACCCTCTTTCACAATGTTAGGGATAGTCACATGCTCTAAAAGTGGTCTAGCTAGTGGTCTCGGTGTTTGGTTTGGGTCACATTATGCCCCCACTCTATCTTGTGTGGTGCCCCCACCTCTACCTTGGAACTCCCATATGTCAAATTAATTTGGGATCTGATTGAGGAAAAAATCACAATAGAGTTTCCTCAAAAAGTATTGTGGTACCTCATAGTTATTGCATCGAGGATGGTCAAAACTATCCACCATCTATCCCAAAAAATATTCTTTATCCCTTGGCGGTGGCACCAATGGATAGGGAACCTCTTGCATGAAACACATAAGGTTTGATTGGTTCATGGGTTGGTGAAGAGTGCACACAAGTTAGATTGCATAATTTTTTCTTTAATTTGTTCATATGATAAATTGTTTGAGTAAAATTATTTATGTTGTTCCCTCTGGTTTATTTTCCCACTCAACGATTCTACATGAGAGACAATGGATTGTAGTCATTCAACAAGGGTGGTCCTATGGATTTTTTTTCTTATAGGATCTTTCTATTGGAAACATGAGCATGGTGGTGTATAGATGGTGTATGATGTTGTCATTGATGGTAACCCATTACAGAAATGCAGAAGTGTTGGTATGGAAAAGACCAAGTGTTTTGGAGAATTGACTAAGTCCTAGTGTGCATATTTAGTGATCAAAGGAATAGTTTTGTGGTCTGCATTGCTTCACTATGAAAAATCTTGTCATGTGGTTTTGAGGTGTTCATGGTATGTGTTGGACATGTCTAAATCCAAATTTTTTGGGTTTGATGTCTTATGTAGTTGAAGATATTGTTGATAGTGTATCAAGATTAGTAATGGTAGTGTTACAGGTGAAGAGTTAATGTTGGAATGCTCCACATTCCATCATGGATGAATATTATGTTGTGTAGTTTTGAGGAAGTGTTGGAAGGTGTCAGATGTGTGTGTACTACAAGTGACAAGTGATTTGGTGGTTTGCGTATCGAGTTGTGAATGAATAATTGGTTCATTCAGTTGTTGCTTCACCATCAGTTCTGACTTGAAGGTTTTGGGGTCGTGTAGAGTTGAATTGTGTATAAAGTGGAATCATGAGAGGGATTATAGGTCACATTGACCTATTTTGGTGTGGTACACATTTTGTTCCCCCCACAAGCCTATGTGTTGGAGTTTTGTGCCAACATGTTATTGTGTTGCACGTTTGATCTAACTAGGTTGACCTAATTGATGTTTTGGCTAGTTTTAGTAGACATACAAGGTTAATTCATTGTGTGATAAAGTGTATTGGATGTAATTAAGAGTGTGTGTCGAGATCTAATGTAGTGTGAAGTGTGAAAGGTGATAGTGGTGAAGTATGAAGTGTGTAAAGTTAGTTTTTTGAGCTGAATTGGAACTATGCCTCCAAAATGTTGCAAATACATTATTAGAAGTTCATCCTTAGCAATGAGCCACCCTTTCTTCTATCTCTTTCTATTCTAGGTAGTGAGCCCTTGGAAATGAGCCTCTGGCAGTGAGCCATTCTTTCTAGATATTGAGTCCACCATTTTGTAAATCCATTGTAATTGGTTATAATATATGTGAGATAATCCTTGTTGTGGTTTTTCCCTTTCAAGGGTTTTCCATGTAAATTTGGTGTTCTTGTGTTTATTGATGTGATACATGCTTTAATTGTTCCTTTCCATTTTGGTGTAGGGGCACCATAAGCCTCATAAGAAGACATTTTTGTCATTTTTGATTTTTAGGTTGTTTAGGTGTTTTGGAGTCTTATAAGGCCTTTTAAGACCATTTAGGTTCATCTTGATCCATTTTTGGGAAGTTATAGGTCATTTGGTAAATAATTACAAAAGTTGCTAAAAATGGTCATTTTGTAAATAAAAGTTGTCATATTTGTGTAATGGTGCAAAATGGTTGGTTGGAGTTGGTTAGATAGGTGAAGATGGTTGAAAATGTATTAATATACATGTATTTCCAACTTGATTGAAGGGGTTGGAGAAATTGTATTGGATATTTTGATGAATGAATAACATAATTTTATGAGTTTTATCACATTTTTTACTATTCTTTTGATTTTGTACAATCTGTACGAAATTTTTATGACCTGAACATGATTGTATCTTGTAGAGGAATGAAACATCTTTCATTTTCAACTAGTTTGGTGGTTTTTCATTAAGTCTAGAGAAAGTCATGGCCATTTTTCTAATAATAGTCCAGAACCCTAGTTGGGGTTCCTAGTGGACTTGTAAAATGCATTTCTTGTCATTCCCAAGGTGGAATTTCCTAAAAATTGGTGGAATGGCTTACCATTATATTTAGTTTTAATCCTCAAAATTGCAGGTTCCAGGGTTTTGGTTGGAATGTGTTTTGGTGATGCCCTATGTTTGATCTTTTCATGTTTTAGGCCTATTGAGGAAGAGGACAGTCAATTTTTGAAGGGTTTCATACAAAGTGACCACCCCTAAAATTTTGGTATGTTGTATAAGGACCAAATGAGTATCTAGAACTGTGTTTACTTTTTCGATATCATGTTTGCAATGAAAGTTATGACCAAAAAACCCAATTTGTTGCCCCTATGTTTTAGGCTTTAAGGATTGAAGGCTTGTGAGGAAAAACCCACCAAGTGATGTTTTAGGGTTTTAAGGTTGGTTGATTTAGGTTGTTTTGAATTTTCCACCCATGCTCTGCATCAAATTGGTATCAGAGCCCAAAGATCTTGGCAAGAAAGTTTTTGGCATTTATATGTGTCTTTTTGTAGGTTGAAGGAAGAACCTGGATTCCAAAAGACTAGGCCAAAGGAAGAGAAAGAGGCCTAAGGTGAGGTATCACAAGACAAGAAGAAGCAAAGTGAAAGAGACTTTCTTGACAAAGAAGAATGGAAATGTTGAGGATGATAGTCCATGGAAACTTGTAGAGTAAGAAGGTACCAAGCAAGAAACTAGTGATGAGAAAATATAAAAGTGAGATGAAGAAGAAAAATGTGAAGGAAGAACAGATAAATGTTTAGCAAGAGATAATAGAGTTGAGGCACACCTTGGAAGAAATGTAAAAAAGAATGGATCTTGAGATGCAGTAGTTGCTTGAGAGAGCAAACTAGGAAAATGGTTGGAATTTGCTAATAAGAAAGAGGCTCAAATGGACTATCAAGAAGATCATTCAAAGGAGAAGAAGGAAAAAGATGACAACAACAAGCATGGATGAGTTGCAGGATATGTTGAAAGGAAGGGTACTAGAAGCATCTGAAGAGACAAGAAAATATTGTGTTTTTGAAACTAAGCCTTTGTGTGAGTGTGTGTTTGTATGTAATGATATGATGATAAAGAAGGAAAGAACCAATCAAAACCAGGGATGTTCACTTGAAGAGGTTGAGAATGTGCATTCCAGTAAAGTTTTTCAAAATGGAGAAATGAGGAAAAATGAAAGAAAGTGCATGAGTTGATACAATCTCAGGAAATGAAGAAGATTTATGAAGTAGGTATTATGAGGCAGAAAAACAAAGCTATGGTATGTATTTGTGTATTTCCTATGGAGTTTAAACCCTTGAGTATGAAGGAAAGATAGGATAAATTCCTTTGAGTAAGGGAATTATTAATTCCATTCAAGATTTTTCTAAGGTTATTGGACCTTATGAGTTGAGGAAAGAGTTTGACATGCAGTTTATAGCAGCAATAAACATAGTCAATAGGGATGACCATAATGATACACAAGAAGTTCAATCCTTTCACACCAAGGAAACCAAGGGCTTTGAGTTTGATGTTTCTACACAATGTAGTGGTAAATTTTTCATTATTGAGGCAATGTGGACAGAGGATTTCAGAGGTGCATATGAGAGAATAATTGCTCCTTTTGATAGGGGTAAATACTTTTGTAAGGCACTAAGGAGACCCAAAGTTAAAATGAGACAATTCTTGATTTGTTTCACCAAAGCATAGGTACAAAGCAGGATGAAAGAGCTAGAGCAGCATAGTACATGTTAGATTAATCAATTAAAGGAGTCCAAGCTGAACAATATTAAAAGCTTTCCATTCAAGTGAACTTGATTTTTTTTTTCTTTTCCCCGGGAGTATGGTGCAGGGGCACCATAAGCACCATAAGTAGGCATTTTTGTCATTTTTTAGTTTTAGGTTGGTTTAGATATTTTGGAGTCTTATAAGGTCTTTTAATACCATTATGGTCATCTTGATCCATTTTGGGAAGTTATAGGTCATTGGGTAAATAATTACAAAAGTTGCTAAAAATTATCATTTTGCAAATAAAAGTTGTCAAGGCAAAATTGTAAAAGTTGTCATATTTGTGTAATGGTGCAAAATGGTTGGTTAGATAGGTGAAAATGGTTGAAAATGTATTAATATGTCTTTCTAACTTGATTGAAGGGGTTGGAGAACTTGTATTGGAGATTTTGATGAATGAATAACACAATTTTCTAAGTTTTATCACATTTTTTATTGTTCTTTTGATTTTGTATAGTTTTTACGGAATTTTTATGACTTGCACATGATTTAATCTCGTAGAGGAATGAAACACCTTTCATTTTCAATTTTTTTGGTGGTTTTTCATTAATTCTAGAGAAATTTATGGCCATTTTTCTAATAATAGTCCAAAACCCTAGTTGGGGTTCCTAGTGGACTTGTAAAATGCTTTTCTTGCCATTACCAAGCTAAAATTTCCTAAAAATTGGTGGAATGGCTTATAATTGTATTTATTTTCAATCATCAAAATTTTAGGTTCCAAGGTTTTGGTTGGCACGTGTTTTGGTGATGCCCTAGGTCTAATCTTTTCATGTTTCAAGCCTATTTATGAAGAGGACAACCAATTTTTGAAGGGTTTCGTACAAAGTGACCACCCTTGAAATTTTGTTATGTTGTATAAGGCCCAAATGGGTATCTATAACTATGTTTACATTTTTGATATCATGTCTGCAATGAAATTTATGACCAAAAAACCCAATTTGCTGCCCCCATGTTTTAGGCTTTAAGGATTGAAGGCTTGTGAGGAAAAACCCACCAAGTGATGTTTTAGGGTTTCAAGGTTGGTTGATTTAGGTTGTTCTAAGTTTTCCACCCCTTCTATACATCACATTTTTACAAGTTTGATGGGATTCTTTGAATGCATGAACTTAAGTTGATGAAGTTAATAGGTTTCAATGAATATTGATTCACCCCCCTCTCAGTACTTTAGTGTAATGACAGAAAAAGTACTCCCTAACATGGCCTTGATTTAGTGTTGTAATATTTCTAACATATTCACATTAGGTCTTGGGCCCTTGTGAACTAAATGACCTTAATTATACCTTATTTGGAGTGTTGTAAAGTGTTGTAACACGCGCTTTCACACTTTTCTAGGGTTTTATTAAATAATTGAGCTTCTTTATGCTTTAATTGGCCATATTTTTCATCCACAAGCCCCATTTATTGCATATTTTTGAAATCCCAACATAAACCAACATCCAATCATAATTCAGGTGTTTTTAGGTTGTGTGGCCCAGATTTAGTGATTTGGGACTCATACGCCACCTTGGGTTTATGAGTCCTACCTAGGGTTTTGGGCCCTGATCTAGATTTTGCATCATTCTAGGCATTTTTGAAAATGTGTCCCATAGTTAAGCCTAATGGGACTCATATGCCACTTTTTGCGTATGAGTCTCGTGTGACCCAAAATCAAATTTCAAATTCTTGGTGGGATTTTATTCTCCTAGATCTAATGTCGGCTTGTAGTGTTGTAATTTCAAGAAATTTGGCATAAAAAAGTATAAATACAAGTTTCTTTCACTCATTTTCACCCCAAGCTTTCAAGTATTCATGCATTATAGCAAATTAGTGATCAAGGAAACATTCAAGAGTTTACAAGAGTCTACAAGAGCATTCAAGAGCTGATTATCACTTATGTTTTAGAGCATAATTCAAATATCAATAATCATGTCAAAGTCATCATGCATCATGTTTTTTTGAGCTAACAATTGTGATGTAGGGTTTCATGATTCAAGCTAGCATTCAATTCAAGATCTACAACATTCAAGAAAGAGTCAAGATCTACATCCATTGGAGCCACTTCATACATATTTACAAAACTTTATTGCTAGGGTCTGGTGAGTTGCAACATTACATTTTGTTCATTCAACATTCTCATTTGCTATTTCATTTCATTTTAAGGGTTGATTACCAAAATAGGGTTTGACCAAGGAAAACCCCTTTCCACTAACAAAACAACATTTTTTTCCCTCTCTTTAGTGTGTGATTTGTAGATCTAGGTTGAAGACATATTGAAGAGCAAGTTTTGAGAAAGTTGTCAAGTGTTCAAAGTTACATCAAAGTTGTCACCTTGCATTGGAGATCATTGGAAGACATCTGTAGGTTTCAAATCAGATTTTTGGATCCAAAAATTAGGTGGAAAGGACAAAGCATACATTGAATAGAAAATTCAGACTTTAAATTTCTAGAAAACCTTAA
Organism: Sequoia sempervirens; assembly: GCA_007258455.2. NCBI lineage: Eukaryota > Viridiplantae > Streptophyta > Pinopsida > Cupressales > Cupressaceae > Sequoia > Sequoia sempervirens. Next base: position 363,455,783 of record VDFB02353493.1, on the reverse strand, counting down.
CTAGATTGATACGTCACTTATAGCATATGCTCGTCCCAATATAGGCAAGTTTGCAATTTTTAGAAGTTCTAAACACCTCTGTTATATTTTAGTTCCTACCCAGAAACCCTAATCTAGGACTAAATCATCCATACTAGCATATGAGTCCTAGTAGACATTAAAATTAGTTTTTTTAGCATTTCAAGTCTTCATTCAGTCATCTTCAGATTTCCAAGTGCACACATATGATCTTGCATCTCTTTGTTCTGATTTACATGCATTTCTAGCTCATTTAGTAAAGAATTGAATTGTATCAGGCTTGAACATTAGGTCCTACATTTCATTAGTCTTTACAAGCCCTAGCTTGGTGGTGAACCCATCTTTAGTTTATAATCAGACCCTAGGACAACCCTATTGCATGATCTCTTTCTTCTTTGTACACTATAGGTTGAGATATCTAGGGTTTTCCTTAAATGAGAGTGTGTGGATTGTTATTCTATCCCCCAAGCATAGAAGCAAAAAAATTCAACCTTTCATCTAGGTGTTCAACACTTTTAACCTTACAATTAACTCAAGAACTGTTTTCTATTATTTTCTCCTGTTTCAAAAATGACATCCATTAGATTTTTCTTTCTATCACTGCTTCTTATCATTTAGAGGTCATGTGAAAACTACTTTCCTTTATGGTGACTTGGAGGAGGATATTTATATGACACAAGAAAAGCACTATGTGGTGAAAAGTAAAAGTAAATTGGTTTGCAAATTAAAGAAATCATTTTATGGTCTAAAATAGAGTCCTAGGATGTGGTACCAAAAATTTGATACATATGTGTTGAGTTTGGGAATTGAGCATTCTAAACCATATCATTGTATTTATTATAAAACTAATGGTGATTTTTTCCTATTTATTGCATTATATGTTGATTATATGTTATTTATTAGTAGAGGGAAATGTATGATTTCAGAACTAAAATCTTAACTTGCTGTTAAATTTGAAATGAAAGATCTAGGTGCAACTAAACACATTATTGGGATGAAAATTTAAATAGATGGAATAAACAAAAATTTATGGCTTGGCCAAAGTAAGTATGTCAATTCAATTTTACAAAGAATTGATATGCATCATTGCAAACCATTGTGTGTTCCTATTTCATTTGGAACAAAGTTATCTATTTCAGATTGTCCAACATCCCCATTAGGGATGGAAGACATGAGAAAAGTTCCTTACTAGAGTGTAGTTGGAAGTTTGATGTATGATATGGTTTGTACAAGACTAGACATTTCCCAAGCAATGGGAGTTCTTTTCAGATATATGTCTAATCCTGGTATAATTCATTGGGATGCAATTAATAGAGTCTTCAAATATTTGTACGATACCTCATATTATTCCTTGTGTTATGAAAGTAATATGACTGAAGATAATATTTTCCTTGATAATCATGGTTATGTGGATTTAGACTAGGTAGGTGATATTGATAGTAGACAATCCACTAGTGCTTATGTGTTTATATTATTCGGTGGTACAATTAGTTGGATGAGAAAGCAATAGGTTGTGGCTGCTTTGTCTAAGTTATTGAAGTAAAGTATATGATAGCTACTCATGCTTGTAAAGAAGCCATTTGGATTAAGAGATTGTGTTCAGATATTGGAATAAAACAAGGTGCAATGACAATTTATTATATGATAGTCAGAGTGTGATATGTCTTAGCCAAGAACTTGACATTTCATGCCAAGACCAAGCACATTGATGTACAATATCATTTTTATAGAGATATGGTTGAAGATGGTAGGGTCAAGCTAGTTAAGGTAAATACTTGGATGAATATTTATGATTCTTTAACTAATCCTATGAGCACAAAGAAGTTCAGATGGTGTTCAGAGACTATGGGCCTTTTGCCCCTAGCAATTAAGAGATAATGTTTATACATCCTCTTGTTGTTGTAAGGTGTTCAATGAGTGGGAGATTTGTTGGGAAAATATGTCTCAACCTTACAAATACATAAGGTACTATTGATACATCAATGCAACAGGGTGCAAGGGGGTACCCCCTACAGGCCCGTCTAGGGGCCACACACCCAGGAAAGGGTTCGGGGGAAACACCCCCAAAAGCCACATTTTATGTTTATTTTATTATTGTAAATCTAGACCATTCATCATTAGGTCTTATATCTAACAGTCGATATTTTGATGGCTTGAATTTCCATCAAAGGTAACCCTATTTTATGAAGGAATTGTATTATGGCTATGTATTGTGATGTATTCTGAGAGTTTGATAGTGGTCGTGTTTCCTCTAGATCTCTAGTTGGTGACACTCTTGTGAGAAGCTTTCTCTGCAAGTATATTGTAATCTTTGTGATTTATGAATAATTTTTTGGGAAAATTTTGCAGTGTGGGGTTTTTCTCCCAAAGGGGTTTTCCCCATGTAAATCACTATGTTGTGGTATGCATGATATTTATGTTTATTTATGTTTAAGTTTTTGTAACTGAAAAGATCTGTAAAGTTTTATATTTTTCTCCTCTCTTGAGATTAGTGTACGAAGTTGTTCTACTACCTTAGCTTCGTTACAAATCCCTAGTATACAATTTATTCTTGTGGAAGAAATTTTATTCTTTGAAGATGGAAGATGGAAGGTTTATTGTAGATCATCTGCATGCCTTTAACATGTTGATAGCACAATTAGGTTCTATTGGTGAAAAAATTGAAGAGGTCAGAATCATTGCATGATTTTATTATGTTCTTTACTAAACTTGTGGGATCACCTGGTAATGGCCATTGGGAGTACTACCACCAGCTTCAAGATAGATGAGGTGGTTGCATCATTATTATCTAAAGAGATGTGGAGGAAATATTTTGAGATGGATAAGGAGGCTCTTGCTATTCATTGCATATCTAAAGAGAAATGCAAGAAAAAGGACAACAATTCAAAATCCAAATCTTTGTGGATATTTAAGTCTCTTAGCAAGTCCAAGGAAAAATGTTGGAACTATGTTAAATCTAGTCATTTTCGAAGAGTATAAGGAGGAGAAGAAAAAAGAAAGGTAAAAATAATTTCTCAAACTCCAACTTTGATAAATCCTCTCAAGATGATGAAAATTAATGCTTTTGTCACAACCTTGGAAACCCATGCATTAGAAGGTGTGTGGTTAATAGAATCGCTCGTACTTCTTTCCACATGAATTGATAGAAGGGTTGGTTCTTAAAGTATGAAGAATGTGACAATGGGAAGGTATATTTATGTGATGACTCTAATCTAAATATTGTTGGTCATGGTAGAGTCAAGATCATTTTCCCTGATGGTAGAGTGAGGGGGATTGATGATGTCTTGCATATCCTAGGTTTGACACAAAACCTAGTCTCAGTGAGTAAATTAAATGATTTAGGTGTGTAGGTTGTTTTATCGAGTGGAGGATGTAAGATGAATAGAGGAGCAATAGTTTTGGATAAGGGTGTTTAGATCAACACCTTGGACAAGTTGGATGCATGCATGATTTAGTGCAATAGTTCTTCTAATAAGCCAAATAAGAGACATTTGGATTCTTCATCCTCACCATTGGATTTCAAGTAGAGAAGAAGTTTGTAGCATCTAAATTTTATGGTTATAAATTTTGGGTACCTAAGGGTGGCTATCCCTTAGAAATGAAGCTTCTTGGAGAGAAGAAAATGTTGTGGAACCAACATATTGGTCACATTGGTGAGTTCAGGGTCTTAGAACCCTAAAATCTAAAATCCTTGTTGAAGGCTTGATGATTATAATTATCTCAATTTTGACTTTTTTGAATATTGTGAATATGGAAAGCAACATCATGTTTATTTTTATTCTAGTTCTCATAAGTCTTTTGGGGTTTTGGACTATGTGTAGGCATATGTGTTTGGTCTTGTGAATGTTCCTTTGTTATCTATATATATGTACTTTGTCTTGTTTATAGTTGATTGTAGTAGAATACAATATAAATTTGTTTATTTTCTCAGAAGTTAAAAATAGAAAAATAGGGTTTGAGAAGAGTTTACCACAATGAATTAATAACGAAGGGAGGATGATGGACCTATTTATCTTATTTCATTCAAGAAAATGAGATCTAAACAATGAGATGAATAACAACCAAAAGGTGAGTCAAATCAAGGTATGAATTAGAAAATTTCTCCTTTATGCAAGGACAAGGGTATGAGTTAAATGGCACTTTGGGGAGAAAGATTAAAACCATCAAATAAATTCCAAATCGCAAGCTATAAAGGGAAAATGAAAGAATGTACTCAAGACTACTGGAAACAACAATCAAAAGGGAGAATGATGTGTAACAATCACCAAAAGTGTATTTTTGAGGCTCACTGAGGACTCATTCGTCCTATAGTGAATGGGTCCTGGCTAGGGCTCTATAAAAATGTTTTATGGGTTCTCTACTCCTGTGTCTACACTCCTAGATTCTTGAGTTTCACAATTGGAGAGCCAAAAATAAATCATGTAGAAGAGTTTCCATGAGATAAAAAATTTCCTTGCAACTTTGCAAGTTTCTTCAAATTTTCTCTTCAAAGGATCTTCCATCTAAAACTTGCAAACACAAACACAAGAGGAGAAAATTGTTGTTTCTGGTGATGGGGGTTTTTCCTTAGTCAACCCCGTTTGAGTATTTAAACTTTGTAATGAAATCAAATAGCATGAAGGAAATGATGAATGAACAATGTAATGTCACCAGTCACCAAACCTTTGATTAAACCTTGGAATGAAAATCTACAACTAGCATGAAGTGGCCTTAATGAATGTGAATCTTGATCTTGAAACTTGATTTTGAAATAATGCCTTTGAATGCTTGAATGGATTATGAAATCTACATCACCAAATTAGCCCAAACAACATGCATGATGCAAGAAAGCTTTGACATGATAATGGAATCTTGATTGCTGCAATAATCTTCAATAAATTTTCTCTTGAATACCTTGAAGTGCTCTTGAATTTCTCTAATAATGCTCACTTGAATGCTCTTATATTGGTTGGAATTCTTAGATGAAACTTAGTGAAATGACCTCTTATTTATAGGTATGTAACATTAATTCCCAAAATTCAAATATCACAAGCCAACATGTGACTATGAATTTGAAATCATTAAAATACAACCAAAAACATAGTTTAGATTTAGGTCCTAGCCCTAAGTGAGGAACCATTCGCCCTATGGTGAATGGGTCCTAGGTCACTTACCTAGGACACACATTCTTCAAGGATGAGTGTTATGTTTAGGAATTAATGAATGTCGGTTTTTACCCTTTGGAAAATGCAATTAATTAGGCATGGATTTGAATTAAAGGGGCCAATTAAGGTATAATTAACCTCAAATAATTAATAAAGCCCTATATAAGTGTGAAAGTGTAAAGGTACACCTTTCAACACCAAAAATAAGGCACAATTAAGTCCATTTTAATAAATAAGGCCCTAAACTTAATGTAAATATGTAAAATACATATTACAACACTACATTAAGGAATAATTAAGCTCATTTATTATTAATTATTTATTCCAAATTAAGTGTGTAAAATGGATACTTTTTCTTACACTACAAGAAGTTAAGTTGAAGTCTCTAGTTTTCTTAAGGATTTTAAGGCTCTTGTTGAAAATCAAACAAGTAGAAAGATTAAGTGTTTGAAGACTGAAAATGGTGATGAGTTGTTTTGGTAGAATTTGACAAGTTTTGTAAAGAGCACAAAATTGAGAGACATACGAAAAATCCATAAAACCCACAAAAAAATGGAGTTGTGAAGAAGGTGAACAAGATGTTGATGGAGAGGGCTACAAGTATATTGAGTGGTGCTAGCCTTGAGGAGAAGTTATATTGCAAGGTGTATGCCCTTGGTCTCCTTGTGCTATGGAGTGTAGCGCTCGAGTTCATGAAATGGCTTAACCATCTCCCATGGATTCATTAACTCTAGAGGTTGTATCAAGTATTAATAGGTCGATCTTTTGGCGCAATGACAACTATCTATGCAACAATTGGTATTAGCGCATGTGTCATGAGTTTGAACCCATTTCTTGAGCCAAGGGATTGTTGGAAGGTGTGTGCCCTTTGTCTCCTTATGTTGTGTAGCATAGCGCTTGGGTTCGTGACAAGGCTTAACCACCTCCTGTGGATTCATTAACTTTGGTAGTTGTATTGGGGCATTAAAAGGTCAATATTTTGGTGCAACAACCATCTATGCAACAAGTCCTAGGTTGAAGCCATAGCCACTCCACATTATTTAATTAATAGATCTCCTACATTAGATCTTGTTGATAAGACACCCATGGAGGTGTGTTCTAGTTAAAAATCCTAGGCATCTTAGAGTATTTGGCTGTGAAGCTTACACTCATGTTCTGACTGAGGAGAGGTCTAAGTTGTAGAGAAAGGTGGTTAAGGACATAATATGGTGTCAATGTGGAGGGGTATAAGCTTTGTAATACAATGGCCCAAAAGTTTCTCTACAACTCAATAGTGGAAGGTGTGTTCCCTTGGTCTCCTTATGTTGTGCAACTCAGTGCTCGGGTTTGTGACATGGCTTAACTGCCTCCCGTGGATTCACTAACTTTGGAAGTTGTATCAGGGCATTAAAAGGTTGATCTTTTGGTTAAAAAAAAATTGTCTATGCAACAAGTTCCAGGTTGAATCCATCCTACATTGGATCTTGTTGATAAGACACCCATGGAGGTGTGTTGTAGTAAAAAGCCTAGACATTTTAGAGTATTTGGTTGTGAAGCTTACGCTCATGTTCTGACTGAGGAGAGGTCTAAGTTGCAGAGAAAGGTGGTTAAATACATAATATGGTGTCAATGTGGAGGGGTATAAGCTTTGGAATCCAATGGCCCAAAAGGTTCTCTACAATTCAATAGTGGAAGGTGTGTGCCCTTGGTCTCCTTATGTTGTGTTGCTCAGTGCTCGGGTTTGTGACATGGCTTAACTGCCTCATGTGGATTCACTAACTTTGGAAGTTGTATCAGGGCATTAAAAGGTTGATCTTTTGGTGCAACTGTAGACACTTAGAAATGACCTAGGCCTGCAAGCTTTATTTTTCACCCTCTTCTTCCTAGCATCATTAAGACATTTTAATTATGTCCTTGGTCCACCTTCGACTATTACTTAAATAATTCATAATTATTTAATTAATTCACGCCTTTTTATTCTTCATGATTAGCAAATAAATAAATTTTATATACGCCACTAATTGTCTAATATCTTCCCATAATTAAATAAATTTCTCAATCTATTTAATTATCTTTATTCTTTATGTCTTCCTGATTACTAAATAAATAAATTTTGTTTATTTATTTAATACATCACTAATTCTTAAGTCTTCTTATAATTAAATAAATTCTTTAATTTATTTAATTATTGGTCACCTTCTCTAAATTAAATAATTATCTTTAATTATTTAATTATCTTATTTGACATTTCCCTCTTTTAGTAAATAATTTAAAATTAATTATTTATTGTCATGTGGTCCCACCTTTTTGAATTAAATTAAATTTTAATTCAAAATAGTCTTTTTTCCTCAAAAATCAAAAAATTTCTATTTATTATTTGATTTTCCAGCCACCTCTTTTTCTGTGCCAATCTTATTTCTTGTCACATACATTGTCAACTCTTGATTTGATTTTCTAAAAATCAATCATGTCTGTTCATTTTGAATTTGACCTAATGTTGCCCTAACCCTAATTGTGGGTGTTAAATTGAATCTTGTCCATTGATTGTAGGGCATTTGTCAACTTTTGATCTTGGCCATTCTCTCAAAATTACATTTTCTATAAAATGGCAATTTTGGTCTCATTTTGTCACCTCGTGCTATCTAGATCTCATGCACTCTTGTCATTTCCTTGCAATCTTGTCATCTTCGCTCTTGTCATAGGCATATTTTCATTTCATTTGGCATAATTTAGACATAGTTTAGATGCTTACTAGTTGCATAATAGCTTAGTATTGCATGTTGTCATCTCAAATCCTTCAACATTTGCTTAGGGCTTGTCATTGTCATTAGATTGCTCACATCAAATATGAGGGCAACAACATATTTGCAACAAGTTGAGAAGTTATAATGGAGGTCAGTCATGGAGAATGAAGACATTTTGGTGAGATTGTTTCATTTGTTTTCATGTTTTTCCTTTACACTTCATTATCACTTTGAGTTTGTATGTTAATTCTTTAATCTGTTAACCCTAGGAAAATTCTCTTAGTTACATTGGTGAACCCGACATGAAAATCACACATAGTTTGTTTTTCCGTATGGAATTTTTCTATTTTGCAGATACAGGTATGGCCATGACGCATTTGCTTTGTAGAACGACACATCTGATATTTCGCGATGCATTTGCTACCCAGAATGACACATTTGTTTTGCTGCGATGCATATGCTTTGCATAGTGATGCATTTGGGTATGTGCAGGATCATCATGGAAAAAATAGGCCCTTAAGTGGCAATGAAAATTCAAAAAAATCAAAGTTAGGAAACTTGATGTAAAAATTTGAATAAGCTATCTATATTATTTCAAAAGTATGTAAGAATAGAATCTATGGAAAATTGAATGTAGTTTCTAAACAACTAGGTTTATTTTTAAAAAAAAAATCTGTTTGGTGAAAAATTGAAATTTCAATGCAATAGTACTTAAATTTTAGGGAAAAAATAAGAAGTAGGTGTCTGTCTGACCACCCTAACCATAATAAAATGATAATTTTTTTAATAATATTTTAGATATAAGTAGAGGACTCATGTCCGATGTGATGTGTAATTTTTTCCAATGTAATTTTTGAATTTTTTATTACAACTTTTTAAAAAATATAAAAATTGTGTTGACCACCTTAACTTGGTCAAAACTTCATGAAATTCATTTTTTTAATCCTATAGGTATGAAAGCATAGAATGTGACATGTTTTGATTCAAAAAATGTGATACCATTTGAAAGTTATAGATGTTTTTTCAATCAAGACTTTAGTGTAATCTAATAGAAAATGAATAATAATTATTTATTAATTCAAATAAAGCATAATTTATATTGGTGGAAAGTTGATAAGCCCTTTACAAACCCTTTCATTTCAAACCTTAAGCTAAAAAAAGTCATCACCATATGCACTAAGTCCGAAAGAAAGGTAAGCTAGAAACATGTTTTTGTGTTGACTTCTTTAGGGATTGGAGGTTCCGAACCAAAATCCAAAGCAAGCCCGAGGCTAATCCCTAGACATTAATTTTGTGTCGTAAATATCAAATATCTGATTCAAATCATATCTAATTTGAATCGATATCCGATATGTTTTATATATAGAGTTTCAAAAATGTTATACAATTTATAATATATGATTTAAAAATGCAATAAAGTTTATAATTTAATATATAATATACAATATCGGATCTGACTTCGACTTCGACGATCGACTTTTCGACCTGAATCCCGGACCGAATCCTTTTGATCTGATGAAACGACGTCTGACTTTGTTCCGATTCGATCCGACTTTCCGGATTCGATCCTGATTTCTGCCTGATTCGCCGGACTTTCGACTTCCGACTTTCCGACGCCCGGACCCGACGCCCGATTTTCCGATCTTCCGGACTTTCCGATTTCCGGGATTTCCGGGACTTCGATTTCCGGATTTCGATTTACCTGACTTCCGATTTCGACGCTCGGGATTCTTTGACTTTAGATTTTATCTTTTTCCAGACTTCGATTTTTCCGATTTCGTGACTTTTTCGATTCGGGATTTTTCCGATTTCCGGATTTTGATCCGGACTTTTCGACTTTTCCGGACTTCGACTTCGACTTTTTTTCCGATTTTCGCTGATTCGACGATTTTCGATTTCTTTATTGACGATCTTTCGACTTTTGAGACTTTTCCGACTTTTCGGTTTTCCGACGCCGGATTTCTGATGATTTTTCGATCCTGACTTTTCGATCTTTTCGACTTTTAGATTTCCGATTTCGATTTCTTCCCCGATTTCGATTGATTTCCGACGATTTCCGACTTCGATTTCGACGCTCGATTTTTCGACTTTTGACTTTTCGATTTTTCGATCTTCCGATTTCGATTTCGACTTTTCGACTTTTCGACTTTTTCGATTTTCCGGATTTTTCGACTTTGCCGACTCTGATTTTCCGGATTTCGACTTTTACGCTTCGACGTTTGACGCGCCGACTTCCGGATTTCTGATCTTTTGATGACGCCGGACCTTTTCCGGATTTCGACTTCTTCGACTTCCGGACTTTTCGATCGACTTTCGATCTCGACTTTCCGACTTCTTTGATTTTAGATCTTCCGACGCCGATTTCCGGATTTTCGACTTTTCGATTTTCCGGATTTTCGATGCCCGGATTTTTCCGGATTTTCGATTTATTTTGATTTCGCTGATTCGATTTCTGATTTTTCTTTGATGCCGCCGATGCCCGGATTTTTTCGGACGATCTTCGATTTTTCCTGACTTTTGACTTTGATCTTCGATTTCGATCCGATTTCGATGCCGATGCCGGATGCCGATGTTGACGTTTGATGAAATTCGACTTCTTTTCCCCGGATTTCCCTTCCGCCGACCTTCCTTTATCGACTCTCGATTTTCGACTTTCCTTTCCTCGACTTCGATCCGGATTTCTCTTCGACCTCGATTGATCCGATTTCGCTCGACTTCATGTTCCGGTTTCTCGACTTTCCGGACGGAAGACTCTTTTTCGATTTTCGACGCCGAACTTTTCCTCGATGCCGGACTCGACTTTTCCGGATGCCCGGACGATGATTTTCTGACTTTTGATTTTCGACTTTCGATTTCTTTGTTCGATCTTTGAAAGTCGAAACGCCGATACGACGACGATTTATCGACGGACTTTCGAGATTCGACCGAACCTTTAACGGACTTTTTGACCGAATCCTGACGGACCTTCCGAATCCGGATCCCGGAATCCCGGATTTTATCGACGACCGGATCTGACTTAATCGACTCGACCGATCTGAACGAATTTATTAACTGGAACGGAAATCTGGAAAATTAATTCAGTTTCAGAACTGACCTCAAATTGCTTGGTGAAAATATTCACAGAAAAAATATTGAATTGGAAGATGTTGAACATGATATTCAAATTAGCAATGAAAATATTGAATTTGATAATGAAATGTTCAAGGCTAAAATGTTGGATTTTGAAAATGTTGAAATATGATATTGGAATTGGGAAATTTGAAACATTGTCTGATAATGAAAATGTTCAAGGTGAAAATGTTGGATTTGAAGATGTTGAACATGATATTGAAATTGGGAATGAAATTATTCAAATTGATATTGAAAATGTTCATGGTGACAATGTTGGAAATGAATATTTTGAACATAATATTGAAGCAATTGTAAATTATGTTTCACTAGATTACATGAGAAATGAAGAACCTTGTGTGGAAGAAAGACATATTCCAAATTCAAGACATTCAAGAACCCCTAAATGGTTACTTGAAATTGATGAGAACATTATAAAAAAATTTGAAGGAAAGAGGTCAACACGAACTATTCGGTTGTGGGCTAGAAGACTTTTCAATCAATATTTTAGCGACAAGACATTGACCAAGCAATGCCAACTTTTTGTACAATTGCTAAAGATGCAAAAGATGAGACCTTTGCTATCCAAATTGAAGATTCATGTGAACAAGAAGACCGGAAAAATCTCTATTATTGTCAAAAATATTTTTAATGCTCTCAAGTCTATTAGAAAAAATAGCAAGGAAAAGGATAAGAGAGCTGCTCAAAGAGTCATTACAACCGCCCTAGTGAGAAAAATTCAGTGATGCACGTTCTATTGTTGATTGGTGTAGTTCAACATTGTCACAGGGAGGGACACTTGATTCAACAGTGCACCGATTCTTTTGATTGGTTGAAGAGGGTACAGTGGGAGGTAGATTGGATTGTCATACAATCAAAGATTCTTCAAAGATGCATTCATTTTGAAGCTTAGATGCAGGCACATGGACCATTTAGACATGATAGTTGGCTTGTTTTTGTCAAATTTGTATTCAATGCAAGTTAAGTGAGTGGGCGGATACATGGGTTCCATTGTATCTAACTCCTTTATCTCAAACAATATCCATGAAAAATGACACAATGGAAAGTTCAGTTGATTACGACTAGCTTTTAGATCTACTACAACCATGACATGTTTTTGCAATTGTTGCACTACAAGGGAATGAAGAGAGATCAGACTATTGGTTGGATCAATGTGTGTGGGTAAAAAATAAGCTAACACAACTGATGGAAGATGATGATGGTTTCTTGTATCCTACAGGTTTAGTTGTGGTTGTAGGAACTTGGTTGCAAACATACATGATTAGAAAGAATGACATACCTACATTTGAAGAATATGAGAAACACAAAACCATTCTCATGTATTCGCACCTTGTTATAGCAAAAAATTTTAAGTTGTTGAAGCATCATGCTAGACCAAAGACAAAACAACTATTGACACTTAGTAATGCTGATCATGAAGCAATATTGGATACTCTTAAGAAAAGAGATGACCCTTCAGGCACACTTGAATAACATTTTCAAGAATGGAAGGTACAATACTTACATTCATTATGCTTAAGTTCATTAGTGTTCTTTATTTAATACTGATATTTTGTATACTATTGCAATTCAGGTTTCTTTAATAGTGATATTTTGTAAGCACTTTTGCAATATTTTGGCATGATTGATCATGGACCTGCTGCAACAATAGCTAGATATGATCCTTTCGGAGAGGTATGTGATAGATTAGAACAATATAGATTTGTTATTCTAAGCATTTTTGCTAGTCTAAGAACAATATAGATAGATTAGAACAATATAGATTTGTTATTCTAAGCATCTTTTATAGTTTACATCACCAATTCATCATCATTCAGGTTGTTTAGATTAATATAGATTTGTTAGTCTAAGCATCTTTTCTATTGTGACAATATAGATTTCTCATTTTCCCATTTTTGTGATATTCCTGGCATGATTGATCATGGATCTGCTACAACAATAGCCAGCTCTGATCCTTTCAGAGAGGTATGTGACAAATTACAACAATATAGATTGGTTATTCTAAGCATCTTTTATAGTTTGCATTACCATCTCATCATATTTTGTGTCATTTAGAATAATATAGATTGGTTATTATAAGCATCTTTTATAGTTTGCATCACCAATTCATCATCATTCAAGTTGTTTAGATTAATATAGATTTGTTAGTCTAAGCATCTTTTCTATTGTGACAATATAGATTTCTCATTTTCCCACTTTTGCGATATTCCTGGCATGATTGATCATGGACCTGCTACAACAATAGCCAACTCTGATCCTTTCAGAGAGGTATGCAGTAGATTACAACAATATAGATTGGTTATTCTAAGCATCTTTTATATTTTGCATTACCATCTCATCATATTTTGTGTCATTTAGAATAATATAGATTTTTTATTCTAAGCTACCTTGATGATTTGTACAGGTGCTTATTATTCCAAAACATGAACATACTACTATTGTGGAAGACTATGCCCTGAATGCCTCCAATAGGCAAATTTTGTAAAACTTGAATTTTCAAATGTGAAACAATGTAAAAAGGTCATAACTGTGTATAGGCATAATCTATATCCAGTGATATTTTTTGAAATATGGGTCAAATGTCTGGCATTGTATAAAGGGTATGTTTAAAATGTAAAGGGGTCTATATTTTGGAAACTCATAGGTTGAATTAGTCATATAGGTATATGCTTTGTTATTGTTATTGGGACAATTCTGTAATAAATTTTTGTACTTAATCAAGCTACAACCGAAGGTTTTCTTCCTGGTTGTTTCCTGTCAGTATGCTCGTTTGAACCAAGTATTGTAATATCTCCTATTTATATATAATAAATTACATTGTCTTACCACTTTTTCTCCTCAAATCCAATTTGGGTGCAACTTCATTTTTAGCAACTTTCATGAGGTTTTTAAGGAAATCAATGTTTCCAACCTTACCACACCCTATAAACTCATCAAACACGTCTATTAGGACATGTACAAGCTTGATCCAACCTTAAATCTTGCTGCCCCCATGTTTCATTGACATTAGCAAGTTGTAACCACCATTTTTCACCTAATTTCACTCATTTTTTCCATGCATGGCAACTCACCAACTCAAGTACAGATGTTTCCAACTCTCTAAACCCACATAGTCACCTTATACAGTCCTAATAAAATCTACCATGTCCATACCATCCAACTACAGACCGTACAATAGATGGTATGGCCTTTTAGCACTTCTGACTCTTAAGGGAAATTGCTGGTCCAATGTAGCTCAGAGTGATTTGGCATATTTAGGTGCAAAAGAGGACCATCCCTAGTGTAAACGTACCCATCTAGACATGTTGGAATAATCTGTTTGGTTGTATGAGTTGCAAAATGAAAGTTGCACCACTTTGCAACTTTACACTGCTTGCATTTGACAACTTTTCCCTCAATTGAAAACTTGCCACCATGGGAAAACGCCTCTGAGATAGAAAAAACTGAGAGAGGTTATTGTAGATGGGCCAAACACAATCCCATAGCCTCAAACAGAGAGTCTGTAAATATCATGGTTTCCAAGAAATAGCACTTCAAAGATTGTTGCCTTTTAGCACTTTGGACTCTTAAGGGAAATTGTTGGTCCAATGTAGCTCAGAGTGATTCAACGTATTTGGGTGCAAAAGAGGACCATCCCTAGTGTAAAAGTACCCATCTAGACATGTTGGAACAGTCCATTTGGTTGTACAAGTTGTTGAATGAAAGTTGCACCACTTTGCAACTTTACACTGCTTGCATCTGACAACTTTTCCCTCAACTGAAAACTTTCCACCACGGGAAAATGCCTCCAAGATAGAAAAAATTGAGAGAGGTTATTGTAGAGGGGCCCAACATAATCTCGTGGTCTCAAAAAAAGAGTTTGTAGGAATCATAGTTTCCAAGAAACAGTCCATCAAAGATTCCTTCGCTTTTGCACTTTGGACTCTTAAGGGATTTTGTTGATTGAACGTAGCTCAAACTTCTTCAGCTTGTTTGGGTGTGAAAGGGGACCATACCTAACCTAAACGTAACCATTTGGACATGATGGAATAGTTGTTTAGGTCATACGAGTTGTAGAACAAGATTTATTTATGCACTTAGAAGTAGTTTTCAGCCTCCAACCGAACTCCAATGCTGATTTTCATGTGAAAAACAACCATGAGACCATAGCTTGTTGCTTTCTTTTTAATGGAAACTAGTGGGTAACAAAGTCAACTTCTTCATAGATTTAGCGTTTGAGATTGCAAGAAGACATCAAAGTGGCTAGTGTACTAAATAAATTCTTATGCTTTCTAAAGAATGTTGATAACTCTACTTAGTTGGCTTCTTTTTTCAAAATCATACAAATTGAACCTTGGCATCAATAGACTTTGTATATCAAGCTACCACAATTCAAGTTTCAACGATGAATATCTATCATGCATGTTTTAAATGACATTCAAGTTTATGGTGGTTTTGTTGTTTATATGATGTTATGTGATATTCTAATCCTAATTCATGCTTCTATGCTGCATATATATATATATATATTACATGTTTTTTTACTAACGAACCCAAAATGAACCAAACTAGCCACAAATTGCTTTTAGTCGAACTAGCTAACCAAACCCCCAAACCTGAACCTGAACCCAAACCCAAACAGGTAACTTAGTTTGTAAGTCAGTTATTGGGAGTTGGTCGGTTGTTTTGTGTGGGGGAGAATTTTAAAAGAGGTTGAGGAAGTCATTTTGGGGACTGATGAATGCAATTTTGTGAAGAATCAATAAGATCATATTGAGTCACTTTGCAAAAACTATGGTTTCTACAGAAAAAATATGTGTTTTCTCCATTGTTCGACCCCTACACAAGTAAACAGCTACATAGTGTTTGGAATAAGGGGGAAATAGGCCCGAGACCCCTTTAAAGTTGGTTTGAGTGCTTTCTTTTCATTTTTTCTGAGTTTTGTGCCAGGTTTTCTCAAGGCGGGTAGTGAACCTAGATTTTGCATTTTGAGTAAATTATGAATTATTGAAGCCCTCCACCTACTGTACATTTCATGTGGCTCAGTGGAGAGGCTATGTACAATATGATTTGAATGTGTGCAGGTCCATTTAATAAAGGGGAAATGATTTGTGAGTCTTGGAGTTGCTGTCCTAAGCAAATCATTGCTTAAATTGCATGAAAATGGAGCTTTTAGCCTAGGGTTTGTTAAAATCAATGAGAGTGGCAAAATATCTTTAACATTTAAGCATATTGGGGTCATAGTAGAGGTTTCTGGGTCAGTGGAATGGTCAAGGGAGTTGTGCAAGTGGTACTTTCAATAAACCCTATACATTTGCATGGTAAACAAAAAATTTCATGGGACAACCTGCTAAAGGACCTGTAGGCACAAAATAATCTTAGAATTTGTTGTTTTATGACATAGCTCAAGATTTTTTTGGGTGTTCTTGTGAAGATCAAGTGTTTAAAGGGAACTCACTTTGTGAAAGACAGCTAATTCACTAGCCTAAGACATGGGTATGTTATTGGTTCTCAAATTTGGTCCAAAGGAGTCAAGGGTAGTTTTCACATATGTTTTCACCCCCACTCTGCATCAATCCATAGCTTGTTTGAAAGCACTTGTTTTAGGATTTTAGCCATAACAACAAGCCAGTGAATTGTTTGATAAAAAGATTTGGTACATATGTATGAAAAATGTGGTAGCATAGACAAGGCAATGAACTGTTTGAAAAAATGCCTCAAAGAAATGTGGTCTTATAAAATTCCATGACAAGCAAATGCAATTGACAGTTGCTCCTAGTTATTAGTTATGTAATGTGAAGTAATTGCATAACTGCTTAGGTTGACTTTGTAAAAACTATATTGTAATTGAATTTTTTTCATGTATCAACATCTAGTTGTTAGTTATGCAATGTGAAGTAATGCTTTGAGTTTGAAAGATGTGCAATGCAATGAAATCAACGATATGAATATAAACTACATAATACAACCATTATTTTTTATGCTATTGTACATTGATATTTAACCATTACTCACTTGATTAAATTTTCAAAGAGTTTAATCATGCACATGAGGAAGAAATTAAATTTCAATTTTCAACTTCTATATATCAAATTATCCAATAATCTTGAGGGTATCTCCATATACAAAAATGGAATCAATTCCAACTCAAACAAAGTTTTACAAAATGTGGCATATGCCATCTCGATGTCTATTCAAAATTTACATGCCAAAATTTCTATCTCATCCTAAACTACTGGTGGATTATCAAAATGGATCCTCTTTGAAGCACTCGTTGGCTATGAAGGTAGCTGCACAAGAAAAATTCAAACCACAATTGAGATTAGTTATACTATATGATTTAAAATTGAATAATTAACATCAAAATAAATATACATTGAATTATAATTGAACTCTAAAATTGAAATCTTGATTACCTGAAATATCTGTCTCTTCAAAGGGTTAGGAGTCCTAGAATATACCCCTCTCAAAGAACCGACCAAACCAAATTTTGTAATGTCAATCTATATATGTGAACAAAAACATAAAATTGATCCAAGTTAGCATACGATTGTCTGTAATAGGAACATATAAATACCAAACACAAAATAAAATAATGTACATACCTCTTTAGGCTGATCTTTTTCTTTATCTCCTTTAGGTGTTTCGACACCTCCTCCTTGAGGTGTTTCAACACCTACTCCTTGACGTGTTCCAATACCTACTCCTTCAGTTGCTGTGGCAATTTTCAACAATGACGTATAGCTCATAACTGCCTGTACATAAAAATGACAAGTACATATGAAACTACCAATCTATTTCAATGTATGTATAATCAATATAAGATCTTAAAAATCTTAATTCAATCGAATTTGAGTTCAATTACCTCCCCCTTATCTAACATTTCACTTCCATAATTTGGACAAGGCTACACCTCGCTCGCACTAGGTATTTCCTACAAGAGGAAAATAACATTTAAGTTATTATATAATTTCATTAATGACAATTCAAATGACAAGCAAGTATATAATAAAAAATGTAAACGAGTCAGTGTGAAAATATATACTGTGTGCATGTTGAGGCCAAATGAAATGCCCCTAAGGGTGCTATCAGTCACCTATGCAAGATCCTCCTCAGACATCAACTATTAAATAGACCATGTAAATAAATATTAGTACTTTATACTATCTCTTATTAATATTCATTTAAAAACAAATGCAAGTTATTAATTTACAACTTAAATCTTACCTATGTCACTATTCCAATGTCACCCTCTCTAGTAGGAGAGGACTCTGTAGGGTGTGCTCCACTCCCCTACGTCTGATCTATAATGTCCACATCATGGAGGTCATAATCAAAAGTGTCCAAGGGATGCTCGATGGGATATACAACAAGACCCAAGCATATCTGGTGGCACATAGAGAAAATATGTGGACTTGACGAGGATGATGCAACAACACTCGAGCCATTACCAACATCACCAGAATGTGCCTGAGCTACTGTAGAAGCATGCAAAACCAAAAGACCACTCAAAGAGTGAATACCCTGGATAGTCTATGTGGCCGCATCCTGCATAATATCTGGATGTGGAGGAGGAAGGGGAGGAGGGGAAACATATGGGCATGGGACTACTCTAACTACCCTTGGTCTATCTTGGGGCATACCTCCACCAACACCTTGGAAGGGTTTAATGTCAAAGTAATTGACATGATGCCCTAACACAAACTTAGCATATAACTTTTTAATAAAGTAAAATGGTATATCACAATTTTTGTTCATTAGTTTATCAAAAAATATACACCAATGATCCCAAAAGTTATCTACAATGTCCCTATGCGTGCACCATTTTATAGAAAGTTTTGGTTTATTAACATTAACTGGCAAAGCAGTGCGGGGGTTAACATATAAAGAGGCTATTTGGGCTTTGGTTATTCTGAGATCTTTCACATCATCATAAGACAATCCACATGCATAATATTCCCTCATGTCTTCTCGCCATGAATGAAAGGAATTATATTGGGTGGAGAGAGTCTCTATATTTTTAATTATTTCCTTCAATGTGTTTGACATCTCAGATAATCGAGGGATTCTTGTATAAACTTCAGAAATGCCCTTCAATTGCTGTAATTTTTCACCAATTAAGTCTTCAATTGATGGCTGGGGAGGTGGTGGAGCATTTTTCATTTTTTCATTTTCATTCTTAGCTAGTGGATCATTTGGAATTTGTGCATTTTCATTCTCAGTTGGTGGATCATTTGGAATTTGTGCATTTTCATTCTCAGTTGGTGGATCATTTGGAATTTGTGCATTTTCATTCTCAGCAACCATAATGCCTGATTAAAGTTAAAAACCAATTAATCTAATTGAAATTAGACAATATAAATGAAAATATTGTAAAAATACCTTAGTTTTTAAAAAAAATCCAAAAATAACCCTACTTTTTAACAAAAATCTATAAGATTCTCTAATTTTTAATACAAATACATAAACAACACTATTTTTAAATCAAAATCCATAAAAAAAAATCATCTTTAATCAAAATCCATTCTAAACTCAAGTTTTTCATAAAAATTCAATCAAAAACCCTATTTTGAAAAAAAAGTCCATAAAAAACTAACTGAAATTATACAAATCTAATTCAAAATTTGATCAAAGCAAAGAAAAATCCAAAATCTAACCTTTCAAAATAGATATTGGCTATAAATTGGATATCTATTATGTGGAAAACCTCCTCAATGTGTGCTCGTAGCTTGTGAAAGTGGAAAATGATTTTAATAGGCCTAAAATATATATATATATATATATATATATATATATATATATATATATATATATATATATATATATATATATATATATATATATATATATATATATATATTTGCCTCAAATCGAATATCCGATATTGAAACCTTGGTTTGGGCATTGCTTTGGAGCAATGTACCAACACCCATGCCACAAAAAATTCAACTCAACATTTTCGCATTTTTTGGTTGATGAAAAATATATTTTTTTCCCTATTGCCACTTTTTGGCCCATCATGATCCTGCACATACCCATTTGCTCGGTTGCAACGCATTCGTCTTGTAGATCGCCACATTTGTCTATCAAATTCCAGAACATAGAACCAAGTCACATTTGTTTAACAGAATCTAGAATGCAGAGGTAAGCCGTATTTGTTGTATGGAATGACACAATTGCTCTGCTGTGACACATTCGTCTGGTAAACTTTTCCTCTCGAGTTTTTCCAAATTTGACTTGATTTCTTTTTACATTCTTCTTTTCCTTTGTGAAATCTACAGTTTAGTTATTTTCTAATTACTAATGAGTTGTTGCAGCATGTGGCTTTGAGTCTTTCATGGGTCCAAGACATCTTCTTTGTAAAACTACTAATTTGTGGTTTTGTATAGGTTTGATTGTCCAAGGCTATTACTTTGAAACATTGTGTTTGTTTATTTCTAGATTAGAAAACACTTCAATTGGTGCACTAAAAAAAACTTTGGTTGTCCTATTCTTGGGGTGGTAGGTGATTATGCTCTCACCTTGTGCAAACTAGGTGATCAAAAAACTAGACCCATCCATTTTTGTGTTTACCTTGATTCAATAATCGAAGTATCCTCTCCCCTTGCACACTTGTGGGATCCTGGGTGTAAGAGAAATTGTTATTGAATCTAGAATTTGGGCCTTCCTTGGTGGGAAAAGAGTACTCACCCCAAGGTGACTCAAACCAACAACAAAGCTCTTTGGCCAAGCTACCCCTGACCGGTATATAAATGTGAATCATAAGGGAAAGCCTAAGATTATGAGTGCAGATGTGTCATAGGAACAAAGTAGGATTCCCAAAAACCATGTTGAGCGTAACTTCTTTAGGCTAGAATCCCTCCTTTAACGGAGCTTAACCTTTGCCCCATGTATGACCACTTGAATAGTGGTCTTGAACTAAACACCTTTGTGTAGTAGCCGAAATCCTTCTATTTTCTAGCACAACAATGGTCATTGTGAAGGCATCCACATTCTCCTAGTTCTTAGTAGAGGTGATCAACTTGCCATGGGAAATTTATGGGGGTTGGAAGCTTGGTTGGCCTGAGAAGTAGTGCACTTTAAGGGGGAGCCTGTGCAGCCAAGCTTCTGGATTCACACGCTAAGAATAAGTGCGGTTGTGGAAACACATGTGGAATCTAGCGAATATTGTCCTAGCCTAACCTAGGATCGTGCTTGTTCCAAAAGACAAAATGTTGTGTTTTCCAAGTGTTTTCATACATTAAAAAAAAACAAGACATCACTCTCAGATCTAGAAATAAATAGTCAACCTCAAACAACTCAAAATTTTGACCAAAATTGCAAACAAATCAAACTTTTTGCTTTCTGCATCACATTTGCTGAAATGCATTCGCTTTGTTGTACCACATTCACCTTGCAGAACACTGCATTTGCCTGGTTCACACTGCATTTTCTTGTCAGATAGCCACACTCACTTTCTATAATGCTGCATTCGTTAAAATCAAGCTACGTTTGCTATATTGTGACGCATTTGTGACCTAGATTGACGCATTCACCTAACAAAAAAAAGACTGTCATAGACCAGAATTAAAGTCAAACTTGTCCAAACTATCCATAAACATCTTTTTCTAGAGGAATTCTGTCAAAACCAGATCAAAAAATTGCTCAAATCTCCCATTTCTTGCAAACTTTAGCTTACATCTTGCCATAGGGTCATCTTTGCAAATCTCAGTCTCATCATTAGTGCTCACCATTTTCATTTTCAGTCATAAACCAACACTTAGGTCCTCATCTCATTTTGCATATTTTGATTAGGGAAACCTTACCTACCTTTGCAAAATCTTGGCCTTCAAATTTAGGTTATCATTGGACTTAGTCATCACGATCTTCTTTAGCCATTGTCCTTTTGTGAGACTCCATTTCATAAGTCTAGTTAGGAAAACCTCACTTGTCATTTTGTCCTTGTCATTTAGTCCTTCAAACAAGTCCTTTGATATTCCAAAATTGAGACATAGATCAAGCTTAGGGTGGTTAAGCAACCTTCTTCCAAATCATTTATACCTTTACATTTGCATACTTTAGACATTCCAATCATTTTAGTCCTCACCTTGCATATATTATCCTTAAAAATCCAAAAAATATTGTCATAATTTTCATCATAGTCCTCATTTGGCATTGGTCATTTCCTTAGTCATATTAGTCTTCATTGTCACCTTGGCATTTGGCATCCTCTCTTGATAATTTTATCACCTTGCATTAGTCATTTCCCTTAGGCAAACATCATTATCACTTTGCATTGTCATCCTTTATAAAAAAAATCCAAAAATCCAAAAAACATAGTGTCATTTAGTTGTCATTTTCATCCTCTTCCTAATTTGAGCAATTCCTTATATGGTTGAGACTAGGCTTCAAAGAAAGAGAAGAAAAATGGCTAACTTTGGACAAGACAATAACACTTACATCTTTTCCAATGACATGAATCAAAATATGAACCAAGACACATCTTTCATCAATCCTTTCTGCAACATGAACATGCCATCCTCATCATATAATCCCTTTGAACCATTCATATGTAGGGATGAACATGGAAAAATATTTGAGGAATACCTACAAGTTGTAGCCCAAAATCCAGAAGCGGCCTCCTTTGTGGAAGAAATGGTTTTACACGATAGAGACAAATATTTGGTCATACTTCTAAGTCAAGGAGCTAAATTGCCACGTGGCTTTGACGTTAACACCTTGAGACCAACATCACCCAACCATAATGTCAACAATACAAACAACATGCCAAAAACTAATCAACCTAAAAAAAATACAAGCTCAATACTTCTGGTGGTGTTACCTCGTAGATTGCCACAAGTACCATTAATGCTACCTCCAATGACATAGCCAATCAAAAAAATTCCAATTCAATCAATGCAACATCCGTTGGAGGGACACCAACCATGTCACAAGCCATGAAACATTCAATTCCCACAATGTCCACAATATCGTCACAATCAGTTGGTGCCACCTTTGGGTCCTCATCAATGGGGGTAAGTTCTTCAAATCCTCTATTTGGAGCTTCATCTAGTGCCATGGGTGCCTCATCATCAAATCCTTTCATTGGTACCTCATTCAACCCCTTTGGAGGAAGTAAACGACGTGTCTTTATTCAAGGACCACAACCAAATGTTAACACATCATCACAAGTTAATACCAATACTTCCCAAGGGAAAAACATGAACATTCCCCATGGACAATTCTAGCAATTTGGACAAGGCAACACGAATACGCAACACATGGCATCATTTGGACACAAAAATATTCATGGTCAACATATTCCCCAAATTTCAACTCAAATGGTTGGAGGGCACATTATGACATATTCATCACATATTCACACTCATCAACAAGTCCCTAATCCAAACTTTCAATACCAACAACATGTGAACCAAAACACATCATACATTTCGCAACAACACATCCCACAACAAAACACCAACATCTTTTCACAACAAATGGGGACCCATTGGATACCTATCACTCCCATGTGTGATGCAACAAATAATCCCATAATCAATGCCTTGACAACTCAAGTGGGGGTATGTGCAGGATCATCATGCAAAAAACAGGCCCTTAAGTGGCAAAAAATTCAGAAAAATCAGTGTTAGGCAACTTGACATAAATATTTGAATAAGTTATCTATATTATTTCAAAAATATGTAAGAATAGAATTTGTAGAAAGTTGAATGTAGTTTCTAAAATACTAGGTTTATTTAAAAATAAATAAAATCTATTTGGTGAAAATTTGAAATTTCAATGCAGTAGTACTTAAATTTTAGGAAAAAATAAGAAGTAGTGTGCTAACCACCCTAACCATAATAAAATGATAATATTTTTTGTAAGATTTTATATATAAGTGGAGGACTCATGTCTGGATGTGATGCATATTTTTTGTAATTTTTTTCCAAGTAAATAATTAATTATGAATTTTTATTACAACTTTTAAAAATATAAAAACTCGCTGTCACCACCTTAACTTGGTCAAAACTTCATGAAATTTAATTTTTCTTTTTAATCCTATAGTATGTGAAGCATAGAATGTGACGCATGTTTTGGATTCAAAAAATATGATACCGTTTGAATGTTATAGATGTTTTTCAATCAGCCTATCAATAAGACTTTAGTCATAATTCTAATAGAAAATGAATAATAATTATTTATTAAATTAAAATTAAATCATAATTTATATTTTTGGAAAGCTGAGAATCTCCTCTAAAAACCCTTTTCATTTCATTAATTTTGGGTGAAAAAAAAGTCGTCAGCCACATACCCTCATAATATTGCCACTTTTTGGCGCACCATGATCCTGCACATACCCGTGGCTCACTTACAAAAGACCATAGAAAACATGCAAACATTCGACAAGAAATCACACATGTCATATGGCCTATGCTTATATCCTTTTGACACAAATTTGTACATGCCACCATTCCCTCCTAGATATGTGGCACCACATTTTACCAAATACAAGGGCAAGACAAATCCTATTGAACAAAGTCGAGAATTCAGAACCAACTGTATGGACATTGCCTATGAATAGACTTATTTGACGAGACTTTTCGCTAAGAGTCTTACAGGACCTGCACTTGAATGGTTCTCCACTTTGAAAGGGATAAAAACCTGGGATGAACTTAAAGAAAAATTTATGAAAAATTATGAGTGTAACATTGACATGGACACCTCCATCACTAGCTTATGCAATCTTACACAGGAAGATGCTGGTGAAACATTTATCCCATTCTTCCAAATATGGAGAGGTCTAGCAAGTTGCTGCCACATTGGCATACCTGAGAAAGAAAAGGTTGACATGTTTGTCCAAACACTACTAGGCCCATTGAAATATGGATTGCAAGTTCATTGCTACATGACCTTCACAGACCTATTTGAAAAGGGTGTCTAGGTTGAGAAGGCTCTCATTGTTAAAGGGGAATTAAAATATGGTCCTAAAAACACAAATGCAAATTTTTCCATAGACAAAAATAAGTATTGGGTCAAAAATAAACATGTTACCAATGATGGCGTTGTTGATGCCAAGGCTATGAAAATGATGGGACCAGTGCTTGCTCTTATAGGACCATAGCCACAAAAGAAACCAACAACAATACTAACACCCC
This sequence comes from Sequoia sempervirens, assembly GCA_007258455.2. Classification (NCBI taxonomy): domain Eukaryota; kingdom Viridiplantae; phylum Streptophyta; class Pinopsida; order Cupressales; family Cupressaceae; genus Sequoia; species Sequoia sempervirens. The sequence continues at coordinate 363,430,652 of VDFB02353493.1, read as the reverse complement.
TCGCCAATAACCAAAATGGTCAAAACAGTCAAAATCAAGGACAACCCCCGCTAGACAAGACAATTTCCGAAAAGATGAACATACACTACTTTGGGAGAGCCAATTGAGAATGTCCTTAAAAAGCTACTTCAAAATGGTCTCATCACACTTGAGGACCCTAATCCATATGACCTAGGGCAGTTTAAACCATCATGGTGGGACGATAATGCTTTTTGTGATTACCATTAGGCTAAAGGGCATAAAACATCTTCTTGTCGGCAACTAAGAAACATTTTACAAGACCTCATTGAAAATCGAGTAATTGAAGTGGGTGGGCCAAAATTTTCATCCAATGAAGACCATACCATTCACAAGAATCCATTGCAAGACCATGGTTATAATAAAGCCTCTACATCAAGTCCCAAGACTAATAACAATCAAGCCAATTATGCTCGCGCTGCATTCGATTATTCAGGAGGAACCATCATTAATAATGTTCGAACCGATGATGAATATGTCAATACCATCACTGTCAAAAGAGCACTTGAATGCAATACTACTACTTGAAGTGGCAAAATCACCATAACTAGTCCACCTCCTCAACAACCAAAAATTACAATACTTGGTCCATTCGCAAGACAACCACAATCAAGCCCATTGGCAAAGCAGTCCCAAACTAAGAGTCAGTTTAACCTCATTGACCAACTAGGCAAAACCATTTTGCAAATATCCATACTCAAGTTGCTTCTCATTTCACCTGTACATAAGGCTATATTTGAAAAAACCTTACAAAAGTATGTTGTCCCTTAGGACATTGATGTCAACTAGTTTGAGGCCATGGTGGGATATCTCACTACACCCCATCATGTAACATTTTCAGACCAAGATTATTCATCACCAAAGTCCAACCATAACAATGCATTACATATTAAGGTTTTCATCCATAAGCATTAGGTCAGATGAGTTTTAGTACATGGCAGAGAGGAACTGAATATATGCTCCTTAAAACTGGTTAAGGCTCTAGGCTTTTCTGATGCTTGTGTAGATGCAACAAATAGCATAGTCATAAAAGTGCACGATGATGAGGAACGTTCCTCTCGAGGTGTGATCACCCTTCCCATAAGAATTGGACCAGTCATTGTAGACACAACTTTCCAAGTCTTGGATCTTGAATTTCCCTATAACATCTTGCTTGGCTGATCTTGGATTCACGCCCTAAAAGCTGTCCTGTCCACATACCACCAATGCCTAAAGTTTCCCTTTGATGGCACAAAGATCACCATATATGGAGACCTCAATCCTTTTCAATATTGTACCAATCTAAGGGGTATCTTTGAACATCAAGTTCCCATCAACCGAGAGGCTCCTAGATCTTCTTCTTCCAAATTCATTAACCCATCCACACTCACATCATCATCCACATCCACCCTGTCCACATCTTTTGCCATGCCATCATCTTCCTCACTTCTTAAGGCTGTGGAGAATTCAAACTGAATATGACATATAGCATCACAACAATACCCAAATCTCCTAAGGTCTATGGTCGGCCATGCTTCAAAATGGAAAGTAAAGAAATTTTTAAGGTGCCGCCAAAAATAGTTTTCATAAAATGGGGAGACATGAACAACAAGGACATTACTGATCTAACAAGATGGCTTTATAAAGAAATGGAAGACTTACCCCCATTACTAGTTAAGATATATGGAAAAGGATATAACATGATGAAGGCTAAAGGTTATGATGGAACTAGTGGCCTTGGCAGAAATACAACTAGACAAAGAGAGCCCATAGAACCTTCAAAATGACCAAAGTATCTTGGGTTAGGGTATGGTCTACCTGAAAATGACAATCAACGTACTAATGGACTTTCGAGTGAGAACGTGAATGCTTCAGAAAGTGTCAAGACTATTGAGGAATCCATTACTAAAACTAAATCCCATGAGTGGGAATATGGCTCCCAATGATCCTTAAGTGACTGTTGCCTTGATGAATTGTTCCTTGAACCTGGAGAACTTACCTCTGAATAGAGATTTTGGAAAATGTTTAAAGTTGACACAACTAAAAATCCAAAGATCCCAAGGAAACAAGAAAGCCGAGATAGACTCTTTGACCCAAGGAATAATGACAAAAATGAGTCATCTTCTAGTCCTACTAGCCAAACACCCGACCTATCTGCCCAACCATCTGAAATTAATGACTGTCATCTAGATTCATTTGAGTTTTCACATGATACTACTGATCATAATGAGAGTCCTTTTGTCCCTTATTTTGACAATGAGTATGAATCAAGTGAAGGAGAATATTGGATAGAATCTAATTGGGAATTGGACGATGACAACTTCATTTTCAATGTCTTTGAATCTGTTTGCATGCTTTCCGTGTCCTCTCCACAATTCACTAATACTGACGATGGTATCTCCTTAGTCTACTTGCAACTAATCCATTGGGACCAACAAGGCCCACTAGTCATGGACATATTTTAGAATGATGAGGCCATTGCAAGATTTATGGGACTACATGAAGGAATACCCAGTGGTGATCACAAGGCTGGAATTGCTATTGACCTAGATTGTGCAACTTACTTCGGGTAGATTGCTTCGTCCTCTAGTCACAAAATGAAAAATAAAAATAAAACAAAAAATGAAACGTCTTTAGGTGAAAACCAAAGGGTACAAAGTTGATGAGAAAAAAGTAAAAATAAAGGATGTATTAGTGGGTGAAAACCTCTCTGAGGTGCCCAAAGATGGAGGACTAGACTTTCTCCCTGTGACTCAAGAGAAATTAGATACGCTCATAGAAGACACCATAGAAGTCAACATATCAACAATAGAAGATCCCAAAATTTTCCTCTTTGTGGCATCCCTGACGAAAGAAGAGAAACCTAAGTTCCACAAATTCTTTGCAGAGTGGAAGATCAATTTTGCATGGTCATATGCTGATATGTTGGGGTTGGATTCAAAACTAGTTTTGCATCATTTGCCACTATTTACAGACACTAAACCAGTACAACAAAAGCTATGTAAAATGCATCCTCAGATCGCCCTATTAGTCAAAGTTGAACTTAAGAAACTACTAGACATAGGATTCATATGGTTTATTGACTATGCTGAATGGATATCCAATCTTGTACTAGTCACAAAGCCAAATGGTCAGATCTGTGTCTGCACAGATTTTAGAGAATTAAACAAAGCATGTCCAAAAGATGACTTTCCAAATGTGCCAAACATAGATATCATAGTTGACCTCACAGTAGGATATGAGATGTTGTCCCTCATGGATGGTTTCTCATGTTATAATCAGATTCGTATTGCCCCTGAAGATAAACATAAAATAGCATTCACTTGTCCTTGGGGTACATACTGCTGGAATGTCATGTCTTTTGGTCTTAAGAATGCATACGCCATGTATCCGAGAGCTATGACAATGATATTTCATGACATGATGCACAAGATAATGGAAGATTACGTAGATGACCTTTTGGCTAAATATTTGACAAGAAAAGATCATTTGAGTTTGTTAGAAAAAATCTTCAAGAGACTGGAAGAATACAAGGTCTACTTGAATCCGAAGAAATGTGTCTTTGGCGTAACATCAAGAAAACTTCTGGGATACATAGTTTCTCATAGAGGAATAAAGGTTGACCCAGCCAAGGTGAAAGAAATATTAGACATGCCTCCTCCAAAAGGGATAAGAAAAATCAAGACATTACAAGGCAGGTTATAATTTATCCGATGCTTTATAGGCCAACTGGCCGACAAGTGTCAACCATTTCAGTATCTTCTGTGCAAGGGTATCCCCTTTGTGTGGAAAAATAAATGTCAGGAAGCCTTTCAACTAATAAAAGATTATCTCTTGTCACCACCTTTTTTAATGCCACCTATCGAAGGGAAACATTTGATCTTATACGTTTCTGCAACAACTTTAGCACTGGGGGCATTACTGGCACAAAATGACCATGAAGAAAAGGAATGACCCATATACTACATTAGTTGGACAATGGTTGGATATGAATTAAACTATACGTCCATTGAACATGCATGTCTAGCAATTGTCTTTGCTGCTCAAAAGCTAAGACGCTAGATGTTGATCACAAGACACAATTGATAGCAAAGATTGACCCCCTAAAATATCTCTTGAATTGCGCAACACTAACAAGGCGTCTGGAAAAATGGGTCATGATCATGAGCGAGTATGAAATTCAATATGTAGAATGAAAGGCCATAAAAGGGAAAGTGATAGCAGACCAACTAGCAGATACACCTGTACAAAATAATCATCCATTAGTGACAGACTTTCCTGATGAGTCCATATTTCATACAAAACCTAAGTCACCGTGGAGGCTATACTTCGATGGGTTTCATACTAGTCATGGCTTGAGGGAAGGAATATTGTTTATCACTCCACAAGGAGACTCCATCCCTAAGTCATTCCACATAGCTTTCCCATGTACAAATAATATTGCAGAATACGAGGCACTTGTGACAGGACTCAAAATGGCCATAAAATGGAAAATTAGGACACTTCATGTTTATGGAGATTCTCAGTTGGTCATCAACCAAGTTAATGATGACTATGACACCAAGGAAGAGAAGTTAATTCCTTACAAACGAATGATTGATAGCTTCTAGACATATTTTCACATGTTGACTTTTGAACAAGTTCTGAGAGCACAAAATAAGGCAATAGACACAATGGCTACAATTGGCTCTCTCCTAGACATCCCGAGTAATGTGCCACAATTTGAATTCTTGGTAGAATAGTTGTTGGTCCTTGCTTATGATATCCCAGAATTAGAGATGGTATGTGAGCTTGTTGGTCCCAATTCTCCCTGGTATCAAGACATTTATGACTATCTCAAGTCCCAAACCCTTCCTGCCAACTTGTCCAACAACCATCGAAAGTCCTTTATCTGAAAAGCCACCTGATACACCATCGTCAGTGACACCCTTTACCACCGTAGCTTTGAAAACACCCTTCTTTGATGTCTTGACACTAAAAAAGCACACACAACCTTACACGAAGTACATGAGGGTATATGCAGGTCTCATTTGAGTGGTCCTACTCTAGCCAAAAAGATAACAAGAATTGGGTATTATTGGCTAACCATTGAAAAAGACACACTTGAGTTTTTCAGGACTTGTTGCCAATGTCAGATACATATACATTTAATTCATGATCCATCACAAGAACTTCAGTCGATTACATCTCCATAGTCCTTCGCATAGTGGGGACTCGACGTTGTGGGAAAAATCCACCCTACCTCTTCCAATGGACACAAATTCATTATCACCACCACTGAGTACTTTACTAAGTGGATTGAAGCCATCCCCTTTACATACATAATTGGAAAACAAATTTCCAAGTTCATTCTCACCTACATCATTTTCCGGTTTGGTATCCCACAGTCCATCATCACAGACAACAGACATCCTTTCAAAAATCAAGATGTTCATGAGCTATGTGAGCAATTCCATATACAACATCATTTCCCCATGCCATATTACCCACAAGGAAATGGTCAAGCTGAGGTGTCCAATAAAATCATCCTTAAAATTTTCAAAAAGATTGCCAATGACGCTGGCCATGACTAACACATCCAACTTAACCTTGCTTTGTGGGCTTACCACACCAACATCCTCATGCCTACATGAGCCACTCCATTCGCCCTGGTCTTTGGCATTGAAGCCATATTTCCCATTGAGGTTGAAATTCCATCCTTAAGAGTCTCCATGAAGGGTCTGATAGATGATGAAGAATATAGATAGTCACGACTACACGAGCTGGAGATGTTAGAGGAAATAAGACATAATTCCTTGAACCATCTACAGGCGTATTAGAATCGACTCTGTTGTAATTATAACAAGAAAGCCATGGTCAGGAAGTTTGACATTGGTGATTTAGTCCTCATACAAAATCCTAAGAATCAGGCTGACAAAGAAAAAATTGGCAAGTTCAAACCATATTGGTTAGGTCCTTACATCATCATATCCTTTTTTGGTTTTGGAGTATATCAGCTAGCTACTTCAGATGGCAAACAACTAATAGAGCCTATCAATAGTCTACATCTTCGCAAGTTCTATGTATAGCATTAGAAAGTTGGGCTGAAAACCTTGAAAATACAAAAAAAAATTAAAAAATATAAAAAATCATCATCCTAATGAAAACCTGGTAAACAGGTGCTTTGGATAGGTACCATGGTGAAAATCTGGAAAAAAGGTGGCATGCGTAGTTGGTCATTGCTTTTCCATCTACTGTCACTCTATCTGCCTTAGTCCATAACAAACAATCACCTTTCCGACACTACCTTGATGCCCATCACAAAAAAACCCTATCATTTCCTCCCATGGCTGATAATGATTGACATCAAGTCATGCATATCACCCATTCATTACCCACACACATCCTTTTTGCATTTGTCTAGTTGACTAGTCTTTGACCTGACTAGGGGAAAACTTTCATCATGTGACTGCAATGGGTATCGTACATGGTCTCGACAATCGAAAAAGTCTTGAAAAAAATCCTAAAAATTATAAAAAGTCCTGAAGAAAAAATCATAAAAAGTCCTAAAGAAAAAAATCATAAAAATCATAAAAAGTCTTGAAAAAGTTCCTAAAAATCATAAAAAGTTCTAAAAATCATAAAAAGTCCTAGAAAAAATCCTAAAATTCAAGTCATGTGTATCACCCATTCATCACTCGCACATGTCCTTTCTGCATTTGTCTAGTTGGCTAGTCTTGGACTTGACTAGGGGAAAAATTTCATCATGTGACTGCAATGGGTATCGCACATGGTCTCAGCAATTGAAAAAGTCCTGAAAAAAATCATAAAAATCATAAAAAGTCCTAAAGAAAGACCTAAAATTCCTAAAAATTCCTGAAAAAATCCTAAAAATCACAAAATGTCCTAAAAAAAGACCTAAAAATTGAAAAATGTCCTGAAGAAATCCAAAAAATCAAATATCTCAAAAACCCAAAACAAAGTCAATGTCAATTAAGTCAGTCAAGTCAGTCATGTTAGTCAGTCTTGGTCATTTGTCTGAACTACGTTGTTTCTACGCATTTGCTACATAGGCAAGGCTCAACCTTGGAGCCCCCGACACATTAGGTCAATCCTTTTAGGTTGTCAAAATAAAAATCATGGCTCAATCTTTGGTCATCAAGACAAAGTTGTTGGTCGTGTCAAACTACGATGTCTCTGAGTGTATGACGTAGGCAAGGCCATCAATCGATGAGTCCCTGAGGCTGCACTAGTCAGTCCATTAAGGTTCATGACACTAAACTGACACACACGTCAAAATGTCTTCAAGTCAAACAAGTCATCTCAAAATAAGCAAATTACGACAATCAACTTTGGCAATTCTTTAATAAACACATTAAACACATTAGCATGTCAACATTGACATGTAGTCAACAATAATCAAACTTCAATCAACAATAGTCAACCTTTTGTCAAAGCTTCAGTGAAACTTCAGATAATTCTATTCAAAACAAATCAAACTTAGTCAAAATCAGTCAAACAGTCAACTCTTGGTCATTCTTTAGAAGGGTCCTTCTAAAGAACAACCCCTATCACTTGTACCTTAGGATGCACCAATCCTAGGTATCGTCACTTTCATCTAGCATTTCAAGGGATCCTCTTGAAATTTGACGATTGATCCTCTTGGCATTGACATTATTTAGGATGTGTCCTTCCTGAACTCTAACATTCAGACATCTTCAAACATGACATTTTTGACATTCGACACGTTGACATTGTCAAACATGACATCCTTGACATTCGACAAATTTGGTACCTTCTGGCACTTTGACATCAAAACACCTGGCATTCAGACACACTTGGAAAACAATTGGCACTTGTCTTTGGATTTTTCATCATGTTACTAATTTCTCAGTGATCACCTGACAATGGGATTTAGAGAAGCAACAACGTATCATGATGATTGTCTTGTATTGTCTTTTTGGCAGTCATGTTGCTAGTTCCTCGAGGATGTCTTGACAATAGGATTTAGAGGAGCAATGACATTTCATGACTTTTCTTTCCTATCTTTTTGTGCTTATGGTTGGTTATGATGAAAGGACTGGGGCAATTGCGCTCCTAGTATGAGTCATGATCATCCTTTTTTGTGACTGCTTGTCTCATGTGATGGTACGACCTTGCACACCTTGATCTATGTCATATCATGGTGTTTGTTGGCCATTATAATAATCCTCCCAATGATGATTAAGAGCAATAATTATTAAAGCCCTATAGTAATATGTTGAAGGATTTGGTCTCCGCGCTAACATATGTCTTCTTCTATCTTGTCATCCTGTCTTGTCCATCTCACAATGATATCTTGTGACATACAAAAACATAAGTGCATACATGATCATATAGGCATTGCATTAGGTCCATACATCATCAAAAAACATATACATTGCATCACATATTGCATCATACATATATAGTCATGCATTAACATAATCATAAACATGGCATCCATTCTTGAATAAATACATTATGCATATGATCATTATTCATGACATAACATCATCATGACATATAAATAAACATCACATCATAAATGCATAAATGACATGGCATATAAATGACATCATTATCATAGGAATCATAAATGCATAATCCACATAGGCATCACACGATAATCATAACCACATCATCATAATAGTCATCACATAAACATACATCATAATGCATAAATCACATCACATCACATCACATAACACATATAGGCCACATCAAAACTACATCATATATATATCACCTAAAAAAAAAACAATGTCACAGGATAGAGTCACGAGGTATCCCAAAAATAAGAGCTTATAGGCTCGATGGTTAAAAATAAATGTCATAAGTTTTTGAACTATGCTAATGCAAGATAATAATAAACATGGCTATGCTGAGCTCTCCTCATCCCCTCGAGGATAAGATCTAGGGTATAAATGCTTTGGCAATGGAATGGATGCCATCATAGTCACTGTAACCTATGCCTAGGATGCTGAAGGATCTGTCACCGTGGCTTGTATCTACGAAACTGATGGAACTGCCACTAATGGCATTGTCTCTGTGGTAACATGAGGCTACGAGGACACTGCGATTGATGGATCTATCACTGGAGGTTGGCTGTGCAAGGACTTGTGCTCTAACATAGATGATCTATGTCTATGGCCTAATCTGTGACTCAAGGCATGTTTGTGGGAATGGCTAGACCTATGCCCTAATGAATGTCCTAAGGAAGTGGATCCCCTTGCACTGCTCTAGATCCTGTTGATGCTTCCACTCCTTGACCTACTACCACTGCCTGTCCTCATCTGTGATCATGTCAAAGTGGGGTCTTGCCTCTCAGGTGGCACCGCCTGCTCATAAAATAACTTGTATCATCCCCGATAGGTGCTAACCCTGGAAAACTCTCGCTTCATGTATGTTTATGGTCTTGTGCATAACCGTGCAAACTCCATTTACAACTGAGCTGACTCCTACTGGTGGATCATTGCCTGATCCCACTCCACCCTAACCATCTCTAGCTTTTCCTACAAGGCCCTAACCTACACTATGCTCTCATCTAACCTCTGCTACAGATCTACCTCCCATTGCTCCGTAGTCGCATCATATGGTAGTGGTGATTCTGAAGGTATCTCCTCCTCCACCTAAGTAGTCGCCCTGCCTCATGTATGGAATCATCATCATCTTTGACATCATCCTCCTCCCCCATGTCCTCCTCTCCTCTGACTCCTTCATCCCTTGGCATCTTAGCCTCCACCTCCATCTCCTATCTAGCCTCCTCCTCGACCACATGCTCCTCATGTCTCTTCTCCTCTACCACATGCTCCTCATGCCTTGGCTCCTCCTCTCTCTCCTCCTCCTCGACTGCCTCGGGGATCAATACCAAGGGCACTCAATCTACATGCTGTCTCACCCTCCTGGACTGCCTCCCACCATCTCCTCCCCTCCTCCTCCTCCTCCTGCCATCTCCCCCATTATCTCTGTCATCTCCATCTCTCCCTCCACCATTGCCTCCATCTCTCCCTCAGCCTCTGCCTCTCCCCCTATCTTCGGCTCTGCCCCCCGACCACCTCGCAACACATGTGGTATGAATGATCTCCTATCAATAGGTGTCAGTCCATATGAATCTGTCAAAGGCACTGGGTGATGAGTCTTCCACCATAAATCATAATCGATTGTCGTCCCTGGATTTGCAATCCCTCTGCTCCATCCCCACTACTGCGCCACTAGCCCATCAATTTGCTACTCTATAAATGGCACAAATATCAACAAATCCTAGGCTGACTCTCTAGATGACCTGGCATACTCGGCTGTACCCATCAAAACACCCTGCTGCTTACCGAACTACCGTTGCACCCTCTGAGGTAGGTACATATCGATAATGAGTTGGATCTGCACAATCCTACCAATCAAATATCTTAACTACCTACAAAAACTGAGATGGTCGACCTCATCCTCCCATTGCCCGTAGTCCCTGTAAGGCCTCTAGATGAAGGAAATCATGGTATCAATACGATGACGCCAGTAACCTATCTCACCAACATGGGTCTGCTGCAAAGCGCCTGCATAATAATAGACATATGGCATGCCATCCACCAACTGTGGTCTCTGGATAGGTGGACATAAAATAGTAACATGCTCCCACGCCCAGATCATTAGGAGTGTCATCCTACAACCAATGCTCTATGCTCTCCCATAGGCCACCTCATTAAGCTGATGATATAACATCCCAAATAGGCAAGGTCCCCAGGCATATACTATCCTATCCCATCTCATCCGGATGAGTACATTCCTCCAGCCAATAGGAAATCCGTGTCCTCGGCGGTCAAGAATCAGTACACCTCTGATCAATGTCGCCAATAGGGCATTGAATCACCCATAATGCTCCGCCATGAACTCACAATAGATCTCATAGCCCTCAATCCCTAGCCCTATGCCCTGATCATGATAATAGGTTGTGAAAGCCTAATAACCATGTTGTGGGTCATATACTATCTGCTCTCCTCAGACCGACAGGCGAAGGATCCGATAAACATCCTCAAGAGGGATAGTAGCCTCCCTCGTCGGCAAGTGGAAGGAGCAGGTCTCAAAATGTCACCACTCGCAAAGTGCAGTCAGAAGCCCCCTATGTTCCTGGATAATGGGAATATAGGTGAAATAGTAAATTCCCAATTGCATCAATTGTCATTGCTCTCTTTCCCGTAGTTGATCCTGAAATTTGTATGTGGATGGCCTACTCTTGCACGTATAAATTAGCGCTAACTGTCTTTGCACATGTAAAAACACGCATCAACATCTTATTGCAAAACATCATTGTCATTTATCTAACTCCAAAGCATTTAAAATTTGAAATTAAATAAATTTGGCCTTGGTCAAATTCAAAGTCAAATGCACCGTGTTGACTTCATTTGTGTCACAATAAGGCATTTGCATCACTCCGTACAACAATTGCATCTTGATCCAGTGATTGTGTTGCTCCCGCTTGCGTTTGCATCACAATAGAGCAATTGCATCGTGATTTTTGTCACATGTGTCACTCAGTTCAAATGTGTCACAATGTTTTGAATGCGACATTACATCCTTTGATTGTGGCACAACTTGGCAAATGAGTTATGGTTGTTCGCAAATGCGTCGCACTTCATTGTCCTAACCTAATGACCTTTCGTGTTTGTGTTGCGACACATCAAATGTGTCGAACACGCATGCAAATGTAGCTTATGCACACATATATGCGTCACAACGCATTTGTTAAATGAGTTGAAACCCTAAAAATGACACTAAAATTGATGAAATGACAAAGCAAGTTAGAGGTACATACCACTGGCTCTGAGCCCTCTGGTCGCCTGTAGGTCCGCAGGATCTCCCCATGGTGCTCGGTCATTGGAATCACCATCTTCGCCAAAGTCATCCTCACTTTGAGCTCTCAAATTTACTAAGGTGAAAAGTGAAAATGAATTGACTTTTACCCTATTTTCAACCTATTTATAGGGTCAAAATGGCATTTCTCAAACCTTTTATTACTGAAGGCTCTTTTGACTACCCTTTTGGCTACTTTACACTCCTTGAAATCTGAAACCGTCTGTGCCATCGCTTTTCTGATCATCAAATTGACTTATCGGGACACTTTCCAAATTTTTATGTCGCTAGGCCAAAATTTAAAAATTTTCCTGAGGGGGCATAGATATTCCGTACCTTCGCTGGGGCATGACTGTGATTTATTTTCTTTGTCATAATGCAACAGGATGCATTATGACAAAGAGAGGCAAAATGTAGACACTTAAAAATGACCTTGGCCTGCAAGCTCTATTTTTCACCCTCTTCTTCCTAGCATAATTAAAACATTTTAATTATGTCCTTGGTCCACCTTCGACTATTAATTAAATAATTCATAATTATTTAATTAATTCATGCCTTTTTATTCTTCATGATTATTAAATAAATACATTTTATTTATTTATTTAATACGTCACTAATTGTCTAATATTTTCCCATAATTAAATAAATTTCTCAATTTATTTAATTATCTTTATTTTTTATGTCTTCCTGATTATTAAATAAATAAATTTTGTTTATTTATTTAATATATCACTAATTCTTAAGTCTTCTTATAATTAAATAAATTCTTTAATTTATTTAATTATCTCATTTTACATTTCCCTCTTTTAGTAAATAATTTAAAATTAATTATTTATTGTCATGTGGTCCCACTTTTTTGAATTAAATTAATTTTTAATTCAAAATAGTCTTTTTCCTCAAAAATCAAATAATTTCCATTTATTATTTGATTTTCTAGCCACCTCTTTTTTTGTGCCAATCTTATCTCTTGTCACATGCATTGTCAACCCTTGATTTGATTTTCTAAAAATCAATCTTGTCCGTTCATTTTGAAATTGACCTAATGTTTCCCTAACCCTAATTGTGGGTGTCAAATTGAATCTTGTCCATTGATTGTAGGGCATTTGTCAACTTTTGATCTTGGCCATTCTCTCAAAATTACATTTTCTATAAAATGGCAATTTTGGTCTCATTTTGTCACCTCATGCTATCTAGATCTCATGCACTCTTGTTTTAGGCACTCTTGTCATTTCCTTGCAATCTTGTCATCTTAGCTCTTGTCATAGTCATATTTACATTTCATTTGGCATAATTTAGACATATTTTAGATGATTATTAGTTGCATAATAGCTTAGTATTTCATGTTGTCATCTCAAATCCTTCCACATTTGGTTAGGGCTTGTCATTGTCATTAGATTGTTCACATCAAATCTGAGGGAAACATCATATTTGTAGCAAGTTGAGAAGGTATAATGGAGGTCATCCATGGAGAATGAAGCCATTTTGGTGAGATTATTTCATTTGTTTTCATGTTTTTCCTTTGCACTTCATTATCACTTTGGGTTTTTATGTTAATGTTTTAATATGTTAACCCTGGGAAAATTCCCTTAGTTACAAAAACAAAATTGTCTATGCAACAAGTTTTGGGTTGAAGCCATAGCCACTCCATATTATTTAATCAATAGATCTCCTACATTAGATCTTGTTGATAAGACACCCATGGAGGTGTGGTCTAGTAAAAATCCTAGACATCTTAGAATATTTGGTTTTGAAGCTTAAGCTCATGTTCTAATTGAGGAGAGGTCTAAGTTTGAGAGAAGGTGGTTAAATTTATCTTAATTGGTTATGGTGTTAGTGTGGAGGGGTATAAGCTTTGGAATCTAGTGGTCCAAAAGGTTGTGCTATGTAGTGCACCACTTGGGCTCATGACATGGCTTAACCACCTCCCATGGATTCATTAACTTTGGAGGTTGTATTGAGCATTAATAGGTCAATATTTTGGTGCAATGACAACCATCTATGCAACAATTAGTATCAGAGCATGGCTCATGGGTTTGAACCCATTTCTTGCACTGGGGGATTGTTTCAAGGTGTGTTCCCTTAGTCTCCTTATGTTGTACAACACAATGCTTAGGTTCGTGACATGGCCTAACTACTTCCCGTGGATTCATTAACTTTGCGAGTTGTATCAGGGCATTAAAAGGTTGATATCTTGGTGCAACAACAACTGTCTATGCAAAAAGTTTTGGGTTGAAGCCATAGCCACTCCATATTATTTAATCAATAAATCTCTGACTTTGGATCTTGTTGATAAGAGACCCATGGAGGTGTAGTCTAGTAAAAATCCTAGACATCTTAGAGTATTTGGTTGTGAAGCTTATGCTTATGTTCTGATTCAAGAGAGGTCTAAGTTGGAGAGAAAGGTGGTTAAATGTATCTTCATTGGCTATGGCATCAATGTGGAGGGGTATAAGCTTTGGAATCTAGTGACCCAAAAGGTATTGGCACCAGATGAAAGAACTCAATAGTGGAAGGTGTGTACTCTGATGAAAGAAGAACTACATACTCTTGTTGGACTTGAGGATTTTTTGAGAGATAAAACATTCCACTATTGAGTTGTAGTCAGAGAAAGAGGGGAAACAAAAGGAAGTAGTTCTAATTCCACCTGCTCTGATGAAAGAAGAACTACATACTCTTATTGGACCTGATGATGAAAAGAGTTTAAGAAGTTCTAAAAGTTTTGAAAAATAAGAACCTCAACCTCAACAATTCAGGAGGTCCACCAGAGATATGAAGCAACCTAATAGGTTTGGTTATTCATTGTTGGATTCTAGATTCTTTTTTACTTTGGTTATTAACACTAATGATCCTACCAGACTATTAGAGAGGTTATGAGTATGAATTATTTAGAATCTTGGATGAAAATCGTAAATGCAGAAATGGTTTCTTTAAAAAAAAAGATACTTGGGATCTAGTACCATTTCCCAAAGGATAAAAACTTGTTGGATATAAATGAACGTTCAAGAGAAAATTTGGTCCTGATGGCAATGTTGAGAAGCATAAGGCACAATTGGTCGCTAAAGGGTATTCTCAGTGGAGGGAATTGGCTATGGTGATTTTTTCCCTCCTCTTGCAAAACTAACATCTATTTGGTTCTTGTTATCACTTGTAGCAATGTATGATATAGAAGTGGAACAAATGGATGTGAAGACAACATTCCTTCATGGTGACCTAGAGGAAGAAATTTACATGTCACAACTAGAGTATTTCATGGTTAAAGGTAAAGAAAATATGGTATGTGTTGGTTGATAGATTTTTCTTCTTAAAAATTAAATTAATATGACTCTTTATTGCCCAAAAACAAAGAAAAATTAGAAAAAAATAGCTAGGTAATTTATGAATTAACTTGAACCCTCTAAATTTTAATTAAGGTACAACTCCCTTCTATGATAAAATTTTAGATTTTTGAAATTTAAAAGGTGGGTATAATTTTGGCTAGAAAATAGTAAAGGGAAACTAAGATTTGTTCATAACCAGGATACAAATGTGGTAAGACTTAAGAAACATGAATCTTCAAACTATCAAATTGAATGCAAAGGTCATAGGAATTGAAAGACTAATATTGCAAATACTCCAACACAAAGATTGAGATATCAACAATAGATAAACAATTATTTAGATTTAAACTTCCCTCCATTCCAAAAGAAGATGAATGTAACACAATGAATATCACATTCACAAAGAAAAGTAATATACAAACATTTATCTAAGCTTACATACTTCTACATAAATGCGAAGCATCACATTCAAATTTCCAAAGCACACAACCGATGAATTTCTTCAGAAATGAGAAAAATTATATTGATCCTTCTTTGATCGATTCTCACTCTTACATCTAAGTGTAATGAGGATAAAAAAATTCGACCCCTCAAATGTTTGTAAATTGTATATTTAAAGTATTATATAGCATAACCATTGCTTGATCCTTTAAAACCAATTATTTTAAAGAATCACAAAAATAAAGCTGATTAAAATAAAAAAAAATTAGGAAAATTTAAACTTTAAAATAGACTAATCATTGTTGAGGTGGTTGGATAGGCAGGTCCAAGGGTGTCTCACCTGTCACTAGTGTTTGTTGATTAGATGTTGTGCATTCTTTGTAGTATTTTAATGCTTGTGTGACAACTAGAATTTCATTGTGTTGGGGAATTATAAAAAAAATTCATCCTCAGCTTCTAGAGAGCCTTGTTGCTATGAATGGTGTTAATTTTAGTAGTAACATTGGTTGGAGAATTCTCATACCAAGATAATGCAGAGTCAATTCTAGCCAACTTCTTTATAGTCTCTTTATTGAAGAATTGCTCACTAGATAATGTATCGACCACCTTCAAGAGCCCCTCCTTAAGTTTATTTACCATAACTGCACCATTGTTGTCACTTTTTACCAATTGATAGACAAAATCTAAGAAATCCTTGATGAGATCATTATTGATGCAATTGCACTCTTTCAATAATTTATTTTGTTCTTCGATATTTTATTTCAAAAATGTGAGTTTCCAATGCTCCTCTTCCACATTATGAGCCTTGAGTCCTCTACAAATGAAGCAATATTTTTTGCTATATCCTTTTCCAAACCCATATCTAGAATTTCCCCAAGATCTTAATTGACCTATAATTAAAGAGATTCTTCTTGTTTGCAGTTCGCTATTTCACTTTTGATAGAATTCCTCAATAAGATCAAATCATCATAAACATTCTTCAAATTTTCAATCAAACAAGAGCCTTTAGATTTTACATCTATCAACCATTCTCGAGTGACTCTACCATAATTTGACTATCTTTTTTCTCTTTGTCAACCATCTATTTACTAGTAACATAATGAGGATCAAAAGAAGAACTTTCCTAATTGACCGGTTGGGGAGAAGGGTCAACCAATGATTCTAGGCAATTAGAAAGTAATTCTATTTTTTTCTTCAATTCATCCTTATCATGATTTTTTTTCTCATTTATTTCTACTAACCTCGTAGTAGTTACCTGGAAATTATGGACATCACCATCTCTACTTAGAGGTCCCAAGTCTACTTTGGTCATATTGTAGTCAACTGCGGTAGCCTAAATTGGTTCTTTTTGTGTAGATGGATGTGCAATCTCTATGAAAAAATTTCCATAATCGCTATCCTCCATCAACCTTGAGGTATTTTATAATTTCTTTTGGGGACATTTGCAACAACTTCCCCATGATATTATCATTTGGAAAATCCACTAGTACTACTTTTCTTTCCTTAGCTAATATATTTTCCAACAAAGAAGGAGAGGAAGTAGTGTTGATAGCTTGGGATGAAGGATCAAGTGATGTAAACTAGAGATCTCTTCTTAGAGGGAGAGTCTTTACCATATTTTATAAATTAAAAGGAAAGGAAGTGGGAGACTTATCCTTTTGTGTACCTTTTCCAGTTACATCTTGGGATAGATTTGGTTGTTCTTTAGGAACATCAACCTCCATTACTCCAATTTCTTGTTCTTGTTCATTTTCCTTCTCCTTTTTTGCTCAATATTTCAAAGAACTATCTTTTGGGGGACCATCTCCACATGCCTTCTTAGGAATTCCTCTCTTCTCCAAAGGTTCTTCTCCATCTTCATTACCACCTGATGTAATTACATGTTGTGTGGGGGAGGACATTGTTGTAGATGAGGAAGTACCCACCTAACTATGATTGACTTGCTCCCCTGTCCTTTGGCTGCTTTTAGTTTGATCTTTGGTCTAGCTTCACCTTTATTTTTAGCAAGCCATATTTGTATTCTCTTTAAAACCATTATAGTTTTTTCCTCCAAGTCTTTAGGGTCTTTGAGACTCTAATAAATAGGCACAATGGGCTGCATTTGTATGTGGCTAGTGTAGATGGGATCAATCAAATTAGTTTCATCATATTTTAGTCCTTCGATATCGGGCAACCTAATTTGAAAGTAACAATCTACCTTAGATTCATCCTCATCCAACTCCTTTTCCTCACTTCATAATCATTAGAACAATTAGCCCAATAATCTTCTAAATGTGGTATATGTTAAAACCCTGGGCCAAGATGAAGATTGTTCTTCACAAAATTCTTATTGTCGAAAGGGAACCTTATCTCATACATAGAGACATTGTGTTTCACAATATCCCTCTCAATATTGAGGGAATTTGATTAAGATTTATATTGGTAGTGCTTGAGACCAATGGGAAATGGGATACCTAACTTCTTCCGTTCCACACACCTCTTGTTAACTTCTGCAATCTATTTTTAGATCTCTATTAAGAAAAAAATTTCTTATGTATATTTAGGAAATTTATAGGGTATCTTGTCATATCCTCCAACCCTTAAGTAGGTAAATCTTTGAAATTGAATAAAAAGGCTATTGTACTTATTGATAAGTTGAAAGGAATCAAGAGAAACTCTCTACCCTAAGTCACCTTGAAATTACTTGACCAATCTTATAGTGAACACATCATTCACTCTCTTGAGATTCTTATAACTCTTCTCCAATTGTAAGTTGGGCTAGCAATAGTCATAGATTTGAATCTGATCATCAAATTCTTCAATATAGTTCAATCCTGGTTAGGGTATTGCACATGCCAAGGCATAAAAAAGATATGAAGGCCTATATAAATATTTGTTAATAGTAAAGCTAACTATCATATCATGTAACTTATCACTGATTAAAGTCACCCAATCGAAGTATTGTGTTCTAGCACGGATTATTCAAATGAATCTAGTACATCCATTCCTCAAAATCTTAGCATTTACACTACCCCTTAGTCTATGCAATAGAATAATAATATTTGAAATCTCATGTCATAAGTGTGACCTATGTAGGTTTTTATGAAATTAAGTTTTTCCCTTCTTTGGGGTTGCCAACCATTCTCTAGTAATGCCATTTTTAAAGTATCCCTTCTTTTAAAAAAATGACACCGTGACAATGTGAAATTGAAATCCGCAAAGACCTCTCTCTTGGGAAATTTGAAACAACCACTAATAGTGGCTCTATTGAGGGCTATTAGAAAATTATCATCATTCATTCTAATTTCCTTGGTCTTAGGATTGTAGTTATTTATGCATTCCAAGACAAGGTTTGTTCGTTGTACAACTATAGGGAAAGCGGCTGCTTCCAATAAACCACTATCTACTAACCTCTAAGTGTTAGGGGCTCTGTCAGATTTATTTATGCTTTCCAAAAATTCTCCCAAGTTAACATGCCCTAGTCTGGCATCACCTATCTTTGCCAACATGCTTTCCAAATGGGATAAATGCTCATATCCTAGATACTTGAAAATCCTGACTATCAAATTGTAGATTTTTTTTGCTAGAGTTTCCCCTAGAGAACCCAACCTTTGGCTCAAAAAATTCCTTTAATATGAGAAAATACAATAACTAGGATAATATTAAGAGTTCCAATTACTCATTTATATATTCTCCAATGATAGCTCTGTGAATAATTACACTTAAATTCTATTTGTAATTCTTGTTGTAATTATGCTTCTTTGAGCTATAAAAACCCCAATTTTCTTCACAAGTGTGAATAATTATTATGCTCTAAGGAACTTTAATCTTCATATAAATCGGTATTTATTTCTCCTTAACTCTAATAGAAATTAACGTTGGTAGGTGGCTATCTTGGTGCCAATTTTGAACTCACGTTACACAAAGGACAGTCGGGCTTTTGAAAAGTTCTTAAGACCATGTCATAATCTAACACAAAGGTTTCAAAACTCAATCAACCTCTGCTTCAAGTATTTCCTTTCTTTTCTTCATGATTTTTTATTTGAGGAGGTGAATTTTCAAGTTGTGGGTTGGGCTCTAACAAGGTTATGAGAACCGTGTGGAAACTCGACATGTTTGTCACAACTCCTTTAGATGTCGTCGATGTTCAAGAAATGGTGCATCATCTTTCTCTCGACCACAAAATATAAGGTTCTTGGTTCAACGTCAAAGCCCAACAAGGTTGTGAGAACCTTGTCGGCTCTTGATAATTGTCTTGAAATCGAGAAATTTTTCCCTTTTGTTTCTTTTGTAACTTCTTCAAGAAATTGAAAGATTTGGAAACTTTGATGGGTCTTGAAGGAGTTTTGACAACTTCATTAAATGCTATCTCTTTAAGTTTTAAATTTTTAAAGACTTGTGATGAATGTCGCAACAACAATGCTTAGTCGGGGAAAACATAGGTTGTGAGAACCTTGTTGGATCTCGACAAGGATGTGAGAACCTTGTTAGCTCCAGACAATGGTTCTAAAACCACCACTAGAAGTTGATTTTAATAAAAAATGGCTCAGTATAAAAAGATTTATTGGGACTCTAAAGGTATGACTAACACTTTAACAAGCTTTGGTGATCCCTGAGGCTCAAAGTTAACCAAAAGGAGATAAAAATAAGACCTTGAAATGGAGTGAATTATGATGGACCAATTCCAAGGCAACAATATGCAAGTTGACAAAGTCTTTGTATGGTCTGAAGAAATCTCGTAGGATGTGGGACCAAAAATTTGACACCTATGTGTTGTCTTTGGGATTTTTGAGATCTAAATTTGACCATTGTGTTTATTACAAATTTGATAATGGTCACATTCTCATAATTGTATTATATGTAGATGATATTTTTTGGGAATGGTGAAAGTTTGATTTCAGATTTAAAGTCCCAATTTTTAGCATAATTTGAGATGAAGGATCTAGGTGTAGCAAGGTACATTTTGGGGATGGAGATAATAAGAGATGGAGCTAATAGAAAGCTTCAGTTAAGCTTGAGAAAGCATATGAATTCAATGTTGGAGAGATTTTGCATGATAGCTTGTAGACAATTAGTTTTTCCTCTAATGTAGAGGATGGAGCTTTCTATGGACCTGAATGTCCAAAATATCGTACTAAGATGGAGGACATAATCAAAATATCATATGTGAGTGTTTTTGGAAGTCTTATGTATGATATGCTTTGTACAAGGCAAGACATTGCCCAAGTAGTGGGAGTCCTTAGCCAATTTATGGCTAATCCTAGGAAGATATATTGGGATGCAATGAAGAGAGTGTTTAGATATTCTTAAGGTACTTCCAAGTATTCCCTGTGCTTTCATGGTTATTCTATTGGACCTTAACACTTAGTAAGTATGTATAGATGTATGGATTTAGATTGGGTAGGTGACATTGACAATAGAAGATCCACTAGTGGCTATGTGTTCATGATGTTTGCTAGTTCTCTTAGTTGGATGAGTAAGCAGTAGGTTGTAGTCAATTTTTCCATTACAAAAGAAGAGTACATGGTAGCTACTCATGCTTGCAAGGAAGCCATTTTTCTTAAGAGATTGTGTTCTTATATTAGTTTTTATGTCTAGGATAAATTACTACTTGTGACATTAAAAGTTCCATTTTCTTAGCAAATAATCATACTTTTCATGCTAGAACAAAGAACATTGATATTCAATTTCATTTTGTTTTTTATATGGTGGAAGATGGAAAGCTAAACTTGGAGAAGGTTGATACTTTGGTGAATGTTGCAGATGCATTGGCAAAGCTAGTGAGTATTGATAATTTTAGATGGTGTTTGAAGTCTATGGGTCTCATAGCCTCTTGCAGTTAAACATGTTTTTTCCATTTGCTCTTCAAAGTTGCTGAACAAGTGAGAGACTATTAGAAAAAAAAGGCACCTCAACCTTTGATTATTCTTATCATGTTTACTTATTTAATGTTGAAATTATATTTGATAATTATCCCATGTTGCTTTGTGAGTTACAACTTGTAGTTTCTATTCCTGAGGAGTCAAATTGGAAGCTACCATTTACAAGTAGAGTTGTGCATGAAGGAAATTTCTATTTCATGTTGAGTTTGCATGGAATATGAGCTTTGGAGGTGCAAACATATTTCGGCAGGTGCAAGTTTTGCATGTGCAGGTTTAGTGACAATTGACAGTTGCAATATTGCATGTGTAGTGGTTTTGGTTCTTTCCATGTTGCATCTTCATCCTTTGGCATTTGATTTTATAAATGTCTAATTAATGTAGTGTAAGCTCCTATATTTTGAGCACTTGTATTTTGGAGTTGTAGATTGTTGTTTTGTTGAAGTATCGTAATGTTACCAAACTTATTCCAAAATTAAGAAGAGTTGTAAAGACTCCTACAAGAGCATAGCTCTACAATTATATTGTAGCTTGTTTATTGTTGTTGAATAATATAATTGAGTTATATTTTGGAATGTGGGGATTTTATCCCAAAAGAGTTTTCCCCATGTAAATTATGTCTTATGTTTTTCATTGTTTTATCTATTTATGATATGTATGCGCATCTAATGTTGTAACAATTTAAAGGTGTCTAATAAATTTTTGTAGCTCTCTCCTACATAGATTGTTGTAGGAAGCATCTTCCACACACTTAGCTTCCTTTCAATTTTAAGTGTGCACTTCATCTAAAAGGTAAATTAGGGTTGTGACTAGCTCTTGACATAAACAAACCTAAAGAGGATAATAAAAATTAAGGGTGGTTGTGAATATAAATTATAAAAAATGTAGTCAACCTAAGATAAAAAAAAATAGTAATAAAAATTAAAAAATAAAACCTTGAATGGAAAACTTGAGGATGGATTCACCAAAATGTAAGGAAGAATAAAATCCCTTTTACATAATTATAGCATAAATAAATAACATAAGCATTCAAAATCTACCTTGGATTAAAGAGGTGGGAATGATAAATATATGAAACATTTTTTTTGAAAATTAATGAATAGTGACAATTAGAAATTTGATGTCGTTATGTAGCCAATGATTTGTCAAGATACAAGAAGTTTAATGATGCACAAACAAATGCTTTAAAATATGTAAAGTCATTGCCTATCACTACAGGTTACTTTTAGAACTACAAGATTAATCTCTATCCTACAAGTCCAATCTACAAAAGTGTAGATCCAATCCTTTTACATGGATATGATCTCTATAAATCCCAAAAAAATCACTTTCAGTCTATTGTGAATTTCTATGTATATTTCTGCATTAAAATGTGATTTTATAGAACAAAAGTTTGCATATGACAAGGATAATTGCTCCCTTGTCTCAACTTTGTAAGGATACTAAGTTGATCAATTTGGAAAATGATTAAAAATAAGAAACGAACATGTAGTGGATGCCCTAAATAAGAATACAAGTAGAACTTTAATAAAATGTTCTAAATTCAATGCAAATAAATATAACTTTGAATGTTCAAGCCAGATTTCATTCTAGATACTTGTTCTAAATGACCTATAAAATAAATTAAAGTTACCTTTTGAAATGCAACTTTTAAATCATAAATGAAACATTTTACATGATTAGTTGGAATATAATAATCGAAAGTCTTATTTTGAATTCTAAAACTTTAAGAATCATTTCCACAAATACACAACTAAACTTAAAATTATTTATATATCTAGAAAGATTCCATTTATTCTTTTCCAGTGCATAATAAATATTCAAAGTCCAAAAAGAAAAGGAACAGCGCAAAGTATGCAGTTTTCACCATGACAAATATAAACCCCTGGGTCCCCATTAGGAAACAAACTTCGTTTTCCTGTTCATTGAATTCAGTTTCTTCAACTTCCCAAACTTTGCTTAAACATCGCTCAAAGTCATTTATGTTGGTCCACGTCTTTTTCTTAGTTCTTTAAGAGACCATCTTCTTCTATGGCAGTTGGAAAGAGGTGATAAAAAGACAGGTTCATTTCCTTCCCTTCTACTGTGGAAGTCCTTTACTTTTAGTCAGTCAAATGGTGGCGGTCCGTATGCTAACGCGGAGCCACCACAAAGTCTACCTATTACGTTGAATCCTCGTATTTTTCTCTCTTCTGTGGAATGAAACCGAACTTCAAACGTATCATTGAGTCATTGTGCGTGCTCAGACTTAAAACGTACAGTGATTTTCTACAACTATGGAGAAATTAACTTCACGTAGTTTCCAAGCGTTTCTTCTGTTTACAAGAAGTTAATGCCATTTCCTATGTTTGTGGAAGGCCGCCTCCATTCTATTTGAATATCATACTTTTCAACTCTAATGTCTAGAATGAAATTCAAAATTATATCATATTCTGAATTTTAATTAGTTAATAGATCTGTTAAATGTGCATCTAGAAGCAAAAGATTCTTTGCATCTAGAGATAATAGACTTAACAATAAGACTTTTGCATCTAGAAATAATAGACTTTTAAGAGTCAAACAGTTAATAATAATTTATAGGTCATCTTTATCGAATTTTTTTATTGATTGAAATGGACTTTTGACCATTGAATTGGATGATATTTAAGAGTGAACTAATATCATGTCTAGATAATCTCTTTAGAATATATAAAGTATGCCATGTCTATGTAATCTCTTCAGAATATATAGCTCAGATGATGAATACAATTAAATTCAATTTTAGGTATCTTTATTCTTTTTTAAAAGTTATTTTATTTTACTTCAAAAATTTGAAAACCACAATTCATTATTTCTTATTTTTTATTTTTTTTTTACTTTGAAAAGTATACTTATATGTTACTTTTTAAAATTATATTGTTTTTAATTATTGAATGTGTAAAATATTGTCAAATTTAAAATTAAAAAAAATGTATATGCAAAATCAGAGCATAAATTTTTTTTTATTAATTATATTTTAAAATTTAAAATTAGAGTTTTCATTGCATAAACTTTATATTCAGTTCATTATTTGTCTACAATAATAATTTCAATTTAACATGTGCTTGCTATTTGTAAATATTAATAATTTCAATTTAACATGTAATCCATGTGTTTACAGGCGAATTCACTAAAATTTTAGGATGGAGAGATACTGGAGGGTGATATTTCTGTTCAGTGTCCTCACATGGTGTTGGGTGATGGTCAGTTGCAACGTTGTGTGCTTAAGCGAGGAAAGGGATGCCCTTGTTACTTTCAAGAACGAGCTATTTCCTGCACTTAGATTTAGTTCGTGGAATGGAGTTAATTGTTGTGAGTGGCGTGGCGTTGAATGCAGCAGAGAGACATCTCATGTCATCAAACTTCATCTTTCCAACTTTTCTTCAGAGAACTATGAAGATTACCAGACGAGTGGCAGACTCTCTCCAGCGTTGTTCAAATTAAAGCATCTGGAGCATTTGGATTTGAGTTCCAATTACTTGAGTGGCGTTTTACCGTCAGGTACAGACACTTCTAATAGGCAACATTCTTTTGTTTTCTAATTAAAAGCTTTTACCCCAGAATGATGCAAGATTTTCCCGGTGTATGACATTCAGATCTTTTTGGCTTACAACGACTGAAGCATCTTGATCTCAGTTTCAATTATTTCGAAGGTAAGATTCTGGAGGGTGTTGCCTCGTTGCATCACTTGACTTACCTCAACTTGTCCTGTGCTGGTCGTGGTCTGGATGATAGAATTCCATTGCAGCTGGGAAATCTTTCCCACCTCCAAGTTGTAGATCTTTCAAGCTGGCGTCTCATGGACTCCGAGTATTCATATTCTGGTTATTACTGTGGACCTGTGTACAGTTCCAGATTGGAGTGGACAGAGAGTCTGCGGGATTTAAGGCATTTGTCACTTCAAGGAGTCAACCTGAGTATGACGGGGGAGCAATTGGAAGCTCCACTTTCTCGGCTCCATAATCTCCACCACCTCAACCTTAAATGTTGTGCACTGTCCGGCTACATCCCCAATGCTTTACAAAACCTCACTTCCCTCTCCCATCTCCAACTTAGTTGGAACAGTTTTAATTCCATACTGCCATCGTGGTTAGGAAATATGACTACTTTGGTTTCCATTTCTCTTGATCGCTGTCATCTAACAGGTCCATTCCCTCCAAGTCTTTCCAGTTTGCCTCATCTGAAAGAGCTTAACTTGGCTTACAACAAAATAACTGGAAATATAAGTCAAATATTGTCATGTGAATCGTGGCCCCAGCTTAGCAAACTTGCTCTGTCGGGTTCCAATATTACAGGAAGTTTGCCACCTTGCATTGGAAATCTTTCTGCTCTTCAATACCTTGATCTCCAAGCAAATTCATTGAATGGACAGATTCCAGCTTCACTTGGTTTGCTTTCATCCTTGATTTATCTCACCCTCTCTCGTAATCGGCTGACCGGCCATTTGCCTTCTGAGTTGGGTGTGATTTCCTCTTTGGAAGTACTCTATCTAGACAACAATCGGCTTAACGGGAGCATTCCCACTTCCCTTGGACGTCTGTTTCGAATTTCTAGAATTAATCTCTCTAACAACAGTTTAGAAGGTTACGTTCTTTTCAATTTCTTTGAAAATAATAAGAGGCTTGTTGAGCTCGAACTTTCCAACAATAAATTGACTGTCCATATTGAGCCCGAGTGGAGAGCTGCAATGCAGTTTGAAGAATTGGGCCTGCGCTCTTGTAATATTGGAGGTCTCATTCCTGCATTCCTTTCAACACAATTTAGCTTACAGCAATTGGATCTCGCCAACAACAGTCTTAGTGGAAACATTCCAGCTTGGTTGGGGAACCTTTCCTCATTGAGAGTTCTTTTCTTGTCAGAGAACAACTTGCACGGTGAAATCCCCTTCAGCTTTGATATAAGTTACTATGTGCAGCTAGATTTGCATAAAAATATGTTGATGGGTTCTCTTCCTATTCCTTCCGTGCCTGCAGCACGTTTGGGCCTCTTGGATCTATCCCAGAATAGATTCACCGGTGTTATCCCAGTGCAGATTGGTTTGCTTCTTCCTCATATTGAATTCTTGTTATACTCTCAAAATGGTTTAAGAGGTGGTATTCCTGCTTCCTTTGGTCTTCTGCAAAAGCTTCAAGATTTGGATCTATCAGAAAACAACTTTGCAGGAAAAATACCACAAAGCATTACCAACTGCTCAGCCTTGAAAAGATTAAATCTGGCAAACAATAGTCTGAGTGGAGCTATACCGTCCAAAATAGGAAGGCTACGCCAACTGGAAAAGCTTCATCTCAGTGACAACATGCTTAAGGGAAACTTGCCATCTGGTGTCCAAAACTGCTGGAAGTTGCAGATTTTAAATGTGGCCAATAATTTCTTTTCTGGGAACATACCTCTTTGGTTAGGACAGCTTTCTGAATTGATGATACTTGTATTGAGGTCAAACGAATTCCATGGAAGGATTCCACATGCATTAGGCAATCTTTCAAATCTCCATGTTTTAGATATCTCCCACAATAATTTGACTGGTGCTATCCCACCAGAATTGGGGAATTTGACAGCTATGATGGATGGAGAAGCGGGAGCATCAGAAGTCTTACATGGTCACTCCTATAATGGTCGTTCTTATTATTATAAGGAAAAGATCAAACTGACCAACAAAAGATTGAACCTACACTATGTGAGTTCTGTTCTTTTACTCATAACTGCCATTGATCTTTCTTCAAATCAGCTTTCAGGTGACATTCCTTCAGAAATTGGCAACCTGAAAAATTTACATGTCCTGAATTTGTCAGGTAATAGTCTTACAGGAGAGATTCCAATAAGTTTTAGCTTGCTAGAGCAGTTAGAGTCATTGGATGTTTCAAATAATAAGTTACATGGAAGGATCCCAGATCAGATGCTACAAGTTTCCTTTCTGACTTTCTTCATTGTGTCCAACAACATGCTTTGTGGAACAATTCCAACAGGGCGTCAATTCTCCACATTCAATTCCACTTACTTTTCAGGAAACCCGGGTCTGTGTGGGTTCCCACTTGATAACAGATCATGTAGTTGTGACCACAACTCATCTGAAAGTATGAGACCAGTTTTCCAAGATGAAGAGGGAAGTGAAATCCCTTGGTATTGGTATGTGAGTTGGATGGCAAGCTATGTTGTTGGAATTTGCGTACTGTTTGGAGTCCTCCTACTGAAAAAAGAATGGCGAAGGACATATATTGAAGCCATAGATGGGTATGTCATGGCTGTAGTAGATGGATTGCCACTAAGAAAAAGATATTGAGGTGTCAAGAAGCTTTTCCTTATGGTGGATAGACTCTGTAAATAGTATTGTAGTTTAGAGAAGCATTTCTTCTGATTTGGGTATGGTCTTGTGTATGGATTGACGTGAAGCAAATGATATTGTGGTGTATAAATGTATTCTTCTATTGGCTAGAGTGTTTTAATATATTCACATCTAATTCATGGGGAATGGTTCATTCATCTTGCCCGTTATTTCCTAGTTATTTCAATGTGTTTGGATAACTTCTTTAAGCCATTTACATTCAATATACTTTGCTCAGGTCCCTTGAGCATTTCAGTTAATTTTGAGCATTAATATTTTTTTAATCTATAATTTTGGTTAGAATAATATAATTGTTGATTATAAAAGCTTGCGCTTCTTTGAACAACGTTATGAGAAATTTAGTGAGTGTGGGGACCAGCTTGTGCCTCACTGAATGACTTCTAAGATTTTTATAAAAGCCGGCTCTTCTCCATGTTATGGGAAAAGGGGAAAGAGAAATGCAGGGAAAACAAAAGGTGGCATACGCCAAAGTTTTTACAATATTTTAAAGCTTATCAGCTTCTTACTTCTACTAAAATGGACACAAAATGCCATAGACCCTTCATTGTTGGGAGGAAAACGAACAACTAATGCTTAAGAGAGCACAAAGCAGACATTCAAATCTCCCCACGGGAAGCACCCATTAAGGTCCAACAGAAATAAGGAACCCAAAAATATTTTAAATCTTTACAAAACCCTTTTTCTCTTGCAACATAATATGAATTTCAATATAACCTTTATAGAAAATAAAAGAGTATAATGAACATGATTCAATTTCCTAAAGATAGTAGTGAACATAAAAGCTTAATAGCATATAAGGCAATTACCAAGACTATATCAGTATGACTTGACACAAAACATTTAACATATATAGTATAGGAAAAAGAAACTCATGACAAAAGCCATAAATGCACAATTTTAAAACTGTCTCCTTACTAATACTTGTTCTTGCAATAATCATATAAAAAAAAAAGGTTGGATACTAATCCGATTAATAGTCTTGATAATTTAATATGCTAAAGAGCGAAACAAATCTCTGAAAAATATTCCTATTCCTTTCCTATTCTAATCTCTTAAGAGAAACTTTTGTATTGATGATAATTCCTCTTCTCCTTTCCCAGTACAAGCCCCTTTAATATAGCCAAAGGGATGTGTCGACACTGCAGCCAATAAAGATGAACTTTGATAGGTGTCCTCGTTTGATAAAACGCAATCTGATCCAAGATCTGATTTGATCACAATAATCTTTGCTAGTAAGAAATGGGTTGTTTCATTAATGACTCTGGATGTTGCAGAAGCTTTGTGAAGATATGCCTGCCAGAGAAGGATCAAATTTCATTACAGCTTGGTAAAATCCTATCTGATCAACTACGAGGAAAAATGATGCCACCCTAAAAGACCAATCTTGAAGACATGTGACTCGCTACACCACTTGACAAAGCTCCGCTAAAGAAAAGATACATCCATGGGTGAAGCAACCCACCTGACAAAAGTGAGTGGTGTGGCATGTTGTTAGGTGTTTCCCAAATCCATGAGAGTAGCTTGGGGAAAATCCCTACCACACAACCACTTGTCCCATTTTGGGTTCGAAAGGAAAGCGATATAAGAAAAATCCGGATAGCCCCTACGTGGCACATTGCGCTCCTTTTTGCGGGAGTAAACTTTAGCCTTCGGGGCGCAGTGCCATTAAAACACGAAGAAGAAGTAATGGCTGAAAAAAGAAGACTGTAGTGGCCGAAAAACCAAAGTAAAACACTTAGAGAAAAATTGCTCTAGAGTTTTTGGCAACTCATGGGGGCCTTTGCTAGCAGAGGCATGAACCTAGATATAAAAGAATCCTCAAAGTCTGAGGAAAGTAGCATGTTGGGACTCCTAGTCTTCATTGGACGATGAAATGAGTGTGCGCAGGGTCTCATAGGCTTGATCGAGATCAAGAACTTCCTTGAAAGAAACTCCCCATTTTGACGAAGTAGCTCCGATGTGGTAGTAGAGTCGAGATAGGGGAAGAAGTGCCTTCTCAATTTCTTCGACTATAGGTGATGAGCTCAGATCTTGGAGTGTTGTGGAGTCCTGTTGCTTGAGCCTAATCACCTTTGTGATTTGTTCTATAGTCAATACTCCCCCATTTGGTGAGAATAAGGCGGGAAGTCCGAAGTAGATCAAAACCTCGAGGTCTTCTTTTATCTCACCAACCTTCCTAGTCAATGCCGACTGGTAAGCTCTGCTTTTCAACGTGATCTGGTTTTAGATTGATAAATTCATTTTCTTTCCTTGTAGCTGCACTTCGATCGGGGATCCCAACATCCTTTAAAGATTCCTTAGTTGCCTTACATAGATTTGTGATCAAACCTCCCAAATCTTCGGCCTTGGGAGTGATTGTGTGCAGAATTTGGTCGACCGTTGGGCTGACCTTCACGTTTAATTCCTGCAAGTTTGATAGAAATCTCAAAATTGGTTTGAGGGCCATCACTGCAACTATGATCCTTTCCCAATGGGAAGATAATAATCTACGAAGCATCAGGAGGAGCCCAGACCCTTAGGCCATGAATAGTTCTTGTTGGAAATGGGATTCCCTATCGTTAATGTCCTTCAACTGCTTCGTTTCTTGGAGAGCACTTGACAACTCTGAGCACAACTTCTCTATTTCTCCATTACAAGTCTGTAATATAGACTCAATGTCTTTCTTCTACCTTCTTTCTTTGTTTCCGCCTAGGCCCTTCGAAGATCAACTGCTTGAGACCAGGTGTTAGCCAAATATTCTTGTATATCAACCTTCTACTTGTCCATCTCCTGCAGCTCCAAACATACACCATTTTGTCAGGCCGTTGTGTCATCAAATTATTTCTACTTCCACTGATGCTCTTCAATGTCCTACTGCATCTGAGCTCGAACGCTTAGGCCATGAATAGTTCTTGTTGGAAATGGGATTCTCTATCCTTAATGTCCTTCAATTGATCCGTTTCTTGGAGAACACTTGACAGCTCTGAGCACAACTTCTCTATTTCTCCATTACGATTCTGTAAAATAGACATGATGTCTTGCTTCTACCTTCTTTCTTTGTATCCACCTAGGCCCTTCGAAGATCATCGACTGCTTGAGACTGGGTGTTAGCCAAATCTTCCTGTATATTAGCCTTGTACTTGTCCATCTCCTACAACTCCAAACATACACCATTTTGTCAGGACGTTGTGTCAACAAATTCTTTCTGCTTCTGTTGATGCTCTTCAACATGTCCTACTGCATCCGAGCCCTCACACTTTTATTTGTTTGACGCTCAGCCTTGACCTCCTATTCCAATCTTTGCACCTCATCCTAAAGAAAATATCTTTCACTTCGAGTTTCTTCGAGTGCCTTAGCCACTTCACCTTGTTGATCCCATGCCTTCCTTAAGCGAGCTATATCCATATCTTTTTCCTTGATTTTTGCTTGCAATCTTTCCACCGTGGTCTTCACATTCACTAACTCTGCTTCACGCCTTTTCAATTTCTTGCCCAATTTCTCATAGTCAGTATAAATCACCTTCTATGTTGCCTTGAAAAGGCCTATTTTATTGCGTGAGAGAGCTTCGCTCAAGTTGAGAACTACAATTTGGATATCATAATCTTCAAATTGCATCTCTCCCTTTGGCTTGGATATCTGAGGTCTCGTAGCCGAGATCATTAGAGCATTTTGATCCTTGTCAAAATAGGTTTCTAGCTTTGAGGTGGCTAGATTTGTTGCAACTTTTTCCCACAATTTTTGTCTCCTTTCTTGTCGAGCCTACTTAGTTAATTCCACCTGAGTCCAGAGGTTTTGTAGAGACTCAATACTTTTCCCAGCAATGGAAACACCTGCGGGCAGGCCATATAGGGTAACAGTAGGGGTGCCTTCTGTAGACTAAGTTTGTGAGGAAGCAAATGGAAGTGCTATCAGTGAAAAGGTCAGGATACCATGTATGATTTGAGATGGAAAAGGGGTGCTCATTTGGGTAAAAGGGTCAATGGGAAGAAAAAGAGGCATATGCTTGGAAGTGGGTAAAGGCGATGAAACCTATAGCATGGGTTGATTTTTATTTACTACCTATGCCTTGGATAAGGAGATCAAAGATTCAATCATGACTGAGGTGAAAGATGCATGTTCTGTTGGATATTGTGGTTGTGTTGCTGATATTTGGTTGTCATTAATGTCAACATTATTAGCATTGAGGTATTGAAGATTGTATATGTCGAGGACATTGAGAAAATTGTTAAAGAAAGTGTTACAAGTTCCTAGTGGAATAATGAAGGTCATGAAGGTGTTTTGCTCAGTACGTTGAAGATAAGTCGTTGTGGATTAAAGGGTTTATTACTGAGTGTATCTATTCTATCCATTGAAAGTTTTAGAGGTCCACGTGAGGATTTGCTTGTGTTATGAACAGTTGTGTTCTAACAATTTTTATATGGTTTCAGTTCATGTTCCTGATTGAAGTTGGAGTGACTCTAGTAATCTCAGTTGCTATGGATGTTTCTTTGTTGGTTCTTTATGCTCGTGGATGCTTCTAGATCATGCTCTATCTTTGTTGCACATCTGCGTTGATCGGTGTGCTCATGGTCGGTGATTTTTCTCTTGTGTGTTTAAGTTTTTGTGTTCTTGGCCGACATGGTGGTTGTAGCGTGTTGTGGATCCTTGAAGATTGAAATTTGAATGTTTGGTGCACTGGAGGATGTTGTTTTGGGTCACAACATAATATTGGCCGATGATGTTTGATTTGCATTGAAAATTTATTTGTAAATTTGGGCCGACATTGTATGTATGTTTTATATTTTCATATTTCTTATGGCTGACGAAGTTGTTGATGTAATTAATTGTTGTGTATATATAAGAGCAATTGTTTGAATGAAGTAAAGTGTGCATAAGTGTGAATGTATGGCAGAGAAAGTGCAGATGTGTGGATAATGTTTTAATCATTCGATTGTAGAGCAGAGTGTGAAGTAGTTTGAGTAGAGTATGAAGAAGTTTGAGAAAAGTGTGAAGGGGTGTTTATGTGCTTAGCTAGAATTGTAATTAAGCTTTTGTAGAAGATATTTTCTTAGTTCATACCCTATGGATCTAATCTTAATTTTTGTAAGACAGTATGTGTTCTCTGGGCAGTGAGCCCTCTTATATTTGAGCAATGAGCTCTAGGTAGTGTGCATGAATACATTTTCATTCCCATTATTCTTCTTATACTTTTAACAAGGTATAATATTGTGGACTGACATCCACCATGGTTTTTCCCCTAACAGGTTTTCCATGTAAAAATCTTGGTGTTCAGAGTGTTTCTGATGTGTTGATTGTTTATGATTTATTGTTCATTCATCAAATATGAGATTAAATGAAGTTAAGTGTGAAAACTTTGAATATTCTGTGACAATTGATTCACCCCCCCTCTCAGTTGTTTGTCCTTGTTTTTCCAACAATTGGTATTAGAGCAGGTTCCTCTAAAGAAGTTTAAAAGCTTGAGGTGATCCGAGATGGCATCATACAAGAAGGACAACCCTAGATTCGATGGAACAAACTACACTATGTGGAAAGCTAGAATGGAATGCCATTTGAGGCGTATTGGTGAACCCTTCTGGAACATTACAAAGAACATATATGTTATTCCTCTGAAAGGTCCTTCCACTCCTTATGAGGTTAAAGAGGCTGAGACTAATATTAGGGTTATTGAAGCTTTGCTGAGTGCTTTGAAAGATTTGGAAATGACAAATGTGATGGATCTGAAGACAACTCATGAGATCTAGAAGAAGCTGGAGACTTTGTATGAAGGAGATGCACTTTGAAGGTCGCTAAGCTAACAGGCTTGAAAGGCAAGCATGAGACTTTGAAGATGGGTGAAGGTGAAAATATTTCTTCTTTTATGCAAAGAGTAAATGAAATTGTGATGGGTATTAGATGTGTCGGTGGTACCTTGGATGAACAAGAAATTGTAGCTAAAGTGTTGAGATCATTTCCTCCCTCATACAAATCTAAGGCTCATGCTATTGAAGAGATCAGATTAGTAACAACTGTGGCAAGAGATATACTGATTGGTAAACTCATTGCCTTTGAGTCGAGTGAATTTGGTGATTCTGCCCCTAAGACTAAATCTACATTTAAGGCCACTGTATCGAGAAGAAACAAGCAAATATATGATATGGGAGAAATTTCTAGAAAAACAATCAAGTATGAGGAAGAGATGAAATGACTTGAAAATGAAGAAAGAGAGGTAGAAGAACTGGAAGCACTAATTGTGAAGAAGGAAGGCAAAGGACAAGGTGTTTCCTATTAAATGTTTCTCTTGCAATAAAATAGGTCATTTTGCCTCAAGGTGTCCTGAAAGAGTTCCTAGGTCTAAGAACTACAAACTGAAATTTCAAAAGAACTGCTATTTTGCTGAAGATGGTGTGGCTAATGAAGAATCTGATAAAGAAAATGGAAATGAAGATGAATGGGTTTTCATTGCTATCAAGGAGAATGGTTTTGTGGCTATTGAGTCTACTAAATTTGAGAAAGCTCTTGCAACCCGAATTGAAGAAAAGGATGAGTGGGTCATTGACAACAGATGCTCACATCATATGACTGGTGACAAAAGGAAATTTGTAAGTCTAGAGAAATATGACGTTGGGGTTGTAAAATTTGGAGATAAAATTTTTGGTGTGATTCATTGCAGAGGATCTATTTGTCTTAGTGGTAAGCACAACACTGATGATGTCCTTTATGTTGAAGGCTTGAAGCAAAATCTGTTGAGCGTTGGACATCTATGGTGGATAAGGGTTATGATCTTCAGTTCAAAAATGGAAGACATAGGATACTTGGAAGTTCTAGAAATGTAATTGCATCAGGTACACAAACAAAAGGTAATATCTTTCACTTGAATGCTACTAGTGAAAGTTATTTAATTGCTCAAGTAGATGAAAGTTGGTTATGGCATAGAAGGCTGTGTCATGTGAATTTTGAAAACATTGTCAAGGTAAGTTCCACTCAAGCAGTAAGAGATCCACCTAAGCTAGTGAAGCCTACTAACACAATATGCAAGGAATGTCATATGGGAAAACAGACTAGAGTTTCTTTTCAGAGCAAACAACATCATTCTAATGGAATACTAAAGCTGGTGCATACTGATTTGTGTGGTCCCTCCAGACTTAGAAGTCTACAAGGAGAAAGGTACTTTATGTTGCTTATTGATGATTATTCTAGGATGATATTGGTTGCTTTCTTAAGAGAAAAATGTGAAGCATTAGAAAAGTTCAAAAGGTTAAAAGCTATGGCAGAGAATGAGACAAGTCAAAAGATAAAATGTCTAAGGTTAGATAGAGGTGGTGAGTTCACTTCCCAGGAGTTCAATTCTTTCTATGAAGAGCATGGAATTAGAAGACAATTATCTGCTCCCCGAACCCCTCAACAAAATGGAGTTGTAGAGAGAAATAACATAACAATTCTGTATGTTGCTAGAACAATGATGATTGAAGGAAATGTGTCTCATATCTATTGGAGAGAACCTGTAAACTTTGTTGTGTGCACTCTAAGTCGGGTAAATTTGTCAATGGTATTTCTTGTAAGACTCCTTTTGAGCTATGGTTTGGTTATAAGCCTATTGTCAAATATTTCAAGATCTTTGGAAGCAAGTGTTGTATTAAGAGAGATGACTCGGACATAGGAAAGTTTGATGAAAGAAGCGATGAAGGAACCTTTCTAGGTTACTCTACTAAAATCAAGGCCTACCGGTGCTTTAATAAAAGATTGAGGAAAATGGTTGAAAGTGCAAATGTCAGAGTTGATGAGGACTCTGCTAGATCATCCAGATATTGTGGATATGATTCAAATAACCAGCAAGATAGTACAAACCAAGGGAAGAATGCTTAGACACAAAATAAAATTCAAATTATTTTGGTAAATCAAGAAAGTTAGGAAGGAGAAACAAGTGGAAGTGTAGAAGAAAGACCAGAAGAACTAGAAGTGTGAGAAAATCCTAGAATTATGAGGTATGTAAGGCTAAATCATCCTGAAAATCAGATTATAGGAGACAAAAATAAAGGTGTGCAAAATAGAAGAAGGATTGTAGAAGAGTATTGTCTGATTTCCAAGACCGAGCCTAGCAATGTAAATGAAGCTTGTAATGATGAACATTATATGGAAGCTATGAAGGAAGAACTGATGTAGATTGAAAAGAATGATACATGGATTCTTGTTCCCAGACCTAAGGATAAAAATGTGATTGGTACTAAATGGGTCTTTGGAATAAGCTAAATGAACAAGGTGAAGTGGTTTAGAATAAAGGACTGGTATGTAAAGGGTATTCACAAATGGAAGGTATTGACTTTGAGGAAACTTTTGCCCCTATTGCCAAAATTGAAGCTGTAAGATTATTTCTTGCTTATGTTGCATATAAGAACTATAAAGTCTATCAAATGGATGTGAAGTCAACTTTTTTGAATGGTGAGTTAGAAGAAGAGGTGTATGTTGAACAACCGGATGAATTTCAACTGATTGGCAAGGAAGACATGGTTTTCCAATTGAAGAAAGCTCTGTATGGACTCAAGCAAGCCCCCAAAGCCGTATGCTAGACTGGATAAATACTTATTAAAGCTTGGATTCAATAAAGTACTGCTGAAAAAAGCTTGTATTTTAAGTTGGATCATGATAAAGAGTTAATTATTGAAGCCTTTGTTGATGACATTATTTTTGGAGGAGATGATGATCTATGTATGAAGTTTGTTGATGAAATGAAGAGTGAATTTGAAATGAGTATGATTGGAGAGATGAAGTTCTTTTTGGGATTGCAAGTCACTCAG
Organism: Sequoia sempervirens; assembly: GCA_007258455.2. Taxonomy (NCBI): domain Eukaryota; kingdom Viridiplantae; phylum Streptophyta; class Pinopsida; order Cupressales; family Cupressaceae; genus Sequoia; species Sequoia sempervirens. The sequence goes on along the minus strand of VDFB02353493.1, from coordinate 363,394,090 downwards.
TTAGACAATGGAATTTTCATATCACAGTCCAAATATGTGAAAGAGTTACTGAAAAAGTTTGGCATGGATGACTCAAAGCCTGTTGGTACACCCATGGTAACCAGATGCAAGTTAATCCAAAATGATGATTCTCCCAAGGAAAATCAAACAACATATAGGTCAACGATTAGAAAATTTCTCTACTTAACTCAGACCAGACCAAACATCATGAATGTTTGTATGTATGGTTGCTAGATATCAAGCTGACCCAAAAGAATCTCATGTGACTTCTGTAAAAAGAATTTTCAGGTATCTGAAAGGGACAGTTGATTTTGGGCTTTGGTATGCTAAAGATGATGATCTCACTTTGAGTGCCTATACTTCAATGTGGATTTGGTAGGAGATGTAGATGATAGGAGAAGTATTAGTGGTGGTGCCTTCTTCCTAGGGAAGAAGCTGGTGTCTTGGTTGAGTAAAAAACATAATTCCATTTCCCTATCTACTGCTGAGGCATAATATATTGCTACTGCAAATAATTATACTCAAGTGTTGTGGATGAAACAGATGTTGAAAGATATCATAGTAGTGTATGATGAGCCTATTGTTATATACTGTGATAACTCATGTGTAATAAACATATCGATCGAAGAATCCGGTGCTACATTCTAAGACCAAGCATAATTCAATCAAGTTTCATTTCTTGAGGGAGAAAGTGAGTGAGAAAGAAGTCAGACTGGATTATGTTCCTACCAAAGAGTAGATTGTAGACATTTTCACTAAGCCATTGCCAAAGGATACTTTTGAGTATCTCAAAGGGATGCTAGGGGTGATTACCCCTCCTGATATGAACTAGAGATGCATTGTATTGCATCAATCCATGCATTTCTTGATCATAATTCTGATTCGGATTGATGTTTCCGAGCCTACTACTCAGGGGGAGTAGTTAGATGTGCAAATATGTGGTTCAAAGCTTGTGCGCAGAAAGATAATGCTTATCTTTTCCATTGATGTCAAAGGGGGAGAAGTGCAATGTGAAGAGCTACTGATTATCTAGGGAGAAGAGCCCTATGGGAAGAAGATCATGTGGAAGAGTTGTTGAGGAGAAGAGTCAGAATCTAAGGAGTAAGTGCTAATTGAGAGTTGTGTTGATTGTATTTTTCACATCATGTGTTACCATCAATGCTAAAGGGGGAGATTGTTGGATATTGTGGTTGTGTTGTTGATATGTGGTTGTGATTGATGTCAACACTATTAGCATTGAGGTATTGAAGGTTGTATATGTCGAGGACATTAAGAAAATTGTTAAAGAAAGTGTTGCAGGTTCCCAGTGGAATAGTGAAGGTCATGAAGGTGTTTTTCTCAGTACGTTGAAGATCAGTCGATGTGGATTAAAGGTTTTATTGCTGAGTATATCTATTTTATCCACTGAAAGTTTCAGAGGTCCATGTGAAGATTTGTTCGTGTTATGAACAGTTGTGTTCTAACAGTTTTTCTATGGTTTCAGCTCGTGTTCCTGATTGAAGTTGGGGTGATTCTAGTAATCTTAGTTGCTACAGATGTTTCTCTATTGGTTCTTGATCTCGTGGATGCTTCTAGATCATGCTCTATCCTTTTTGCACATTCACGTTGATTGGTGTGCTCGTGGTCGATGATTTTTCTCTTGTGTGTTCAAGTTTTTTTGTTCTTGGCCGACATGGTGGTTGTAGCGTGTTGTGGATCCTTGAAGATTGAAATTTGAATGTTTGGTGCACTCGAGGATGTTGTTTTGGGTCACAACATAATAATGGCCAACAGTGTTTGATTCACATTGAAAATTTATTTGTAAATTTGGGCCGACATTATATGTATGTTTTATATTTTCATATTTCTTCTAGCCGACGAAGTTGTTGATGTAATTCAATGTTATGGATATATAAGAGTGATTGTTTGAGTGAAGTAAAGTGTGCATAAGTGTGAATGTATGCCAGAGAAAGTGAAAATGTGTGAATAATGTTAGTAATCATTCAATTGTAGAGCAGAGTGTGAATTAGTTTGAGCAAAGTGTGAAGAAGTTTGAGCGAAGTGTGAAGGAGTGTTTTTTTGCTTAACTGGAATTGTAATTAGGCCTTTGTAGAAGCTATTTTCTCAATTCATACCTTGTGGATCTAATTTGAATTTTGGTAAGATGTCCAGTGTGTCTTCTCTGGGTAGTGAGCCCTCTTGTATTTGAGCAGTGAGCTCTAGGAAGTGTGCTTGAATGCATGTGCATTCCCATTATTCTTCTTATACTTTTAACAAGGTATAATATTTGGACTGACATCCACTGTGGTTTTTCCCCTAACAGGGCTTCCACATAAAAATCTTGGTGTTCTCTATGTTTCTAATGTGTTGATTGTTTATGATTTATTGTTCATTCATCAGATCTGAGATTAAATTAAGGGTGAAAAGTTCAAATATTCTGTGACAACTGATTCAACCCCCTCTCAATTATTTGTCCTTGTTTTTCCAACATGTTCAACGTGCGGGGTCTCCATATGAGGCTCACTATCGAATATAGTCGGGGGAGTGTTAAGGATAAGCAAATTAGAATATGTAGATGAGGGGTAGCAACAACCAACGATGCAGTAGAAGACAAGATGGAGGGTGTGAAACTTACCTGAATTGTTAGGGCTGAAGATATTGGCAAAGTAAAGTCCACTTCTTCTTCTCCCTTATCTGAGGAGTCTAGCTCGCCCAAGTCTTGGATTCTCCTTTTCTTTGCTTTAGATTCTTCGGTGATTGATCCTGATGAACCTTGGATCTTCTAAACTATGGAAGGTTTTCTTGAAGTCTGTCGGGTCTACTTAGCCCTTGTTGGGATGCTAGTGGAAGACAAGATTTGTGACTCCCTATGGTGTGATGCCTTGTCCTTCCCCTTCCTTGCTTCAGGTGCTTGAGGGAGTGGATCAGATAAACTCGTGTGTGCTCTTGTTTAGGCCCCATATTGAACCCTAGATCCTAATCGAATCCTGCCTCATCATCATAAATCTCCTTAAACTGCTCATCTATAACTGTAATAGTTCTATATGGAGTAGCTAGCTACTTGATCTTTTGTCGATACCTCTAGAAATCAACTATTTTTCTTTCTGACCACTTCAATTTTTCAATTGTGTCTTGAGGGACTTGTCCATTAGGACACTTTGTCAGAATTCTACAACTCTTGGGTAGAAAGCGAGCCATGGGGGTCACATGAATTATATGAAGGCTATGTCAATAAAAACTTCAGACCTCTCTTAGATCAGGTTTCTCCTACCTTCCTAATATGATTGCTCTTCATGCTTGAAAGAAAAATGCCCAACGAGATTATATTTCCATCTATCACAAATGAGAACTAGGCCGAGGTAGGCCAACTTACTGATTAACACATGGACTGCTCTTCTCTCCTGATGAGTGTTACCTAACTTTTGGTGATGGTGAGAGGAAGTGTGTAGATCGCTTTCTTGTGCCTCCCGACACCATAAGCATTTTTGACAATTATTGTCTGACAGTAAGCCTCCAAGGCGAGTGTTTTGTCTATAATAATTTTTTTCAGCCTAAAGGGATCCTCGTTAAAACCATGACATTTGATAAAAGTAAAATGAATCCCCATAAAGTAATCAACTGGGGTTTGGTGATTTTTCATCCAGCTTAAACCCTCAGGGGAAAACCTACCCAGAGAACATTGAGATAAATACAGAAGAACGGGTTGTAGGAAGTAGTCGACAAATGAATAATAATCCCATATGCTTGAAAACATATGGGTCTAGGCTAAAACTAGAGTTTATATAATCCCGATGCATCAAATACACTGAGCAGAAAATGACCACTCAAGAATTCAGGGTTTAGATGTAAAATTAAATGCACTAGAAAAGAGGAATACCTTAACTTGAAAGAGCGATTATAATTGTGTCATTTCTTAAGCATTATTTCTGCAATTTCTTCAGCGAAATCAAATCGCTTTGACTCATTTCCTTCTTCAACATGAAATCCAAGCCCTTCTAGAACTCAAAAACCTCATCATCTCTTTCATGGCCATATACAAAATCCAACATTAAAAAGATAGCCTGTAAATTTGAATGGAATTGTGTATGTGATATATAGAAGACAATTTCATTGTTCTCTGGCTCCTCACTCATCTCATCCTTGTAGAATTTCAGCTATTTTTTTTCCTTGTTTCCTAGAAATGTTCCATTTTCCTGTGGTAGAACCTTTCAACATCATAGTTTGAGGAGATACATAGCATATCCTGGATGGATGCTGCATTGATAGTGATCTTCAGGTTGCTACCCTTGATAACCCTGGTGCCCTCGTTCAACTTTTTTGAGCATATGTCTACCAACTCTAGGCATGGATGCATGGAGGGTCACATAAATTGTGGCAGATCAGGATGCAAAAGTCATGTTGCAAGGCCATTGGTCACCCCTCTACTGATCATTCTATGCAATGCTCATTTTCTAAGACCTTTAGGGTGTATGTGCAACTTTGGGTTGAATATTTTTTCTATAAAATCTTTAATCACTTCATTTTTGGCGTGTTCTCCTAGCTATATGACTTTGGTATGTGAAAAGCTTTTTTCGTATGGTGCTGGAGGATTGGCATAAGAGATATCTCCAAAGATGTTGACATAGCTTGGATTTGTGAATGAGATTTGAATGCTTCAACCAGAGGATGACACTTCAACCATTTTCATGTTCTTGAAAAAATTCTATAGAGTCAAATTTTAGAGAAGCTTTTACTCAAGGGTTCAATACTTAGATTTTTTTTTTAATTTTTATGATTCAATTCTCAAACACAAATGCAGTGTGTTTCCATTATCGATAGGTTGATAAGCACTACCAGTAAGACGATATGTGTGGAGTGGGGGGCTGTACTTCTCAAAAATTCCAACCTCGTTGGAGAAATGAAATTAGTACATTCCTTATGTCGCCCTTGGGGAAAGATAACCTTGAGCAATGAGAAGGGTGTTTAGAAGGGAAATTTGTATTAATTAAGTAGGAGATGGCTTCAAAAAATTTCTTTTCACATAGGCGAGTTGACTAGCATTGATGAAGATGAAAAACATGTGGCGACATTTCATATATGGGAGCATTAATTCCCAATGCCTGAATTAACTCCTCAAAGCCTTGTCAAATATCCTTCGTACAATTTACCTTTTACTTCTTACTGCTGATTCACATTTCCGTTGGCATTTGACAAGACACAAATTTCCCATTTGCAAGCTTTCCCAGCCCACATTTTTCTATAAATAGCATGTCTGTCTTGCGAGAATAGTCATTAGATTTTTGTTGAGTTGGTAGCCTTCTTCTGTCGAACTTTTTCCTTAGTGAGTCTAATAATTTTTTGTTGTATTATGGGTGGTCTGGGTACCCCAATTCAGCTTTGGAGCTAAAAGCTATCTAGGTATCTTTTGTTGGGGAGATCAGCAATGACAGGCTCAAATGCTTACTACAAACAAAGAATCATTTGATCATTGTGGCATTCAAATGGGTCTTGGGGAAAGATTTCGTGAAGGATGAGAACTAGCCACGATGCAACACCAACATTATCTTGCACTTCATGGCCTCATTGCTAGATTTTAACATTAATAAACCATGGATTGTTGACCTCTATTGTGCCATGTTCCATTCATTACTTTTGGAGGGGCTGGATGAGATCGTTCAAGTAGTAGTCCCTAGTGTTGGCATCCTGTCAACAATGGAAATTCATAGGCACATTGATAATGCATAGGTGGTGCCTCGGTTTCCCTTCCTCATTGACTTTCAAACCATGGACTTGGAGTGTCATTGTCAACGGTCCTAACCTGCGATCACCTTCCTCCTAAAAATAAACAACGTGGAGCCCATTTATGGTGTTGAATGGATTACCACCTTCGAGAGCCTACTCTTCAACTGTGATATGGAGGATTGAAGCCTATGTAGTGTCCATGTGCCATATGTGATGAAAACCCCATTGCAATTTGCTCATGAATCTTGGAAAAAGATTGTGCTTTTTTTACAATTGCTACTTCAGAAGTTGGATTTCTCATGCTTTTCTATACTACCTCAATTTTTGGATTTTGTAATGATGTATCTTTTTGGATTTTTGAAGAAGAATATTTTCAAGCTTCTCTTTGAGCTTAAAGCTCAAAATCCCGTACTATATTGTAAACGATTTCTAGTGAATATAATATAATATAGTATTTTCCTATTATTTCCACCCACACTCATGGCTTTATTCACAATCACTTATTTACATAATTTACATATGGTACATAATGGTAAATTTTAATGAACTGTACGTATTTTAATTGAAATTTTTTAGAAGAGTACTATTTACTGGTATATCCAAAACATTTTTGTTTATGTCTTCTAACTTGTACACATTTCTTTCTTTGCATTTGTGAATGTAGAAGGGACCCTTCCATAGTGAATCAAATTTTGCATGCTGCCTTGGTTTTGCAGCTTGTTAATCAAATTTCAGCACAAGACTCCACTCCCTAAAACTTGGGTTGGAGGCCTTCTTGTCAAACCACCATTTAACCACCTACTAGTGTTTAATCATAGCATCAAGTGCCTTTTCCCTTTTCTCTTCAAGGTTTAAAAGCTCGACTAGTCTTACTTATTGTTATGCCTTGCATAACCACCCCATTTTATTCTGGAACAAAATGGGTTCCCCTTTTTCTTTTTTCTTTTTTTGGGCCTTTGGTTTCCTGCCTTAGGCATTTTTCTCTTATTCTGTCAAAAGCGGAACCGAGACCAATATTAGGCTTGGAATTACATCCAAGTTCTGGTCTTGTTTCGTTCTCGGTTCCGGTTCTGACAGTTTCTATATTTTCATCTTTCGCTCTCTCTTAGAGCTGGGTTCAGGGTTGAATCTGAATGTTGAACTCTGCCAACGTTTCTCATTCGAGTTCCATCCCAGCCCCGACTCCGCTTTTCTTTTCTCTCTCTTCTTCGTTGGTCGTTTTCCCTTTGGTTTGGTGTCCTGTGCCTTAGCTATTTTCTTTTTGGCCTTGGGAATTTTTCTTTTTGTTTTGGTGGACTCGAAACCGAAATGGAAACCAAACTTGGAATTCCTTCTAGGTTATGTTTTCTATTCCTTTCCTAGTCCCGGTTCTGCCTCTTTTGTTTTCTACCTTGCGCGCCTTTGGTTTTTGTTTGGTGGACCTGGAACTAGAACTGGAACCGAACCCTAAAACTTTAATTAGTTTCTAGTTCGTGTTCTGTTCCGATCCTGGTTCCACATGTTTTGTTCTTTCACTTTTGTTCCTTTTGTTCTGTCACGAGGTGTTTTTAAACCTTTCCTTTTTTCTTCCTTCATCTGTCTTGGTCATCTTTTTGGGTGTCGTCGGAAGCGGGTTTAGAACGGAATCCGAACCTAAAACTTTGAAAAGTTTCTGGTTCGGGTTTGGTTCCTGTCCCGGTTCTGATCACTTGGTCAGGTTTTTCCTGTGCGTCTTCTTTGCTTTTGCAGACGCGAAACCAGAATGTGGGCTGAACTTGGAAATGTTGAGTATTTCCATGGTTTGTTCCCGTCCCGACTCTGGTCCTGATTCTGATTTTGTCTTGGTTTTTCCCCCGCCAATTTTGAAGGTGGGTGTGTTTCCAATTTTGTTTTGGTTCTGCCTCCGCCAAAGTTGGGTTTCTTCTTGTTAAAATTGAAGGCATGATATTAATGATATATTTTATGTACTTTTGGAACTAATAGAGGCGCTTGTTTTGCATGATTCATTTGGGATCCACCTGTCACCATGACATTTTAAATTGTTGTAGGTTTTCATATGTCTCCCCGACGTGCAGAAGTCTCGCAGAAAGGTGAGGAGGTATCGATGTAGCAGTTTGAGTTCGGAGAGAAGTCTTGGCAATTGAGTAAAGTCTCGCCGAAAGATGTAAGTTTGACGTGATGTCTGGCCGAAGGAATAAAGTCTTGCCAACTCGAAATGTCTCAGCGAGGGGAGGTGACTTCGGCAAAAAATGTCTTGCCGACCCGATAGGGTCTTGTTGACATATTTTGTGCCCTCGGTGTAGCATGTTGAGCTCAGTGTAACGTCTCGCCGAGCAAGCAAAGTCTCCCCGAAATGAAATGAGCTCTCGACAAAAGGACATGACTTCGGTGTAATGTCTCAGTGAAGGAAGCTAGTCTCGCCGGCAGGAGATGACGCCAACAGATCTGGAGTGGGAAGAGGGTTGAAGGGAAGAAGGAGGCCATGAGTCACAGTGACAGCTAGGATTTGTTGGCAAAGGTAGCTCAGCATTAATGGTAATGCTTTAGGGCATTCAAGGCAGTTCCGAGGGACTTCCAAGATGGACACAAAGGCATGAAGTTAATACTGTAGTTGTAAAAGGATTTGAGATCACCCTGGAACAATCCTTCACCAACATGGACAACAAGGATTCACATTAAAAGTAGCATTAACTATAGCTACAAAAGATCTGAGTGCCGACCCTCCTACAACTAGCAGATATTTTGTAAACCCTAAAACAGGGGCCAACACCTTCTTTTTGGGGATATTATGTATATATGGCATTTTGCCTCTTTGTAAAAGGAGGGGGTTAGTTAGAGAGTTAGAGTTAGAAGAAATGGAGACAGATAGAGGAGATAGAGCTACATCCCGATTCTTTGTAATGGGAGCTTCTTTAGTCTTCTTAGTTAGTAATTAGATTCAGTAGAAACCAGTACTGTATCTTTCAGTTTTCTTAATAATAGATGGAAACAATTTGGAGTCATGTGTTTTCTGTACACTGGTGATTGTGCCAGATTTGTAAATGTTGCTTATATGTTTCACTAACAGTAGAAGCAACTAGATAAAAATCTACTTCATGTTGTGTTTCAGAATGGTGTTTGTTTTCACTTAGTCATTTGATTTGAGAAGCTTTCAAGTAATGAAGTTTGATTTTATGTTTTGTTTAAATGGTGACTATCATTCTGTTATCGAAATAAACACTGTAAATGAATGAAACTGTGTGTTAATCACAAGTTAATTTTGTTCTGTAGTTTTAGTTAGGAATTCCTTGAAAGGTAACAAGTCTAGTTAAGTTGGATAAATTAGCATTCTTTTATGTTCCAAAGCTCTGATCTATCTTTTTCTGTTTCTTTAAAAATCCTGGTTAGAGTAGGTTTAAGTTTATGTTTGATCTCAGAACAATCCAGAAGCTCAACACCAACAGGCTCCTTGAACATTACTGTTACATTGACCACTGAGCAACATCAACACAGTTGAGAACCAACTACAAAGACCTTGGGAGCTAAGATATCCATGTGTTGTCTTTCTCTTTTAGGAGAAACAAAATAGCAATATTTTGTTTACACGTTGTTGTGTCATTGAGACCCGTCAACACTTATATCCCATTGTCTTCCTCGATTTCCAAGGACATTAGTAATTGTAGGGCCAGGATCTCCATGGAAATGCGAAGGAAGTCTTGTGAGATGGCCAAGGAGGCCCTTGCAGTCTGTGGTAGACCAAAAGAGAGATGCAAAAATAAAGACAAGAAATCTAAGTCAAAGTCATTGGGGAGATAAAAGTCTCCTCGTAAGAAGTCCAAGGAAAAATGTTGGAATTGTGGCGAAACTGGTCACATTTGAAAAGATTGCAAGAAGGAGGAGAAGAAAAATAAGTCTTTCTCCGATTCTAAATTAGAGAAATCATCCCAAGATGATGGGGAAGCTTTTATTGCAGCCTTGTCATCCCATGCATCAGATTATGTGTGGTTGATAGATTTGGGTGCATCCTTTCACATGACTTCCCATAGAGATTGGTTCTCAAAGTATGAAGAGTACAATGGCACTGGAGAGGTGTACCTTGGTGATGACTCTCACCTTAAGATTGTTGGCCATGGAAGAGTCAAAACGAGATTTCTTGATGGAAGAGTGAAGGGGATTGATGGTGTCTTGCATATCCTAAGTTTGGCACAAAACCTACTTTTTGTAAGTAAATTGAATGATTTGGGAGTGCAAGTTGTTTTCTCTAGTGGAGGATGTAAGATGACAAGAGGAGCTATGGTCTTGGATAACCTAGTGTTTGTATTGGCACTTTATTTCAGCTTGATGCATGTACTTTACATTGCAATAGTTCTTCTGATGTACCGAAGAAGAGCCCTTTGGATTCTTCATCCCACAATCAAATTGTGCAAAGAAGGAGCATGTTGCAGCTACATCTGATGGTCATGGATTTTGGGTACCTATGGATGCTCATTCCATGGAAATGAAGCTTCCTGCAGAGAAGACAATGTTATGGCACCAACGACTTGGTCACATTAGTGAGAAGGGTCTTAGAACCCTGAAAAAATAAGAGCCTTGTTGAAGGCCTTGATGATTGTAATCTCAAGTTTGACTTTTGTGAACATTGTGTATATGGAAAATAACACTGTATTTCTTTTTCCTCTAGTTCTCACAAGTCTTCTGGGTAAGTGCATGGATCTGTGACACAATTTTGGCTCTTAAGATGCCACTTCTTTTTTTTTTTTTTGCTAAAATCAAAAAAATCTAATTTGCATGAGAAAATCAAGATAGTTACGCTCAAAATTTCAAGGTGTAGCAAGAACAAGAGTTGAATTACTCTGAGTCTAGTTTCTAAGCTACTAATTATTTTTTATATTAATGAAGATTAAGGGTCTCAAAAAGGGAAATAGGTCTTGTTTTTGTAAAAAAAAAATAGCATAGCACCTGAGGGCTCCACCCTTTTTTATTAACTTTTTTTAGAATTTCAAAAATCTCAATGATGAGAAATTAGTTAAAACCATGTAGTTTATCCTCACTCTTTCGGATAATTTTTTGAATGAATATATAACATTTTATGAATTTTGAAAGTGGACACATGCTGAAAAGCTAAAATTTGAGCATGCTCCCCCTAATTTTTTTGAAAACTAATCGAAAATTGATTTTTTTTTCATCATGTGTAGAATGGAGTCTAGTTTCAAAAAAATATAATTTGTTTCACGTTTCGATGAACGAGTAAAAATCTATCTTAAAACTAGCACATGTTGGTTTTTGACCAAAAATAGAGGCATTTACAATAGAAGTTATGGATCAAAACCTTAACTGAATCAAAACAAAAAAAAATTATATATTTAGATAGCTAAGAGAGAGGTTAACACCATCATTGTTGTTTTATAAACTTGCATTGAAAGATATGCAAACGTGACAGTGAGTACAAACAAAAATATGAGGAAATTTGGAAAATCCTGTCAATTCACTCGTCCAAAGCAGTTCATTTGGTGAGCACCAAATTTGGTGCTCGCCAAATGACATGCTTTGAAGAAAATATTTCCCCTCTTTGGTCAACCACTTTGATAATGCTGAGAGTACGTGATTTATGATTGTAGATGGATAGTTGAGGTTTTACCTTTCATACACTCTCTGCCTCATTATCCTAACTAGATAACTCTTTATCCCTTTGAAGTCTCTCTCTCTCAAGTCTCACTCCCTCCCACGCTACCTAGACTACTCTCTCTCACTCCAATCCCAAATCTCAGGTCTCGTTCCCTCCCACCCTACCTAGATAAATCTATCTCACTCCAACCCAGTTTATCACACTTCCTCTATTACTAATACAAAAATTATAGAAAGAATGGGACATTAGTGACGTAATTAAATAAACAAAGAGAAATAAAGAAATGAATTAATTAAACAATTAAAATTATTTAATTAATAGACGAATATGACCCTTAGACAATAATAAAATTATTAAAATTATTTAATTATGTCTGATATTGACAAAAAAAATGAACTTGCAGACTTAAGACATTTTTCTGTGTCTAAAAAAATATAATAATCTAAAATCTTATTTTAAAATTTTAAAATTCAAAAATCATTTCCACAAATACACATCTTAAACTTAAAATTATTTATATATCTAAAGAGATATCTAAAGAGATTCAAATTCTATGCCTAACTACTTCATTTCCTTAGATTTATAAAAGACCATCTTCTTCTTAGTTCTTTAACAGACCATCTTCTTCTATGGCACTTGGAAAGAGGTGATAAAAGACTACTTCATTTCCTTCCCTTCTACTGCGGAAGTCCTTTACTTTTAGTCAGTCAAATGGTGGCGGTTCGTATGCTAAATCTTCAAACGTATCATTGCGTCATTGTGCGTGCTCAGACTTAAAGCGTACAGTGATCTTCTACAACTATGGAGAAATTAACTTCACGTAGTTTCCAAGCGTTTCTTCTGTTTTCAAGAAATTAATGCCATTTCCTTTGTTCGTGGAAGGCCGCCTCCATTCTTTTTGAATATCATACTTTTCAACTCTGATGTTTAGATTGAAATTCAAAATTAGATTATATTTTGAATTTTCATTAATTACTAAATCTGTTAAATGTGCATCTAGAAACAATAGGTTCTTTGCATCTAGAGATAATAGACCTAAACATAAGACTCTTGCATCTAGAAACAATAGACTTTTAAGAGTCAAACAGTTAATAATAATTTTATAAATCATCTTAATCAAGAAGTTACATAATTTTTATTGATTGATATCAATTTTTGACCATTTAATTGGATGATATTTAAGAATAAACGTATGTCATGTCTATATAATCTCTTTAGAATATATAAATGCATGCCATGCCTATATAATCTCTTTAGAATATATAGTTCAGATGGTGAATACAATTGAATTCAATTTTAGGCATTTTTCTTTTTTAAAAGTTGTTTTATTTTACTTTAAAATTTGAAAGCCACTATTCATTATTTCTTATTATTTAATTTTATTTTACTTTGAAAAATATAGTATTTATATGCTATTTTTTAAAATTATATATACTACTAAATTTTAATTATTTGATGTGTAAAATATTGTCAAATTTAAAATTAAAAAGATTTATATACAAAATCATAACATAAAACTTTTTTAATTATTAATTATATTTTAAAATTTAAAATTAGAGTTTTTATTTTCAGTTCATTATTTGCAAATATTAATAATTTCAATTTAACATTTAATCCATCTGTTTGCAGGCGAATTCACTAAAATTTTAGGATGGAGAGATACTGGAGGGTGATATTTCTGTTTGGTGTCCTGACATGGTATTGGGTGATGGTCAGTTGCAACGTTGTGTGCTTAAGCGAGGAAAAGGATGCCCTTGTTACTTTCAAGAATGAGCTATTTCCTGCACTTAGATTTAGCTCGTGGAATGAAGTTAATTGTTGTGAGTGGCGTGGCGTTGAATGCAGCAGAGAGACATCTCATGTCATCAAACTTCATCTTTCCAACTTTTCATCAGAGAACTACGAAGATTACCAGACGAGTGGCAGACTCTCTCCATCGTTGTTCAAATTAAAGCATCTTGAGCATTTAGATTTGAGTTCCAATTACTTGAGTGGCGTTATACCCACAAGTAAGATACTTAAAAAATGTAGAACTTTTTGTTTTCTGATTAAAAGCTTTTACCCCAATATGATGCAAGATTTTCCCGGTGTATGACATTCGGATCTTTTTGGCTTACAACGACTGAAGCATCTTGATCTCAGTTTCAATTATTTCGAAGGTAAGATTCTGGAGGGTGTTGCCTCGTTGCATCACTTGACTTACCACGTCCTGTGCTGGTGGTATAGATGATAGAATTCCATTGCAGCTGGGAAATCTTTCCTACCTCCAAGTTGCAGATCTTTCAAGCTGGCGTCTCATGGACTCCGAGTATTCCTATTCTGGTTATTACTGTGGACCTGTGCACAGTTCGAGATTAGAGTGGACAAAGAATCTGTGGGAGTTAAGGCATTTGTCACTTCAAGGGGTCAATCTGACTATGACGGGGGAGCAATTGGAAGCTCCACTTTCTCGCCTCCATAATCTCCACCACCTCAACCTCAAATGGTGTGCACTGTCCGGCCACATCCCCAATGCTTTACAAAACCTCACTTCCCTCTCCCATCTCCATCTTAGTTGGAACAGTTTTAATTCCATACTGCCATCGTGGTCGGGAAACATGACTAGTTTGGTTTCCATTTCTCTTGATCGCTGTCATCTAGCAGGTCCATTCCCTCCAAGTTTTTCACATTTGCCTCACCTGAAAGAGCTTAAGTCATGTGAATCGTGGCCCCAGCTTAGCAAATTTGCTGTCATATTACAGGAAGTTTGCCACCTTGTATTGGGAATCTTTCTGCTCTTCAATACCTTGATCTTCAAGCAAATTCATTGAACGAACAGATTCCATCTTCACTTGGTTTGCTTTCATCCTTGATTTATCTCACCCTCTCTCGTAATAAGCTGACCGGCGATTTGCCTTCTGAGTTGGGTGAGATTTCCTCTTTGGAAGTACTCTATCTAGACAACAATAAGCTCAACGGTAGCATTCCCACTTCTCTTGGACGTCTGACCCGAATTTCTAGAATTAATCTCTCTAACAACAGTTTAGAAGGCTACATTCTTTTCAATGTCTTTGAAAATAATAAGAGGCTTGTTGAGCTCGAACTTTCCAACAATAAATTGACCGTCCATATTGAGCCCGAATGGAGAGCTCCAATGCAGTTTGAAGAATTGGGCCTGCGCTCTTGTAATATTGGGGGTCTCATTCCTGCATTCCTTTCAACACAATTTAGTTTGCGGCAATTGGATCTCTCCAACAACAGTCTTAGTGGAAACATTCCAGCTTGGCTGGGGAACCTTTCCTCATTGAGAGTTCTTTTCTTGTCAGAAAACAACTTGGACGGTGAAATCCCTTTCAGCTTTAATATAAGTTACTATGTGCAGCTAGATTTGCATAATAATATGTTGATGGGTTCTCTTCCTATTCCTTCTGTGCCTGCAGCACGTTTGGGCCTCTTGGATCTGTCCCAGAATAAATTCACTGGTGTTATCCCAGTGCAGATTGGTTTGCTTCTTCCTCATATTGAATTCTTGTTATACTCTCAAAATGGTTTAAGAGGTGGTATTCCTGCTTCCTTTGGTCTTCTGCAAAAGCTTCAAGATTTGGATCTATCAGAAAACAACTTTGCAGGAAAAATACCACAAAGCTTTACCAACTGCTCAGCCTTGAAAAGATTAAATCTGGCAAACAATAGTCTGAGTGGAGCTATACCGTCCAAAATAGGAAGGCTACGCCGACTGGAAAAGCTTCATCTCAGTGACAACATGCTTAAGGGAAACTTGCCATCTGGTGTCCAAAACTGCTGGAAGTTGCAGATTTTAAATGTGGCCAAAATTTATTTTCTGGGAACATACCTCTTTGGTTAGGACAGCTTTCTGAATTGATGATACTTGTATTGAGGTCAAACGAATTCCATGGAAGGATTCCTCACGCATTAGGCAACCTTTCAAATCTCCATGTTTTAGATAATAATTTGACTGGGGCTATCCCACCAGAATTGGGGAAGTTGACAGCTATGATGGATGGAGAAGCGGGAGCATCAGAAGTCTTACATGGTCACTCCTATAATGGTCGTTCTTATTGTTATAAGGAAAAGATCAAACTGACCAACAAAAGATTTGTAAAAACAGTCCCAAAAATTAAAAAAACATAACAGCAGTAATAAAATAGGGCAAAACAAGGCAAACAGAGTTGAAAATAAATATATATTCAAATCAGAAAACTGTGTATAGCAGCTGTTCTCAACACACATATATATAGCTATTACAACTTTGAAGCCTAGAAGCTTCTTGCTTTCTAGAAGACTCTAAAATCTGGAAACATCTTTTTACAACAGCTTTCTTTTTAAATATTTTTATTTCAAAAAACAGCTATAGGAAGATTCTAGAAATATTATTTTATTTTTAGACAATCTTAACTATCTCTAACATCCCCCCTTAAGATTGGCTAGAAAAATCAAAAGAGAGGGGAACATTATATGACTATCCCCCCTTAATGTTCACCTCAATCATGCCTAGCATGCCCGTAGTTTCAAAAATTTGGCCTCAAGCATACTCTTAGTAAATATGTCTGCTGCTTGGTCTTCACTTGGACAAAATTGGAGATTAACAAAATTTGCTTGAACAAGATCCCGAATATAGTGAACATCAATCTCAATGTGTTTTGTTTTAGCATGAAAAATAGGATTATTTGCAACTTGGATAGCACTTTGATTATCACAATACAAAGGAGTAGCTGAACTTTGTGCAAAACCAAGCTCAAATAAAAGATTTCGAATCCAAACTGCTTCTTTTCCAGCTTCTTTTGCTGCTCTATATTCTGCTTCACATGAGGACAATGATGTAGTTGTTTGTTTTTTGCTGCTCCATGTAATTGGACCTGACCCAAGCTGAAAAATATAACCACCAGTAGATTTCCTGTCATCTATATCACCTCCCCAGTCTGAATCTGTAAAACCAATCAAAGAAACTGAGGACTTGTAACTATAATGTATACCATAGTAAATGGTTCCACGAGGACTTGTAACTTGAAACATATGACTTGGCATAGAGCTTTCCAAGTTGGTTCTCATGTCTTGTTTTCTTTTTACTTTTTCTTTCATTCACTACTTTAAAGTAATTTCTCATAGAACGATGTGTAACAATTCCTTTAAAGTGGGGGCATACATTACCATAATTCATTTGCATTCTTGGTTCCTAGTGTAGCCTTGTCATTTCTATGATGCATTTGTCACTTTGTGGATGACATTAGGTGTGATGTCCTTCATAATTGTGATCTATCTTAGCATGTTACATTCCTCTTGGTTTCTTGATGCGACGCACTGCATCCCCTAAGTTGTGAATATACTTTTCTTTGATTGGTCCTCTCTTAGAGACATTAGACATAATGTTCCCTAAGTGACTGACCTTGCATGAACTGAACAAGACTCCTTTGAACATCTTTCACATTTTACACTTTACATTTTTGTATTTTTCATTTCTGCCACCTTGCATAACACAACTTGCATGACTATGGTACCTTTGTTCATGACATTTTTCCTTGTGGTGTCTTGTTAAATTTATCGATAAGTGTAACTTTAATATGGCTAAGTGGGAAGCCCACCTAGTTGCATGACCTTTCCCCATAGCCACCCTTGTGTTTGTGAGTGGCTATCAACTAGCGTATGTATTTTACCTTTTGGGATTTCTCACCCCACGGATGATCAGAAGTTTTGTGGCCCTAGAGTGAGTACATTTGGGCCTTCTTACCTGGCTAACTGTCATGTGTTCTATCACCCCAGAGTGAGTACACATTCTATTTTTCAAACAATTAGCCTAGATGTAATCCACAACTAGTTGGAAAGACGATCGGAGCTTCATTCGATTCATTTCAACACTTGTGTGTTCCTTTGTTCTTATGTCTAGTTTGCCATGGAATCTTCATCCTGGGGGCTTAATCATCCCTCTTGATCGTTGTCATTCAATCTTGCTAACATAAGTGCATTTGAACCCTCTTCTTGATGTTCATGGCTACTTTAGTGTGAGTTTGAAGCAAGTTCATCCTCTCACTAAAGTGGGGGCTAAATGTGCTATAGAAAAATGGCCCTTTGTCATTTTCATGACCTTTTAGGTCTTGTTTCATGGTGTTTGATATATTTTACTCCAATTTTATGTTGCAACGTGGCTTGAACATGCATATTTAGATACTAAAATTCAAATAACGACATCTTGTGAAGGTGTTGTGAAGTGTTGTAAGACATTTCTACATTCTTCTAGACTCTATTTATTGCAATTTACCTAAAAATCATCTTTTTATTCATATCAAGTCATGTTTTGAAGTGTTGTAAAGTCTTGTAATAAGATTTCATGCTTTTCTAGCCACATCTTCACTATTTATCCCTTTCTCATGAT
Organism: Sequoia sempervirens; assembly: GCA_007258455.2. Taxonomy (NCBI): domain Eukaryota; kingdom Viridiplantae; phylum Streptophyta; class Pinopsida; order Cupressales; family Cupressaceae; genus Sequoia; species Sequoia sempervirens. Next base: position 363,376,439 of record VDFB02353493.1, on the reverse strand, counting down.
TTATTTGAACCCTTTATGCCCTCATATGTATTAATTAAGTATATTTTGGAATGTTAACCTAATAAACAACATTAAATACAACTTAATTCTTGACACCTATTTTTAGGTCCTAGGTGGGACCCATTCGCCATGGGTGGTTAATGAGTCTCCCTTGGCTCCAAATTCAAAATTTTTAAATTTTCCTTTCAGGTTTTTATTCAAAAACACTTGATGTCGGCTTGTGATGAGGTATGAACTTTTAACTAAGGCATGAGTATGTATAAATATGTGATTTTCACCTCATTTTACATCCCCCTACAATTCTTCAACATTCACACATCATATTCAAGCATTTAAGCATTATACAACATCAATTCAATCAATATTCAAGCACTTTGGAGCATCCATTGGCATTACTTTAGATTTTCATTATCAAGGGTTTGGTAAGTTGATAGCTATTGCATGTTATTAGTTTATCACTCTTTCTTTTCATTGTTTCATTAAGGGCTTGATTACGAAAAGTGGGGTTTGACCAAGGAAAACCCCTATTTTCTAACCCTCAACCATTTTTCCCCTATTGCATGTGTGTTTGTAGACCTAAGTATGCAAATTTAACAATATTTTTGGTGTTGAAGATTGGTAAACAAGTCAACTAGGTGCTTCAAGTCAACTCATTCATATTTCAAGCTTGGAGAAGGTTTTTTGTCTATTTCCTACAGAATTGACTTCAACAACCCAACAATTAAAGATTTCCAGATCTGGTGTTGCAAAGTTGTCTCCTGATTTTTCAAAATTTTGGGAGAGGACTGATTCGCCACCAGTGGCGAATGAGTCCCACCTTAGGACTGAAAACCTAAATTTTGTCATATTTTGGATCTCGACAGTCATAAACTAGTTTCTGACACTTTTTCACCAGTAGGAGGACTAATTTGCCACCCTGGGCGAATGAGTCCCACTTGGAAATTTTAGTGATTTTAGTTGGCATCCACAACATTCCAGATTCATCAAACATTTCCCAAGTGCACTTTATTTCATCTCATTTCTTTCTGTTTTGCATTATTTCTTCATTTAGTGAACATTGTTTCCATATCACAACATGTTTTCAAACATAGTTTAAATCTTAGTTTTTCATTCAAATTCACTTATATAGATCACTCAATTGCATTTAGTTTACTTCATTCAGCTTAAACAACATCATACATAACATAATTTGAATGAACTAGTTAACATTTTTGGCCCTACCTCTCTCCTTTTAGGTGAAAAACCCTAGAAGAGCTAGAGAAGTCCATAGGAACCAAAAATCAACGGTTCACAAAGTTTTCTAGTTCATATCTATATCACATTTAGGAGTTAGTAATCCTCATTTTCCATTTTGTGGGAAAATTGAGACTCTCAAGCACCTTTTCTCATTTTGCACCAAATTCAAAAAGGCACCTTGACTTGGATCCATATTTTTCAAGCCTTTTAGGCCCGATCCTTTTTAATGACATATGGTTGGTTAGGAGATTGAACTTGCCTCCCTTTTTAGATTTACCTAGAAATTCGATACATTTTTTAGGCTAAAGATTATCTTTAGGATATGAAATTATAGAAATTTTGTTCCTTAACAAAATGTATTAGTGATTTTTTTTTTGTTATATAATAAAGAGCTACAATTTTTTCTAAATTTTTAATGTATATTTAGGTACAAGAAAATAAAGTTACTCTTGGATTTGATCATCTACTAGTGTTTTTAGATCATTGTGGTAATGGCATGTAGACTATTTCTAGAGTGCCATTAACTTTTACTTCCCACAAGGGGGTATATGCAAAAGGATATGGCACAAAAAAGATCTACCACTTTCTATTTTATGCTTGAAATGAGCATTTGGAAAGCACCAAATGGTTTGGATGACCATGCCTGAAATTTGGTGAGTGTTATAAAAATAAAAAAAACCAAACTTTATTGTCATTTTTTTGCTCCTCCTCTCACTCTCACTCTCTCT